>JAYRBT010000010.1:15596926-15636782 GCA_036023395.1 Myiotriccus ornatus | reverse complement strand
TAAGGGAGATATGAAGCCATTAGGGAGTGTCCAAAGGGGGGCAGTGGAGATGGTGAAGGGCCTTGATTTGAAGCCGTGTGAGGAGGGTCTGAGGGCACTTGGTCTGTTCAGCTGGAGGAGATTGAGGAGAGACCTCACTGCAGTTACAACTTTCTCGTGAGGGGCACAGGAGGGGCAGGCACTGATCTGTGGTCACAGTGCCAAGCCCGACAGAGTTCGGGAAGCACTTGGACGATGCTCTTGGGCACGGGGTGTGACTCCCGTGGTTGGTCCTGCACAGGGCTAAGGGTTGGACTCAGTGGGTCCCTTCCAGCTCCTCATGTTCTGTGATGTCCCAGCAGCTTCCACTTCACGCTGGGGCCATGTCTGCCTGGGCAAATGGAGAGGTGCCTGTGGGATCCCTTTGGGCGTGGGCAGCGAGTGAAAATAAAGGGCTGTGCCGTTCCTTCAGGGTGAAGAGTAACTGTGGCTGTCCCCACCTTCATCAGAAAACAACACAATCATCACAGGGGTTGCTCGCAGGTTCGTAATCAAAATTAAGCCACTGAACTGGGACCCTGTCCCTCAGTTCACCCAAGGGCTCCCTGAGGTCTGAGGGTGTCCCTTGCTGAAAGTCCCTGGGTCTGCGCCTCAGAAATTCCGACTTACGAACTTATTTCTAGAACATCAGTCTTTCTCTTCCCTAAAAGTAAATCCCTGCTTCCTTTCTTAAAAGCAATTTTAAAACATTCTTTTAAAAATCCAACCTAAATTGCCTATCCAGTTTCGTGGAAAGCTGTGAGAAGCCTGCTTTCCCTGAGACACAGGCAAATTCAGTGTGTGGGTGAAAGGCATTGCTGAGATCCTTCTGTAAAACATCAGGAGAAAAAATTTGTGACATAACATTAGCAGAAAAGGCTTAAAATCTGTGCGATTTTGATGCGACTGAAGGAACTGTGGATGAATGCGATGACGGAAAGGGCATTAAAACGCATTTAATTAAGGAAACATTTATTCTTTGCTCTTCTCCTTTGTTGTACAAAACTTGCAAATAGCAGGCGGTTTTGTCCTGGCAAGGAAGCAGCTGTGAGGAGCCTCTGGGCAGTGAATATGGCCAGCAAACAGGACAACATCATGGCACACAGCTGAAGGACTTAAAGCAATAAACTATACCTAGAGTTAAGAACACCTGCCAAGGACTGCAGCTCATGTAAAACTCCTCTCAGGTAACTCCAAGGGGTGGGAAGGCAGATTTACCAATATTCCAGGCAAAAATTCTGCTTTTCCAGTTCAGAAGGCCTTAGAGATCCACCTGGCAGGTGTCATTGGTAAGCTGATGACTTAAAGCTAACTCTGAAAAATGTTGTGGAATCCATTCCCTTAAAGCTTAAGGGAGATTTTTTTTTTCATTTACATTGGTCCTCTCATCAGTAAATATATTTACCTGAAGTCTTACATTTAGAGGCAGAAGTTACCTGATACAGGCCATACACTAAAACATCCCTCAGGCCCAGCAGTCACCAGTCCTGGTGCTTGTGGCAAGTGTTGCTGTAGAACGTTAATTTTTCCTTTTTTTAAGATCTATAAAATATGGTTTTCCCCTAGGCTATTGTTTTTGAATGTGTTGGAGTCTTATCAGAGGAAGTAATCTTGAAGACAAAAGTTCTGGTCTTTTGTTCATTTGTTTTTTTAGTGGGAGGTTTTGGCACGAAGCTACACAATTTTACAGCCTCAGAAGAGCTCAGTAGGCAGCCTTTATTTTTTTTTCTTAATGCAATTTTGTTGCTTTTGCTGCAGTAGTCAAATCTGTCGTGTTCCAAACAGAGAGCAGCACTACACTTATCCAAAGCATGGCCTCAAGCTAGCATCTGCATCAATGTCAGCTTGGGTTTACAAACCTGAGTTATTGTTCAGTGTCTGGAGCTATTTTATGGAAAAATAGCTTACCTATTCCTTCTGCTTTCACCTATGAGACCCCTCTGTCCCTTATTCCTCATTACGTAGAAAACAGCTCTTTAATAGAGACATTTATGACTTTTCATTACTGTAAATGATAGACCTCTCTCTGTGTTCAGAGTACATCTCAGCTGAAATGTTCCCATTCAGCTGCTCTAAGAGTACTTACCCTTTACATTCTGTCTAAATAAAACCTCAATTTCTTTATTTTGATGCAGCCCACACTTTTCATGGAACCAGCTAATTATATTCCATAATTGCCTAAATCTTTTTCTTCCAGTTCGTTGCTTATTTTGTGACAATGTTTGCCACACTTGTATATTCAGTTCTGATCACTCACTCACTCACTGATCTTCAACAAGCAAGCGAAGTGGAGGTCAGACACACTGAAGATTATTTGTGCTCATTAGCAAGAAACTGTTTAAGTAGAACCCCTAGTGATGGATGAAAATATGGGAATATGTCACCAATACAGGGTTTGTCCAGCAAAAAACTTTTCTTCAGAGACTGGACAGCTACGAATTGAGGAAATAGCAGCAACGGTGATAGGGAAGGAGTAGCTTCAGTATAAAGCTCTCTAGCTTTATGCAGTGCATGATGGTACAGTTAAGAGACATCTTAATGTTTTATCATAGGAGAGTTGAATTTTGGGATTAGCTGCATCAAAAAGAAACTTTATTGGTCTGAAAAAGTTTTCATATATTCAAGGGGAAGTACTATTAGAAGAGCAGGAAAAGAAAACTCTCATGAACAGGCTGAAACCATGGTCCTGGGCCATCTTGGCGGGATGGAGAGGCATTTGGGTGTAGAATTCTTCATGGCAGTCAGGTATCCCATATTTTTCTTCTTTGATCAGATATGATCAGCTTAGTCCCTTGTCAGAAAGGCTGCTGAGTGCATTAAGAGCACTCTGACACTAAATGGGTAAAGTGCCTGAAAGGATCTGACAAGCAGGATGGGAGAGTTTAATTCAAACATGTATCTCTCTTCTTTGGAGTGATAGGGTGGTGAGACTGAGAGAGTACGTTCAGTGCCTCTTCTGTAGAAGTAGATCTAAGTTCCTGATATGGGATCTGCTTGTGTGACTCAAGCAGTGTTTTATAATCCTTCTCTCAATTTTTCTGTTCTGGTCTTTCACTCTAAGAATGAAGTGCGTTGAAAGTTCTACTTTTTTCCCCCTAATTTAGTTAATTTACACATTGTCTACTGGTTTAATTGCACTTACAGGTGCATCTCAGTATCTCTCCTTGCCTGATGACTTCAGGAGAATTTATATGGCTCTTGTTACAGCTTCAAAGAAACAAGATGCTCCAAGCTGATTTAAATGAACATATTAATGCAATAGAGAGTTGCCTGAGCAGAATTTTCTGTACTGCCTGTATTTATTTTTTCATACAGAGTATTTCACCTACTCACACTTCATTTTATCAACATGTTCAATATAATCCTCAAAGGCTGTAGCACTTGGATTTTTGGTTTTGGGGGTGGCTCGTGTTTCAGCTATTACTTGGAAATTAGTCTGTACTTAACTTATTTAAATTTCTTTCTGTCAGAACCAGATGTATCATTTTAAAGGAACAAGCCCACAGGGCTTCCATATTTTGTCAATGTGCAGTAACTAATTTCATGAGAAATGTTTTTAATATCAAATCTCTGCTCCGGTATTTTAATACTCTCAGATTTTACTGTATGACACAATAAAGTTTCTGACAAGAGTGATTACATATTTGGTATTAGGACATGTTATATTTTCAGCAGTATTTATCTATTATTCCCAGCCCAAGAAGGGCTTTAACATGCTCTGTAAGATCACCCAGGAACTTTTTCATTTACTTTAATTGCAATTTTTAATTTGTAAGAATGTTAAGAAAGCACACCTTTTCCATACAGGCATCTGAATTTTTCTGGGAATTTTTGCGGCAGAGTGATATTCCTTCTGAATCTTTTTCTGCAGTGGAGAAAGAATCCAAAGGGATCCCATCCATCATAGCTTGCATGACAAAGATTTGAGCTTTTTTACTTTGACCTGGTCCAAGAACATCTAATACTGATTCTGGATATGTACCTACCATTTTGCAAGCATCCAGTTTGCCAGATGGACTACAGTTCACTCAGAAAACTAGTTGTGGAGCCAGCTGGAAACTTAGGGACTCCTCGTGTCATGTCTTACCACCACTGACACAGAGCACTGTTGCTCTGGTCTACTTGCAAAATGTTGTGTTGGTGGCTGATACCTTATTTGAACAGAGGAAGGTAGAAAAGTTGCAGGAGAGACATGGACGTGCAGGAATCTAAGCCAAGCTGTGGGAGAGGCTTGGAAGCAAAAGGCTGTTTTGATTTAATTGGTATCACAGGAACTCAGGTAGAAATGTTGCACAAGACTCTTTATGTCTGGAACACTTCAATGCTTCAAACTGTCCTACAGTGATCTTACACATACAAGACAACCTTGCTGATGTGTTTAATAATTCTAAGACCAAGTTCATCTTCTGGCACGTGTAATATTAGTAGAGAAGATTATCTTTCATATCTTGACAATGCCAATGTTATAGAAGATTCCTTCTGTTCTTCCCTTTTGTCACAGTGTTTTAGGATCTCAGTGTGGGGCAGGCGGCCTGGAGGGAGTTGGAGTGTTATTTTTCCACAAAGAAGGTGGAAACGTGTTCAGTCATATGTAGCACAACAGGCTGTTTCCTTGCTGGATCGTGTGCATCCAGCCAGATGAGCCTTGTGTTTCTTGTGCTGATATTCCAATCAAGTGCCCATTCTAGCCCTTGAAAACAAAGCAGGTCATGTATAATTGCAATGCTTCCTTGAACTGAAAAACATTGAGCACGAGTCTTTTTCTGAATTTGCATTTATGTTTGTCAGTCTGTTGACACCCTCACGTATTTTGTTGGTATTTTGCCTCTTTTCCACATTGCAGGTAGGAGTGTTACAAAACTTGCACAAAGATAGATGCCCTGTTAACTTTATGATGGCTGGCTCTGTCACACCCTTCTTTTCTTCTCAGCAAAGGGAAAGCAATTGCCTTGAGTAATGCATGAAAATTGGCAGGAGTTACAGATGGCACTGTCAAATAGCAAAAGAGAAAAATAATGTCCCATCTACTGTGATTTGTCTGGCAGAATTTAGGATGCTTCTGTCATTTCCCTGACATTATGCTATACTTATCCATGTCACATGGACAAGACTTGTCATTTAGATAAGAGCCAAAGCGAACAGAGAAACCAGAGCTGAAGTAGATTTATTAGTTTGGATTGAATTCAGAAGAAAAACTGCTGTTGAGGGTTTTGATATTCATGTTACGTGATTCTGCACTTGCTGTAAACTACAGCAGCTGGACCCAATAAAGATGTTTCTGGTTTTTTTAAGCATACCTTTCTCTGAAGTTAAAGTGCAATATCTCTCTGCATACCTTGTAAATGGATCACCTGTGCTGGTGATAAAGCTTATGTATAACTGCAGTATCAACCTTGTGTTATTCTTGTTTTTAAAACCCTCTCAAATAAACAGAGCAGTTGTAGCAATCTGCATTGTTACACACCCAGGCATTTCCCCAGCTCCAACCTTTTAAGTTACCCAAGGCTCTCTGGGGTGGGTGTTTATGCTTCCCCATTCTAGAGCATGAACACAGCAGTAACTGGTATTTTTATTTTCTCCAAAGAATTTGCATAAAGCCTTAATGTCTTCCTTACCCATTAATTTATTCTTAAGTTTGTAAAATACTAGCTTCCTGTAGCTAAAATCTAGTATACACTGGTATGTTTGGTCATAACAAAGATGGGACCTTGGAGAAGTTTTATAGTGGGGGTGGAATTAAGCCACTCCATTTCAATATTGAAAACAATAAAGGAAGTAAATATGTAGCGGGAGAGCATTTTTGAGAGCACACCATTAGCAGGAACAAATGGAAGATGATGAGGATGTAAATCCAAAAACTGAGAAAATAGAAAGGAGGAATAAATCAAGCAACCCTGTTTCTAGATATGACATTACTGTTTTCTTTCCTACTGCACTCTAAAGGGCAATGAACGTAGTAAGAGCCTGATGTGGGACTATATCTTCCTTTAGAGTGTTCTCACTGGACTCGAAGTGCGAAGTGATACATATATTAAGGGAAGTATTTGAGCTGGAATCCTCAGACTTTTACTTAGATTCATTAAAACATATCACTGTAACTAGAAGAAGAGACTCAAATCAACGACTAGACTTCAGGAATAACCTCTGGTTTTCTACATTTGTCCCACACAAAATCCAGTATATCCATACGAAAATTAGGATCCTAATTAAATCTGGTGGGAGGGGAGACACACATGCACACTGCCAAATGGAAGTTTCTTATTGCTCTGTAGGAAAACTGTCACTTTGGATCTTGGAAAGGAGGGGTAGGGAGGAGTTCCTGCTGAGATTTAAAGGTATTGTGAGAGAAAGAACTAAATGGAAATTGTTCACTTTGTTTTGCCCAGTTCCCTGTGCGGACACGATGAGCCCGTGTGGAGGCAGATGACGGGGAGATAGCAGAGGTGGGAAAGGGAGGGCTGCCTGGATATCTACCATGCCTGCTGCTGCTCTGGGATATGTCTGGACAAAATGAACGAGTTCTTTGGAGTTGGTGCTTTCTAGAGTGTTCTGCTAGAAGCGTTTTTCACTAGCTCTCGTAACATGAAAAGAGAAACTGTGTGAAAACTTGTGTGCGTTCAGGTAGAGAGGGAATGCTGATTGAGAGTTAACATTTATTTTCCATGTGATAAATAGAGTCAATGGACTTCCCTCTTTTTCTAGGAAGGGGTTATTTTTTTTTACCAGAATGTCATAGTACTTGAAGAAAATTACAGAAAAAGACAGGAACAATTTTTCTATGTCAGACCAAAAGTCTATTTAGCCATCTTTTGTGTTCAGCTATGGAAGCAGTGAATAGATGTAAAAGTAGGATAACTGTAGAGTGATCTACTTCCATAGGCTAAGGAAATCTGCAGTTAAAGCACTACCAAAGTTGAAGATGGCATGAATTGTATTAGTGTCTAATAAGGGACCTATTGTACATAAATTGTTTGATTCCTTTTTGAACTTATATTTGGCAAAATAATCCATGAAATATGTAAAAATGTTTATTCTTCTATGCCTTTAAGAGGAGCACTAAATAACATGACTTGGGTAATTGTGGTGTTCTGAGAAACAGTCAATAATCACTTCCTATTCATCCTCCCCACATTGACAGAGACCCATGAAATGTTCATACTCCATCTTTATTGTCAGGTTTCAACTCTGAAGAGTCCTCTTCTATTCAATCTCTATTTTTAGATAATCATTTTGGGTTTCTAATCATCCTTTGTTGCCCCTTTCTGTTATGTGTGTTATGAGGTTTCTAAAATTGTACTCATGATTCAAAATGTGGGCACCCGAAGGATTTATATAAAAACATAATGATGTTTCATGTTTTGTTCTCTGTTCTTTTCCAAACAATTTCTTATTTACATTTAGACCATTGGGTATTGAAATTATATTTTTATCCAAGTAACTGTTATTTTTGAGCAATATCAGAGATGCTACATTACTTTTTTAGTAGGAAAAGATAATTTCAAGCACATAATTTTGTACTTATGTTCTCCCCATGGACATTTTTTCATTTGTTGATGATGGACTTTATCTACCCTTTAATTACTCATTTATTCAGCATTGTCAGGTTTTTCTGAAATTCATCAGGGTTTGTCATGGTCTTTATTACCTTGACTAATTTATCATCAACAAGGGAATTGTTCAGTCTTGTAATTTTTCTTCTATCCTTTAGCAAATTATTAATCTGCTGGGTGATGTTCCTTCTTAAAAAATGATAGCTTATTTTCCTTAAAGGTCATTCACTGAGGGCCTTTTGTAAACTAATTTCTTTCAGAAAATCGAGGATCCTCCATGGTTGGTCCTATCTTATTTGCAGCTTCAAGAACGTAATAATTTTGAAATTTTATTTTTATTGAAAAAAAGAGAAAAGTTGACTCACTTTCCATTCTGTCATATCTTTGGAAGTACCCAGTGAATTTATTGTTTATTTTTCTTTCGATCTCTCTATCCCAGTTAAAAGCCTCTTCAAGGTTTAGTTGCTTGTGTCAGCCCGGCCAACATTCAGTCATCTGATATGGAGGTCACTTTAAGTGATGGGGCTTTATAGGTTAGCTTGTAAACAGAGAAATTCATTAACCAGTTCTTTAAACTCTTGGCTGAATCCTCTCATTGATGTCGTTCAGGTGATGATTTGTCTGCACACATTTAATTGATTTCAATAAGTAAAAGCTCTCTACGGACACTGCAGACTTTAACAGATCCTCAGACGTGACCTGGTGATTCTTAGAGATGTGTTGGTGTGAGAATGTCCACTCATCTCTTCCTGCATTGTGAACATCAGCACACGGATGTCATTGAGACTTTATGCTGTGGCCTCAGCTTCACAGTATCTACAATGATCCTGACTTTTATGCCTTTAGCAAGTTTATTCTTCAAAATCTCTGCTTGGCCTTGATAGTTTCACATTCGTCTTTCAGGTGTTTTGTTTTTTTTTGTATTTTCTTCAACTTTTCACATTTTCTAAGGCTTTCAGCTCTCTGCTCGGTGAAGAATTGCCCCTTTTGTTCTTTCAAAAATGGTTCCTACAAGTTTGTTCCTACAAGCTTGTTTCATGTCCCCTACTTCTTGTCTTGGAAAGAGAACAAATGGTTACATCCTCTCCACATAGTGGAAAATCAGGCGTCACCCATTTTTCTTGAGAGTTTTCTGCTTATGTTCTATTAAAGAAAAATCTTTTGCTATGTTTAAGAAAACACTTCTAATAAGTATATTATATATATATTTCTTCCTTTGATATGTCCACCAAACTAACATTGCATTTTTATCCTTTATTCAGAACTTGTCAGTTACTTCTACTATGTCTTAATTCAAATTATTGGGTTGGGGTTTTTGTTTGTTTTGTTTTGTTTTTTTGATTGTTGATTTTTGGGTGGGGTTGTGGTTTTTTATTTATTTGTTTGTTTTACGTGTGTGGGGATTGTTCGGATTTTTTGGGTGAGACTGAGGTTTGATTTTCAGTTCAAGACGAAGCACAGATTTTGCTTGGAAATATCAGACAGAATATTTGAAGAGGTCAGCAGTAAAGTCTTAAAAGAAACATGCAATGGCTATTGCCTGAAAGAAATGCATAAATAAATTAAACAGTTTTAGGGGCATAATTAATAAGTTTGTGGAGAAAGGTGATTGACAAGTCACCTTCCCACCCAAACAATTCCGTGGTTCTCAGCACTCCTGCTGCTCAACGTGGACTGAGAGTTTACATCAGCTGACAGCGTGGAAGAAGTTCCATCTGGAGAGGAGAGTTTGGCACAGGTCTTTTATTTCCACGGCTCATTAAGTCACCTTTCAGGGAAGGAACAATCTTTGTCTCTTTCGACAAGAGCCTCATTTCATCCAGCCTATGATGAAGATTCACAATTCAGTCACCAAAATGCAATTAGGGTGAAAAAAATTAATCACATATCACTTCAATAAACTGTTCATTTATAACAGGTTCAGTGGGGTGAAATTACTCATAAGAGAACCCCCCGAAGACAGAAATTAGGCAAATTACCTAGGCCAGTACTGAGTGACTGAGAACTGGGAACTTTTTATTAAGTTGATATAAAACATTTATATGTAAAGTGTATTTTACTTAATATTGGCTGCATAAATAATTCAGTTGAGAAAGGAGATGGAGATTCCTAGGCTAGTAGATTTGACAAGCCTGACTGTGCTCATGAAAGTGTATGCATAGAGCTTAAAAATGACATGCTCAGCACAGGGATCCTAATGTCACCACTGTCACAAGTTACTGAAATGGATGAAAAGCCACCTTAGCTTTTGTTTGCCAGTAAGATTCGCCTAGTAATAGCAGCAACAAAACCATCGAGTCCCCTGTGCCCATTAGTCAAAGTGATTGTGTAACAACAGTATTTGATTACCAGACTGATTACTCGTGAAGTGCCTCTGTGTGTGTGTGTGCCTGATCCAGAGACTGACTGCAAATACCTGATTGCCAGATAGGTCAGGTTGGGTTGTTTGGATGAGGCACTTGTGCAAATAGCTGTTTGCAGTCGAAGTCCATTTGAGAGTCTCCCTGGTGGAACCAGGAAATAAACTTTGTTGGTTTTTCTTGTCTTGTCATAGGGGCCCGACATAAGCTATCTTAAATCATAGAAAATTCATGTTATTACTTTTTTTTTTTCAATCTTTCATTTTTTTTTTCCTTTCTCATTTCCTTGTGTTTCGTTAAGATTTTCTATTGCTGATTGTGCTAGTGAAGAGGAGTTAATGAGAAAGGTTAATCCACATCAGAAGTCTGGGGGCAAAGAGATACTACCTTCTGCAAGTCCCAGACATGATGTTAAACATGTATCTGTGTAGTTTGTGTCCCGAAACAATTGTTATAAGGAATTCTGCCTTTTTCAGTCTGCCATGTGCAGCTTTAGGAACTTCATGCACGTACGGTTGATTTACGTTTGGCTTGGACTTTGGGGAGTCCGTGGATGGGCTTCACTTGCTAAGCACGGCTTCAAGAGGGAGCAGCCAAACACTGGTGCTCCTCCACAGTGTCAGGAGTGGGCAAGATGGGAGTGGGAAATGCATCCTGCACGTCCCAGCTTCCGTGCCCCTCTCCTGCCCGTGGGGTAGGAGGGCTGCAGTGGCACAAGTGGGGCTGAGCAATAATGCACATTTCAGACACTTGTTCTAAAAGAACCGATTGATTTGCTAGGTTTGGGTGTAATACAGACTTCTAGGGAACAGTTTAGAGAGGGAACACGATGAGGAGAGGAAAATAAAGGTTTTACCACTGATGTTTGGCTGCAGTTTGGTTCCCTTTATTGTGCTGGAGTAGCTGTGGCTATTAGTATTTTATACCTTCCATCTTTCCCTCAGAAATCCACAGCTCATCTGGAACAGGCAGGAACAAAGAGCAGAGACTTTTAGCCCCAGGTCTGTCAAAGAGGACTCAGACAGTTAAGCAGAAGATGATAAAGATCATGATGTGTGTGTGGACCTCTGGATGGAGGAGAAGGGCTGGAGGCCTGACCCCCTGCCTGAGAACGACTAACTGCATCTTCTGCTCAATTCCTCCAAATGTTACCAAAAAGTTTACTGTTCAGCTTTCCAGAACACTCACCCTGCGATGAAGGCAGCACAGAAATCATGTAGGCTTTCTGTCTGAGTGAAAAATATAATTTACTATGCTTATTGCTATAATACACAAATAATAGACTGGAAATTGTTCACTGCAAAGTGGCAAAAGAGGTGAAACATTAGAAACACACTCATTACAGTCTAAAGTGTTAGGAAATGAAGCACTGAAGAAAACAACATAAAGGTTGTTTAAGTATTTGTATTTAAGTTTCTAAGTTATCTTTTCCTTTTTTTTTTTTTTATTCTTTGTGGTTTCGCAATAAAGAATAACTAGCATATTTTTCTAACCCTAACCTTGCCTTTGTTAAATGTGGGAAAATACTCTGCATTTTTATATTAGGCAAAGTTGGTTTTCCTCTTCCATGATAATTAAGTCACTGCTTTCTGTTGCCCACCTCTATTGCTTGGACTCTCAGAGAAAATTCTAGTAGATGCTCAAAGACTTTTATAATTTTTATATGCTTTATTATTTCATATATTTATATATAATATATATATTTATAGCACATTTATATGTTTATATGATTTTTTGAGCATTTTTTTTATCCTCAAAGACTTTTATAAATGCTGTGTGTTTGTGGTGGAAAGGAGTTAAAGTAATCTGTGTAAATCCTCACGCTTTAGGGTCATTCAGGCCTGTCAATTAAAAGGATTTAAACATGCTCATCACTTCACAGGATTGCATCCAGTGTTCTCCTGTTACTTGGACACCTCTCATTCTCCAGATTTTGTTGTCTGTTACCTTTTCTCCCTTAGAAAATTTTACAAAGCTAAACTTTGCCACAGTGGTGGTGAAAATGAAGTTTCACGTTGCCGTTACGCTTTGCAGTGGAAGAAGAATGGGCATCTGCTTTGCGTTTCAGTATTCTCACTTTTACATTAGTAGATCTGTGTTAAATTCTCTCTTTTCACAGGTTCAGTTTCACAAGTTTTTTTCTTTCTGGTTCTTTTCCTCATCTGTGTCCCAGAATATTATCCTTGCCAATGAAACAAGCACTGAAAAATACTGAGCCAGTTACAGTGGAAAAGTGGAAAAACAATTCTAACCAAGAGTAATGCCTTAGCAGTGCTCATTCATGTTAGTTTATTGGTATGTTTGGACATTCTACAGGAAATTAAATGTACAGGTTGTGTTTATAAAACTGTGAAGTTTAATGACGTAAACTTCAAGTGGAGATGTCACAGCAGATGGGACCTCACAAAGAAAAGCTACTGTACAAATACTTGTATCGGTACCACCAGCTGTCAATATGTTTTTGAATCAACTGGTGGAGTAACTTATCTCTACAATTAAGAATAAACAAATCATTAAGCAGAATTTTTCTAAGAAAACCCCAATCCAAAACCAACCAACAAAAAAAAAACCAAGCTAAAATGACCAAATTTCAATTTAATCAGGTTGAAACAATCTCTAGAGCCGTCTTAAATAGCTGCAATATTTCAGTTTGCTTTGACAGATTTATATCAGCCTACCTGCCTAGGATTCAATACCACTGACTTTCCTACATGGAGTGTACTGACTTCTGTGGGAACAATATGATTTATATGGAAGGCATACAAAGCACCACAGGCCCATACATATAGAAATCCCAGTAGTCTTCTTGCATACCTAAGATTGCTTTTTTTATAACTAAAAAATATTTAATTTTGAGTTGCTAAATCTGTTCACCAGTGCAGCTCCCCTTACTCTAACATTGTTTTTCCCCATGCTGTTCTTACTGTCAGCACTCAGTATTAAAGCATTATATATTTGAAGAATTCTTCGGTGAGAAAGTTCATTGGATTGATCAGGCTATTTTAAATGTGATGGAACATTGAATATTTATGCCTTGAAAAATACAGAACCTAGTAAATGTGATGGGGTGGGTCTTGTAAAACTTGCTCTTTTTCATCTTATGAACTCTTTGTTACGAAATCATCTTGCTTCCAAATGCACCCTGAGAAACCTTTTCCAAGTAATGTGAAAATGCACTGCTGGAAGTTTTCCCCTAGGTGGAAGGGGCATGAGTGATGAAATGCAGTTGGAAGACAGGGAAAAGCCATAGCTTGTGCTTGTGTCAGAAGAAGACCCTGTGTTGTATGAGGGAGAAGTCAGTGGGGTAACACTTGTGTGTCTGTGTACCTGTGTGTCTTTTTGTGTTGGTAGAGTACTCTGAAGAGCAATACGCTGTTGTTAGGACTGTATGATGTGTCATTCTGGCTCTACCCCCACGGT
Organism: Myiotriccus ornatus; assembly: GCA_036023395.1. Classification (NCBI taxonomy): domain Eukaryota; kingdom Metazoa; phylum Chordata; class Aves; order Passeriformes; family Tyrannidae; genus Myiotriccus; species Myiotriccus ornatus. The sequence continues at coordinate 15,623,434 of JAYRBT010000010.1, read as the reverse complement.
AAATGTAAAGAAAAAGAAAACAGGCAATGAAGACTTAAATTTGAGTCTCAGAATTGTAATTATGCTTTCAGTCTGTTCTAAAGGAAGGTGTGTTTTTTCCCCCCCCTTCTCATCCGGGACTAAAAAAAGGTGATATATCACCAATATAGGTACTAAAAGTACCAGAATTCGCATCATAGAATGAGCTAGAATTCACTAACAAACACATCAAAAAGTTTTAAGAGGGCTGCCTGAGGAGCTGTGCAACTTACTGACTATTGATCTATATAGCTCATTTCAGGACACTGGAATTTGTCTAAAAGGGAAGAAAGCCAAAGCTGTGTATTTTTGTGATGGCTGAAGGGACAGAGGAACAATCAGTCATTGATTCCTTGTATAGTTTTTGAAGAGTTGATACAGGACTCAATGATAAAATATTCAAAGAAGACTATAGTAAATTAAGAAATAAGTGTATTGCTGAATAACCAGATCATTAGTTTGAAAGGATCTGTCTCTTCTGGCTGGGTTCCAAGTTTAGCTGGTGCAGGCTATGCTAGTTGATATTGTTGGGAATTGCTAGTTGATAATTCCAGCTGACATAATTATTTTTACTAAAAATGTGATCTGATAATCATCAGCGCTCCTAAACTTTCTCCTAACACTCTCTTGATTTTTTTTCTTTCAGTGGGTTGATTTGTTTAACAGAGGAAAGATAATGTATCCCTGTAACAATGTGTGGGTTGAGGTTTACCTTCCACTGCTGGCAATTTTGAAGCAGCGTTTTTTTCCCTTTCTTTTTCTTTTTTTTTTTTCTTCTTCTTCCTGAAGATGAACATTAAATTCCATTTGAACATCAGCCTAAATATCTTTAAATTGTGTTTCTATATTCAGACTCTCCTTTGTGTTATTTTGGAGAGCATGTTATGCATTAACAGTGGTATCCTTTACCTTTTTTATCAACATGAGCTTCCCTGAACCCAAAACCAACAACTCATTTCTTTTGAACAAAATGAGGGTCAGAAATACACCTAAAGGTGAAATCCCATAAATAATAAACTGCTGTTTTCTGTCCTTTTGTCAACAAAATATATAAAAATGTCCTTTCTTTTGACTTTATAAAGTCAAGTTATTGCAATTCTGTTTGTTCTCTCTGGTTTCTATGGAAACAGTCAGTCTAATTTTAGGGAATATTTGTCTGAATTGTCAATGGAGTATCAGGAATGGAATAGAACCACCTAACCTATGGTCGAATCCAGGAGCAGGAGCTTTTCTTCTGCCAACACTGAAATGAGAACTCAGTGTCTGGAGCTCTCGGTAAAATGGTGTTTCTGAAGATTAGGGACAGAGGAAAGAGAGGCTTAATAATTTCAGCTTTAAGAATGGCTGTGTCTCATGATTTCAGCCAAATAACAGCTCTACAGACACTTCTGCATGCTTTAGCACAACCACTGATGTTCAGGGCGTAGCACTGGGAAGCGCAGGGGGTGTGTCTATAACCTGACGTTCTTAGTATTGAGAGTGAAAGAATCTGTATTCTTGAAGCTAAAAGGAACAGTTATCTTCTACAAAAACGTTTAAGAGGGCCTAAAGAAATTCCTGTGTGCACTTGCACTTGCTGGTTTTGTTTCATGGCTCAGCCCCAAACAGCTCTCAGCAACCCTGAGTGCACTCACTTAGGGTGACTTATCCCAGGCAGTAAACAAATGCTCATCCATAGCACACTGTGTCTCTGTGCAATTATGTGAACAAAGCTCCTTCAACTGCTTCTCTAAAAACAATAAACAACTGTAGAACATAAAATCACAAAGGATTGTTAATTATCACATGCTTAATCTAACAACATTATTGTGGAACTAGCTATGTTTATCCTCTCTCTTGTTTTCTTATTTTTAATTGTATTGTGACCTAAGAGGAATTTTAATGAGTTGGAAGTGTTTGGTTGTGTTTTCTTTTGGCTTTGGTCTTGGAATGTTACACTAGATATATAAATATTTATGAATGGGAAGCCTATAATATAGAAAGTAGCAATATAGAACACACAGATGAAAATGGATCTTCACAGGTAAAGTAATGCTGCTTTATTTATATTTGCTAATAAGGAATCTGGGACAACTTTCACAATATGCTTTGAAGAATTAACATAGATACCAAAATACATGTGGCAAATTATTCTTTTCCTTGAATTGATGTCAACACAGTAGCTCATTTAGATTTACATTCAATAAACTAAGTAGTTTTAAAATATTCTAGCTAGAGTTTAATTTACTGTTAACATTTTAGGTGGGAATAGGTTAGACTTCCCTTTCTTATAGGTAACTTGGGCACTTGGAAGAGTAGTTCCCATTAACAGGAGTCTGGCGTGTTTTGAATATTTTACCACGTTTTTCTGAAAGGTGGCAAAATACTTTGACCATCTCTCCTAGTAGGAGCAGACATTAAATTTTCTAGCAGATAAAATTATCTGAAAATGCAAACCATTTAGAACTTCACCTATTCCTTACACTGGCTGGGGATTTTATATGTGACTCTTGCCTGTTCCAACGTGTTACAATAAAACATCCATACCCAGCTTAAAGATTCATTTGGCTTGCAGAGAGACGTGAAGTAACATCTATTCCATGACCATTGCACTGTTTTCACTTCTACATTAAGTCAATCTATATGGCATTTCTTCTAGAACTCCCAAATAGCTGGGTTTTAAAATTAATTCTTAGCAGCTGTGCAGTTTCTAGTTGCATGTGTCTGGTGGCAGTGAGTCTCTTGCTCCTTTCTGCTCGTGCTCTAGCAAGCTCAATTTTTCTGTACGTGTCGGGAGACTTGTTGCGGTGTTTGAATTTGTGATTTGTGAAACTCGTCTCGTTAGAAGCAGGAAAAGCAACCCCCAGAAGACTACAGTTGGTGACAGTGCAAGGAAGACAAAGGAACTGGCAGCAGAACAACACACTGCTGGGAAAGCATCTGTGCTGTGCTTTCAGAAGTGGTGTGGGGAGGGAAGCAAGAGCAGCGTGAGAGGTTGGAGCTGTAGCTCCTGACTTATACCCCATTCGAGGTCAAGATGATAGATTAAAACACTATTAATAATTTTAGTTCATTGACTCAGTTTTATTATTTTTCCTGTTTTGACAGGGTTAATAGCAACTCATTCTTTCTAGAGGCTGCCAGAGACGTACTCAGGCTCAGGTGCTCGTCGAAGTCTTTAGACCACCTGCTGAAAAGTCCCGCTTGAGTCCTGACCTACCCTGTGTTGCCTTCTGTCACTCTTCTGGTCAGTCCCATTAAGTCATACCCCTCTCTGAAGTACATATAACTCTTGGCAAGACATGGCTGGATGTTTGATCTGTTCTGGTGCCTTCATTCCCTTTGATGCTTCCTGACAACTCTAATAGAAGTTGTTTCCTCTAAACCAACGTAGAGGCAGAGCTGTTTGCTTTTCCTCTTAAACTTGCACGTGTGTGGTGGGTCACACTGGAACAGGGCTGACGTGGCTTTGCAAGCTCCTGGTTTCCCAAAGAGCACTGGTTCAGATGAAGCTTGGGAGAGAGCCTTGGCCTTTCTCTGGTGGCTGTGACAGCACCATACTCTTGAAGGAAAGCTTCTTGAGTATCCCAGGCAGTTACGTGAAGTCCACCACGGAGTGGCCCCGTTTGTGCTGTCAGTGTTACGAGTGGAAAACACGAAAACCAGAAAAGAGCCCTGTGGTTTTTCTCTGTCATACAGAGGTGTCCCATGGGAAGACTATTTCACAGCTTCCACCCACCTTCCTCAGCCTGGTGCTTTGGCTGCTGAAAAAGAGCACCAAACAAAACCAACCCAACCACTGTCCCAACCCCCACAGAGAGTGTGAAATCCCTGCTGAGCTGTTGTTAGTTACAGAATGCTTTGCACTTAATTTTTTCTTAGAATCATAGAATATTTTGGGTTGGAGGGGACCCACAAGAATCCTCAAAGCCCAGCTCCTGCCCTGCACGGGACAGCCCCAAGAATCTCACCATATGCTTTTTTATTTTTTATTTTATTTATTTTTTAAGAAAATACTTTGTGGTGAATATTAAATTTCAAAATTTAGACTGTCCCTAGGTAGAAGATATGTATTTTATGTCGTTGTGATAAATTTGAGGATTGTGGGGTTTAGGTTTTTTCCTGGTTTTGTTGATGGTGTTTGATTAAATGAAGGCTACACAAAAAAAGTGCATTTAATTGCAGTTCTCTGTCTGCATCCTTCTCTAATGCAGAGGCCAGGATTAAAAGTGAGTGATGAAAAGAAATGTGCATGATGTGTAGAATGCTCAAAATATTGGATTCTGAAGTACTTTTACAGAATGGAGAAAATGACACAGAGAAAATCCCTTTTCTGTCTGTAACAACAGAACTGTGATTACATTTAATTCTATTATTCATTGGCTGATGGACAATCTTTTCTTTCCTACTCTGCCTCTTAGCATTTGTTATGCTTAGGAGGACATTAACTTTTAGAAAATTTGATTGTCTTCAAAATCACCAACTCTACAGCTTACATCTAACTTCTTAATTTTTTGACAAACTGCCTGTTGTTTGATTAGGTGTCCTTATTTTGAATTTAGACTAAAAGCAGATTGTCAAGACTAACTGGCTGAATTTCTTGGTGACTGAAAAGGCACCTTTGCAAAAGGAGTGGATTGCATATGACTGAATGTGATAAATGTGAGTCTAACAAGGGACCACATATTGGTTTTCTTGACTTGAATATTACACACTTCAAAGCTACAGCATTTGTATTTGAATTTTTTTCCATGCATAGTTAAATCTAACTTTAACAAGTATAAGCTAGCCCATAAGAATAACACAATTAATAATGTAGTTGAAACCTAGCTGTTTTCTTTAGAGAAGAAAAATTGGTGAATCCTGGTGATAATTTGTTTGTAGGCTTTGTTTGGCTTTATTCAACATGAAATTGGTGTACAATCAGAACTGAACATAGAAGATTTCCCTCTTATAAAAGAGAAATAGCCCTTTAATTTAATTTAAACCCCACAAATTTCTTCTAAGTTGACAACGGAAAAATCCAGATTAGCTGCACGTTTGCATAGCTAGCAATAACAAATTTAGAGCAAAATTAAAGGCCCAAACATACCTTATAAAGGCAAATTTTCATGTTTGTTTAACAAGTGCAGGGTTAAATTCAAAGTTCTGTCATTTACGTATAAAATGCTAGACCGTTTTACTGTAGTTCTTTCCAGTAAGTTGTGCTGCGGCTTTTGTCACATTTTGAATGTTTTCAGAGGAGTAGTGCAATCAATTTCACAAAAGGAAACATTGTGTACCAAGCTCAAAAAGCGTGAAATGGAATAGTATGAGACTAGACAAGAGTGCCTGGCATCAAATGCCATTATCATTCTCTTAACAGCACAGCTCACAGTCACCCTTGGCTGCCTTACAGACCTAAGAGTATGTCTGTGTTAAGCTGGAGAAGTTTCTAAGTAAGCTCTGTCAAGTATCAGAAAAACTGTTTGCAGAGCAAGCATCTTACTGTGTTTGTAATACAACACAGTCGTCCCGATTAAATTTTTAGTTGCCATCAAAGAAAAAACCGGTGGTTCCCATGACCCAGTAGTTCATAGGAACTCTTGCTGTCACTAAGGACTCATCATGATGCTCAGGGACTGATGCTGAGGTGGTACAAACCCTCAGCTTCTCCACCGGGCTGCCAGCCTTGGTGTCAGTTTGGTTGTAAGCACCTCCAGCTGTGACATCTTGTGCTGCAAAACTGCAACTCAAAAGACATCCTCTCTGCTTCTGCTGGAGGGGTTAAGATTTAACTTTCTGACAAGTATCTGAAGGTAATTTCCTCGTACCTGTACATGGGCTGGTATTTGGAAACATGAAGTATTGCTGTCTGTGCTGACCTTGCCCTGAACACACTAAGGTAAATAATACAATGCAAGATGCCATGTCATTATGATTTAAAAGGCTCTTCTCTAAATAAAACCTGCTGTTGAGTGCCATCTTTCGAGCTATAAAGCATCTAATAAGCCAAAAGATTTTAATGCGCGTATTTCTCGTCCTTGCAGGTAAATAAAGCCCTACTTTTAAAGCCAGCTTCAGTATGGTAGATGTTGTGTGACAGATTAATAGAGTGGCATGTGATAAACAAAGACAGTCACAGTAACTGTGGTGTCCCTTACAGCTAATTTCCCAGCAAGATTTGTTTTCAGCTGGGAGGTTGGCATTCAGCTTTCATCACAGTTGTCCTGTTGCTACAGGGATGTTTTGCATGCAGTGTATGGAAAGCTGACATGTAGGGAAGCCAGCTTTTACACTGCCTTTCAGCTATCTTCTTAGTCTGTGGGGAAAACAGATGCAGTTTTAATCCTTTTTAACTATTCATTGTGAAGTGACAGTGCATATTACGTAGGTGAAAGAGAGGACAAAGTCTTAATGTATTTACTTTGCTTTCTTGGTTTTTTTTTTTAATAACTCCCATAAGACTGTTGATTTTGGCACCCTTTATAATTTAAAGCATTTTCAAAGCAGACTCATCAGTTCCCTGGATTAAATCAGATGGAATTGTTTGACAATGTATGTGGTGTGGAAATGATTCTGTGACCCTCTTGTGTGCTGGAGTGAGTATGTACATGACCCATATTTAGGGAAATATAGGCAGGGGAATCTGCACACATTTAGCTAATACTTGTCTCTGTCATGAACCTCTAATGATTTTTGGTTTTTTACTTTAACTGTAAAGCTTGACTCCATATTTCTCACATGGTACAGGCAATTTCTGCCCTGTAAGCTTTTCCAAAGCAAAGTGGGTTGGTTTCCAAGTTGTTTGGCAATTTCATGCAAGAATGTGAAGTTATAATCTTTGCTTTTGAGAACTGAGAAAATATTTCATAGACACCTTTTGTTTTGGAAAGACTAATCTGGGCGAGAAAATCCTCACTGGATAGATCTAAGTGGATGTAGCTGGACAGAAAATGCAAAGTGACCAGCTAGCCACACATCTGAAAAGAAGGTTCTACCACAGTTCCCAGAAATGCACTTTACTTTACAAACACCGTATCAAAGTGACCCAGAAAGAAGCCCAAACATTTTCAGGATTTATTTTTACTTGAAATGGGAAAACTCTAAGTGCATTTATTCAGCTATTAAATAAGGTATTTAGGAAAAGTTAGCTAAGAAAGAAAAAGAAATGTGCATCTGAGGAAAAAGCCACTGGAAACAAAACTAGTTCTTTTTTTTTTTCTTTTGTTTTGTGTTGCAGCATCGGTGTACAGAGCTGTCACTGCTCCTCCATATCAGCCCAGCTAACCTGCTCTGTGTTAAGGCTTCCACAGTTTGCACATGGAGGCCCTTGGAAAACTTTTGGAAATACTCTCTGGTTACGGGGTGTTTGTTCCATTAGTAGGAGAAACAAAGAGAAAAGTTCCTGAACTTCCTGGTTTAACATGTTGCTAGTGACTAAATTAAGAGGCTGCGATTTCTGAATTTTTTGTGGGAAGTCAGTTTTGGCAGTTTTTTACTTAAGAAAAACTATTAGTTCTGTTAAATTACGTTTTTAGGTTGTAAACAGTATGCTGTTTTATACTGAAAGTCATCTCAGGACTTGTCTCTCTCCTTCCATTCTTGTCAGGGAAGTATCTTTGACATTTCCCACAGAAATCCATGATATCTGTAGAAAAGTGCTATGTAGGTGCAGTGATAATCTACAAAAATAACAACTAAAGTAAGATTTCACAGTATATGGCAAGACTGGGTCCAATAGAGGAGTTTTTAGGTTCTAGTTTCAGGATGTGCACTTGTGTATATGCATGTATGTGTTAGAGAGACAAACATTAATGGGTTTTAAATCATGGATTCACATTTCCTCTTTGGTTGTGAATGAAAAGCAGAATAACATTAGCCTAGGATGCTATATAGTTCATTACAGTTCATCAACTTGTGTTAAGCTGCTTTTTGAAAATCATGACCCTCGATAATTTCTATTTTGTACAGCTGCAAACAACCGAAATATGCAAAAAATATTGCATGGTTATATGCATTAAATATTCATTCCTTTAGATTCAGCACAAGAACATACAGGCATGTTTCCAGAGCTGAAAAAAACCAAAACCAACCCCCCTCCCCAGCATCTACTTGCTACAAGAGTAGCAGATTTTTTTCTGGTGCAAGATGAACAAATTTCACTATTTCCTATTGCCAGCACGTTGAGACATGGAAAGATCCAAAGTGCAGCTTTTGTCTTTGTATTATCTGAAATACCTCAGATTCGTTATGGCAGGCAAACTTTAATAATTTTAGAATACTATATTGTAAATAAGTCTCTTCCCTGAAGTGTCAAATCCACAAAATATCTCAAGGAAAGAGCTTTCCAGAAGAAAGCCATCTGCATTTCTATCTGTTTGATGAGAGCGGGGGAAAATGAGGCGTCACTGACTCTACAAATTTATAGAGGAGCAAAAGCAGGAAGTCACTTAATTATATTTTCTGAAAGCTTGGCAAAAGCCAAATGGGATTCTCAACCATATTATGTTGAGTCAAAGGTCCCAAGCCTTCCTAACTGACCTAGAGACAGAAATGTGAGTTTGTCACTGGCTGGTAATAAATAATGGAAAAAATGGTAGAAAGTTCCATTCTTTACCAAATGTGTGTGGGGGTGAAGTTTGTCCTGCTGTTCATCTTCTCAACAGGCCATGGTTTACCATTAGCATACTTCTCATCTACCAGTGGTTTTGTAGAGGAAGAACAGATTCTTTCTTTTTTATCTGAAAATCAAGGTTGACCAAAGACTAAAACACACACAAAAATCTTAGGGTTTTTTTTTTTTTTTTTGCTAATGTAAACAAAGAAGAAAAGGAGAGGGGCAAGGCAAAACTGTAGTTAGCATTTAACATTAAATTATTGTCCTCCTGCTTCCCTCTCCCAGCACTCTGGCACCGCAGCTGACAATAAACATTTTCTAGGGTCAGATTATCAAAACTTAATATCTGCAGCAGCACTGCTGGTGCTGGAACACATCTGTGCAGTGAGGTTTAAGCAGAACAAGACATTTTAGCCCTGCAGAGCCTCAAGCTGCAGCCAGCTCGGGCTGTGCTCCAGCAGCTCTCCAGAGTGGGGGACTGTCCTGTTCTGAACGGAGGTACAAAGGGAAAATGTACAAAAAAGTCTCCTGAGCTCACCCAGAGGTGGCTGTTTTGGATGTCCCACTGAGTAGCAGGTGGTTTGGGGTTTGGAGGTGCTACATGAGGCTGGCAGGGCTCTTCAGTACTTTCTGGTTCTGAAATTCAGGCTGGGACATCACTGTTCTGGGCTACCTTCAGTCATTTGCCTGGAAAGGAACTGAGTGGGTAACGGGAGTTCATGCGAGAGAGACAACAGTTCCCAAAGTCCTTTGTTCCTTTTTGTTTATTCTGGTGAAGTGGAGGAAGTCTGTGTTCTGTCACAGAAATATTTCTTCCTTTCATAAGTGCCATACAGACACAAGAAGGACATGAGAACTGTCCTAATTACTCATAATGTGTGTCTTGGAAGAATTTAGTATCTTGCTGCAAACACATCATCATCTGGGGAAGAAAAGCAAGTTTTTGCTTTCCTTCTCTTTTTTATTTTCCCTTCCCCCCCTTTTTCTTTATCTATTTCAAACGTTCATCTTTCATCTCATCTGTTAAAGCTCTTTGGGAAATGTCCTGTATTTGCTCCCTAGTGGAGAAATCATCGGAGTGTGGTCATGTTAAATGAAGATTAGAATTTTGCAGCTGACTGAACATGAGAGCAAATTCACTATTCATACTAATTAGCTATAATTTTCCCAAACTAATTTCACAGAAATTGATCCTAAACACACACAATAATGTGCAACTCTCCGTAGAGTTGTACTGATAAGTATTTTAGAAGGAAAACCTTAAAAGTTGTCAAACATCAATACTAACACCTTTCTTGCATGCACAATAGAAAAAGCAGTAAATTCCAAGAGATGTCTATGAGTTAGGTTGAGTAGATTCATTGCACTGATTTTAGGAAAAAAAGACTTCTAAGCTTTGAGTTATCCGATATTCTTTTCTGCTCCAGCTGAAGTCAGTGAATCAAACTGAGTTGCCAGTGCAATTAGGGGGAGTTGAATTAAGCCTGTCTGCTGGCAGCTCTAGCTGGGAAAGGGAAACGTTGTGCACAAGCAGAGTGAGAACTCAGGAGTCCCTTCTTTGACAGCCTTTTCAGATTCTGTGATCTGCTATTTCGATAGTGGAAAAGATCACTTCTAAAGGGTGGCAGAGTATATCTCAGTAAATGGGCGAAAGATGTAACTGTACACCAGCAAAGGCAGCAGATAATCCCTCGCTATTTAATGCTTTCATTAATACTGGCTACTAATCTAAGAGAAGCAGTCATCCGAATGGGCTTTGCTGGTGAAGGGCTTGGCTGTTTCTCTGCTTTCACTTCTGAGAACCTTTTTGTTGCCTGGTTTTTTTCTTGCTGCTTCTTTATCTCAGATTATTGAGAATGATCAGAAAAAATGTTTATGTTCTGTCTTCCACTATCAGAGAGAAAGATATTTTTAAAAATTGAATCCAACAAAACAGATGATACACGTATTTATGGCTATTTTCTTTTGATTGTAACATTAAAGAACATTAAAAACAACAGCAATAAATGAATTGGAGTTACAATTATCTTGCAGTTTTTTGCGCTTCTAGTAATAAACCAGTTTCTCTATCACTGTAAAACAGCCAGTTATTTAAAGCCCAGGAGAAAGGGACTGATAGAGTTTCAGAACAAATGTATGCTAGAGCATCAATGCATTCCTGTTTATTTTTGCACAGTCACAAAAGAATAGGCATTTTTAGATAGTCAAAGAATACACGCCACTGATTTGTTCTTTTTCACCCACGTTTTTAACTTGCCTTTCTGCTGCCACCAGGTCAGTTCCAGGAGCTGAAATGCAGTTTTCCTGAATATTATTCTTCTCTCCAGTAGAGAGGTTGTCCCCTATTTGAAACAGAAGCCTTGTGCTTCCACACAACTGAGGCAGAATTCTTGTGTGTAGATTTTTATTTTTTAAAACCATTACCTTTGTCATATTCTGACTCATAAATCACCCAAGCAGTAAAGAAGAAAAAAGTGGGTTGATACAGGTATCCTTACTTAGTGCACCATGAATTTGGCTTTCTGATGGTGCAAATACATGTGGGATTTGTTCTGTCCCTTGTTAGGACCTGGTCATCTCCAGTTAGAGACGTTGTTTCTGTGCTTTGGACCTGGTATGTCCTGGTGGCCTGAATTATGTTTCTCCACTGATGCCTCACTGTTATGGCTGTGGGAATGAGCAATGCTGTGGTGCTGGTTAGCTGGGGAAGAAGCTTAGGTCTGATATTCAGCTTTTGACACCTGATCAGATAAATCAGCTCAGAACAACCGAGATACTGCCTGCTGGGCCAGGGCTGCAGAGGCTGCTTCTATTTTAGGAAGAATCAGGGTACATTTAGCATACTGATGGCAGCACTGCAACTGGCAGTTTTCTAAGGAAAGCACTTTCAGATACCTACAAGAATGTTGTGCATCTTACAATGTGCTACCCAGTGTTCTGAACAAACAGGCTGAGTTTATAAAATAATACTGTAAATGTACTAAAAACCTAGTTCACACTAATGATGAAATGGCAAATTTTATGAGTTGACAGTCTTCAATTTGGTTATATCATGTTTTAACTAATTTCCAACTCAATTCATTCCACTGAGAGTGTTAATATGTCCAGTAGGTAGAAATCAAGAAAATTATCAACAGGAAGATGTCACAGCTGGCACTAATCTCACAAGTTTAGGCAATTCATCTGGGGGATTGTTATACTCAGAGGCACTGCAGGATGGAATTGTTCTTGCCTCAGTGATCTCAAAGATTAACAAAGGAAATCCCATGGCTTTAGGATAGTTATTGTTTTCCTCTTCACAGGATGTTAATTATTTGTCAGCATATAATAGGAGGTAGGTCTGAACCACAGATCTGAACTTCATCTGGCTCAAAATTTTGTTTCAACTTCTGCTCTACGAAAGAACAGTGAAAGTTATAATGGCTTTCAGCTTGGTCATAGAGATGAGAAATTTAGCTGAATGAAAGGGAGGGGATTTCTTTTCAATGTGCTTGGAGTAATTTTTATTAATTTATTAAATAGGAGGATTTTTCTTATTTAATTTAAGGTTTCTAAGGTAAAGGAAGAAAAAATTATGGTGAGGTCAGCTAGGAGAAGATGTAATATCGCAGTATTTTTATGCTTAAAGTACCATCCTCATTTTTTAAACTATTGTGCTTGTTTAATTACCTTTCAAATTAATCCTTTTTTTTCCTTGAATTTATGCAGTCCTTACTGAATCACAGCAAGGAGCTGTACAGGCTGCATCACATGCTGCTTTAATATGCTGCCATACCATGATGCCCCTGTTGCTGTGTTTGAATTTTGATCCTGTCCCTGCCAGCTCACACCTGGCGCTGTGCCTTTCCAGCTTGGCATATTTTGTTTTGTCATCTTTCACCGTTCAGATAAATTTAGAACTCTTTAGGATGCCCCACAGGGACATTGCTGCCTGTTGTTATGAGGTAATCCTGCAGCACGTTCCAGCTTTCATGTGGCACAGATTCGTGGCGATTTTTTCTGAAGAGAATAAAATTCATCGGATGGAATGAAGTGCTGCAAGTGGGCACGTTCCTCAAAAGGCCTGCCAGGATTAAGGGCTTAACTTGGATGGACAAAGTCTCTGTACTCAGAAATATTGGTACAAGTGCATCCAGAACTCCTGGATTCTGCTGCTTTTTTCAAAGCTGAAGGAGCTTGCTGCCAGGGGCATCCATCTTATTTCAGCTACTTTGGAGCAGAATTTGAAACACAAAAACACACACACAAATCGTAATGAAGTATGTCATAGAAATATATCGGTTACAAAGAAAATGGGGACCTACAGTTCCTGAAGTGATCCTACATAAATTTTTTATTACTCAAGTTTATTGATTTCTGTGTAGGAACAAGAGAACATTTGATTGCTTTATTTCCTTTCAGTTATACACTCAGGAGTGGGTTATAATTGAAGTAACAGTGTGAGAGTTTTCTACTCTTAAGTACTTAACCTTTTTTATACTCATGAGTACTTAACCTTTTTTCTACTCATAAGTACTTATGTAAAGCAAATGACAGTTGAAACACATTTATTGTTTAATTTCTAACCCATGAAAAAGCCTAGTGGTGTTTGAAGATCAGCAACGATTACTTTAGTAATCAAGGTAGTGTATAAAGTGAATACTTGATAATAAGGAAAATTTCAGCATTTGAGGATAACACAGATCAGGGACTTGGAACGGAATTGTCATGTTTTTTTCACATTGAACCACCCTGTAGGTTAGCAGTATGAAAAACTGATCAAATGCTCTACAATATTTTATATCACGAGTAAAAGTATGTATCTTGTAGAGTTTTTTCTATAAAAGCTGGATCAAAAGTCCACAGATCACTTACCACATGGCAAAGTGTATTTAAAACATCTGTTCTTTGATAATGGTCTCCCCTGATGATGTCAAACAACTTCACCTGTGTTGAGCAGCTGTCTCCTTGGTAAACAGGGATTCTCCTGAGTGACAATGTTCTCTGCTGATGAGTAACCTCTTACAGGAGCTGTATTGTTTTTACAGAGGAAATCATATAACCTTGGAAGTGCTGGAGACTGGAACACTACTGGTATGTGAGAGGACATGACACCTGACTTTAGAAGCTCTGGATTAGGAAAACCCAGCAGCAGCAAAACAGGTAAAAAAATGAGAAGAGCCGATATTTGATGAGTTTCAAAATTAAAATGTGCATATGAAATTGTCTTACATCCATGGTGCACCACAGATCAAATTTTTACTTTTTTTTTCTCAGTTGTTGAACAAACTTGGCCTCTAATTGTGGACCAGAGTTACATCTGTATTATGCCCTAGTGAAAGAACTAAGAAAGCAAATATATGTCCTGGGCAAATCAAAGCTTCTTCATGTATTTTAGAAGCCATAGTGCAGTATTTAAAAGCAGAGTTGTAAGGACTTTTCTAGGAACATGCAGACAAATTAAGAGTTTACAGTTGTGGACAGTGTTGATGTGAGGCCATAGTTTTTGTAACTTTTCTTGGACACTCTTTCTATCCAGTGTGAGGCTTTGGATTATATCGGCATTTAAACAGTTGAACTAAAGAAGGGGAGGAAAATAACTGTGTTATTTAATGATACATATATTAAAAACCAGGAAAAATTTGAGACAGAACTTTGCTTCTAATAAGAATAATAAAATAAACACATTTACTGCATTAACAGGAAGAAGGTGAAGCAAAACAAGAAAGCTAAATTCAAATGACATCATTTGATTGTGATAGTCATCTTTTATTTTCCTATGCTGTGGGAGTTATTAGTCCTTGCAAATGTTCAGCCCAATGAACAGTGTGCATCTCAGCCCATTTTTCAAGCTCCAATGTGTAGATTTAAAAAGTGAGATGCAAGAAACCTGAGCAGTAGACTGGGGAGCAGCTGCCGTTGTAAGGGGAAAGGTGGGAGGAATCAGAAGAGAGCAAACGAGTAATGAAGTGGAAAACAATCATATGCACTCTTTAAAACGTTTTAGTCATGGCCTTTTCAGGAACCTGGGTGTGTTCTGAACAGAAAGAAAATGATGGATCAAAAGACAAAACCTATCTAGGTCTAGGGGCGCCCACCTGTGTGGATGGAGCTGTTATCCCTGGCTGTGGTCATTGCTGCTCTGACGTGATTGTACAGAGAGGCAATGTTGACGACCTAGAACAAATTATTTTCCCTTCTTTTCTTTCGGCCAGTGGGCTGACAAAACAATTATTCCCACGGCTCTAATTACAGTTCACAGAACGTATATTTTTCCAGAAAGTAAAGTTCTTGCCTCAGCCTCCAATTCCTTTTTGGGCTTAACCTTTCAAAGCAAAATTGCGGGTTGTTTGTTCTCTCAAGGCTTTTAAGTTGTTCAACAAAGTATGAAATGACTGGAAAGTAGTGGTGAATAAGTGATCCTTTTGGCTTTTACTCAATCTACTGACATAAAGAAATTTTGGTTCCTGTGTAATTGCTGTACATAATTAAAAACCAGAGGTTTTACTGCTTTATTCAGTTTGTGTTAGAGCTAGTTTTCTCAATGTTGCTCTGCTAGGGACTGGATGCTTCAGTGCAGGCAGGGATGCTGCTGGAATGGCTTGTTTTCTCAAGCAGAGAGTAAATCTGATTCTCAAATGTACATGTTGCAAAATCAGCCAGTCCTTGGTGTGAGTCAGACCAAGCTTGGTTTTCCTTGCAGTCAGTAAGGCTGTTGGCAGAGCAGAGGGACATTCTGGATCCGTTCCCTGGGTTGTGCACCGAGAAGGAGGCAGGAACAGAGATGACTGCAGTGACTTTGCTCTGCACAGGGATTTGTTGAGGAAGTCCTTGTGGGTTAGAAAAGGCAGCTGTGGCAGGTACAGCATTTTAGCACACTACAGCTGTTTCCTTTAAGAGCTCCACTGTTTCTGTTTTAATTATTCTAGAACACTGTCAGAAATAATTAGTGTTAAAAGGTCAGTAGCAGTTTCCACTTAATTAGTTCTGTAAACATTTTTTTTAAAAGGGAAGCCCAAAGGGATATTTTTCCAAACACAATTAGGAATAAGAAGTGGCTCTAGTGTAGAGTGGAGCTCCCCTGTAGACCTTGCAGCGAACTGAGAGCTGTGCCTGTTGGTACCCTGGGACATGTCCAGGCTGGAGCTGAGCCCGAGGCTCCTGCCTGTGTGCAGGGCTCAGTCCAGCCTCACCCTGCTCAGCACGGAGCTTTCCAGTCACTGCACATCTCCTGAGGGCTCCAGCAGCGAGCTGAGACCAGCACAAAGAGTAGCCTCCTGTTCCTGGAGGAGTTCTAGATAAGTTACAAGGCATCTCTGGTCTCAGGTGGCAAACTCAAAACTCAGATGCGTTTGGAAGGGGAAGCTGAGGATCAGTTACTGTTTTTATTTAAGTCGAATACTTGCAGATTTAAACCATATCAAGGGAAGGGTGGGAATTAATTCTGCCCACAACACAGCTGACTTTAGATATAACAATGAACTACAAATTAATTCATATTTTTAACAAGATCTATTGCATATTCTTCTTAAGATAAATCTTTTTAAAAGAATATGAGGCTTTCACTGTATCATTTCTGTATCTGCAGACTTTTTCCTACCCTGTTTTTCTGGTATGTCTGTTTAATCAAAGAGCATTGGATCGGAGAACGCTCCTATTAATATTTTATTGCTTTTTTTCTGCCCTGTGTTTGAGGTATAGTGATACAACTTGCTATCTGGCAATCAATGGAAGTCTAAAGCTTCTCTGTCCTTTTCCTAGACTTCAATGCAGAGAGATATTACAATAACCTTTCTGTGTTTATGAACACCCTGACAATACCCTCAGAATCAGAGTTGACTCTCCTAAGCAAATTCCATTAATTGCTTTATAAATTGAAATAATCTTTGTGCTGAATACTGAGAGGTAATTTTGGTGTTCTCAGTTATTTCAAACTGGCCTAGCTATGAGGGAGTGACTTTAAAATCAAACAAAGAAATTCAGCAAAAACAAATGCTAAATCATTAAGAAAATAATTATCATTGTATATGCGCAGGTAAATGCTGATGCAAGTTGGTTTTTTTTTCTATAAAACTAAAACTTCTGTAAATGTTCTTTGGCTGTTGTAGCAGTTTCCTGCTAAATAGTGTTTTAGTTAGCTTTATTGAGTAATGTATTGGGACTGCAGTTTAGTTAAAGCATTTCTGCTGATCTAGTATGTTTGCATTTATCCAAGCTCTCGAGTTGGCAACCTCAGACAATCTCATGGGCATTAATAAATTAACCTCCCTAACCCTGAGACTGGTAAGAAGGGATTAATACTCCTATTTTATAACTGTAGGCTGAATTTACAGCAAAGCAGAGAAATGTGTGTTGCAGTTCGAAATCAAAAATTTATTGTGTTTCTGGAAGGTATTTGCAGACTTTGAGACTGTTGAACAAATACATATATATGTGTATATCTGTATATTTATACATACATACACAGTAGAGTGGTAAAATTCAGTGGCTTAATAATGACCAAGGATTAGGACAGTGACGGTGTCAGGGGTAGACTTTAGAATCCCATCTCTCAGGTTAGCAATTGAAACACAGCAGAGTGGTTTGGGGTGTTATTCTGACTTGTAATTCAGGGGTTAACAGTTTACAACTGGGAAATCCATTCGGTCATTTTTAGTAAAATCCATTAAGGAAGGTGGTTGGAAGAGCTTATAGATGGTCTTTTTGGTGCTGAATTTCTTCAAGGAATATGAAGGGGGGGGAAAAAGGCATTTGAAACTTCCCATGAGTATAGAAATGGTTTGGATCCCTAAGTGGCATGGATAGGTTTTACCTGAATTTCTGTGGTACTGGATCTATCAGTGCTATTAATGCCTGCATAGACTGGCGTTTTTGTATCATTTTAGTGCAAAATTGAGAGACGTGTTTTGAAACCAGGAACTTGTGGGTAAATAAATGGGCTGGTTTTTCTGATAACAGAGGCTCACTTGTGCCAAGTTGTTAGCACTGTCGTGCCTCGCACTGTGGAAATCCTCGACTCTATTTACCCGTGTGGCTATTGAAGTGTAGCTCCCTTATCTGAGTAGTGCAGATTCAACCAGAACAAGAGTGATATGCTTCTTGGTCAAATAGCCTTTTGCCTTTTTTCCTTGCCTTCAGAAAGGTCTTTTTGAAATTTAGGAGGCTAATTTTGTTGCCGTTGATACCCGGAGAAGGTCTGCTCCACGCGCTGTGAGCAGCCATGGGGTGGGTTGCCGTACATTCGTGGGGCAGCTCACTGGAATCCATGGTTCTGCAAAAATCTAGGACTCTGATCTAGAAAGATGGTGAGCATCCTGATGTCTTAAATACCGTGGTGCAGCTGAATCCAAGTTCTGAATACTGTGGTTTAGCCGTGCTCCCTTTACAGCCCTCCTCTATCTTGGGAGCCATTAGCTCTCCTAGTGCGTCCCATGAATGCCCAGACACTAATATTTGGAGAGGAATCTTCAGCAAGGTGGTGCCTATATTCCTCCACAGATCTGACCTGAATTTCCTGCCTGTCTTTACAGTATGCTGCATCCCCCAATCCAAACTATGGAGCTTGTTTATTGTTAACAATATGCAGCATTATAGCAGTTTTTCACCCAGAGGGCAGTTGGCGTTGGAACAGGCTTGCAATGGAGTGGTCACAGCACCAAGCCTGTCTGAGTTCAAGACGTGTTTGGACAGTGCTCTCAGGTGCAGGATGTGATTCCTTGGGTGTCCTGTACAGGGCCAGGAGTTGGATTCGATGATCCTGATGGGTCCCTTCCAACTCATCCTATTCTGTGATTTCATGATCTGATTTGCAATCTGTGTGCTACTGCTCATCTCCACTGTGTCATGGTAGTTAGATTAGGGGGGAGTTTGGCTCAAAGCCCTTACAGGAAGCTAAGGGAGCCCAGAAGACTAAATGCTGTTTCTGCTGCCAGCCCTAAACACTTTAGCTTGTTATGGAGAGGATTTCAAAGTTAAGGGTCAGGGAATCTTTTCTAAATGCAGTGGAAATGATCTTTAGCAATCACTGCAGCAGTAACAGCTCCTGTGTGCCTTCCTGCCTCTGACATGTTTTTTGGAAAGCAGGCAGGTTTTAATGCCTTACTCCTCACCTCCTCTTTCTCCTGTCTGCTGCACTGCAGGTATACCCATCTGTGCAGAGCTCCTGTGTTCATAGAAAATGCCAGTCACACAGACCCCCTGAAAATCCCATCGATTTTAATAGCAGAACCACACACTACCTGCAACTTGACAGACATCAGAAGGGTTCGAGACTATCACAGAATTTTATTTCCTCAGTAATAAACAGATACTATGGATCATCCAGGTAAAAAAAGCACAGCAACAGAGGCTAATAAAACTTTGCTTACAATCATATAAAAGAAGAATGTAGAACCATTTACATTAAAAAGAGGAAAACCACAATAAACGCTTACGTGCATACCTTCTAAGGTATCTTGCCCTACTCCTGTAATTTAAATGGTTAAAAGGTATCTGAACAGCTTAGATGGTTTAGCAGTCTTTGGACACCTCTTCATTTTGCAAGTCAGGCCCTTCGTTACCCACCTCATTGCCCATTCTATTTGTAGTTTCTTAGAAATAGATATAAAAGCCTTTTCTTGCCTGTGGAGTAGCTATAAGGAAAAACAGATCAAAATGTTGAGCTGTTATTCTTCAGTAGCTTTACAATCATTTTCACTGTAAGAGTGGTTTTTGGAGCCTAACACTAAGCTGTACCATGGTGTTCTTTATTAACCTTATTGAGGGCTAGGAGTTCCTAATAATATGCTTTGAACAGAGGCTGCTAGAGCTTTTTCAATACAAACAGCACATTATGCCACCTCATTCCCGAATCCAGCATAAACTTGTTGCTGTTCATATTTACTGTTGTGCTGACAAAGATGTACCGTACTTAGAAGGCATTCTTGGTTTCAGTTTTTATAGCAGGATGCGCTTCTCTATAAAAAATATGATATTTATACTGTTATCCTCCCTTGCTTATGTGCGATGGTTGATAAAGCTCTGCAAATACAGTGTTGTTTGGTTTGGTTTTGATAGGAAACTGCAAGCTACTTGCAAAAATTGTTTCTATTTTTTTTTTGTTGTTTTTAATTATGTCTGTGATGACAAAAGAGAATCCTGTCAAAGGTCTCTCAACCTGCTTTGCAGAAAAAAAGCTGATGGTAAACTGTTCATGTAGTAGAAAAATAAGAAGTAAAATATATTTGAAAGAGGCTAAATTCTTAGATTGCCCAAACAGACCTTCTCGAGCTTTTGCCATTTGACTCTTATAAATAATAACCTGTTGTAATTCCTTCTTCAAAAATATTTTTCAAAAATGTCAGGAAATGCTTCTGTTGATAGAAACAACATGTAAACTTCATTGCTGGTGTTTGGTATTAAAAAAACACAAAACACAACACAAAAAGCAAACAAACAAACGAAATTCCCATCAGCCCCGAACCTCCAAGTTCGCTTTCATTTGTTCTCAATATTAATCAAGAAAGGTGACTGGCAGTTGTCTGTTTGACCTGGTCTATCATTTGACCTGGCAGTCGCTGGTAGCCACGAAGGGGAAATAATTTTTTGTGTCGGTGGAACAGCCAGTATTCCAGAAAATATTGCCAGTTGAGTTGGAAACAATTAGCTGCAAAGTTCATAATGTTCTAAATCATGCAATAATTCCACAAGACAGAGTGACATGCAAACGTTAAACAAATGAAAATTAAAAAATTTACTTAGGTGTAAAAAACCACTTCATTTCAGAAGCTCACCTGAGATCATAGTAATTACAGTGTTCTTCATATCAGGTTGCTTTGGAAAGTAGTGCTTGAGAGTTAAGATTTTCTTCCTTAAAAGGATGGAATTAGTTATCTATAGTCTGTGTAAAGCGCCAAATAAATGTAAGATGGTGGGGAGTTACAACAATTTTATGGTAAGGTACTTTTGAAAAAAACTTTAAACGAATCCATGCTTCAAACTGTCTGATTTGTCTGGATTTCTTGGCTTAGAACAAATGTACAGCAGAGCTGTAGAAAAGGGAATCAAATTCAGTCAGAAACCCCTGTGCATCCTTTGATTATTTCTGCCCTCAGCACTGTAAGGTACAGTCTGATTTTTCCGGGTTCTGCAGAACGCTCCGTGCTGCTGCTGCTGGTAGTTCACGTCCACAGTTCACCCATTATGACATTTTAAAGCTTTTAATGAAGTAAATTGATGTGTAATTCCAGGTGAGCGACGCAGAAGAGTTTCAGAAACAGTTCCTTTTGAAATGGAGTGTTTGTGTTTCTTGTATTTCTTAACTAGTCTTTCAGTGGTTTTTGGTCCTCTTGTCTTGAGAACAGCAGTATCACAGGACTTGACTACTCAGAGGCTTTATCTTGTGAGGCTAAATAAGCAGCCTCAAGTCGCTGTAAATTAGTAGGAGAGGTACAAATTTCAAGTCTACACACTTGGAAATGATCTGTGATCTGTCTGCCTCGAATGGTCAAAGAAACTGATGCTTGGCAGTTTTCCCATTGAAGAAAGTTCTGAGGAAGCACCTGTGGGTTTTGTGGGTGTTGCCGTGTAACATCGGTGAAAATATTGTTCCATTTTACTTTCCACTCGTGCAGCCATTGCCAGCTGTACTGAGCAATAAATATATTACAAATATCACTGGCTTCAATGCAAATATTTGTGTTTTTAAGATAAAGTACAGACTAGAGTAATTGTAAGATCAAGGCAGCTTTATAGAAATATATATATCTATTTTTATATATATCCATGCACCCAAAAAAACCCCAAACCAAAAACTAAAACTCTGAGATTTCCTTAGTAGTCTGAACTGCTTGAAAGCTGATCAAATACCCCGGGAACAGCCTTGCAAACAGTCAAGGATGCTGTTTACTGCTTATGTAAATCATGTTGCCTATCTAGGAGAAAAAAAACCAAACCAAAACATCTCTCTTGAGATTTCATTTTATAGCTGAAATGGTCCTGAGTAGCATTCTGGCAAATGAGAACTGCTGTGCAGGGAAGACTTTGCACACGTCAGCACAAGTCACTCTCAGTTATATATCATCCTTTTACATCTGTCTTGAAACTTCTCTGCACTGCTATTAAAATATGATCTGTCCAGCTGAACTAGGGCTAAACCCTGAGAGTTCATACCAGTTGCCCAGATATGAAGAAACCTGCACAGCACGTAGCCAATTAAGTCAACGAGACAAAACCTTATTTTTCATCAGAAGGAGGGTTGTTGTGTAAGTTTATTTCCTGCTCCCTCCCTCATATGCAAAACCAAAGTGAAGGAAATGTCCCAATAGTCTGCAGTTCGTAGGGCAGAAAACCAGAACCTGCAGAAATCTGTAGGTATGGAGGTGTGTGTAGGGAAGGGAGGGGAGAAAATAGCTGCAAGTCTACCCACCCAGTTAACTGGACAGCATAGGAAGTCGTGGTTATAGATTGGTAGCTACTGTGTCACCTATTTTTGTGTGTGTGTGCTGAGCAATGCACGTTCACAGTCAGTGCTACCAGGTCAGTGCCTGTGCACAAGCCAGTGCAGCCAGTTTTTTTCGTGTGTCTCTGCTGGGCTATACTCATGTATTAGCTGGAAGATGTCAGTGTTGCAAATAATAAAAAAAAAAAGCCATGTTTATCATCTCATTTCATGGTTTTTAACCCCTACTTTGATCCTGGGAATATTTTATTGCACTAACTTGAAATACCTCTTCTGGTATTCGTATATAAATTGTACAAAGGATTTGTTTCTGCTTACTGCAAGGACAGGGAGTGAACTCTTTACATATGCTATGTAGTGATGAGGATCATGTAAACCACTGTTACTGATATCCTCTCGATAGAGCAAATACAGAAAGGTATTTGTGCCTGCTGACAGCCTTCTAAACCTTGGCAAGCTGTTCTCTCTCTCTCAAGCTGAAATGGGACTGCCAGAAAAATAGATATATACAAGAGGCAGTTACAGGTTTGCAGAATATGCTAAGACTCATCTGGGAATCTGTTTGTTTCTCTTTGTTTTTAAAGTGTTTTCAAGTCTGTTTTTACTCTGTTGAATAAAATATATATCTGCATTAAATACGTGGCATTTAATGTTTAAATATGATAAATATATGCCAGATCTTTTGCAGAATTTCTGAATCAAAATGGTTTAGCGAATATATAAAAGAAAATTATAAATAGTTTTTTTCCGTTACCTACTCATGCTGATGTCAAGGTCAAAAAATCCTCACAAATGTAGTTTTTCCCCCCAGACCTGATGTGAATTACCATTTCGCCTGTTGGTATAACATGTCCTCTAGCTGCTTGCAGAGATATTAAGTTTTAAATATGCGATGAAGAAATTAAATCGAGAAATTGTGTCCATAGTCTTCAGAGTAGTTGCCCTCCCACCACCACTGAATTGCACTCTGAGCTTCTTAATTATTAAAAAAGTGCTGGCTGTACCTAGAGTTGTTAAATTAGTGTTCCCCA
The DNA here is from genome assembly GCA_036023395.1 of Myiotriccus ornatus. Taxonomy (NCBI): domain Eukaryota; kingdom Metazoa; phylum Chordata; class Aves; order Passeriformes; family Tyrannidae; genus Myiotriccus; species Myiotriccus ornatus. The sequence continues at coordinate 15,600,390 of JAYRBT010000010.1, read as the reverse complement.
AATCCATCCTTTAACTGATGGAAAGGATTTAGTAGTTGGATCCCGCTGCTGAAACAAGCCTGAGAGGTTTAATCACACGTATTTTGAAATCAGTGGTGGTGTGACTGTACTGACCTCAAAATGGAGACAAGCTGCCTTGATTTGCAGGATAGAGGGAAAGCAGCAAACAAGCAGAGATGCCACTTGGTTCACAGTCGAAATCCTGGAGCAAAAGCATATGAAATTCCATGGGAATATTAGTGCTTGGACTTGCTTTACAGGAAACAGTCTTTCTGCAGAGGGGTGTTCTTGGGGCATCTCAGAATGAGTCTGTCGTGTTGGGACGTCCTGAATCGCAGTCCACTGATTTCCTACACTTCCCACTGGCTGATGCAGGTTGGGGTTACCACCTGGAGCATATTTTTCTTTGCTTAGATTACACTCAATGACGAGGTCCTCCATTTTAAGGTTTTAGCTGTTGGTTACTGGAATATTTGCAGCAAATCCACGTGGTGAAGGAGAACAAATGCATCGATTTTGCTGTTGTGTAGCAGCCTTCATCTCTTTAAATGCTTAACTGATGTGGAACAAAGACTTTGAGCGTGAACTTCAGGGCACAGCTTTATGTTGGTGACTTGAGATCGGGAGGTTTTATTTGGGGATTGTTTTTTCTAACTAAGGGAGAAAAATGAGACAGTGTGGCAGTTACCACTGTCAAGAGGGTGAGTTTAAAATTTGGTTATTTGTAATGCCAGGATCAGCAGCTTTGCTTGTTTTGGGTAAGTAGCTGATTTGATAGCAGGTAAGGAATTGGCAAGCACAGCTACATGTTGACTGTATTTGTAATGCCAAAGTAATTATGGTAAGAAAATCTTGCATGTGACTATAAAGCACACTGCATATTGATGCTGCTTAGAGAATTTTCCCTATAGAAAATAAACGAGTGCAGCAGCTGGTATATCATACTGGAAATTAATTTAAGATATAATTTGTGAAACCCATTCAGATAATTGGTTCTTCTAAATTAACATGTTTGCAAAGCATTAATTTTGCTATCCATGAGGGAAAAGTATGCAAAAATATGATGGGTTTGCTATATATTGAATCTTTTTTTGGTTTATGTACCAATTTTTTAATATAATTAAGGAGAAACATAGTATTTATAATAAAAGAAAATAGATTTTATAAAATAAAGGGCTATGTGTCAACTCTGGTAACATCTATTATAATGCCGTTTCATTTGTTATTGGTTCTGGCCATTAGTCAGGATTGTCTTGCTGTTTTAGATGTATGGGTTGGATTTAGATATTTTATTAATTGACTAATAACACCACGTAACAAGCAATCTTTGATTCTTTTAAAATTCATGTTATTTCCTTGAGGGTTTTTTTACATGTACTCAAAAAGGGTATATATTTTAGAATAAGCATAGTGATGTGCTGATGTGCTGTGAGGTGTTTGTGTGTGACTTCTGCAAACTGTCCCCACTGGACACATCTGATTAAATCCCCCCAGCTTGACCTTTTGGCAGTTTCACACTTTGATTCGCATGTCCAACTCAAAAATTGTTTTGAAGCTAAACCTAGAAAATACTCAGTCTTCTCTCATCCTAATTGCATTAGTTAAAATGTTAGATTGTCAAGGAAGACACTTGGAAATAGAATAGATACTGCTTTCTGAAACTGTCAGTTGACACAATTATGTCCCTAAACAGGATGTGGAATTGTTATCTCCCAGGGAACACAATTTCAAAACTAGTTTATGTATAAAATAAGCGAGATCTCTATTTCTACCTGCCATTAACATCTAATCTAAAACTCTCAGGAACCTTTCTACTGAAAGGTTTTACCTCTCCAAAAGTAAAAATCTCTGCTCCCTTTTTGGCCTTTATTCTTCATACTTGGAATTTTGGTCATCTGAATCTGCTTTTACCCCCTCGTGACACTGCTGCCCTTCTCCCAAACTTCTGGGTCTCCTAGATTTGATTTCCTGGGCTGGACTCAGCAATTTGTTATCTCTAGCTACCATCTACTGGTCTGTTCACAGTAGACCTAAATCAGGTCTAGTTAAGACTTGAAATATGTGTGGTAAATCTCCAAAAAAAGAGACAAATTAGTGCCTGGGGTCAACATTCAATAAAAATTCATCCCCATAAGTGTTAAATAGGATCTCAGCACCTGGAAGTCAGGGCTCAACCTTTCACACCATCTTAACTTTTTCCTTCTGGGAGTTAGATGCCACCACTCCAGGGTGCAATGTTCTGGATCATCTTCCATTTTCAGCTGAATATCCTCTCTGCTGTGTTTACAAAGTTCCCAGGCAGCTGAGTCGATGATGGCAAGATCCTTGTCAGCATTGCTATTCCACACATATCTGAACGCAGCAGTCTGTAATTCCACCTGAGAAAATCAGAGTTGCAAAGAACTGGATGTCTCTCCTCTTGGGAAAACTAGGGCTGTAGGTTGACATTAAGAAGATTGGCTGTGAAATAAGGAGTAACTGTTTCTGTTTGTTTGTGTGACAGTGCTTTTTTGGGGGGTTTTGGGTGTTTTTTTGTTGTTTTTCTTTGGGGGGGCGGGAGGGGAGAGGGTGTTGTTGTTTGCTTTTTTACCTCTCCTGTGTTTTCCTGTGCTGGTGAGGAAAACTTCGTACAATCTACAGGCAAATGTAGGTTTATTTGGGTCCCACCTGAATTCTTTATTACTTGATCACAGTCTGAGTTGTTCACTGGCTTGTTACTTCGTTTACAGACATCTGTTTGTGCTTGGAGTGTGTGTGTGTGTGTGCATGAACATGTGCATGGAGCAATGCATTTAAACACCTTTTATTCAAGTCTTTCACTGCAACCTTTGCATGCTGTGTGACATTTTAATCTGAAATTTCTGAAAATGAAATTTAGCTCTTGGGTGAGACCTTTGGTTAGTATGAAATAACTTGAATTTGGCGTTGGTTTGCCCAGGCTACAGGTCTGGGCTACTCTTTTCCTTGAATGGTGGTAGAAGTTGACAGAAAGAAGTTCCTATTTTAAATTACTGCTAGATTAACACGAAATCTTTCAGCTATTAGACATTACAATGAAATTGCAGTGGTGGTCAAAGAACCAACATAGATTTCATTTCTAGATTTAGTTCAGCCCAATGCATTGGTGTCCTGTGTATCTGTTAGAAACAAATCTTGGGCTAAATCCTGTCCCAGCTATAACTGGCCATACAGCTGGCTCAGCTGGAGTCCCTCAGGGAAGGCCTTATCTTGATGGGGGAAAAGAATTCAAGTCTTATGCAGCCAGTAGAAAGATATTGTAGCTAAAAAAGAAAAGGTAAGGAAAAGCCAATTTGGCAGCAGGGCTAAGGTGTGCTCTGGTTGTATCAGCAGAGATCCTAGTTTCATTATACCTATAGTTATATCTATATTATACCTATCTTCATTATACCTGTAGTTACTGTGGACTCTTTGATTTAAAATCACCAGTGTGCATCAGATATTTC
>JAYRBT010000010.1:15517122-15596826 GCA_036023395.1 Myiotriccus ornatus | reverse complement strand
AAGTCTTATGCAGCCAGTAGAAAGATATTGTAGCTAAAAAAGAAAAGGTAAGGAAAAGCCAATTTGGCAGCAGGGCTCAGGTGTGCTCTGGTTGTATCAGCAGAGATCCTAACTTCATTATACCTATCTTCATTATACCTGTAGTTACTGTGGACTCTTTGATTTAAAATCACCAGTGTGCATCAGATATTTCTCAGAGCAAGGAACTGAGTCTGAGAGAGCAATAACACATATCAGTTATAATCACATTAATACTCAGCTAAATGCAAATGAGTAACAGCATCTAAAACATCCAGGATGAATTTTCTGCTTGGTCTTGCTGTTGATCTTCCAGTAAGTTCAGGGGAGTCAAATTAATTTGTGCAAAATGAGGTTCTTGTGCAGTTAGTATTATTTTTTGAATAGGCTTCCAAGTCACTGGAAAATGGAGTTTAGTTTCCAGTGAAATGAGAAATAAAAAATTCTGCCTAATGGCACCAAAGGAAGCCATTCCTTTAGCTTGGAAAAGAAAAAGACCTGATGAAGTTCTGTAGCTCAGCACTGGGTTACAGTTGCCCACTATTTCAGTGGGTTATGTGGGATGTGAACTTTTAAATATTTACAAGCCCTGCTGTCAGTAGGGTTTTCCCATCAAGGAATTGGAAGGGTTTGCAAACCAAAGCAAGTCTTTTGGTAAGACAGGAAGAGTCACTTGTGGTGTGATTTTCACAGTTCAGAAATTTTCAAGATAATGGTTTGGGAAAAAAGAGGCTGAAGAAATTAGAGCCCACTTCTGAAAGGACAGACCCCAGAGGTTGGTGCTGGCTTTTAGGGCGAGATTCCAGGAATTAATTCTGTAGGAATTAATTATTTGAGTGAAAACTTTGTTCTTTTGGTGTTGATGGCAACATTTCTCTGTATTTCAGTGGAACCAAGATATCAGTCTATATAGTCTGGTAAATCTTTAATATAAATATCACAACACTATTGGGGTATTTTAGGACCTTCTTCACTTCACCTCACTGAAATAAAGAGAACATTTGCTCATAAATTAAAGGCATTAAACTGAAGTTTGGCACAAATACGCCAGTTTTTTGCAGCAGAATGTCCTTCTTATCAGATTTAGAGTATTGCTCACTGCAGAGGTCTCTTTGCAGCACTTATTTTAGCAAATACTCTATTTTTAGATCCTGTTTGTTTCAAAATCTAGGTCAGCTTGCTTGGCAAACTGGAAAGAAGGATATGCTGCAAGACTAGAAGATCTAATTCAGAAAGACAATAAAGACTTTGCCTTTTTTCATGCTAGTGATATCAATTTTATTTCTGGATTAGAAACTTCTGAGAGGCTTTAGGATTTACGTGTTATTAGTAGAAAGAAAATAATTTGGTGGTGATATGTCTTCATTGCAAATATTTCCTCATTAATTATGTAAGTTCCCAACTTTCTTTTTTAATATCACAAAATATTGAAAAAATATTTCCAGAGAAATTTCTTTCTATAAAATAATAGATTCAGTCAAAAGAGCACTTCAAAAAAACAGATTATCAAAGAAATTTATTACTGTTAATGAAGACATCATCTGTGGAACAGGAAAAACATTGTATTTCATAATATTAAAGGAATTTTCATCTTTCACTTTTTTTGTGCTTTTAGTGTGCAATAAACAGAACAAGGGAAAACCTTTTTTGTAAAACTGCTAGCCAAGCTTTACCATAAGACTGTCTGAGTGCTCTGAAAGCTTTGCAGATCAAGAGGGACTGTATTGCTATGTAGTCCTAATTTCTATCAGCTGATTTGTAGGAATCAAAGCTATTTCCCCCTTACTTATATTTATTTAAATCAGATAATTTAGTGTAATTTTGGGATATATCTCCCAAGAAAGAATATTTTTTTCCCTTGAGGTTAGGATTTTCTTTCATACAAGCAAACATTTCAGCAAGTGTTTACTTTAGGTAAACCCATGTCAATGAGCACAATCCAAATGCATTTGCAAAGAGATTTCTTTGTGGGGAGACAGGATTAATTCTAATCCCACCTCTTAATAGAACCATAAATTTGTTTGGGTTGAAAAAGAACTTTAAAGATCATCTAGTTGAACTTCCCTACCATCAGGGACATCTTTCACCTTATCAGGTTGTTCAAATCACTCTCTATTCTGACTTTGAACACTTCCAGTGATGAGACATCCACAGTTTCTGTGTGCAGCCTGTTCCAGTGTCTCACTACCCTCATTCTTCCTTAGATCCAATGTAATTTTTCCCTCCTCCTGGTTAAAATCATTGTTCTTTGTCACTACAGGCCTTGATAAGAAGTCTTTCTCCATCTTTCCCTTGAGTTCCCTGTGACCTTGATCCAAGTCAGGACCTTACATCTGGCCTTGTTAACTCCACGAGGTTTGAGCAGGCCCTGTCAGGGTCCCCCTGGAATCCCTTGGCTCGAGTGTATCAGCTGCACCACTCAGGTTTAGGTTGTTGAGGTTTCACTCAATGTGATTATCTCACTCATTAATGAAGATATAAAATAATATTGATCTCAGTCCAGACCCTTGAGGGGCACTACTCATCACTGGTTTCCATTTGGACACTGAGCCATCCATCCAATTCCTTATTCATGCAATAATCCATCTATCAAATCCATCTCTCTCCAACTGACTGATTAATGCCTGCATTTTAAACTAGGTATTCAAGAGCATTCTTCAGTTCTTTTTGGACAAGACTGTTCCCTCACAGCTTCTTGCTTGGAAGTTGGTTGGTCCAGCTGTTTCTGCCTGGTGGAAAGCTTCTTATTTGACTGCAGGATTTTTTTATTCTCTGTTGTATTTTACTTTAATCTTTCTTTTCAAGTTTCTATGGATAAAGAGATGATCATGAGGAAAAAAAGGATATTTCTTTCTAAGTATTCTCTCTCCTCCTGCAGCTCTTCCCTACTTGAACTCAACACCCTCTCTGTAGCATAGCAGTCATTTGCAGACTGTGACTTCAAATGAGACATAATCAGGAAGAGCAGATGAGCAGTGAAGAAGCATAGATCACATTTTCATGCAAATACACTACTAATAAACTGAGGGAACAGCCCTCCTCTTGAAAATAAACATGCTACTTGGTGGAATTAGCATCTAAATTAAACCTTTTTCTAATCTTTCTCGAAGGTTATAATTCGTTTTTCAGTTCTTCCCTGTTACATACAATTTTATTTCATAGGTACCACAGCTTGAGTAGCTGATGTATATTTTTTTTCTTTTTTTCTTTTTTCTTTTTTTTTCAAAATACTATTAATTTGAACCTGCCACCATAGGATCATAAGGCTGAAAGGGACCTCAGGATGTCCTTGTCTGACCTCCTGCTCACACACTTAGGAGATCAGATTAGATTACTCATGAATTTATTCAGTCTAGTTATGTTTTCATCTTTGTACCTGGAAAATTTTTTTTGAAAGTGAATATCCCAAACTGATTACAATAATGCTTAATTTCTCTTAGTCTGTTGGTCTGGAACTTTTTCAATCTCTGTCAAAAATATTAGAAATGAAACAGCAAGTTGAATTTCTGCTTTGATTTTAAAAAGCCTCCAAAGAAATAGCAAGCTAGAAATCCCTATTAGTGTCTCAGGTGTTGTATTCTACCTTTGCTAATCAGACATACATGAAAGTCTTTCCAAATACTCTTTGAAGACAGAACTGAAGCAACTAATGCATTCATTTCTCCTCCATGAAAATGACCTTTGCAGGGGCTGAGACTTATTTCCCTAAGTGAATATTTTTGAAGTAAGGTATTTCTTCTTTCATTTAATTTATTTATTATTTTTATTTTAAAGGCTAACTTCTCCTGTACTTTGAAGTTCAGGTGGAAATGAAAACCAGTTTTCAGTATCTCCATAAAATCTTTCAGAATCCTGGAGGCAAATAGCAGCTAATGATCTTCCCTGCTTAAACCTCTCCAGGCTCTTCTGCAAGATAGTGTTTAGGCTATTTTGATATTTCCTTACAATAAGGATGCTGGGTTTTTTCTTTTTTCTTTTTTTTTCACAAAAATTACCTAGGCATTTAAGAAAACCACTTCTTTATTAACATCATCTGCACTGTATTGATAGAACTGGAAACAAACAGTAAAGTTTCACACATATACTTTGTCAGCTGCCCTTTCTTGTTGCCCAGCCATTATCTGACTGAAGACCAGAGGACTGATGCTGATTCCCACCACCCTGAGCTGTCAGCCACGGCTCAGGCACATGAACAAAACCTTCCCTTTACCATTAAGAAATGGACTTTGGAAAGCAGTATTCGGTACTGTAGAAATGCCATCCTTTTATTTAAAAAAAAAAAAAGGTTTCAGTAATACTAGACAAGGCATAATTCTGTTCATCTACCACAAGTCAGTCAGACTTTTGCACAGCTGAAGGACAGGTTGAGATGCTGGAGGTTGTGCCCCTCAGATATACTGCCAGCAGAATATTGACAATTTTTCCTTGCTGTGTTCAGAGGGCAAGTTTGATCAATGTATTGCAAGAAAGACGCCTTAAAATATTCAGTTGCTTCAGATCAAGAGAGATGACTGCTTAAAAAGTGATGCTGCTTCATACAGCTTCCTGAACATTATTTTCCACCCATAAACCTGTCATTCCTTTTAAGTGATAATGCTTATTTGTTCAAAAGCCAAGATCATAACTTGGCTAGGAAGTTATATTTGGGTCTTTTGGTTTTGATATAGGAAGTTAATGGGATTGATGCAAAAATTTCTTGATTGCTTGAATGAATATTCTCACAGTGAAATGCACTTTGATCTTAATCTTCACGTTTAGATTTGTAATGCCCTTGGCAATATACATTTACACGCATTTTTCATTCATTGCTTTATAATTGGAAGTTCCATTGAGCATTCTATGAGCCTGCAGTGCTTTCTTCTCAGGTGCACCTTGCAAAGTTTTACTCAAAGTTTATTAAGTCCTACCTGCAGCCGAGCAAAAGCAGAGCTATGAATATACACTTTATTTTTATGAATAAATCAGCTACAGGAACTACTGACTTTTAGGCTGCTAGTTGTGTGGCCTTATTGAAGCTCAGCTACTGTGCTCCCAGGTCCTGTGGGTGACTTCTGGAACTCCAGTGGTGACACAGATACAGCTGAGAACTGGATTATGTGGGAGAATCCTGCAGAGTATAACGTAGGAAACAAAGAGTTAAGGAGAAGTGCACTGTTCATGCCACTGTTGAAATAATGTGTCTGCATCCCTCTCTCGTTTAGCTTTTCCACAACAGGGCCTGCCTTTCTATTTGAGAGCCATCAATATAGAAATAGTAGATTTTATTTTATACAAATAAATTCCTACTCAGCGTTGAGTCCCAAGTGGTTTTTAATTTCCTCTCTTATTACCTGGCAAAGTTATTCCTTGATTTTATGAGGTTAGGTGAGTACAAAATAAGCCAAATTTGGAAGGTTTTTTTTTTCCGTTCCTTTAAAAACAACAAATTTTTTATGGATTTTTTTTGCATTTTTAGGTCTTTATCTGGCAAAACGTTCTTTCCTGCCAAGTACACTTTAAAATTTAACTTTTAAAATAATTTTGCAGCAGTCGTCGAGCAAATCTAGTGTTGAGGGGATTTTAGGTCTTTTCTTTCTGGACTGACTCACTTTGTAGCAATTAAAAATGAAAATAGAGGTTTTGAACTTCCACCCCTATTTGCTCATAAGCCTACCTGGAGTTTCTGGAGTCATGAACTGTGCATTTCACCTCAGAAAGGAAAAGTCTTGCTGAACTCAGCCTTTTATTAAACCTTACACTTTTATTATGAAAACTCTGTAGTTTGTGAACTGCACTCAGAATAACACATTTGGTACCCTCTTAGGCATCAGTAAAAATCCTATTTTGGCACAATATTACATATTTTGTGGCCTTATGTGTTATGATCCCTAGCCTTACACCTTTTTTTTTTTTAATACACTGTCATTTTCTGCCTCTGGTTCATTCTGGATATACAATAAAAAGAGGTAGATTCTGACTTTTTCTTGTGGACTCTCTTAGACATCCTGCATTTCTGTGCAAAACTATCAGCATCTTTTTTAGCCTGCCCTGTAAGAAGCTGAAGGCACTCATGTCTGTTTTGTCAGACAAGTCAGAAAAAAAGCCATTTTTAAAGACCTTTAGAGAGAGATCTCAGTGCAGCTATTTTAGGATGCATTTGAGATGTATTTACACTTGACATTTGTTCCACTGTCATTCTAGGGAGAACTTCAGTGTCTGTTTCCTTCTCTCCTAAAGGAACTATCCGCAAGAAGTTTACCAGCCCCAGTTTTGTTAACGAACTGATTTACTGTCTCTTGGGTTTTTTGTAGAGCTTGTGACAGTAGCCATTGAAGTGTAAATACATTTTAAATCTATCTCTGCTCCCAGTGAAGTGGAGTGCGGAGGTTGCCATGTTAAGCATCAAAGTGTGTTCTCTTGCAGGCTGAGCCAGCAGAGTGCAGGGCTGTGTGCTTTGTCTTCTCCTCACTTTCTTCAATCCCTCTGCCTCGTGGTAGGTAGGTTTTATACCTACACAGTGCCTTTTATTTTCTGGTGATGTCAGGCAGGATGTGTTTGTGCTGTGTCTTGGCTGGCATGACACCCAGCATTACAGGAACCTGCTTGATTACTCTCGGGAGAGATGTCTTCTCTCCTGTTCATCGTGGCCTCAGAACTGATGTAGACGGGTTTGGGACTCCAAGGGGCTAAGGCACAGCCTGTAGGAGTATAAGGAGTGTTTGGGGATGCAAGATGTGCTGGGATGCTGCTGAACTAGTGTGCAGAGCAAAAGGTATTCAATGTGACAGAGCATCTTTTGTGTACTGTCTGTACGGAACAGTCCCTGGAACAAACTCTCCCTGGATGAACCACAGCACAGAAAGGAAACTGGTTCATCCAGCCTAAAAATAGGGCCTAAGCACAGACTAATATTCATAAAATGTGCATGATCAGAGTGGATCAGGGCATGGTAAAAACTGAAGAAAGTAGATATGACAGGGTTGTTGTACCTTCTATCTTCAAGGACATAAAGTATCTGTGTCGCCGTCAGCAAACAAGAGGATTTTTTTCCTTGTCTCAGTGGCTTAAATTTTGTATCTTATTTTGGGGTTTGTTTTGTTTGGATTCTAAACACTGTTTTTTGTGATGATGACTCCTCCTTTGTACCTAGTATTTTCTTCCTGAGTGAGCTCTGTTCGTTGGTGTGGCGACACCTATTTTTAATTTTTTTTTCTGATTAATATTTTTAGGTTATCCCGAGGCATTTGCTGTAATCTGCTTGGATTATCTCTGTGACTTTTTTTTTGCTTCTTGTCCAATTCACTGTGTGGATTATGTGTGGTTCTCCTGTATCTGTTTGCATGCCTGTGTTGTGCACAGTATGCACCAGTGGCTGATTGGCTGGAAAGAGATTTGTCAGAAAAGTTCCCGAGGGATCTTGATGAGCACCAGGTTGACCATGAGCCAGCAAAATGTCCTTGTGGCAATAAAGGCTAACAGCCTGCTGGACTGTCAGAAAGAGCATTACCAGGAGGTTAAAAGAGGTGATCCCTATCCTACTCAGCACTGCTGATGGGTCCAGTCCTGGGTTCCCCAGTCTGAGAATCACAGACTTATTGAAGCAAGCCCATGAGGGTGAGTGAGGGTTTGGTTCATCACTCATACAAGGAGAGGCTGGGAGAACTGGCCTTGTTTAGTCTGGAGAAGAGAAGCTTTGTGAGGAGTGTCTTGTCAATGTGCACAACTGTCTGATGAGAGGGTGTAAAAATGATGGAGCCAAGCCATTCTTAGGAGTATGGGAAGACAAGGCAAGAAGCAATGGGTCAAAACTGAAATACAAGAAATACCATTTAAGCATAAGAAAAGCCTTCATGGAAGGAAACCACTTGAAAGTCTCAGTTTGTTGGGCAGGCATTACAGAAAAAGTTAATTTTTGATACTGAGAACCAAAGGAGAGTTTTCAAATGTCAAAGCTGACTGAATACCACTCAACAGCTTTTTGCACATAAATTAGTATTAGCTATGGAGTGCAGACACATAACAGCCAGTTTATTTTGGAGAAATCTGGCAGTAGAGAGTACACAGAAAGAAGATATTTAGGTCATCTCTTTCTTGCTTATGTTATTTGACAAGTACCCTGGGAAGGAGTGGTTGGACTCTGTTCACAGTGACAGTGTAAATGGAGAAAAGGAACTTCTGATCTCCTCTGTGTATCTCAGCACAGAACTTGCCGCTCTGTCTCCAGCCTGAGGAGTCAACATGCTGACTCCACCCCTGTCCTCACATGGTTATCTCTGTCAGAGAAAATATTCTGCAACTAGGCCTGCCTCTGATTGTGCCTGCTAAAATAGTCCAGCAAGTAGGTGGACTTACTTTACTCTGCCTGGGGACCTGAAGCCGATAGAGCTTTAATCCTTTCACTAAAACAGGCAAGTGGAGGCTTCACACTGGACAGTGCAGTACCTCTTTATGTGCAGTCCACCCTGCAAAATATCCCTTTCAAATCCTTAAGGGATGGGGTACTGTCTGTGTGTTCCTGGTAACTCAGGGACATTCTATATGTGGTGCAAGACAAAAAGATTTCAGCTCCCACTTGGACCTTTCTTAATCACAGGTGTATTTTCAAAATATACTTTATATATTTTGAAAATATATATGTATCTATTTTCAAAACCTATGCATATTTATGTAAATATGTATATATTTTATATACACCACAGGTATTTTTTCAAAAATTTCTGGTATGAACTTGCCTGAAAAATTGTCTGTTACCAGTTCTAACTTTTGCATAAATTTACATAAAAGTTGCAGAATATTAAAGAAAAATTCTACCTAGTTCCCCCCCCCCAACCCCACGTCCCTTTTCTGACAAACAAAGCTGGAGAAGTGAGAAGTATAGAGCAGGCTTTGGTCAATTATATGCTCTTTTTCATAAATAAAAAGGTGAAATGCACAAACAACTGAAACTATTCAGTGGGCTAAACATGCAGTGGAGTGATGTAGATGACTAAGTGTGAGAAGGTTAAGCTTTCTAAGTGCTCCTGAAGATCAATTTGCCAGGCACCTGCTGTTTGCTTTCTATTTTATGGAAGTAGGTCAGAAAGAAACTAATGGAAGTCTCATATGCCTGACATTTATTATTTTTAGTCATTTTTTGTTCCTTTTATTGACGGCTTTTACACACTGGTCGTGTTGAAAGCTGCCCTGAAGACATTTGCATTTGAATCAAAGTCTGGTTATTCAGGGAGAAAGCCAGGTCACATAAAAGTCAAGATGTCCCCTCACAACGAGACAGTTCCCTCTCTGAAATAAGCCAATAACCTGTTCACTTGACACATTAAAATGACTGATAAAATGCCTGAGGCATAGTCTTATTATGTGAGTTCAACACAGCGAAGACATAAATGGCTTTACTCTGTACCTACATTTGCCCTCAGGATACTTTGGTTTTCTTAAGCTGTGAAGGTTGAAGTGATGATATTTACGTATCATTAGGTTTAAGGTAAAGGTGAGAACTCAAGGAAAGGTCCCCAGGCACCCTGTGTTAGGGTGTTGGTGGCACTGGCTAATTGCTGCTTTTCAGAACCATAACAGTTTGATTGAACACACGGGGTAGATGAGCAGACCCAGAGAGGGGAAAACAGGACTGCAGAGCAGACCTCTGTGAGTACAACACACAGGGTGACATGCAGGGCAAAACAGAATTGATGTGAGACTGGAAAATCATGTATTTATCCAGAATTGCACAACCTCCTTGTTTTTGCCAGGAATCTGTTTGAGGCACTTCGCTGCAATAAATGGGAGGTAGGTAGAAAACCAAAGTGGTGGTGTGCCAGTGGCTAGTGAATCCCTCTCTTGGTGAGAACTCTTGAATTCCATTCAAAGCATTGGCAAAAGCTGAAGTTTTTTAACTTATAGAAGAAGACAATTAAGCCTTTTATACTTAGCTCATTCTCAGGGAGTACCTCTGGATACAGCAATATCATTTCTCCCATGTCATTTCTTCTGCACTAGCACGTGATAACCCTCATTTCCTACGGATGAAACTAACTGTACAATTTACCCACCGTTCAGCAGACTGAAGACTGAGAAAAAGCCATTTGAGAATTCCCCCTGAAAATACATAAAGAGAGAAATTCAGCACACCTGAACCCGAGCTTTTTTTGTTCCAGGTATCTATATTGCATTGGTAAGGGAAGTGCTGTGAAATACTTAAAGAATGTACTGAAGTCTAAGCGGTGTTTAGGGAGATAAATTTGCTGGGTTTAAGGACATTCAGTTTGTCCGTGAATGGAATTTCTCTGTGTGTTTTGTTACATCTAAATCTGGAATTAAAGGGCACCGTGAACAGAAGTTTTACAGTGTCACTGAAGCAATCTCAGCTGGGGCTGGATGAACGCCGGCTTCCCGACTGATCTCTGTCCTGCAGGCTCTGTTTCAGTTTTAGCAGGACAGTGGACTTCATAGGGAGTCTATCTAGTGCTCTTTCTGCTTTTATTTTAATGTCAGGGGAAAAAAGTCAATGCATCAGGAGCTCTTTGAACTAATTTTGGTAGTTTGAAGGAATTACAGTCTTTTTCTATGTCAAGAATATTACCATTTCCAATTATGTTCCTTGTCAGTGGGGATAAATAACCACTTTTTACATAAAAGTTGCTGCTTGCTGTTGCAGAAGAGGCTTGTACATTGTTCCCTGCCATGGGGATTCTTTTTTCTGTGCCATTTCTGCCAGCACTGGCTAGAAATCAATGTAGAACTTGATTTTGCTGTGCATCAGCTCCATTAGGGGTTCAGACCTATCTCATTATTAACCTTTCTATTTCTCTAAATAACTAATAATCATACGATATTTTTTTAAAAAACAGCCCATGATTTTAGATGGGAAACATGTAGGTTTCTGATACATGGTAGATAACTGCAGTAATAATTAACCAAGTGTACACATATCCCATGAGTTATTAAGTAATCCTAGTAAACAATGCTTGTTCTACACAGCTCTAAGTCATGAAATCTTGATAAATAATTAAAGATCAGTCTTGACTACATGAGCACATGACAATATATTTTATTTTCAATTTCTTCACCCTGTATCATGGCTATTGAATAATGTTAGCAAAGGGCATAACCAAAATTATAGATACCTTTAGGCACTAATAACAGCACTCCCATAAACTTTTTATAGATTGCCCTCCAAGGGAAAATATTACCTTTGTCATGTGTGGAAAACAAGGTGTTTGGTCCTTTATAGTCAGTACAAACCAACTAAAAAAAAGGGAGTTAAGCAGGTTTAAAGAAAATAAAGTGTGAAGATGAGAACAGCTTTGTTGAGAAGAGACTTTCCAAAGCTAAAAAGAGTGACGGTTGAGGAATAAGGGTGATTTGAAAATATCTGAATTCTCCTGGAGTGCCTTGGCTTGCATATGTTTACTCCCAGCTTGAAGGTGGCATCTTCTTCAAACAGTGACAGAAGTCACGTTTATTGCCCTCCTGTGCCCAGATGGTTCTGTGTCCCGGGCTGGCTTTGAACCTGTCAAAATGGATCAGGAGAATGTGTCTGCACGAAATCAGAAGGAAAACAGAAGAGAAATGAAGCCCTGGAAATTGGAGATCCCTTCTCTTAAAATCCAATTATCTGCTGGGAAACAAGAAACAAGAGGAGAATAATTGAATGGGACAGTACAGAAAATCTGTCTTTGTAGTGCACTGAGCAGGGCGTGTTTCAGCTGTCTGGCTGTTACAGGAGCATTGTTATTTATCTGTTGGTATCTTGCTTCTGACATTGTCACTAAATGAGTACCACAGCCTGCTGTCCATCATCCACAATAACTTGAAGATGTGGCATGTCCTCTTTTACTTCAAGAGTACAACAAACCAAACAACTGTACATTGTCTTGTATAATAACTGAGCTCCCAGGAATTAAACATGTTTTGGAAAATCACTTTTACTTTTGACAGTAAGGTCCTGGGTGAGAAGAAAAGAGCATCTCAGTGTTAGCTTGCCTTTGTGAAGGGTGTCTTGAGGAAGAAGGAGTTCAGAGTCTTAGAGTCCTAGTGAATGGCCCACTGTAGGAAAGTGGCAGGGAAATGGGGAACTCACCTGGTGGATCAGCAGCACTCAGTGCACAGAGGGTATGAACTAAGTCATAGTCAAACTTTGGTCTTGTTATCTCTCTCTAAAGTTGTTCCTGGCTGTGGGATTTTTAGGTCTCATCACATTTTTTTAAAGAGCTACCAGACACAATTGCTATGTTTTAGACCATCAGCAGTGGTTTAGCTTGTGTTAAATGGTAGCAAAACGGGAGCAGCATGGAAAGATGCAGTAAAACAGCCTCTTCCAAAGCTGAAAGAATAAGAAACTGTAGAATTTACAAGGCCAGCCTTTAATAAGATGGGTTACAGGTTTCTCGTGCCTGTGATACAGCACTCTGAATACAGCAGTGCTGCTGCCAGGGCTCTAGAAGCAGCAGCACAGCCGTGTTTTTATGGTGCAGAGTACGGCTCATCAGCCCTGCTGATGGAGTCACATGTGCTGAGATACCTCCGTGCTGAAGGGGCTGAGTACAAACATATTCTCAGTGCTCCAGATGGTCTGTTAGCCCAGTAACAGTTGTTGAGGTCCTGAGCCTAGTAAGGGACAAGAGCAGGAGGGTCAGAAGTGGTTTTAAATGATGTGCAGAAGGGTATCAACCCACGAAGAGCACTAATAATGCTGCTGAGACTGAGCTACTTGGTCTGGTCAGCACGTGGTTAGCGCAGGCTCAGGAGGCTGTCCAGGATGCTGTCCCAGCTCTGGCTCTCTGTCTGTTAAGGGTGTGAGAAGGCATTACATGTCCCTCTAACCTGAGTCCTGCCTCCTACAGCAGCTAGACCTCGGGAGGAGCAGGACAGGGTCTGTATTTGGTGACTCATAGCCAGGGAACTCTTTCAGCTAAACCTGCAGAGGAGATGGAGTGGCCTATATCTACTGCAGTGCTAATGTGGATAGCTCACAAATAAAAGCAGAATTTGAGGCCGGACCAGCTGATACTTCTGCTTCAAGTCTCCTTAGGGAGGAAAACAACCTTAAGCTTCTCTTGTCTTCCCCATTGCCCCAGCTCCTTAGATATTGCAGGTGCACAGGGATTTCTGAAATGAGTTTTCTATATTTGGCGAAGTTTTCATCAAAATATATTGCACAGAACTTCATTTCATTATGGAAGATTCATAACAGCCACTTGTTTATATGGATACTAAAATGTGACATTTAAATGTGAAGCAAAATATCGCTGCATAGGATGGTTGGCACTGCTGGCTTTTTAATAAGACAATACATAAAGCTGTTGCTGTCATCTCATTGCTGGTGACTGGAAAATGGAGGGATGGGAATCATCAGCATTTTCGGGAAAGCTGTTATTTTCACTGAACTGTTGTGCAGGTTCTGACCCGTTTTCCAGATGCATGTACCTGTCTAATCCAAATGTAAATGAGATTAGGAAAAACATGATACTGGCAGTAATGGGGGAAGGGACTCTTATCAGGTTGATGTATTTGTTACCTCTTATGTGACGTTTCAGCAAAAAAGAACATCTACAGGTGGAAAATAAATTGGTAGTTGGTGAGCTGACCAAAGACCAGTAAGAAATCTTCAGTGTGAGAATAGATTTAGCATAAATAGTACATAAGTCTTTGCACAACTAGTAAAGTCATGTTTTTGAAAACATATACTGTCAAAGAAAGCACAGTGAGCCTCGAATAGATTCAATGACACACAAGTTTCTTGTCCCTTTATCTATTAAAATTAATGGGTTTGACGGTAAAAAATAGTTTGAAGAGTGCTTTGAAACAAAATCTAGTGAAGAGAATTTAGTTCATCTGAAGTATGCAGTTCTGAATACAAATCATCCATCTCTTAGAGGAGATGGCTGTTTTAATATTAATATTTTTATATCTTTGGTATATTTATTAATACAGATTTTGGCGTGCCGGAGGTTTCAACCACAGTAGGACGTAGGCATTATAAAGATAATAAGGACATGTGCTAAGAGAAGGGTTACAAAACCCAAATCTGCATGTGACTATCTGAATTTTGATTAAGAAGTTTGTCTCCCTCTTAATTTTGATCCGATTGCATGGAAGTCAAAGAATAATTTTATTGGCTGATCACACTGGGCACAGCCCAGCCCAGCACTCGGGAGAGCTGAGAGTAGAATGGGAAGCCCCAGTGGCTCCAAAACTCCACAAAAGAAACGTTTCTTCTCTGGCAGCATATCCAGCAGCATCTATAATTTCAGTTGCTTCTCATTTTTGTTTACACGCTTACATAAATGCAAGTAATAAATATGCATTTCCTTTCCATGTTTAAAGAAATAATATCTTGGTTTGGTGGCCCCCCAGTGCCATGCCACTGGGCAATGGGAAGATGCCCTTTAAAACCTCTGGAGTGCGTGAGAGCCTGCAAAATGCGGCACTCAGTCTCTACACATGATCTCAAATCATCAAAGATAAAATGATTTCATGAAGGACAAAATAACAGTTGGGGTTCGCTGCTTTATTTCCACTTCCCCTTGGAATACAAACGCTGCTGAAGAATGTGTTTGCTCAGTTCTTTATGGAGCTGCCAACACCGAGCCCCGATCAGGCCAAACAGCAGTTGACTCATCTGACTCTGGAGGAAAAACTGCTTAAAGCTTTGTGTACTTTCGATGCTCAGTCAGGGATTACATCTGTGCCAGCAACAGCCAACACTCTTGGCTGGCTTATCAAAGGTGGGGATTCTGGAACGTTTCTTTTCATCGATTTTCCTGTTAAAGGTGTTATAAAGATCCTTGGATCACATTGACAGGAGGAACGAGACTGCTACAGAGAAGGGAAAAAAAAGAGGGGGGTATTTTTGCTTTTTGGGTGCATAAATGGCTCACGAGATGCATGCCCACATAATTTGATATTTGTACTGAAGTATATGTGATTTGAGCGGAGAGCAAGAAAACTAGGTGGAGTGAGATCAAAAAAACAAAAAAAGGTTTAATAAATTGTAATATATTACATTGTAAAACCTTAGTACAAACTAAAGTGTCACTGTTTATATAGATATCTCACTGCAAACACAGGAACCATCAGGGTGACTTTCATGGAGAGCATAATTTTAATTTTTCTGCTTGAAAGTCAGATAGCTGATTCTAGTATGTAAAATGGGGGAAGAAGGACTCTCAGAGATTGTTAGATCAAGCCACAAGGTAAAAAAAAAAAAAGGCTGAATTTTTAAAAGTCAATCAT
Source organism: Myiotriccus ornatus (assembly GCA_036023395.1). Taxonomy (NCBI): domain Eukaryota; kingdom Metazoa; phylum Chordata; class Aves; order Passeriformes; family Tyrannidae; genus Myiotriccus; species Myiotriccus ornatus. The sequence goes on along the minus strand of JAYRBT010000010.1, from coordinate 15,581,598 downwards.
TAGTAAAGTCTGGAAATCCTGGGCAGGGCAATAGGCCCAGCTGGGAAAACGCTCTGACTGCAATATCTGACAAATGTTTAAACTCAGGTTGAAAAGGAGATCAGTGGGAATGGCTCACATTTTAAGGCTCACAGAGGAGAAAGCTCTATGTGTTTAAAGCTGTAGCCCTAACTTGCAGATTTTAGAGTATATTTGGAAATATAAGCGAGGGCAGTGTGGTGCTGGAGCTTTTCCATGCATGCATTTTTGCATATGGTAAAAGGAAGGCAGGAACGTCCCTAATATATCAAAGATGCTCTGATATACACCTTGATGCCCCACCCTGGAGCCACAGCACAGTGGCTACAGCAGCAAGCTGAATTACTCAGTTTGAAAAAGTTTTCTAGCTTGTCTCTACTTCCAGATCTCTGAAAAGGGAAATTGTGGGGGTTTTATGGATACATTTTTTGCTATTTGCATAAATTTACAAAATTACTTTTGAACGTGTTGGTCAATTCGTATTTGGGTGATAGCAATTGTAGCTTGTATTGCTGGGAGATTCACAGAATTTCTAAGCAGCAGATAACTGAAAGGTGGAAAGGTGATAGCAGTAGTTCATCTGAAAGATGTGGTGACATTTCTGCCAAAATGTGACCGTTTTTATTTTTCCACTCAGTCTTCCCTTTGAAGAAATCGCACTTTAATGCCTGAAAGAGGACTTCACACGTGAGAATAAAACCGTGGTTCTCTTTTCATCCCACGAAGCTCACTCTTCACGTCTGCAGTCATGGCATAATTCTGCACCACTTGGCAACCAATCCATTTTTCAGAGAGTCTTCTCTTGCTGGTGTTTCTGTGCAGCTGTGTGTTGGCTGCAAAGTGTGTGTGTGTGTATTCTGCTCTCTGCAGCCAACACAGTTTTGCTTAAGCAATGAGGCATTTGTCTGCCTTGTCTTTGAACACTGCTGGCAGCCTCAAAACATCTTTATTCTGTGTTCCTCTGCACCTGCTTGGAGGGACATGTAGAACCTCCGAAGTGCTGATGTTGCCTCATAGCAACAGATTTCTTGTAGTCCGTAGAGCTCTTGCAGCGGCAGCAAGTACAAAGATCTTAGCTTCACTCTCCACTATTTTTTTTCCTTTAAATCTTACAGCAGAACAGCTCTGAAACCCATTTGGTTGAATTTTACATTTACAGATTACACTGACATTTTTTGACATTTCAGCCTGTTTTGGGCAGTTGCTTTTCCGTTGCAAATACTTTAAGTCTTTTAAAGACTAAAGGTTGGGTTTGTTTATCTGTCAGAACTCTATGATGACTCTGTTTTGATTGGGTTTATTTTTCTGTTTTAATTTGGAGATATGGACAAAAGGCTTTACAAGACTTCATTGAGATGAAAAGTCTTTTGTCAGTGGTGGCAACAGTTTTTGTGCTATATGCATGGCTTTAGGATGCACAAGAACCCTTTCTGCCTGCTGAGAGTACTAAAATTCAGCTTCTTTGCAGTATTTGAAAACTGTTTTGGTGTTTGTGGTTTCTCCTAACCGTGTGTGAACCCATAAAAATGAACAGTTGAGTTTGTCAGCATCAATTCCAGGACAAAGGGGTTCCGTGTGGGATGAATCTGTGCAGTTACTGTCACTTAATGAATTCAAAGGCACAGCATTCACAGAGAATTTCAAGCAGCACCAGCTTTAATTGCCTTCTTAATCTTATTAATTATCTCCTTTTCTAACTTTTGTTTAGAGTCAGCATAAAAATATTCTTCCTGCTGAAATAACTTCATAGGCAAAGTTCATGTGAGCAATTAGCGATTGCATCTGGTTTTGAGTTATTTTCCCAGCTTGTGGTAGTTCAGTTAATAACCTTTTAAAATTCTGAAGTGTATCCCTAGGCAGCTGTAGGTCTATTTCCCAAATCTACTGCAATGTTAGAAGTGCTTGTCTTTCTGGGACCATCTGCTTCTCTTCTCCAAAGACCATAAAATCCTTGGCAACTCCTTGAATGAACCTCGTGCCTCCTGAGATGCAAGAGTGCAGACTGGACTCCCAAACACCAAAATTATGGGAAGATTCTAACTCTGATATTGAAGCCGGTTTGCATTCAATGACCATCACAAGAATAGATTTTGTGCCTGAAAGCACCTTAGTGAACCCTTATGTATATCAGGAGAGCACAGAAAATTCCACTCCAGGAGTACCAGAAAACTTGTTAAAATTGGCATGCCTTTATCAAGTCACAATCCTGACTCTTTGACTCAGCAGAGGTGTGTAATACCTAAACAGCACTGAGCCTACGTGTTTGTTAAATTATGCCGTGAACTCATCTAGGGAGTCATTTGAAATCACTTTCTTCCAGTGTCCCTGCAAGTCCTTGTCCCATCCTATCTGTCTTAATGATGAGGCTTTCGCTAGATGTTGGCTACTTACTTGTATTATTCATTATAACATTCTGTATTTATATAATTTTTGAAGTTACAAGTGGGATAAATCAAAACAGTATTTGAGTACAATAACATAAATTATGAAATAGTGGCAAGAAACACAAGTTCTGGCCCCCAAAAAATTAGGTAGCTATTAAAGCCTTTCAAAACAGTGTTACTTTTGTAAGCACACCAAAAAAAGTAATCTTTTTGAATCTGAGGATTTTCACTGCACACCATCGGTTTAGCATGAGTTCCAAATCAAGGGAATTAACTGCATACTGTTGGTTTCACTGAAGTATTTAAAGTATTTGGGTTACCCAGGCTTCTTCCTCTGTGTTCCAGAAATCTGATGAGCAAATGTTTTTACTGAAGTGATCAGCGAGCCAGAGAAGCTGATATAAAATATAAAATATAAATATAAAATATAAAAAAATATACAAATAAACCTGCTCATCGTTTTTCTGCTTCTAAAAATATGCCACCATTTCTATTGCCATCTTCAGTTTTGTTAGGACAAATGAGCTTTAAGATCAGCCTTTTGTTTTTGGTTTAGGGGGTTTTTGCCTCTTTTTTTTTTTAATAGAGATTGTCAAACTTCATCAATGTACTCACTGAGTTGCTCAAGAAGCATTTCTTCTGTCTCAGGGAAGTAACTCTACCTGAAAACTCTTCCTGCACAGCATTTTGCTGTTCTTAGAAATCCAGTTAACTTCAGATCCTTGAATCGTATAATTTTATGGGTTTGACTTGTTATTTCTTGTCTGAATCCGCCATGACCACATGGAAGAATAAAGAGCACATTCCTGTTGAGTTTGACCTATTATAAATCCGTGCTGGTGATCATTTCATACCAGCATAACCCCTTCACCTTTGCTGAGTCCGTGAAGCCTGAGGGTGGGGCAGGTATCTGCATCCTCAACATCATTTATTTAGCTGAGGTACTGAGTGCCAGGCACCTAAGCTGCAGACAGCAGCCCTGGACTCTCTAGCTCTCATTTGTGCCTTCTCTAATGGGGCTGCAGTTAACACGGGTGTTTTTGATCCAAACTGTTGCCTGAATGTGCTTATCTCTGTTCACTGATTATCCAAGGAAACTATGGAGCTTGGAACCCTGACTCAGCCCCAGACACTGCAGTTATTTCACTTATACAACTATGGCAGAACACAGTGGGAACACTCCCACCTCTGTCTGTGCTTTTTCACTCACAGATGTGTTTGCAGACTCTGTAGATAGCCTGAAACTGGCCATTCCAGCACTCTGAGTCCTGACCCTGGCAATGCATCCTGAACTGGCATGTCCTTTTATCACGGCTGACTTGGGGACACTTTCCTCCTCAAATGTGGCTATTTGAAGCTGCACAAACAGGTTGTTTAGATTTATGTTCATAACTCCAGTGTTATGGGTCGTTCAATCACTTTTGGTACCACTAGTTTTTTGCAGGCAAAGACTGATGGAAATGTATGTATGTATAAACGTGTCATGTGAGTATATAAACGGAGCCATGGAGTTTTAAACAAAATATCCTTAAGGCTGGTTTGCTCATGCAACATCGTCTAAGAACATATTCTTACAGGTCAGTTGTGATGATCAGTTGTATAACCAGAGGTCAGTTATGTGGACGGTGTCCTGGCTCAGGTCCATAACTCCGTATGTTCAGTCAGTTCAGAAAAGCTCTGCTTTCCAGCCAGGACTGCAGCCAGAATGTTTGTATTGGAGTGTCCACCTCAGACTGCACACACCCTGTGGTGAGCCTTGCACAGGTGTACTTTTGACTGAATATGCATTCCCATGATGATATAATTTGGCTTTGAATTTGTGCAAACAGCCATTTGTACTTCCTGTTCCTCTGCCTTTCATTCCCGTGCTCAGTCAGGTGTGAGATTGCTACATACCTCTCAGGGAGTCTGCTTTTTTTTTCAGTAACAGCCTGCCTTTCTTATCATCAACACTCTGCATGTGGCCCAACTCAGAAGTAGTTCTTCCACTGGAAAACAGACTCGTAGCTTTGCTACAACTTCCTGATAAAACAGTGACACTGATGATTGAAAGGGCTGCTTCAAGCACAGTCTGCCAAGCCTGCCTCCCTGTAGCTCCCTTCCACTGTCAGCCAGTGTGACCCTCACTTTTGATATACTGCAATCCTTCTTCTTCACTTTGGAGAAGGTATTGCCTTGTTAGAATACTTAAACAATAATGTATCATGAGCGAAGTCCTGGATGAAGGACTCTTAGACACGTATCACGTGTCTTAAAGGTGTGGTATCTTCCCCACCTCGTGCTTGCTGCCATCTCAGAAACTTCTGTGAGTCCGTGGTTCGTGTCCCTGATGTTGAAAGGGGGCTGTGCCTCCCACCTCTCACTTCTGTTCTCGATCCTTTTGTCCTGATCACTTATCTGACAGAACAGTTTTAGGAACAGAGGTGGGTTTTACCCAACACAGCCTTGCTGGTTACTCTCCTCTCCTCAGTTCCCTAACTCGTTTGTTCAATGGATGTGTCAGAAAATGCAAATGTGCCCAAGGAGATGCATCCTGGGAGTTTCTCTAAGCTGTTACAAGACTTTTTTAAATCCTGTACCTTAAGAAACGTTCTCTGTACCTCCATCCTATCAGCCATGCGGGTGTGACAGACCAGAGATGACAGCACTAGCATTTGCCACGCTTTTTGCAGTCATCTCCTTTCTACTTGATATTAATTTGGTAACTTGGGGGGATTACATGAATGTCCATGTTCATTTGGGAGAGAAGAAACTGGTTAAAATATCAACCCTAGCAGGTTGAGCTCCCTGTGTTTTGTATCACAGTTTGTCTAATAATGAAGAACCTGACTATACTGACTGTGCCCTTTTTTACCTGCTCACCAGACAGGAGAGAAACAAAGAACTATGTATGTCTTCATCCCTTCAACATTCTCTGTGAATTGATATCCTGTTTCAAGAGACAGAGGAGTTTGTCTCTTTAAGCTGCAAACATGGAATTGCATTCATAAAAAATGAATGGCCACAGACAGAGACATGTCCCCCGAAATCAGCCCACTCTGATGAAGGACACCCATTTCCATAACAGAATAGGCTGTGTGGGAGCCTCAGGAAGGAAATATGACTTGGAACAAAGGACAATTTTTTTCGAGTATCATTCCAGATCTGACATAACTTTGCTGCTTTCAAAAACAAGCTTACTCATTTCTTTGATTTATCTGTATTATTCAGTCTCTAGACCATGTTTGTGGTTCCTTATGCAAAATTCAACAGTGTTACTAAATTTGTGACCCTCATGTTTGCTTTTGCTTTTTGATCAAACACTTTTTTTTTTTCATCAGTCTTATAAAATATTCTCAAAGGGCAGAATTAATATTTTATTAGTGTATTGAACTACAGCTAACATTACTGATCAGGAAGGTATTTTTTTGATATGAACTGTGTAATTGTGGTCAGTCTGGTCTTAATCCAGAACCTGGTGAGTAGAAAATACCCAAGGATTTCAATAGTCTTCAACATAGACGTTTATGAGAACATTTCTATATGTACCCGCAATTTAACCTGTTATATCCCTCATGGAAGATTATACCCATTTTTAGGGAGAAAGTTAACTTCAGGAAAAAATTAAAACAAACCTATGCTGATTAGATGTGATATTTGCAATGAAACAAACAAATAAAGGAGCTAGTTATCTTCCTCAACGTGCTGTTAGATTTAAAATAGTATCACCTAGATAATTTTGTAACTTTGATAAAGCAAAATTACCAATTTCTGCCAAAAAGCACATATTTGAAAACAAGGAATTTTTCAGACTTCTGTAATACCCATATTCATTTATTGCTGATGTGAAAATCAACTAAAACATACCTTAAAACTTGCATTAACCATCTGTGTTGTAGGTTCCATTTCTCAACAGAAAATTCATTTTCTCTTTGAAAATGAGTGACTAGCTAAACTAAGCTGGTAGGGCAGCTCTGAGGACAAAGCAATCTCCAGAATCTAATGTAGAAAATGGAAATCATAGGGATGATGCTGAATGCACAGAAGTTGTGAGGAGGCAGATAAATAGAAAGGTTGCTGTTGATAAGCAAAACCAAACAGACCCTTACTTAGGAAAAAGTGGTCTGAACTTTGATGGGCAAAGACAGTTTGTGTGAACAAAGGAGCTGGACTGTATTAAGCAGTGAAACAAGGGATGAAGGAAGTCAAGGCAAAAGTGACTTGACCTCAAAAGGTACAGTTGTTTCAATATTTATTAACATTTTTCAGGCTTTATGGTATGCTTTTTTCCTAACGATTAAAAAAATTAATTTTCCATTTGTTTGCTGAATATTGCAAATTTTCCATCTGTGGGCAGACTCGAGGTTCAGCAGGGGTGGCTCTGGCTAGCTGATGGTTGGAAAGTCTTGTGATGATGAAGCATTTTCGATTCAGTTGGTTTCTGATGTCTTGATAGGGCACATTGTTTACACTTAAATATTCATTGTTATTCGAGATGTTTTTGACTTCCAGTGGTAACACAGAGGTCTGCTTCAGAATATGCCTTTTCACTCTAGTCTTTACAATAAGAAGCCCTCTGCCTCTTACTGCAAAATCTGTCCATGAAGTAGATTAGCACTGCCTAGGCAGGTATAGGCTGTAAATAAATATGTATTCTTACCTGGCGTCCTGTTGACTTCAGAACATCAGCCTGAGCAGCAGGGTTAGATGTCTGAAGAATGAACTTGTTTCATATTTTAAGTTCTAATCTCATTCCTTCAACCAAAAACTTCTTCAGTTTAAGCTGTGCCAGCATAGCTTTTGTTTCATAGAACCTTAGGAAATGTGGACATCAAAAGGCAAAGCAACCCAAAGTATAACAGAAAAACTCCAGTAATGTTTGCTGATCAGCATTTCCAAATTTTCTGCATTTTGCAATTTCAAAAAATCTCAACCAAAGGCAACCATAAAGACTTTCTGAAGAACTTTCCTGACCAGATTCGCCTTTACTGACTAACAGGTGTCAGTGGTGCCCAAAGGTTCCTTGAGTGTAAAGAAAGAAAATGGCAGCTTACAAGAAAAAAAAGAATAGTCCTTCATCAGAAAAGCCAAACTCCCATTCAGAAGAACACGGTAAATTATAAGAAAAAAAAAAGAAAACAAAACAGAGATCAGTATCTTTGAGCTAGAATTGCTACATACACACCAACAAAAAAAGTTCCTCTTTTGGGGCTTTTCCTTTCCTCTTGAAGACACGGGCGGTTTGTCTCCCAGTGAATACACTGCTCCCTGCGTTCCTGTGCCTCCCATTCAAAACCTTTCTTACTTTGTGTGCAGGGAAGCTTGTGTCAGTGCAGCCTGCAACACATCCCACCGTGGCTGTGCGTGGCTGGGGCAGTCAAATGTGCTGTTTCCCCATGTAAGCGAACAATGCAGGCTCCTCTTGGTGACTCACTTGACAAGAGACTACTGCCAGCTCTTCTCAGTGATGGAAGGTTTTAACTGTACTAAAAGTGATTAAAATCGAGCTCTGCAGAAGCATCTCTGATCCTAGAACAGCAGCTGAACTGCAGGAAGGGCTTTGATTTAATAGGACTCTTCTCTCTGTCTTTTAAGCTGGAAGGCACATGTCCTTCCGTGGCTGTACGGTGTCAAGTGTTCACCACGGACTGTCTTAGCTCCACTAGCCTTGGGCTATTTGAAGCATCTGGCTTATGTGCTCTAGAAAAAGCTTCTAAGTTCCTCCTATATGGATCTTCTTTGAGGTTTTGTGTACCTTCTTTGGCCCAGTTCATACATGTTGCTACTGAAAGAGGGACTTACCTGAACTATGCAGGCAAGATGGAAGGAGGCACTGCTGAGTGTCATATAGTATTTTTTCTCTAAGGAAGGAAGTTGTTTGTCACCTGTTTGTCACCTGTGTCATGTTGTGTGTCATTTGTGTTCAAAATGTGGTTTATAATGTGCTGAGATACTCAGGTGTATTTCTGAGGGTTTTCCCCCACTAGCTGTGTGAGTGTTTTTCATGTCAGAAAAGACCTCCACAGGACTGGCTCTGGAGCACTTTAACATCAATTAATGAGGAACTATTCATTTTCTATCAAGGCTCTTCCTATGACATTATCCTTTAATTTTTTGGACTCTCTGTATAATCGATTACGTCCCCATTCCCCTTCATTATGTTCAATCTTTCTGGAAAATCTGGCAGATAGGAGGCATTATCAGTGGGAAATTATGTGAAGATTTTATTTAGAGCAGTCAAAAGTGTCAAAACAGCTAATTGAACTCTTTCATCTCCAAGACTAATGAAAGATTAAATTATTGCAAAAATATGTCACAGGATTCTACAAATTTTAACTAAAAATAACAACCTCATTAAATTTAAAGACACTTAAATGCTGTGCAGGAAAAGTCTCACTGCAGAGTAACTCTTTTAACTGCTGCTTGTTTGCAATAAATGTACAAGCTCTGTTCCTATTTTTCAGATGTTATTTACTTAATTCTTCTTACTTTTCACTCGTGTGGTTTGTTCAGCTATTGTGGGATGAATGACGAAGAGTTTTGATAATTTAATCTTAAAAACCATTTTCCCCCCCAGAAGTCACTTTTAATTTTAGACCTACATTTGATTCCCTTTTATTTGTCATTCTGTGTCTGCCAGCTCAGATGTGACATTTCTGGAGTTATGCTAATAGATACTGATTTGCTCAAATCCACCCCCAGCCCGTTTTGCTTCCTCTGTTTGACTGACAAAAATGCCTTCAGATCTGCTGATCTGGCAGAATTCAGCTCAGATCATCCAGCAAGTTTGGGGCCACGTTTTTGAGGCTCCACCTTATGGCAGAGATGAATTGCAGAATGGCAGTGGTGTAATTTCACCAGGTTACAAGGGAGGGGAGAAGAAATAAGGTCAGTAGATGATATGAGGGAACAATAGCTTCCTGATAATCACATTGCCTACTTTTGTGAGGTTCTGAGTGCAGTGCACTTACTCTTGTAAACGTAACACTCAGAGAAAAACATGGAAAGAAATGTCTTCAACTGTTTATGGAGTTGGGTATTCACCATAACTTATTCCAAAATTCCTTCCTCTTTCTTGGAAGAGGTCTTATTCACCAGAGTGGATTATAAAAAAGTATAAAGTATTTGTTGCCATGTAGGAAGTAACTTTAGTTCATGTTTAAAACTGCAACGACCTGATATAATCTCTGGGAATAGATTGTTGGGAATTTCTTGTGGAGACTGCTCTAATTTCTCAGTAGGAATCAGAGGGATGATCTGTGTGTGTGCACACCTATGTGTGATTATATATATATATATTTAAGAAAAAAAGAAGCAGGTTGCTTCCTGAATTTAACTGAGCTTTGGGGTTTCTTTTGATGGGTTTTAAAGATTTAATAGATCAAAGTGCTTGCTGTAAGTAAATAATAACACTTAGGTCACAGATAATAGAGGAGAGCTGTTAGGATGTCCTAAAAGCCAGAAGATTTCCTTTAACGAGGACAGCAGATCCACTGACAGTGGATTTGATGCATTCCTGGAGTGACAGCTGATGACAGGAAAGCCTGAGAGTGAGAAGTGTCCTGCATTCCCAGGCTGTCACATCACCTGCCTGTGGTTTTCTGAATGTCAGCTAACAAAGAGCTTATAAGGTGCTCCAGGAAATTGGATGAACTTTTAATGCAAGAATAAAATACATGGGAAACTCATGAGCTGACTTCGGGATAAATTTTGCTCGGACCTGATTGTGTTGAAGATAAACGTGCAAAAACCTGTATTATTTTCAGTAGCCAGTGATAAATTTTGCCCTTCATAATCTCACTTGGGCCAGTAGCCATCAGTGTAGCAAATTCCCCACATAGTTACACCCCAAGCTCGAAACTAGATATGTACATTTACTTGAAAGTATTAGGAGTAAACAGTTCTGCTTTTGCAGAATGCAATTTTGCTTACTGCCCTGAGGTTCAAACAAAATAGGAGCACTTGTAATAGAGCCCTTTTAACAGCATCTTACATATTACTGATTTTTTTGGCAGGAACATCACTGTGCAGACAACTGACAAAAACAAATTAATGTTCGAAATAATTGTAACCTACAGAGGATAGGAATGAGGTCTTGAATATCACATTAGACATTTAAATGAAGAATAATGAAAAGGGAAGACTCTGAAACATAATATTGGTGGTAGCTGGATGCTTTTTGGATCATTACTTCCATGCTGGGTTCTTATTAAAACTAAATCTCTGAGATTTTTGAGATTTTTCAGGCAATTATCATTATTGTTAATATGTAACTTCTGAAAGGTTCAAAAGGTCTTTTTCTCCATTCTCCACATACCAGCTCTAGCCAGAAATACAGTAACCAAAACCAAGGTGTGAATGGTCCAAGGCTGCAAGAAACTTTGCAGTATTCCTGACAGCTATGTGTCAGGGATGCAGACCTAAGAATAAAGCCACTAAACAACTGGATAATGGGCTGGAAAACAATAATTCCTTCTTGAAGCATTAATAATAACTTTATTTTTTTTTTTTGTATTTCATTCGTGCAGTTTTCTTCTACTTCTTTAATTCAGAATCACTTCTAGAAGATAAATTTTAATGAGTTTTTATGAAGAGTATGAACAAGATTAAACTCTCAAATTCTGAGTTAAAAATAAACAAGTTAAAGAAAATTGGTTTAAAAATCTGGTGATTGAATTCTGTCTTCAGGTTTCTTAATGAGGCTCTTGGGACCCTCTGTGACAGTGGTACAAACGTGGCTGTGCTCAGAAATGCTTTTATCTTTTCCATACATGTTCTATGAGCATCTGCCCAACTTTAAGTACTTCACAGAGAAGTGCAGGACAACATTTGGTTCAAGTGAAAGGGGATAACATCAGAGGATCACAAGATCCATCTGAGAACTAATAACAAAACTTGCTGTTTTGTCTAAAGCTATAGTTTCATTTTTACTGGCTATTAATTTGTTTTGGTCATCTTGATATAGTAGTACCAAAGAATGATGTCCACTGGAAAATCATCTTCTGTTGCCAGAAATAATTCTTGCAATAATATAGGTGGCTTTCAAACTCACTTCCTACCTCCTACCCCCCCACCCACATTTTTTATCTAGATTTTGGTGAATCTAGTCCCTTCTAGTGCTCATGCTTTGTTAGTAGAGGAGCTCTCGTGTGTGTTCTAAATTGAAATAACTTTTTATTGAAATGATCATGCAGGAGATTCTCCCCAGGAGAGGGACTCCCTGTTTAGTTGGTTTAATGCTGATCCTGATAATATAGTTTATTGCATGCACTGTGAATGACATTTTGTGCATATTTAATCAGTGGAACAGTACAGGCCCAAGGGAAGACAATATTTCCCATCATCATATATGGCTTGAACTTGGGCTGAACTATGTATTTTAATATTTGTAAATTCCTAAGGAAATAGAGATGCAAATGTTAAGATGTTTTTCTAGTATTTTATGTCATCTGTCAGCTCTTGGTGTTCATGCCTGCTAATGTTCACCTTGTCTGCCTATATTTCAGAAATCGGGGGAATGAATTCACTTCTGACTTTAAAGGCTGTTGGAACGCAAAATTCAATTACTATTTTTCTTCTGTATTTGCAATATAATCATGTGAAGTTCTCCTGTGTTTTGGTTTTGCATCAAACTACCTGTTCAGAGAAAGACCTTGGCTTTCAAAACTGTGGTTTAATGCTTTAGGGACTCTGCCTGACCTCTGTAGAGTTCTTGCTGAGTGGGAATATCTCTCATGTGAAATCCAGCTCTCCATTCATGCAGTGGAACAGCTGGCCTAGTTTTCACTGTCACTGAGCAACTTCACTGGTTTTGGAGGATGAGAGTCCCCAGTTCAACAGCGTCTCAAAGTTGCATCCGGGTTTGAAAAATTTATCGTGGAAAAGCGAGCGCTAAGAAGCTTGCTTCTTCCTTTCCTTTAAGCAGGAGCAAGCAAATAAAATCATGTTTAGGACCACATACAATCCAGTCCTTGTGGGAATGTTAAATCAAGAAGTGGGCATTGATTAGGAGCTGTTGGTACTCATCCATGCTGCTCAGCACTGTTGCTGCAGTGCTGAGGTGTGCACTGCACTGCAGCTGGCTCCTGGGACTGACCAAACTGTATCACAGGCAATGCAAAAACCTTTACAGATGATAGCAGTGTTATATTGGCAGGAGACCAGTGCAGAACATCTGTTTCACCTTTGTTTTCTGATGAAGTCATCCTGTGACAAAACGCCTGCTGTAGCTGTGTCCACGTGGGCAAATACTGTGTGTCTGGCTTGCTTTGCTCACCTGGCAATCTTTTTCTTCTGTGAATGGAGATGGTTTCAGTTCATCATGAAAGGCCATTGTTGATACACAGGTTTGCTCCATTTGTTGTCCTATTGACTGTTTTTATCTGAGGGTTCACTAAAACCAAGAGGTGCTGCTCTCCAGCAGGAACAGGGTCTGAGAGCTGCTGAGCCTGCAGCATCTTTGCAGATATCATGAAAGATTCACTGTCCACTCGACCACTTTCAGCATCCTTCTATTTTAAGCTACAGCTGTTACTGTTGTGCATTACATTTGATGAGGTGGATTCTTATGAGAGAAAGCACATCTGGAATTGGAGAACAATGTAAAAAAAAAAAATCAAGAAATTATATATTTGCACATTACACTATTTGCTGTACTTTCAAGATTTAAACTTTTTATCTAGCACATCTTCCTGTAATGTACCACTATTCCCTTTCCTGTTTTCCAGAAAAAGTCATAGAAAGAGCTCCAAAGATGTTATCAATCACTCATTGAAATTCAGGGATGGTCACTCAGAATTTTAAATGGGCTGTCTAGCCAGAGCTATAAAGTCATACAGCCAGGGGATGAAAAGCAACATACAATGAGAGTGGAAGATCAGAATGGCATGATTTGTTCTGTAATTTTTATTTTTTCTATTGAAAGCCTGCCATATAGGTTTACTCTAGATATATGTAATGCTAATTAAAATAGATGCATATAGGATCAGCTGATAAAATATGCTAAAAATGAGTGAGATGAAAGGTTGTTCTAAAGATTTTTATGAGGTTAGCACAGCTGCTTTTTTATGTGCAGTTTTATATTGCTATGATTCTGAAATTTGATGTTCTGAAAATTCAGATTTATTATTAAGAGCCTATTGCACCCCAAGCCTGAGAAGGCATTTAAATTACCATATTTAGAAGCATCATTGTGAGAATGCAGAACTTTTACATCTCTAAAGTTATCCCAGCCCTTTCTTCCAAGAAAACTGTCAGCTCTAAGAAATAGTATTGTCATAGTGCAGTCATAGAAGGTATAAGCAAAATAAGTGTTTGTGGAGAGACAGTAACCTGTATTGTATACAGCTGGAAAAAGGAAAAATGACACGATTTTTGGGACAATAACTCTTAGTACTGAAACCATCAGTGAAATGTTTTCTAAGTGATAAATTCCCCATTTCCAGAGTTCATAGATTGCAAAGCCTTGGCCTTTTTTATGATAGAAATTTTCTTCAGTACAAATTAAATACCCAATTAAAATTTTTTCTCCAGAGACTTTTGAACAGTGATGGTGTATTTGAGGAAGGAGTCCCAAGAACATAATTTGCAATTCTAGGCAAGCTGTAGATTGGCTGGTGACACAAGAGGTCAGAATCAAGCACTCAGGAGCTGGGGGATGGCAGGGAAGGTCCATGTCTGTGGCAGAGACGTGATGAATGGCACCACACAGGCAACATGTGCAGAGGGACCAGGTGGCTAAGAAAGCAGGAAAGACACATCTGGCAATCAGGAGACACACAGGGCAGCCACTCTACCAGTTTGATGTAGCATCTCCCCAGGTATGACTTTTTGTGGTTCTACAGTCGTACTTAAGACTCGGGTTTCCAGTTTGAGCTGAGGTGCAGCTGGCACAAGTAATAACAAAGGCAGAGTCTTTGTGTTGCTGAGCCCGTGACATTTCATGGGCTCCTCATTAAACTTCACCCTTTTCTTCTGTAGCATCTCAGAACAGTAAATATTATCTGTTGTTAGGGAGTCGAGATCTCTGTTCTACTTTAAATTTCTCGCTGTAAATCGTTGTTAAAAGCGGAAGAGATGGCTTGGAAAAAGCCCTTCTCCTACTTTCTTGACACTTGGAGGAGCCTGCACCTGAGAGCCTCCCTCGACCTGTTAATGCAGGTGTTATCTCCCCATTGCTTTGTTTTAATCCCTGTCAGCACTTCGCTGTCAATGAATCACCAGTGGCCACTGTTTACTCGGTATCTAATGAGTGCTTCTTCTAACTGGCCCAGACACTGGACCCACAGCTGTGCTCTGAAAGCACCTCCTCTTCTGCACCAAAAAATGCAACAGGCTTTGTTAAAACATGTGGGCAACTCCCTCCCATCCCCAAACACTAGAGGAGGTTTTACCAACCATAGTGCACAAGAGGCAAACTAGATAAAATCAAAGGAGGGTTACCAGCTAAGATGGCAATCTTGGCTCTGGGAAAGCTTCAGGATGGAGTGGAAATAATGGTTTCTTAGGGGCTCACTATAAATACTCTTTTCATTTGTTTCTTTGGAGAACTGAAAAGATTTTGCTCATAATATTTAATTGTAATTTTCTAGTCCACTAGTTTTAAAATTATTCATAGGTCCTAAGTATATAGAAATCAATTAATTTAATAGTGCCTTTATCCTGATATTTGTATTAGGTTATCTGAAAATGGGCAGCAAAATGACTAATCTAATTACAGTGAAGTCTACTGTAATAGAAAGAAATGAGACTTTTTAGACACTGGAAATGTACCTCATTTTTCCTTTTTTTCACCAAGACAATCGGAGATACATTCTGATAATCCAGGTTCCTTCTTATTAATGTTTATCGGACTTCATTTGCTTGTGCAAAACTCATTTTGCATTCTGATTAAATGACTTTTAGGTTTGAGTGTACTTAGTACGTCAGAACAAAGGAAGATCAACGATCAGTAACATTTCAACCAATGGCAATCCCTGATTTTCTGCATTTGGAAGGAATCTGCTGGTATGACAAAATGCTGCACTTCTCAATAGGTTTTCTTGGATGTATATTTCAAAGAGAATTTTTGGGATGAGTCACACTCAGATTGCGCACCATTTATCCTTTACTAACTCATCTGGAATACCGCAGGGAGTAATTGGGATTTTCAGTGGTTTATGATATTGATATTCAGTGCAATGTGAAAAAGCTTAATTGTTTTTAATTGAGCAGTAGTATAATAACCATTTTCTTTCAATTTAAAGATCCTTTTGGGCCAAAGGCAATCAGAAATCCCAAATGCTTTTATGGTTCATTTTCCTCAGTTTATTTCAGTTTTGACAGTTGGAGTCTTACTCTGCTGATAGGCTTCAAAACAAAAAATTTTGTTGTTCTCCTGTGAGTTAGATTTCTTAACTCAGAGCAGGCATATGGTTCTGTCATGATATCTACAGAACTAAGCAACTGAGGCAATACTTTTTAATAAATCATTTCAAGCACGTGCTGTTAAACCTTTGTGACTTTGCACAGTCAAATGAGCTAGCAAAAAAAAATCAATACAAGCTGTGGAAAAACTGTTTTGCCCAGATTACACTGTTAGGTAACAGCTAAATGGTTTACACTTCTTGTAGGAGCACCAGCATAAAATACTGAGGAGCAGAAAATCAGTTTTATTTCTAGCAAGGTAGCCTGTGCATCAAAGACAGGCAAACAATAATCCTGAAGTTTCTACAAAACACAGCTGTGTGCAAGGAAACAAAGTGAAAAAAAAAAGAACTTGCTAAAGGTAGGAGAGAACATCAGCCTTCAAAGCAAAATGCCTTGCACGTTACCCCTCCAAGAACAGGATGCTGCTGTATCACATACAAGCATTATGTTTATGTCTTAAGGAACAGTGTTTGAACAGGTGTGTTCTCTGTCTTGATTTCTATGTCCTTAGTTTCTCCTTCTATCAGCCTTCTAAGAAGCTTGTCCTTTATAATTAAGAATTATCCACTGCTCTTTGCGCACTGCTCTTAGAAACTGAGTTTCTGGTTAGAGAAGTGCAATCACTACCTGCTTTCAGTGTAGCCACTGAGGGGGAAAAATGCATTAGTAAATTGTAGTGAAAGCTGTTTGAAGAAGGAACACTGAATCAGTCACCATGTGCACACAACATTCAGAAAAACTTCTCATTCCTTCAATCATGTCTGACAGTTGATGTTATTTTAATACAATTACTCCTCTTCAAAGTTTGCTTGGATAACGAGGACTGCTTCCAGTTTTATTGGGATGTGAATGTTCCAGCATTTACGTTTGGGCTTTTGAAGTCAGGTCTGTTTTGATGACTGCTTTTTTATGCTATTCAAGAGATGTGCAGATCTGAACAATAATTCATCTTACATTTCAACACACAACAGTCACTTAAGTTAAACCCTTTCACATGAGCAAGGAAGTGTTTCTGTATTTGAAACGAAATCTTTTTAAGGAAACGTTAATGGGTCTGACAGAAGTGAAAAATATAAACTGCAAACAAACTAAATTTGTTTTGCACTGAAGGGGAAGATGGAAGCTGTTACCATGGACACAGGGGGAGCACAAGAGACAAGGTGGTTGTGTGCAAAAATACCTGCAAAAATATTCAGCTCTGTTCTTGGGCTCAGTATCAGCATTTCAAGTAACTGAAGCAGAAGGAAAAGATGAGGAAGGAGGAAAAGTGCAGAAGAGCATAAGGCTGTGGACATGAATCGATTCAGCTAGAGGCTGGCTGGGTGATGATGTTGATCTGCTGTTGGTGCCCAGTTGCTGGAGATACAGGCACTCTAGTAATCCATTTTAAACGAAACTGTGGGTCTAATTCAAGCAGGCTGATTAAATTGTTTATAATGTTATACTAATTTATACTATTACACTAATTGCTGCCTGAAAGGCACTGGGAGAAAGCATGCAGCTGCTCACCCAGGGAAAGCTGGTGACCTCTCACTGGAGCAGTACAGAGCAGTTGCAGGCAGGGACCTCTCATCTCATTCCAGCACATGCCTCTAGACAACAGGAAAAAGAATTAATCACTAATTAATATGAAATCATTTATTATTATTATTATTTTTATTGTAATATCCAAGGGTCTCTCAGAAAGGGCTCCCTTCTCCACTGGGCACTGGCCCAAACAGAGAAGCAGCCAATCACTCCTGTAACCTGGAAGCCTCCCAGACAGCAGGAGTGGAGGGATGGGCACACACGGGTGCAGTGAGGTGTACACAGGATATTTATCTCTGATCCTTTTTCAGAGATGTGTGGGTGTCTGAGAAGATCAATCTGTGTAATACGCTCGCATGAGCGAGATAATGGGCTGGTCTCTTTTAAAAGGGTAGTTTTCTGCCTATTGATTATTGCGACTACGTCTGTTATAACGAGGAGAACTTTGGCTTTACAGGAGGTACAGAAGAGTTTATTTTTAAAGAAAAGTTACTGGTTAGGGTGAAATATTTGTAATAGGATCAGACTGAAGATTTTTGACTCCAGGTAGTTTCCTCAGCATAAGCATTTTGTTGCAGGATATCTGTCGAATTCATACAATGCAAAATATCTACAGAAGAATCAAATGAGTGAAAGGATATTACTGGCACAGACAGCTCGACAGTAGTTCCCAATTCAGAGACCAAGGCAAGACACAAAAATATTGTAGCCTTTACTTGCATTGCACCATAAATGCAATTTGCCATATTTGAAAAGCAAGAAGATTAAATATTATTTTCTATGAAGGATATATCATTTGACAATAAAATCAGTTGATATTAGAGGAGCAGAGAAGGAATAAAGGAAACTATTTTATGTGAATTCATCACAGAAAATGGTAATTAACCATCTCTGTGAGGAAGAGACAGTGATTGGGCATCAGGTGTTTCTGAGCATTTTGGCAGCTGAGATCTTTCACAGCTTTGGGTTGCTTCAGTTTCTCAATCTTGGAAGGATTGTATGATACGAGGTTTCAGCTATGGCTTTGTCAGACTTTTTTGTACCTTTGAGAGATTGTGTCAGATCTACATTTTTCAGACATCTTCATAATGTGCTGTTACAGTTCCCTAGTGAAGTGACTTACGTTGTCAGTTCTGCTGGGCCAGACAAAATGACTTAAATTAATTTGTCTCTTTTTCAAATAACCGAGTAAGCAAACTGCAACTAATGAGTTTACTGCTATGTCTGAATGCTAAACAGGATAGCTGTTTTGGAAAATGCTGTTTATGCAGTATATTGACAGAGATTTCAGAGGCAGAATATCTGGGTTTATTGCTTCCCAAATATTGCAATTGCAAGTTCCTTTGCTTCCTGTGTTTAGAAGGCTCCAGCTTCAGTCTTTTGTGGGTTTCTGTGAAAAGAAATATGAGGAATACGGAATAAATCAATTCAATATGATCAGGTGATAAGACAAACTCTGCAGGAAAGTCTCAACCCTCCACACAGTCCCAGTGGGCACAAACCTGGCAAGAACACTCAGCATTTCTGGTGAGAATGCCATGCTACAGTGCCTCACAAAATTCCTGCTGCTTCAGAGCTCCTCCTGAGCTGAAGGGAACCTGCCAAGTCCTTTGTCTGCCTGTGCAGGACGCAGAAAACAGAGCAGTGTTTCCTTCCCAGGCTGTTTTTGTTCATGTTCTGTTTATTGTGATGGCCATATCACGACATCTCTCCTGACAGTGACGTTACTGTGCAAACCAAGTGCCAATTGATGTTCTCAGTTTTCTCATTAGACTGACAACGGGATGCTGTCAGGAGACCACAGTGGGGACAGGGGGTGACACAGGGCAATTTCGTTTCATACTGCTTGCTTCTCCCTCTGAAAACTACATTTCAGCCAGAAAATGGGTATGATATTTGAGGTTCTGAGAATCACTGGGAAGAAAATGGAGAGAACAGTTTGTTTTGTAAGAAAATGAACAAAAACTATTCTGAGCCCCATTTGTTATTGCCAGAAGTTGATTTAATATCCAATATCACCAACAACAATGCTGTACACGCTCACAAACTTCTGCTAATGATCAGCACTAAGCAATTAGAAACAAAATTTGGCAGGGAAAGGTAGCACAAGGAAAATAACTTCTATTTTAGCTATGCAAAATTGATATGTAAATCACATCAATTATGTGGGAGAAGGTAAATAATTTCTACACCAGATAGTGGAGTTCTTTCTTCTAAGAACTGAGGGAATAAAACTATTTTCTTTTTCTTGCAATAATTGGCTTACCCGAGTTCCTGCACACTTTGTTCAACCGCTTTACAACTCGATCTATATTTTATTCACAGGAAAGGACTAGAGCAGGATCTCAGGTCATTTCCTCTCTGATCTGGTTAAGAGAAGCTTCAAAGCTTCCATAACCAGGACAGAAGGTTGGGACAATCTTACACCAGCATTAATGTGGTAGACTCAAGTTCTCCAAAGTTAGACCATCTGTACAAAACTGTGAGCTGTTGCTCCTGCATGTATAATACATTAAATTACTCATTAAAATAATCAAGCACAATTGTACTATGCTTCATAGGTCTCCTGCTTCATTAAGTCAGAATATCAACAAAGCTATTAGTACTTTATCTCTTCATTTTTCAATTTGTGGCCCATTTACTAGTAATGATTCCAACACTAGTGTGAAGGAAAAATTGTTATTAATCAATGGCCTTCCTGTTGTGCTACTCTCTGTCCTGGATACAGATTCCTTTTCTGAATGTTGGGCAAACAAGTGTGGCATGATCTGTCTTTTCCAAATACAGAATCGATACAAAGAGTGAGCAAAGGGAACATGTACTTCCATATTCACCACCTAAGATTTCTAGGGTCCATTGTTTACTTAGGCTTTTAAATGTATGAACTGCAGACTACAGTGGTATCAGCCGGACAAGGGTGTTCAGACTTAGACAACCAAGTAACCAAGAAAAATCCCACGGTTTCAAATCAGACTTTCTGTGCCATTTTGAGAAACACACAATTAATAACCAGTTGGAAGGAGAAAGTGGTTTTGGTGACTTGCCAGGTGGGGTTGACCCTGTTGACTCCCCTTGACCAGGTGGAGTTGACCCATTATGAGAAGTGGCAATAAGAAGACCTCCTGGAAAGGAGAGCCCAGAGTTTCATCCACAGCCATGAACAACAGGAACAAGACATATAAAAGGGTCAGGGCAGGAGAGAAGGAATTGAGATTTGTGATCCTGAGGAAGCTCTGAACCTCTTCTTTTGTAAGTGAGAATCAATTAGTGGATCTTACTGTCAAAAAGTACTAGAGGACAAACTTACAATATGTTAGAAGAATAACTCAGAGAAGGACTGTGGAGATGGGCCTGGGGCAGCAGTTCCCTGGCAGGAACAGAAGACAGACTGGAAAAACAACACCCAGATAAGTACACATAACCAACAGTTTCCCCTTGTATTTAAATGGAGTCTGGTTAAAAACCTGTCTGGTCCTACTAGATTTTTTTTCATGACATCAGACTTGCTTTTGTATTTATACTGGGCTAACTGAGAACTCCTTTTGCCTTTCTTTGTCACACACTACTTGACGTGACTGAAATGCCTCAGCATTGCATGCAGCATCCTGACAGACTATAGTGACTTGCAAAAAAAAAGGCAGGTACTATTTTTATCTTTAAGAAATTAAATTACTTAAATCTAATGCTCTTTAAATTTTGCTATTGAGTGTATTATTGGATTACTTTCAAATATTGAGGCTGAAAAAGGCATAAAAATCTTGAAAGTTTTTCAGGGAGCGTCTAGACTTTCCGGCAGACTTTTTCTGTCAGATTGAAGGAAACAGCTCAGTGTTCACCATTGTGAGCACACTATTAATCCTTTGCCCTTTTGGGGTTGTCTCTGAACTCCGTGTGCTTGAGCTGTACACTGTATTTGAGCTCAACACTGTAATTCATGTCACTGAACAAAAAAATGTGAGGTAGTTCTTTCTTGAAAAGGAATAATTCTCCCATCACTGGTTTTCTAGTGATGGTGTGTCTTGATTCTTTATTCTCCTTTATGTGAACTCAGCTAGAAGGTAACAGCTTTATGGCTCCAAATTTATTTCCCTTTTATTTTTAGTAGAGAGACAAGAGAAGTCACGATCTGAAGTCATAACATATGAAAAGTAAGCGTAAGGGGAATTTAAAAATCTGAGCTTGTTTTGTGCCACGAATCTGAATGACCAAACTATGAAAAACAAATTGCATTTTTTTATCAAAAAGAAATCATAGTTTCCCTATGATTCTTCCTTCCATTCACCCATACTTTTCTGTTCAAGTGTGGCCATTAATTAATTATGGATTATTGTATTTACATGTTAAATTCATTGTGCTGTTTAACTCTGTAGCAGTTTACCATTAAATTTAACGTGAAATGATAAATGGGCAAGGAATTCTGTTAATTTCCTCCAATGAAGATGTTAGATTATGAAGTGGAAATGATTTCTTCAGAAGACGATTTTAAGTATGATGGTGCAGGTGAACACAATCGACATTTCCTCATTTTCCAAATATATAAGACATTAAGTGTAAAAAAATAGAGTAATCATAGCCATGAGGAAAGACAGAAACAACACAACATAAGGCAGCAGCACAAAACTGTGGAGCTGGAAGGTATGTCTCAAAAAAAATGAGGAGAAAGCAGCAGCATGTGCAAGACCTGTTTCCTACATGCAGCAGTACAGAACAGCCTCTGCCGGGTGATGATTTTCCAGGTGGAGGTGAGTCTGTCCTGCAGTGAAAATACAACCTTCAGCAGCAGTTGGATCCAGCCTCATGCAGTTTACAGCTGCACTGAACCCCCCTAGCCTTTCTTCCCTCTCCTTGTGGGTCTGGCCCACAGAGACTGGAGCTCCTCCTACATGAAACCTCTGTGTGTGGCTCGTTTCTGCAGGGTAAATAACCCTAAACTGATGAGGAGACAGTAATGAGTTACCAGCAGCCTTAGCTCTGTGTATCTTCTGATATGTACATTTCGTATCGATGCGCTGTCATACGTTGGAATAATGAACTCTCTTAGGAAAGCCCGATTTTAACAAGATTTTTAAAGTTCAGTTGTTGTTTCCCGATATTTAAAGGCACAAATATTAGTAAATCTATTACCTAGTTACTTGGCACTATCCTCCCTGATGATTAATGGATTGTATGCAACGTCTCTGCCACAGGCACAGCACAGCTTTCCAAGGAGCAGCAGGGGGGTGAAGCGAGATGTTAAAGAACATTTGTGCATTCAGCATTTAGGGACTACTTAGAAAAAAAATCTGTGAGTTTTTTTGTTGGTTTCTTTTTTTTATTATTATTTTTTTTTAATTGCAGAAAGTCCACCAAGGAGGAGGCCAGGAAATAAATGAAAGTGGGTATCGATCAATCTCTTGTTGAGCTGGAGAACAATTATTCATTCCTGTGACAGGATCTCTCCGGTGCATTCGTGTTTTAGGATGGAGGGCATGCATTAAAGGTGAAAAAAAATTACAGAATCCTTTTTGTAAAGCATTCAGCTCAGGAAAACCTTAACTGCAATATGATTACTTGTTTTGGGGTTTGTTTTTCTTTTTTTTTTTTTTTTTGTAACGCAAGGAAGGCTGCATGATGAACAGGAGAGGACTGGGAAGAGAGACGTGGCATGGAGCTGAGTTAGGCCAGACAGAAAGCAATAGAAGTGGGCGGGGGTGATTTATGTCTTCACAAGAAAAAAAGGAAACAAAGTAAATTCAGAGCAACCAATGCGGATTTGTAGAGGTTTTTAAAGTAATGATTCTGAACAACATAAAATGAAATCTATTATAATGAAATAACGTATTTTGCTCTTCAAATTATAGTGCTTGACCTTGATAAGCATTTCACAAAAAGCATGTTAAAAAAAATATTTTCATGTAAATTGCTCTGCTCCTTCAGAATTAGTCAATTGAAAAATGAGTTAATAGTAGATTTTTAGTCATAAAATATTCAGGTTTTTAAAAAGACTTGATGAATAACAAATCTGTGGATCCCCTTTCTGTTACTCTACACTGAGAGCATTGAGTTGAATTTAGCAAATCCATTTCAAAGTGGAGATTAGCATTAACCTGCCTTTTCATGCCCCTTAATGACCAAGCTTGTGCAGTGTTATTAAAGGATTTTTCACGAATATGAACATTTCTTGTACGTTAAGTTGGTGAACTGCTGTGTAACCTCACCTTCAAAGTACATTTGCTCACCTTTAGCTTGCTGATATACATACCAAGGTTATTTTAGTAGCAAAAGATCAACCATCAATGTGTAGATATGAAGAAATGAGGAACTATTAATAGCAAGGAAAAAATTCCCATAAGTTCAGTGGCATCCAATATCCTTTTGTGGGTCCTTGTGCAAACATCATCCTTGGCAAACATCTCATATTAGAATTTTTTTTTGCTAGGAGATATTTGGGGTTGCTTTGATGGAAAAGTTTTCCATCAAATATTTCAAATATTTGCCATCAAATATTTCCATCAATATTTCAAAATCTGATAGTAGGGACAGACCCAGCCTTGAAGAATTAATACAAACTTTCGTGTAAACGTTTTTATGGTGTTATCATCAATATGAAATTGTGAATATCAGCTGTGAAGGAGCTTCCTTGCTTTTTCAATCAGACTGTTTTGAGAGGATGACACAGAGGAACTGAACAGCAATTCTACAGCTGTAAATATATTCATATGATGGAATTTGCTGTCTTGTCTGGTGATGTTGGGACTCTAATTCAGATCGTGCCTTCAGCATTTCTCATTTTAAAACATGAAAATTGCAGTATTGTCAAGCCAACTCAGAATTTAACTCTCTTGAAAAAATCTGTTTCAAAGGTGAATTCTAGACTTTCTGATCTAACTTTTGTCGTGTTAGAGACAATTTAGAAGATTCAGGAGAGCGTAATGGATCATGAAGGTACTATACAGATGGAAATCACTGTTTTAGGGCCTCCAGGACAAACATCTTGGCTTTGTTCTTACACATGTGGATAATTCCAACATTTGGCTTTACTCAGACTCCCGAAACGAACTGATCAGCTGAATTTTATTGTGTTTTATTTTTAGTCTAAATTGTGCAATGCAAGTAGAAAAGAGATTTCTACCTACATGAAAAAAAAAAAAGATTACTTGAAGTGAGACCAGAAAATGGATACATTTAAGAACTTTAGCAAAATGAGTCAGGGATGCATCAGCTACAATTCACTGATTTAGCTGGAAGAATGATCTGCTGTTCCAGCTACGACACAGAAAGGCAAAAGTTCCACAATGGAAACTAAGCTATTAAAAGTGAAAATATTAAAGATCTGAAAAGCAGAATGAAATGGGCTCTCCATAGAAAATCATGCTAATGTTTATTTCCAGAAGCAGTTTCCAAATGGAGCTATTGGATTCTTGAGACAAATCCTAAAAAAAAAATAAAAATTTGTACAGTTTTTGATGGCTACACAAACGGTGAAGAAACAGAACAAGCCTGATCTTTCTCCAGTCTGGGATGCTGGGATGGCAGCATGTTTTCTGTGTCTGTGCTGTTTCAGCTATGGAAGTGCAAGGCCTGAATGCTTTACATCCAAAGCAAGGTAGTGTGAAAACAACTCCTATTATTGGCACAACACACACTTGCTAGAGAACAACTGTCATGTGGAAACATATTATTGCAGGAGGCTGTTTATTATTTCTTAATAAATTTGAAATGCCAGTGCATTCCAGAGGCTTTCTTGCAGACTCATCCTGATTTATCATCAGTTCTGTCAAATTTTCTTGTCTGTGGTTGAAAATAATCCAAGCCTGGTCACTGATTCTCTTTCTATGATGTTGGTTCACATCAGCAGTTTGGTAGTCAAAACAGTGCTATAAATAAACTGGAGTTATTTTTAGATATGAAAATAACAGTAGTTAGAGATCAGAGCTGATGCTGCAAATGAACTCGAGTTATTTTAATACACACTGGAAATAGATACAGAAAATGAAAACAGAGCTAGGGAGACAAGAACCCTGCTCAGTAACAGCTCTGGTTTATATCTGAACTGTGAAGTACAGAGGGGAAACAAATGCAGCTTATCTGCATAACCACCAAGCCATTTGCTGGGAGCCTGCCTCTCTCCTTAACTTGTCATTTCCCTTTCTTGTTGGTGGATTTGAGGGTTCCTGTGTGTCTGATGTTCACTAAGAAGGATGCAATGCAACTCACAGGTTTAGTCTGGAGTGCTGTGAGCAGAATCACAACCACTTTTTCCAGACAGGGAGCTCCCACACAGATGGGAGACGGCGAACCACTGTGCCAGCTTGTCTGCTCCTCTTCTATTAAAATGAAAAACTTCTGTCATTTTTCTGTGATTTCAAAAAAAATATCAGTGTATCTTTTTTAAGAGTTTCTGCTGAATTTTAAACTGCTGGAACAGAGTGGGCAGCAAGCACTTAGAGCTCTGGGACAAAAGGCTTTTTCACTCAGTGCAGTCATCTAATTAGCTGTTCAGCATGTCAGCACACATCTGCAGGGTCTGTCTCACTTAGAGGTACAGAAGTCCATGACCTTTAATGTTGTAGTTGCTATTTCACTGCTGGCTGTGTTCTAAATTATACCTTTAGCTGGGTGGTTCCTGATGCTGTGGAACTGAAGAGGTGGGTGAGTGGGTCCATCAGCAGCTGAGAGCTCTCTGGCTCTCCTCACCCGCTGCTGGCAGCTCTCAGCTGCACAGCCTGGACCGGGGGTGGCTTTGATCTGCTGGCTCAGGGCAGGGAGAAGCTCTGATCCCACTGCAGCCCCGGGTAGATCTGGCAACAGAAGCTGAATCCCAGGTTATTGGTAGCTTTCACACAGGCACCTCTCTAACTCTGCTGGAAAAGTCTGGATTTTCCAGTAATGTCCTTAGTACCTTCAGCATCATCTTCTGAGTTATTCTATTAAGCATAGGCTGTATGGTATTAGACTCTTTAAAATGTAACAAACCCGTTTCTTTAGGATATGCAGGTAAATAGCTCTGATTATCCCAAAGTAACTCGTGACAAAGCTTTTGGGAGTGAAATGTCTATAAACAAATGCCACAGTGCACGGCTCTTGTCTCAGTGTTGGCTTCCAGAGACTTAATAAAAGGTAGATGCTGAACCTCAGAGGAAAAGATTAGTGATGCTTTACTTGATACTTTAAAAATAGATAATATTAAGAAAGAAAGATACAGTTTATTTTTGTGAAGAATGTCAGTACAAAGTATTTTTTACAGAACATTGTATCTTTTTACCATGTTTATGTGAACTGCTAAAATTAGAACTCTGCTTTGAACATTTGCTGTTCTAAATGGTTTGAAACCTTTCCTGTTTTCATAGGAAATAGCAATCTTTTCTCACTTACTTTAATTTTCAAGCCATAAAGAAAGTTATTAAAATGTCTTTTGATCTGTAAATCTTTAATGGGTCACATTGACGTTTTTCAGCAGAAAGGCTAGAGAAGTATTCTGCCATTAGGATTTTTGTCTTTGTTTTGCCTTTCATTTTGTGGGTTTTTTTTTTACATTAGGTGAATAGAAATTGGTATATAAAAGGGAAAAGGAAGAATTAATTTCTTACTTACTGAGAAGCCAAGTTGCAACATCAGGAACTACTGCAGATGCTATTTCAAAATATTGTCATTCCTCACAGTAGCTGTGTCAAGTTGCACATTTAATTATCTCAGTCTAATCTTGCTTACTGAGGCAATGGAACTTCAGATCTGGGAATTTTTTTCTTGTGTTTAAATGTCAGAGCAGTTTATTTCTTTCTTAACTATAGTTATTGAAGGAAAAGCTAAATCAGCTACAAAACTTTGCAAGTTTCAGGAGCTGACCTTCCTCATCTGCTTAAGTCTGTGTGGTTCATATTTAGTTATAGTTGTTGGGGTTTTTTTCCTTTCCCATTTCATCTGGGGTATAAAAGTCTAAGAATTTGTTCAGTTATAATGGCCATTATTGGCAATTACAAGGAAGATTTTTACTATGTCTTTTACTATGTCTATAGCTACCTGTCTACTCATCTGACTCTTGTAAATTGTGAATAAATTCTGAAAAGATCGTGCCACAGCATAGTTCCTTTCTTATTTTCAGTGAGTGGAGAACATTTTCTTTGTACTTAGCAGTTGGTTCAGCGTGGGAGATGTCTGGAATATAATCAGCGTTCTCTGAAGATGTGCAATTTAGTACTGTCTCGCTCAAGTTCCTCATGATACAAATTTGTCCTTTATAAAAATAGTTGTGTTTGAAAAAATAGAATGGAGAGCTCACTTAGGTGGCTTTAGGAGGGATGGATGTGTATTTGAACTGGAACTCATGATGGGGTTTTGTACGAACCACTCAGTGTATAACAACTGGTTATAGGGAATGCTGTTCATGGAAGTGAACTGGTGTTGATGTAGATACTTAATATGCTTTATATTTCAAAAGGTGTTTAGCTGATGTTGTTTTTAAGATGCTCATGCATGTGGAAAACTGGAGGACAAGGGGACAGATGTGTCGTATAAACCTTTGAATTTCTCGACAGAAAAAGAAACATTACTCATTTTATTTGAACTCAGTCCCACTTGCTTGAGAGCTGAAATAACCAGAGGATCTCTTTGATTTGGTGTATGGTAGAGCTGAGGACAGGGCTAAAGTGAAAATTGTGAATTATTACATGAAAGCTGATCATGTGATAACTCTGGAACAGCTAAGAGACAGAAAAGCTAGAGGATGAGGATTTATAAGCTTTTTCCCCTGTCCTTTCTGAACGTAGTTGGTCTTTTATTCTCACTCCGGTTTAGCCCCACAGGTACAGCTTTATGCTCCCTCCCCAGTGCCTTTGGTGCTGGGTGTGTTCAGAGAGCAGCCTGAAGCCACAGATACCCTGACAGGGATGTACCTTTGGCTCAACCTCTTCCCTTCCTGCCTGCAAAGGTGTCTTCTCATGCACACCAGGCCAGATGGAGGCTGTGTCAGAAAGGCTGTAACAAAGGGTCTATTTAAGAAACGAAAAAACCTCAACCAACCAAAAAAAAAAAAAATCCTAATTTCTCTAAGTTTCTGTATGACAGGAATAAGGCAAATTGTTTAATTGAAATGTCCTAGATAGTTTTCTCTCTCGATACAGAGGTTCTGGATGAGAAACTGCATAAATAAATGGCTAGGAATTCTATCCATCAGCCTCTGTAGCAGTTTTAATGTGTAATAGTCACTGGCTATACTATTTGCTGCATACCACTAACTGTTACATCCTACTTTTATATCTGGACTGGGAAGTTAATTTTATTTTATGATTTTATTTCTGACTAGAGTTTCAGTCATCCAAAAATCTCATCTCTTCAGGTTAGTTATTGAACTCAACGAGCAGCAAGGAAGGCAATGGTTCCTTATGAGCTCATTGCCTGAAATTCATTCAAATAAAATGTTTGGTGATAATTTATGAGTTAGCTATCCATTTAATTTATTCAACAAAATGTATATTCTGATCTTGAGTGAAATTTTGTGGATTCTGCTCAAATACTGGTAACACAAACTATCACTGAAATTAACAACTCCATTTCCAAGAAAGGTCAAAATCCCTAACGCTTTCTCTGAGAGTCTAAAATGAACAGGAATCATATTTAATAATCTAAAGGAGAAAGAAAGTATGTGCAGTTACAGGGGACGACTTATTATTTAGTTTCAGTCTTGTTTTTTTGACAAGGCTTTGACCTTCAATTCTTTACTCCTATGAACATTAAAGAGAAAGATAAACTTCTTCAAAGAGCTTAAAGTGAATGTATGTAAATGTGAAGAATTTATAATGATCTCCAAAGCATTTAAATTCATTATTTGTGAAGGAAGGTGCTTCATGCTTTTGTGATTACAGTAGGGATTTGAATATCATTTTTTCCTGATTATTTGTTTAATAATTTTGGCTAATTCTTTAATTTCCTTGAAATTAGCTTATTAAATGAGGATATTTTCCAGATCCTTAACTTTCAGTTTACTGTAATAAAAAACAGTGAAAAATCTGACTTTAATCACTTTGACACACGATAACTCCATTGATAGAGTGTTTTAGACCATTAAGAAATCTTTTAAGGAGATTAAATTATGGCCCCTAGTAATTGCTGAGGATAACAATACTCCTTTGACCCAGCAATTCCAAAAGAACGTAACTGAGTCTCCTTGGGCACTGTGAAAATGTTCAGTGCTGTCTTTTGACGGTATTTTTGAAATAATTACAATATGGGGTGATCATTCTATGCAATTTTACTTGTCTACTAAGAATCTTTAAATCTTCCAAAGCTCTCCTTTCACTTCTAGAGACCTTTTCTCCTTATATTATTATGGGACAAAAAGATAATACAGAAAATTTATCAAAAGGGCATTTTGCTTTTTTTAGTGTTGGAATCATTCCGTTTTTGCTATTGAAATATTACCTGCATTATTGATGCTAAGGCACAACACGTAATAGCTATGCTATAAACAAAAAAGGGGTGTTAAGTTTGTAGGAGACTTCAATTGCACTGACCCTCTTGGTAATCCTAGTGGATTTTAGGTAGAAACTAGGATGTTGATGAGTAAAAGCTGGGCAGGAGGCTCCCTAAGTGTGCTATCACCGTCACCTTTTGTAAAATGATTTCTAATGCTTCTTCTCTGAGGGAACAGCAGAAGATAGGAGGCAATTCTGTGAAAAAAGTTTCTGATCGGATCAAAAATGCGGGCTCAGCATTTTTATATCTGAAAAGGTATATGGTTAATTTAAAACTAATGAGAGATTGGTTTTGTTTTAAAAACATTTGGATTTGATGAAAGCCAAGTTGCAGAAAAAGTTTAGAGCCCTGAATTTTGACTCACATATAGCATGACAGTGTTAATGCTAGTGCAGACATCCGCAGTTTACAGGTGAGTCATTCAAATTACTGCTGAGGATGTGACTCTGATTGCAGAACATTTGAGTTCTTACCAGCAATTACTGGTTAGAAGCTAATATTTACACCTGAGTGCTCTGCTTCCTTTTATATAGCTGTAATGTGAAGCTTTGGAAAAAAGATTTTTTTTAACTTAAGAAATTGGTATAATCTGTTTGACTTTCTTTGCTTGACTTTCTGTCCTTCTGTCTCTCTCTATCTTCATCTCTGGTAAATTTACACCACTGGCCAATTGTTACAGAATATCATAGGAACACACTGCTACTGTTGATAAAAGCAGAGATCCCACAATCACAAAATCACGGGCTGGCTGGGAGGGACCTCTGGAGATCATCTACTCCAAACCCCTTGCTGAAGGAGGCTCACCTAGAACAGTTTGCACAGAATCACACCCGGGTGGGTTTTGAATATCTCCAGAGAAGGAGATTCCACAGTCTCCCTGGGCAGCCTGTTCCAGTTCTCTG
The DNA here is from genome assembly GCA_036023395.1 of Myiotriccus ornatus. NCBI lineage: Eukaryota > Metazoa > Chordata > Aves > Passeriformes > Tyrannidae > Myiotriccus > Myiotriccus ornatus. The sequence continues at coordinate 15,550,931 of JAYRBT010000010.1, read as the reverse complement.
CCAACCTCGAAGTAAAGAAGATTTTCCTTCTATTCAGGTGGAACTTTGTGTGTTCACTTTACACCCATTCTGGTTGCTGACATCCTTTAGTCCTACTTGGTCACTCCCAGAAAAAAAAGAAATTCATAGTGACTGTCAGAAAACAAGTTGTTTTCTGCAGATAAAAGATTTCATCTTCTCCCATTATGTCATTTCTCTGTAATCATTAATCAGTTGGCTTAAGGCTGGGGAACGTAACTTCATATCCCTGTCAAAGTTGCTATTATTCATTACCTTTTTTCCATGACATCCAGACTGAGGAGCAAGAAAGGCCCCCATAGAAAGAGATCCTAAACTGAAATAAGAAATCTAAAGGCAACAGAAAAATTATATATATATATATATATCAGGCCAGAAAAAAGGTAAGCTAGAAGAGCTTAAAATTTCCTTGTCTTTCTGCATCAAGCTGACTATTTTTTATAGCCAATCTTTCCTTAATTCACTGCTGCACTGTGTAGAAAATGAGGTGTCTATTTATTTCTACATATTGATTCTGTTTAGTATACTCAGATAAATAAGAGAAAATCATATGGTGAATTCTGACAATAATGAATTTTCAGATCAAATAAAAATGACATACATTAACACCAACACAAAATGCATTTTTCTGTTGGGTTTTTGCATTCTATTTTTCTATAAAAAGGGACATTTTTTTCCTATCAAGACATTTACAGCAATTGATTGTGTAGCTGAATCCCTTCGTTTCCCATTACTGTCCCCATGCTATCTTCTTTCCCAGACTCCTATGACAGATTTCCAAACATATTTCATCTGTGCTCCATCAAGGGACGTAAATATTTACCTTTAATGTCAAATCTAAATTGAGGATACATTTCTCCTTTCACTCTGAATTCAGCAGAGTGAAAACGATAGGCTGATATTCCGCCTAGGATTTGTTCATTTATTTGTAAAGACAGCACCTTTCCTGAGTGGTCTGGAGCCCCCTCTCTCCACAGTCTTGCCCACCTGCGTGCCAGGCTCCTGTTGTGATGAGCACTATACAGATTTTTAAGAAATGCAGCTATGAGGGGGTCCCTGCAGTTGGGGGAAGCAGTCAAACATCCCCAGTAAATGCTACTCCTGCAAACATCCCTAAGAGAGAAATCATGTCTCTGGGCTCCTGCCTCAAGTATTTCTTGCAGGCTGGCATGTCTCAGAGGAGACTTTTGCATTGCTCTTGCACTGGTTGTTATTGATAACAAGGTTTCCTTTGTTTGTGGTGTAAAATTAGTCTTTAAAATTCCCTCCATCAAAACTGTTTCAGATTTGTATACTACAAACTGGTGTCGTGACTCCTCAAGTAGTTAAGGCTAACTAAAAGTTTAGGAATCACAGTACTGGGGATGAGAGAGAAAAATAAATAACAAATAAGGCTAAATTTTACAGTCTTTGGCAAATAACATTTCCATGGAGATAAGTACAAATTCTTTATTCAAAACAGCAGATTTTGGCCTAGTGAGACAAATTGCTTTCTGATTCTTCTGAGAGCAGTGCAATGAGAGAGATCCAGTTCATATTTGCCATACACCTTTTTAAACAGTATTGGGAGCACAAAACATTTTTAAAAGTGGACTGTAGTTGGCCTTGGCTGTACAGATTAGTGCTCAAAAGGAAAAAGGCTCTGTGTCCCACTTTCAAACTGTTAGTGTGTTGTCCTGGCAAAGACAAATGGTTGAAAGTGGGCGCAAAATAAATAAAGTGGAGGCTGAGAGGAAGGGGGAATGCCAGAAAATAAGTAGCAGTCAAAAGAGGTGGGAGGCTGAAAGTTTGTGTGAGGCTAGAAACAAAGTAGAGAGGAAAGGGATTGGTAGACCCAGAGGTCATTGGAGTCCCAAAATAAAACTGAGGTTAAAAGGGAGAGGGGGACAAAAGAGGGTCAGAGACAGAAAAAAATTAGAGGCCAGGAGTGGATTGGAACCCTCAAAAGGGCGGGAAGCTGGACATAAACTAGTAGTCAAAAGGAGCTGGAGGGTGTAAACAGAAGCTAAAGGGGGTGGAAGGCCAAAAGCAGATGGGGAGGAGGGCATGTTTGCAGAAATCTATTTGTGCAAAAACTTCCCCCTGCCATCCTGCTGTGGGATGGCAGCTTGTCTTCCTTAATTAATTTTTTTCTGAATAAGTGCAGGAAACTAATCTACATTTATTCATCCAATTGCTCATTTTGTCCTTCATACTCCTACTTTGGATGATGTGCCAGGGAAGCCTCTGCTTGCAAAATACTACTAGTATTTTCATGTCCCTAGAGAAAATTAACTCCCCTTACTCTTTAGCTTTGGATTTGAGCTCTAGTAGTGGGTTTGATTTATTTAAAAGGTTTTTAGCATATATACTTTGCTATAGTGATTCAGAAGTGATTCTGGCCTTCCTCTAAGCAGAGGAATTGTGGATCTGAGCAGCCACTATAAAAGCCACACAGTCTGAGTGTACTGAGAATGGCTGGGATCAAGTTAATGAAATGAATACTCTTCCTAATCCACTGTTGCTGCCATTTCATAGAAAGCCCACTGATCCCTGCTTATTCGATGATTAATACGCTCTTGAGAGTCCAGAGAAGATGGAATGAGAGACAAACAAGGGGGCACCTCAGGAAAGCAGTGGGTTAGAATGTGCCTTGTGTGTGAGAACAGGTTGTTTCAGGAGAGCGTGCAGAGATGTCATGATACCTTTCCTGTCTGAATTATTAAGACTCAGAGCATCTGTATTGAAGGAAGAATGCAGATTTTCCAAATTTAGAAGTCCATATAGAGCACATTTTCTTCCTGATGCTTTCCTGTGACAGTCAATTCCAGCTGACAGCAGGAAGAAAAGATGTGTGCTGAATAAACCTTATTATATGAAAAGTTTTCTCTTTTAATCAGCAGTGTGTGCATTTCTGGCATGGAAAAAAAAAGGCAAAACCCCCCAAACCAACCAAATTTAAAATAAACTGTAAAATTGAAATGTTTTGCAAGAAATAATGTCATATGAAAACATCCTGAACCTTCTGCTTTATATAGAAAGTTGTAGAAATTGGTTTTCTTTCAGAAAATCAAAGACAGATTAATCAGCTTCTGGTTCTATTAGGTTTTGGTTTTAAACTCTTATTTTCTACTATACATAAGACACACAAAATGTTTTGTTTGACATTTTTAAGGGATGGATAATAAGCCTCTCAGCTTGACAAGAAATGCCACTTCTACTAAAAAAACCACAACAGTTGTAAGAAAGAAAGAAAGGACAACAGTGACAATTTTAACTCAGTTCCAAGCCATCTTGTGTGTCAAATCAAAAGTGGGTCAGTGTTTCCATGTTTAAAATGTGTCTATACTATGGCAGGCTGCAAGTAAAAATAGTCCTTATCCTATGCCCAGTGCGTATTTGTATCCTATTAGTCAATCCCTCCTCAGCCTTAGGAAACCAGGGAACAGAAATGTAACTAATGCCTGCTTTAAACACATGAGCTCTCAGCATCCTTGGGCAAAAACAGCTGTACATCCACCTAGGCCCATGAAAATAACAACACAGGCCAATGAGCCAACCAGCTGAAGAGTGACTAAATAAACACTCTTCAGAACCTGAAAACTGAAAGAATTTTCTGCGGCCGTCGTGAGCTGTAAATGCGTTTATGGAGGCCTTCAAGCAATTTGTAAAGAAAAGGAAGGCTCAAGTTGACAAAACATGTTATTGCTAAGCTATTTTGACTGGCCCAGTCCTTGAAGTATTAACCAGGCCGGTGCAAAGCAAACTGATCTGAAGTATGCAAAGCACCCTTGAAATACAAAACCAAGCAGATTGTTGAAGTATATTCCTTTACATTCTAGAAGCACATTTTTCATGTTTGTCGTGAAAGATTTCTCTCTGTGACAACTGTTTCACTTGACTAGTCAAGAGGCTTTACTGAGGAGCACAGGGGAACGTTGAAAGCTGGATACGTTTCAGGTACAAACTTGAGAAGTATAAACAACTTTTCAAATAGTGTCATTGTTCTTGAACTTACTGCCAAAGGCTGTGCTGATTATTGTCATAGTAAATCCCAGCTGTGGAGATCTCCCATCAAGGGTGAGTACCATGTTGCTGTGTATTCAAGTGGAATAGGAGACCAGTGAAGGGAAGAAAGGATTTGTTGGCACTTGTTTTCCCTTTAATGTATATTGGCTTGGCACGTTCTATAAAAACCTCACACACTACGGACTGGCTCTAAACCAGCTTGGATTTGCAGTACATCCTTACAAGCTTATCTATTCTTTGAACTTAAAGGTTCTCCTCTTCTCCTGAAGCTGTTACAGCTCCAGTCAAATCTTATTGCAGCTAGAGAGCAGATTGCAGTGCTATTTGATTTCTAAAGTATTCTTCATTACAGGCATGGCTGCCAGAGTGTTAGTGGAAATTATTGCTCCAAAGAGAAATATTAAACTCCATTTTACCTCATTTAGATTTTACTCATCAAGATTCTACAGTGATGTTAGCAGGTGTCAGCAACTGCTTATGTTTGGTAGCTTACAGAATTGTAGGGAATGGAGACGAGACAGATGGAAGTTATTTTTGTCAGTTTGTTCTTTTCCACCTTTTCGAAGAGATCAAGATTCATTGTGCTGCTGTAGGTCCCCCGTTCCTGAGCTGGGATCAAAAACATCTGCCTCAAATGGAATGTTTTCAGGAGAAGTCAATAAAAACCATGCAACAGATGCACCAAGAACAAGAACCAGATTAATAGAATACTGCATGTCTTAGAGGTACCTTTGGAGGTATAAAATTATAATAATTTTGTTCTGTGGTACGGATTTCTCTTCACTGCCAGGTTACCTTGAGTGATGTTTCAGAGCCTCCTAACTTGAGGTGTTTCTATGCTCTAAAGCCATGAACAACGAGTACCAGAGTGACATTTCCATTTGAATTGGCTGCTATGGGAGACACTGGATCTTGAATCAGCACCACCAGGTATTTCCATGACGAGCCAGACACTATTTGAATGTCTTTAATCTTCCACTCTCTCCTACAGTTCCTCTTCTATCATTCCTATCAAGCACCAGCCATTTGAAAAAAAGTGACAGTTCACTAAAACTAATTTTATGACATAAAATACTGCAAACCTATTAATGAAGATATCAGTTTCAATTTTATAGGAAAATCAAATACATATCAATATGCATAAGACATATTGATAAACAATCTTTTGGAACTGTCATTCCGGGTCATTATCATATTTGCAACTTAAATCAATGTCTGTTGCTCTGTAAATCTCTGTGTCTCATACAGGTATTAAGCTGTGGGTCTCCTTGACACTGACCTCACTCAAATATTTCCACAAGAGATAACAGGACATGTCTTGAGAGTTTCCTTATGCATAATGCAATTTTTTAAATATAGGCCAGATTCATCCAGGGCTTCAAACACAGGAGTAGACTCACTTGAAGACAAAAGGACTGCATAAATTTTTGAAATAAAGCAAAGTACTTAACATCTGGCATTGAAACCTAAAATAGCAATCTGGAAATAGATCTGTAACTGCAGCCCTTTAAAACTGTCTGCTATATCTTTAAAATTTGTCCTTGTTAGGAATAAACACTGTTATTTGAAGCTGAGAATTTCTAGTTGCCTTTTTTTTTGTACAGTTTTTGCTATGCGTATTTTAAAAAGCAAATCAAAATCAAGTTTTAGGTAGAGGAAGTGCCAGCTCAGCACCTGTCTCCCTGTGACAACTGCCCAGAGCCCAGGAGCAAGGGCAAAGTTAGTGGAGAAGAATTTGAGCTGCAGAGCTTACAGTCTCTGTTAATACCCTTTTTCTACAAAACATCAGATAACTTTCACAGGGTAAATGATCTAAAAATTACCCATTCTTTTCCCTCAGAGTCCCTAGAATAGACAAGTTACCAAATAAAAAATAGTATGTCCATAGAAAGAGGTACCATAACAGAAGAATAGATATAGAACATTTAATTTCTTGGGTTTAATCTGATAAAATTTAAAAAAAAAAAAAAAAGACATTTTCGTCATCCCACAAATCTACCTGAAACACTACTAAGAGTCAGACTTATTTTCAAGATTTTCTTTTTTTCAGAGCCTCGTCTGGAGTGTGTCTGCTCTGGGAAATCAGCGGAGAACCACAGCATGAACCTCCAGTGCTTACACAGAGCAGTTCAAGCTGTTGAAGACACGGATGAACCCACCTGGACACGAGGGATCCCTCATGAAAGACAAACGAGATCCACGCAGAATAGCTGATGTGTGCTTTTTATTCAATTCACAGTTTATTTGCATTTATTATCCTTTATCCCAGTGCTTGTCTGGGTGCATCAGCAGCTCCCAAGCTCCCACGAGGGTACGGTGGGAAGCATAATTCCCACTTGTTCGAGTTGTTGATTTCTTTAAAAAAAAACAAACACAAGCATAGAACAATGCAAAAGAACCACTCCTTCCAACGCATCCTGAGGGAATCCAGCAGAATCTCATGGAATGTTGAACACAGCAGTGCCCTCACCTCCACGGTGAATGCATGCAGCTCTCAAAACCTCTGAAAAACAGCAATGCTCCGTTCCATTCTGCAGGAACATTTTCTGTGACTGAAGAGTCTCAGCACACGGTAAGTACCTCATGCCTGGTTTTCTTCCCATCCCCAAACTGACTGGGGCCCCTTTGTCTCATGTGAGGACTGAATTTTGGTGAATAACTCACTGATTTTTTAGCCACGATTAGAGTCACTCCAAAGGTGTAGCAGTCAGGATACAATGATACTCATTTTCCGAGGATTTAAAACATTTTTGCCGTCGATACAGCACCAGAGCCACCTGCAAATTTGCTTAGTGGCAGAGTCCTTTATGAGTAAAGCCATGTAAAATCGTTCAGCACCTCTTCTCCATCCTCACAATTGCTTCTGAGGCTCTCTATTAATTTCAATACCTGCTGCAGCTTCCTCTACCTTGAGGCATCAATTCAAGAATTGTCATCGATTTCACCAAGAAATTTGGTTCTTTCCAAGACATAAATTCCCATCTAACAGCTATGATAAGTCTTCTGATGCAATACACATTAGTTAAATTTAATAGATTCTTTTTTTTTTTCTGTATTAAATGTTAAACAATTGAAGAGATGGTTCAAAATCAATAGAGAGATCCCAGAGGAACTGAACAAACATTAGAAGTCTCACAGGCATTCAGGAACCACCAAATGAATACTCTACTTCTGTGACACCTGTGAATTCCTTTTAGGCATTTTTGAGTATTTGTAAGCACTGAAATTCAGTGATCTCAGATTTATATGTTTATATAAATACTGCTATTTTATTCTGTAGAATTACTGGCGGTTTCGGAAAAAATTAGGCAGGAACTGAAAATAGTATTGAGGCAAATCAACCAGTCCAGTGATTAAATCTGTATCTAGATACTGTAAAATAGCCCTTTAATTTAGTATTAATTTATTAAGGAATTTCATGAGCAATATAAAGCATATGGCAGAACACACGGCCATCAGGCTTCACCATATGGCTGAGCCCTCACTTTACCCCATCAGCCATCTATCCAGAGGGTAGATCAGGGCTGGGCTAACTTGCCATGCTCAGATTTGGAGAGTTTGCAGTCCAGAGCAGGCCTCTTTATGTCATTCTACTGAAGTTTCTCTTCTCCCCCACCTGTGCTGCAATTATCAGCTCTTCTAGGAGGGAGCACTGCTGGTCAGGGGAGAAGCAGAACTCCACCAAGCCTCATGTGTAGTGGCTGTCAGGAAACAGAATTTCTGCTGAAATCTCTGAAAGGAAGTTTGGTTTCTAGAGATTACTGGGGGAATTTATATTAGACACTTTTCTGAAAGGAAGAAATGCAAATAGGAGGGTTGAATCAGCTCAGTTGTTTTTAAAAAATTGGAAACTTTTGAAAGTGTAAACATAGCTGATGGTCCTGGCTGATTTGCACAACTGTTCTTGCAAAAGTTAGGTGTGCACAGCCTTCTCTTCCCCAAAACCAAATAGGCTGGAGCTGAGACTTTTGAAGATCCCCATTTAACTTCAACCAGCTATTCTAACTCATCTATGTGTAAACGAGAAATAGCGGTTGGGGTATCTTTAAAAAGCAGTATATTCACTTATCCCAAACTCAGCAGATCAGTCCTAGACACTGAAGGCGTTTGTGAGGAAGAATAATCGGTCACAGCTGAGGGGTGAAGGCTTTTTCTTTTGCAGTCGTAATATTGCTGTGTGTGCTCAGGGTGCCAATTTGTCCTGGTTAAAGCACAAAGTGCAGCCCATTCAGACATCAATGCAGTAACAAGAAACCTATAAAGGCCACCGTTCTGTTCTCAAGTGAAAATCTTCATTATGGATTTCCTAAGAACCTAAAAACAGAAATGTTCAAATGCAGGCAGAAACAGGGTAGCAAATTAAGTGGGAACGTTTGTTTTGTGCACATATACCACAGCTAAAATAGGAAGTAGAAGGGTAGCAAAGGAAAAGAAAGCATTCCTTGACTTAAGGCTATCAAAGCACCTTTTGTGGGCTTGTAAATGGAAGCTTATCCAGCTTTTTTTTCTCCAATTAAATATATGACGTCTCCATAGCAACAGCCATTTTGTAAGATGCATATATTTCAAGATGTTCTGTATATTGAGTAGCTAAGTAAAGGGGAAGGGGAAATGTCATAACCATAATACAGGACTTCTTAGAGTACTTTCCAGGGAAAGAAACAATACCTACTGTCACAGTACCACCATTTTTCTTATTGTAATAACAATTTTAATTTTTTTTTTCTTTTTCTGAAGAAATTATATATTTCCTTCTCTCTTCTTGTTGTATTGGGTTGTGCAATGAGATGAGAATTTGAAAAGAGAACTTATATAAAAAATTAAATTAAAATTTAATTTTAGATTTTTTTTCAAGTCTTGATGTTACAGCTCTAGGTTTGAAGCAGGTCAAAATCCTCTTTTAAATCACTGAAGCCACTGCAGAGACACTGGGTTATGAGGGCTGAGGCTCTGCAGTCAATCTGGAAAACACACTGCTGAAAGAAATCAAAAAAAAATTGTTCCTGTAGCATGGCTGTTGGCCAGAGCTCAGTAGGTGCTGTGCAAGGGAGAGAATGCAAAAGCTACCCAGAAAACAATTTAAAACTTATTTTGATAATTATGTTTGCTGTCATTTATATGAGGACCCAACACTGCACAGTGCCCATCCCCAGCTGGCATGGCAGACAACAGCAGCAGTAAAGGGTTGATCCAAGCCCCACAATTATGGAGAACACAGTTTTGACATAAACTCTTGTCCTACATCTGTGTTTATATTTTAAATCCTACCCAATATTGTATCACAGAATCAGAGAATGGTTTGAGTTGGAAGGGACCGACAACAATCATCTAGTTCTGTCCACGAGCCTGGCCCTGCGAATCCAGTGGCAACATAAAACCTGAAATAAATCTGCAGCTGTGTAGAGAGGGAACACTAGACACGGATTTTGGTCAGCATTTCTGAAGGCAATTTTCTCTCACAGTCTTTTTTTCAGGTTGATATATGCTGCCAGAGCCAGGATATCTTCCAGATTCCTCCAAACAGCTGCGTTTACCTTTAAGCGTTTCTGAACACGGCGTGGGGAAGGACACCCAGTGACAAGGAATTATTGGTGTGCACCACGTTCCAGTACTCAAAAGGTGGCTACAAAGGAGATGAAGACTCTCTTTTCACAAGGAGTGGTGAAAAAGATGAGGTACAAGTTACTCCTGGGCAGATTCCAACCGGACAAATAAGGAAAATGTTTCACAGTGAGAACCATTAGCCATTGCAATGTTCTCCCCAGGTGAGTGTTGGATTCCCCAACACTGGTCACTTTTAAGATTCAGCTCAACTGGCTGCAGGGCCATCTTATCTAGACAGTGCTTTTGCCAAGAAAGTTTGGACCAGATGATTCTTGAGGTCCCTTCCAACCCAGCGTTCTGTGATTCTAGTGCTGTTCTTCAAAGTCCTTTTGATGTACCGATGCTCACCACACATTCCTGACAACCCATGTTAGAGAAAATGGGTACAAATTGAAGCAGGTGAAGAACAGGTGCTTCTGGGACGAGCAGGAGAGGGCGAGCTGATTTGGCTTAGCTTGTGTTGTCTGCCACAAGAGAGGCTGACAGAGGACATTCTTGCTTGCTGTAAACTTTAGAGATATATGGCAGCTGGGAGGATGGATGCTTAGGCAGAAGGGCAGAGCTGAGCAGAGAAGTGCATTTTTAAATGCATTTTTAAGAGCAATTTGAATGAAAATCAGAATTAGAATTCAGTTTACCATCACTCTGGGACTCTCAAGCTGCTTTCCAGCAGTAATATCCTATTACAACAAAAATCCAGTTTTGAAGTGCAGTTGGCTAAACTGAGGACAGGTGCCAGAAGGTACAAAAACAGAAAATTGTTGATAAAGTTACTGTAAACCCTGTGAAGTGCTGCCTTTTAGTGTGCCTAAAAAAGCCCCCCTGCTCCCTTGCTCCTGCTGCTGAGTGATTGGGGTGCCTTTGGAAGGTCCCTCTTACATCCGGGTTGAAGCTAACGTTGAGGTGCTGTCACCAGCAGGTTTCTCTGTGTGTGTTAAGTTGCCTTAAGATGGACAGAATCGATGCCCACACCCTCGGGTATGAAGCTGTGCTCAGCCACTGCTGGATGCATTCCCTGCTGGGTCTGCACACAAGGACTTTACTCTGAGCCAAAGCTTCCACTCTTTCCTTCATTCTCACAGAACAAACCATGAAGTCCTGAACACTTTTTCCCCCTTCATACTGTTATTTTTTCTCATAGACATCTCAGGTAGCAACCTTGATTTGTCTCTTAGAATAGCTGGTAGTACATCGTGTTTCTCTGTGGTACATTGTGTTCTCCATAGCATTAAGTTCTTTTTCCTCTCCTGTATCAATAACAGGTCATCTACACTCTCAGTAACAAATCTGAACCTGTTTGGTTCAGTAAGATACCTGAAGCACGACTTTCTTTGAAATGGAGCAAATGCATCTTCCCTAGAGAAGAACTCTTATTTTATTTTTTCCTTAAGGAGCTTTGTTTTTCTTTGTCTCAGCACGGCAGTTTGGACACCAGTCCTGTCACACAGATCCCATAAACTCTAAAAAGAACATACTACACCTGAAAACACAAAGTGCTGTGAGTGAATTCTGTTGGAATTCCTGCTTAGCACAACCAGCCATCTAACTACAGGGGATTCAAACAGGATTAAAATGTCCTGTCTGACAGGAAATTGTCACTGATACTTTTATTAACTGGATTATTAATCCTCATAAAGTACTTAATAGCTAAATAGAGTTTTCTATATTTTCAGAGATAGTATTCTTAAAGATGTCTGAGTGTCAGATTTTCCAAAGGGAACATAAAACGTCACTGAAGCATTTCCACTAAGGAGAAGACAGGACCCCCAGGGTGGTAATCCAGAGCTTTCAGAGCCTGAAAATCTCAGGGGGCAAGCAGAGCACAAGCCACGTCCAAACTTCTAGAAATTAATTTTCTTTTCTGTCCTTCACTGCATTTTACTAACTGAGCTGTCGATGACATACATGTTGTTTTCATGGTCATTTCCACACAACAAAACAACCATGAACTATATTTGAGTTAGATTTTACTGTATATGGATAGGCTCTACAACTCTGACATTTAAAAATGATACTTTCAGTGATTTTTGGACTACCATTGAATATTAGACATCTATATCTGTAGCTGTAATGTAAAATGCAGAGTGGAGCTCTTTGACCTACCTTTGCAGTGCTTCCTCAGCTAGGTTTTCTCATGGAATATGTTTACTCACCAGTTTGAAAGATTTGGCTGACTAAGGATTGTAAAATCTGCACGCTTAACCATGGAAGCTGTCTTATTTATAACATTGCCTCTCCTTCTGATTGTCAAAACAGTTGTTACCATGACAAATACTCCCATTCCATAACTGTTAATATTTAGTTTAAAGAGAGCAGCCTGCAAAACCACCTGTACACGAGCTGTTGATTCAAAGTGAAGCCCAGATCAGCAATCCTCTGCCACAGGTAGTGTCAGACTTACTTTGTATGCAATTTAGAAAGACTTGCTCAGCGTGGCCAGCACTTGACAAGATTTCAAGCCATCCAGCAGGGCCTACCTGGTAATCTCAGTGTCTCTCACAGCACAATGGGAGGTTTAAAAGCATTCTTTAAAAAAGCCCAAAAAGGTATGATACTGTGAGCAAAATGAAACAATAATCTAATCACTGTTTTTAGAAAAAGTTCTGGTGCCTTTTAAATACACAGCATAGATCCTACATGACACCAATACCTCTGGACCCGCAATCTCTGCTATAATTTGTCCTTAATATCATCCTGGATTATTTACTTCTCCAGTAATGTTATTATAAATAACAATAAAAGCAATAACATGTATCCTCAGGGTTGGTGCAGGCTTCAGACCTTCAAAGATATATTCATTTGGAGCATTTTTAATTCCTATCATAATATTCACGCTCCTTTCAGATAAACAAATTTATGAGAACATTGTTTTTTCCTCTCTAGCTATGGTTTGGTAACCTCCTAGCAGGTTTAACTTCTAGCAGACAAGGCAAAGAAGGTTTGATGACTCCATCACTCCACTTCTCCAGGCTAAAATTCCAAGCATTGCATGCATTATGAAAAAAAATGTGCCTCTGTTTATGTTTTGCCTCCCTGCTGCTTTTTTCTTTTTTAACTTCCCAGATTCCAATTACCAGCTACAACTCCAAACTGTCAATACAAACGCACTCGGTAAGCTGCATCAATGTGAAGTCAATAAGACATCATAATTAAAGATCTATCTAGGCAAATCCTGTGGCAGGATTTTAATGCAGCAGCTTGAGAGTATGAACTTCCAGAACTCCAGCTTAATTAAGGAAAATAAAAGGTTGTCTATTGTTTCACTGCCTTGAATCTGTTCAAGATAAACTTCCTACAGAGCTGCTGGTGACTGGCTCTGCATCAGCTCTCAGTCCCAGCTAAGCAATCTCCCAGAGATCATGACCACCAAAACCAGGAAATCAGAAGGGAACAGTTCAGGCTGTCGTATTTGTCCTTAACATTCTATGTTTTGTCCCCACATTTTCTTATTGCATAAACATTTCCTTTTGGGCACCTGGGCTTCACAGCTGTGGGATCTTTTCAAAGCACGTCACCCAAAGATGTCATGTTTGCTTCAAACTGCTCGTGGGTGAAACAACAGCTGGGTGAGAAGAACAATGAACAGGTAAACAGAGGAACAGGAGGGTTGTCTTTTACAAGGTAAGCAGCCACCTCTGCCAAGTGAGTGCTTTGTTAAGGGAAGAGCAGCAGTGTTTTACAACAAATGTGTATTTGTTTTGCAAACTCCAGCCACTCCTCTGTGTCAAGTCCTAATTTCCCTCCTCAAGGTGCCTGGGGACAGAAGCTGAATGACATGTGAGCTACCAGATACACAGGGTAAGCCATATTTCTCTTTTTTTAATTATTTTTTCTCTGACTTCGATTTTCACCAAGTTCCTGCCTGGCTCAGTATATATCCTCAGTTTTATTGTTGGACCTCAATGTTTTCTCTTCTGCAGTAAGGAGCAGTTTGACCTGTTAGCTTCTCCTTTCAGCAGATGTTTATGTGAAAACCTCAAAGCATTATCTGCACAGCACTCCGAGATATAATATCCCTTCCATGAAAAAAGATGTATAATAATTCCTGATAAGGTATCATCAGTTTCAATACCAGCAACATCAGCATTGGTATGTATCCCATCCCCTGTGAAGCCACTTCCTTATCTAGATTTTGTTATCTATTGCATAGATAACATACTGATGTGATTTGGTTTTAAAGTGTAGAGAAGGAAAAGGGAATAAAGTGATTGTGGCAATGATAATTCGTAACCCGTGCCTGATTAGCCAGTCCTTTGGAGCTGCTGCTTTTTTGGTAGGAAAAAGAGAAGGTTGTAGGTAATGAAGCAGAGTTTTCTGCTCCTGTGGTTTTTTTGGTTCATTTGATGAAAGTTGAATTATGGTCCCCTGCACACCTTCAGTCTATCTACATCCCCTCTGTCCCACTGGGACAGTGAAAAAATCTGGTTTTAACATTTTAATTTTTTTTGTAATTCATTAAAGGTGAGAAAAGAGGCCTCTATGAATTAAATCCCTCTGATAAAACACAAAAAAGATATTCTTTCTTTCTAAATCATGGCATTTCAAAGAGCAAACTATCCATGTCATTTGTATCAGTATACAGAAAATTATCTGCTTGCCTGTTAAGGTGGGATGATATTCAGTAATCGCCCTTGTCTCCACACTGAGTAATTTAAATCATCTTTCTTTGTTGATGGATGGTGTCAAGGCCTCAGAAAAATATCATTGTGCTACACCTGAGTTTTTTATAAATAAATAACAAAAAGTGAGTCCTCTCAGACTTCCAAAAAGGGCTGCTTAAATGGACCGTGCCAATCTCTGACTTTGAAGAGCCACCCAAAAGACACCACCTTTCCTTCTGCAGGATAAAATACTAACCTTCAGCAAGCTCTAGTGTAGTTTTCCACCTGCAGCTACTAACAGCATAATTGTCAAAAGTTACTCCATTGACCCATACCACAAACTAAATTTTAAACTGAGTATTAACTGGAACCTGGTAAGCTATATTCAGCAAATGAGGTTTGTATTGAATGAAATGGCTGACAGGGAAGTAGCATGAATTTCTCAGTGAGTTTGCTTTAAATGTGCCTTAGGAGCTCAGTAACATTAATCATAAGACTTCCATTATTTAATTTTTAATATCAGCTCTTAATAGCTTCATAATTCACTCTTGCTTTTAATTACCATTCATATATCCAACAACAACAAAAAATAGGCTTAAAGAAAAAGAAATCAAACATCAGAACCTGGTTTTGATTTAGGAACATTCATAGTACTGAAATAGAAATGTTGCTCCTAGCTATACTGTTTGAATTATCCATTAACTCATTTCATCTGGTTTCTGTGGTGCTATTCTGGAATATTTCTTCAGCCACTGATTTGCATTTCAAGTTCAAGCTAAAACCCCACTTTTAATATTCAAAGATATGAGGTCAGCTATATAATTTATTAATTCATCAAAATTCTATCAAACGTGTCTCGTGTTTTATTGGCTGCTCACCAACTCGCATGTGCCGCAGGGACAGTGAATCAGAACATTTCTGAGGGGTCTGGGGGAATCTGAGGTTCAGAACAGCAAATGTAAACCCTAGTGCACTGAGGGTGAGGTGACAGGCAGCCAGAAGGCATGTCAGAGTCAGATGGCATCCTGAGGCAAATATGCTATTAACGCTGCCACTTCGGGTTATTCGAAGAAGTAAACTCATAACAATAATGTTTTGTCACTCAGTCACTTTTCCTAATCTAAACTGCAGTTGATGTATCTTACATGGCTGTAGAATCTATAATGCATTGGAAAAATTCCTGATCCACTTCACTGTGAGTACAGCCAAGAAAAACTGTTCACTGCAGAGGAACAAGATTTAAAGTTCGTGTTTCTTTGAGCCTAGTAGTGCTACACCTGCTTTCAGCTCACCCTTTTGTATTTTACAGGTAGCAGGAGGCAAGGAGAGGCCTTCTTTTAGTTTGTTGTTACAACTAGATTTGTCTTTAGCCTGTCTCCCTGTTTTCCTGCTCTGGAGCTGGCTGGAAACCAGCACGGAGAAGGGTGAGGGAAGGGAGGCCACCCCGTGCACCCACAGAAGTCCCTGCTGCAAAAACACTGGAGCACCATCTCCAGTGGAGCACCCAGTCTGCATCAGCTCTCCCTTGCACTACTGACTGCAGCTGTCTTTGGATCAGACACTAAACACAACTGCTTCAATGTCAGGAGTTAATCATGATGGATTAATTAATTAGAAATCAAACTGCTGTCATCCCTCTTCATTCCTTCCCGGCAGGACATCTTCCTCGTTCATCTGCAGCAGAGGTCTGCCCAGGCAGAGCAGAGCAGAATGCAGACATGGAGCTTGCAGAGCTACAGTGAGAAGTAAAGGTGAGTATCCATGTACAGACACAGAGACATATGTTTTGAATAGATGTATATACATCTCTACATATACACTGAATAGTTGTCACTATAAATAAATACCTTAAAGAAATGCGATGTTTACATATAAATTTTAAATCATCAGCTCTTGCTGTGCAGAATCGAAACAGCTTTTTTTTTTAACATTCAGAGAAAAAGAAATACTGGAAAATACGGCTGTGTCGCCACCTGGAGGGTCGGTGTGTCCTCACCTGCGGGTAGTCGTGACTGGCTCTACAGGACGGGGACGTGCGGGGTGTCGCTGAGCACAAGGATTTAATTGTAGGCACATGAAGTTCCTGGCATTGGGGTTATCATTAGGGGTAATCTGAACCAGCTTATTGTGTAGTTACACCTTTTATCAGCCCTTGGACCAGCATAAACAACTCCAAAGCCTGGACTCTTACTTATTTATTACTGTGCTCTACAGATGACATATCTGTGCCTTCAGAATAAACTCCTGTGTGTGTCTTCTTTTGCTTAAAGGAAGAGGCAGGAGGGATGATGTTGGCAGTGAAAGGGGTCAGAACTCAATGCTTCTTTTCAGCTTTTTTCCTTTGGATTTGACTTCTAAATCTTAAACTTAGGAAAATGGGAAGGAAGCTCAATCTCTAAACCAAAAATTAATTCTAAAATGAGACCTGTTTCATTCACCCTGAGGAGATGTAAAAGCCTGAAATAAAATCCAGCCAAAGCTATTCACTATTCTCACACAGGCTCTTCCCCTTCGCCCTGCTGCCAGGGAACACCCAAGGGAAGAAATGTTTCCTGCAGTGGAAATGATCCGAGTATGAAGTGTAGCATCTCTTGGAGTACAGCAAGCATGATCATGCCAGCATGGGCTGCACACAGTGGACTCATCTTCCATTTTTGTGTTTACAGGGACCTCACCAGGGCTGCCCTGCACTAGGGTGCTGCCCTGCTGCATTGCCTCTCACCAGGATGTCTGAGAGGGACACAGCCCTCATCGCGCTGCCCTCCTCAGCTGAACGGAGCAGCTTTTGCATTTCCCTGGCACCCGATGAAGATCTGCCCTGACTGTGGTTTCGCTGCGCGCCAGGGACCACCAGTGGGGACCTGTGGACCTCCTCTCCTCACCACATGTGAGACGGGTGTTCTGAGTCTGGTTGACGGAGGCAACACCTGCGAGGCAACAGGCAACACCAGCCTCCCACCCCTGGCACCCGAGCGAAGTCCCT
This sequence comes from Myiotriccus ornatus, assembly GCA_036023395.1. Lineage (NCBI taxonomy): Eukaryota > Metazoa > Chordata > Aves > Passeriformes > Tyrannidae > Myiotriccus > Myiotriccus ornatus. Next base: position 15,533,717 of record JAYRBT010000010.1, on the reverse strand, counting down.
CCTCACAGTCACCAAACGCCCTGTGCTGTTCTGCAGATTCCCGGTCTCCTGTGCCACTGCATGGCCGCACGCAGAAATGCAGGTCTAAGGAGTAAATGGTTTATTTTTTTTTCTCTTTCCTTGTGATAACGAGGAAAAAATAAATAAAATTAAGGTGTCTGTAACAGTGACAGAAAAATGATGAGCGTGCCCAACTTAAAATTATAAAAACTCCTAAACACACGCACAGACAGAGGTGCTCACATGTAGCTCTTACCATTGTAATCTATTTGTACCATAATACGCACTTGCTTGGGGAAATTAGACCTTTAATAACCCCTGTTTCACGAGGTTTTAACTTTCAATCCTGATCATAAATGGAACATTTATTTTGTGTACCTTTATGCCTGGACGGATGACAGCCTTTCCTAAATACGTCTTTACGGGATTAAAAATAACATTTTTAAAATAATGTTAGCTGGAGGTGATCCCAGGTAAAGCAATATCACATATTGTTGCGTTTTAGTACCCTAGAAAAGAGATGGGGGCAGCTGCAGTACAAGTAGCTGAAGCATAGCATTTCTCCTTGTGCTAACCTAGACATTGCAAGGGTGCAGTCAGCCACATAAGATGCTTCCCTGCAATTATTGTACTTATCTAGGAAATAATCTGAAAAAGGCCATCTGACAGGCAGGATGCCATCTTTCTATTGCTAAGCAACCCCTGATACCTCTTTTCAGGAGGAGTGATCAGTTTCCTGAAGAGCAGACAGCTGAATTTAAAGAAGCCTCTTTTTTTATATATTTTTCTTTTCTTCTCTTTCTCTTTTTTTTTTTTTTTTTTTTTTTTTTTTAACTACACAAAAAAAAAAACTACCAGTGGCCCCATAATGACAAAAATTAGGACTGGGAAGAGTTGGAAAGGCAAAAGACCAGCAAAAGCTGAGCTGCATATTGCAGCCAATAAGGCAGTGCTGATAATGACGGCACAAATGACCTTCCAGTGTAGCTGATAAGGATGGTAATGACAATGAAATACACTGCTCTATGCAGAAAATTTGGATTGGAGAGAAAAACTGCAAGAGAAGTGTGAGAAAGACCACATCTTCTTTACATTATGCCTTCTCATTCCTTTTCTTCCATTTGGTTTTACTTTCTCTCTTCCTTCCAGCTCTTATTTTGCAAAAATTTAGCAGCATATGCATTGTGATTCGACACGTACATTGCCTGCTTTAGTGGCTTGTGAGGTAAGGCCATTAGTGTTGCATTTCAGCTGGTTCCCTGTTTTGCTTGCTTGCTGTCTCTGGGGTCGCAGGTTTCTGCCATTGACTGCTCTTCCAACAGTTCTCACTTAACTAAGCAAGTATAGTTTAAACTGACGGTTTATCTCTGGTGGTGTCTTGAGATAATTATTTACACAGTGGTATTTTTCAGTGTGACAAACATACCTACCGTTGTCCATCTCGTGTTGGCTGCTTTCACTATGTACTACCTCCTTGAACCCTTTTGTCACAACGTGTAGAAAGTAGTGTTTCTTGTGGGCACAGGGGTTGACTTATTCTTTTTTTTCTTTCCTAACCAGAGAGGAACCAAGAGTACCCACAATGGTCTTCTCAGCTGATGCAGATAGTGAAGGGCTCAGTCAAAATTTTCTACAAACAGTTCCAGATCCTAGATAGAATTCTCTCACTAGTGAGTAGAGTGCATAGCACAAGAGCTTCCTTTTTCTTCTTGCCCTCTGCCTTCTCTGAAGGGATACTACTAGGTCAATCCCTAGTCAAGAAGCTCAGTTTAATCTCTTAACAGCCACTGAGCAGAAATCATGCCTCAGATAAGGATATTCATTCCCACTCTCCCAACCTGAAGCACATACTGAGTACTCAATCTAGCTCAAAAGTACTAGTGCTCAATTAAATCCATTGTCTCACAGTTATTAGTGGCAATACAGAAAATTTCAGATATCCATATAGATGTTGAGTAGAAATGATTTCATGGAACAGGGTCAGAGTTGGAATAAAAAAATGCCCACACGGGATGTATTTACAGTTATCTTTGAAGTTGCAATGAGTACCTGGAGTGAGTATGGCTTGAGTTTTACCACTCTTTCTCTTTGGTGTGAAAGATGTTAGCAAAAATGCAGGTCAGTATAAGGGTGAATATCAGCACGGTGGGCAAAACAACCGCTGAAACTGTGGTCAGTTTATGGATAGTCTGAAAATATATTACTGAGATAAATTTGTCAGGTCAATTAGGCAAAGAAATAATTAACACATCAGAGAATGGTGCAAGGGAAAATTCCTGGCAGGGGAGAATCTGTAAGGAACCAGAGGCACAAGGTTGTCCCCTGTAGTGAATTGCCTTTATGGAACCACAATATCCTCAACAAGGATTTCCCACAGGGGGAACAAAAAATCTTCCTTTTGTAAAAGACCTCAAAATAATTCAAGCTGTCTGCCAGTAATTAAATCCATTACACTAGCAACAGGTGGTGAAGCTGTAATTTTTTTTCACATCTGTTATCATTTTCATGAGTGAGCATGTACTCCTTGCCAGAGCTGTGTAAAGCACGGAGCAGAGAGGGCTGGGTTGATGGCTATCAGCCAGGCAGCTGCTGTGCTCAGTAGTTACCTGAAAAGAGCAGAGCAGAAGGGATGTGAGAATATTTGGTAGGCACAAGGGGTTTGGGCAGCATTCTGAAGGGCAGAAAGGCAGGAATTTAAAAGGGAGTGAAGAGATTCCGTAGGTTCTTTTTAGGGAAGACTAAGAAAAGAAAAGGAAGCTTTGGTTGTGTTTTGAGCATTACCTTGATATCTGTTTCAGTTTCCAGCCAGAGACTTTCTATGTGGCCTGGAACGTGTTTCTTGGTTGCTTCTTTCAGTAAATTTAAAAATTAAAATCCCTGGAAACTTTCATAGACCCTGAGGACAACAGGCATAGAACAGCTCACATGTAAGTTAGTGAATTTACCTGTCTCCAAATCAGTACGCATTTGTGCAAACTGCCTGCTGGGAATGGTGTGCCACAGCAAAGAGGGCTCTGTAAGTCGCAAAATGAATTCTAAACATTGAAGAACTTGCTAAGACAGAAAGCTGCTTTTAATGCAAAGAACACGTGGAATGGGCACAGCTCTGGGTTGATACTCAGTGCAGCAGGTTGTACATCTCCCTGCTATACAAGAGTAGAAAAGACTCCCGTGGCTCAGACATGCATTGTCTTCACATGAGCTTTGGAGAGCTGCCTTTTCAGAACACTGGGTATAAGTGGGTATGGAGACGTGAGAGAAGTTCACAATCAATTTACACCCAGCAGTATTGGCACAAGGTTTCAGGTTATGTTTAGGACATGTCTTCATACCTCTCCTCAAAGACAGGGTTTTTTTTCTACACTAACTCCTTGCATGGCAATATCATGTATACTTATTATTGCATTAAGCTTTGTGGTCAGTTTTGTGGTCTGTAATTACCGTTCACTTAAGGAATCCTTAAAAAAACCCCACAGTTTAGAACAAAAATATATATAATTGACTTATTTTTGAAGGAATTTCTTTAATTGTATCTGGTTCCATGACAATGAATAGATTACTGTAATTCTTTTCAAAGAATCATCATTTAACTCTACTGGACTTTGAACTAACAAAATTTTGCAGCTTGTTTAATGTTAATGACTGTCATTAAGCTGAGGCTACTTGGGTGAGATCCATCCTGAGGGGCAGGGTTTGACCCAGCAGATCTTCACTTTCCTGGAAGCTCTTCCTTAGGCAGAGCCACAGATCATCCCATTCCTACCCACATCCTGGTGGAGTTGTGTCACTAGAGATTCCCATGTGGTCAAAAGACCACCAGGAACCACATCTTTTTCTTAATCAATAAAATTAAACTGACAGAGGAAATTAATAACCCTTAAACAGTCTAAACCTCCAAACAATTATTGTGGAGCTCTGAATGGAGAAAGAAATGGGTGCAGGCCAGGTCAGCCCAGGCATCCTTCCCACCCTCCTCCTCCACCAGTTCACATCCTTGGCTTTGGAAGTGGGCTTGGGCTGGAGAGTGCTGTATGTGTGGAGCACTGTGGAGGCTTCGACACAGTCTCCTCTTCCAGACCTGAGAGGCCCCAGAGTGCATAAACCCCCCCATATCTGCTCTTATTTTGTGGGAGTGTATTTGCTGACAGGAGGCTGAAGTCATGCTTCAATTATTCACTGAGATAATTAACTTCAGAGTTTCATGTGATGGCACTGACTGATCCAGGGAGTCTCCAGCTTTGTACGGGAATGAACCAAAGCAGATCCGATGGTCTTTGGGGAAGGGCAATTTATTCGTGAGGTTTAGCATTGCTATTTGATTATTTGTCTAAAAGGCTCGTATGACAGAGTTAGTCTTCCTGAGAAATCGCTGCATGTTGCTCAGTGATTCACTGACATCTGGCCAGAGCAGTTTGTAACTGGTTTACCTGAATCCTTTTCCAATCCTTCCCTCGATTAGCATTTCAGGAGCTCCTTTCCTATGCGGTTGCTCGGGAAGGTTGCGTGAAAATGGTTTCAAGCACAATGATTACACATGGAGCAGATGAGCCGTCTCAGGTTTATGTCACAGCCCATCTGCCTGTTCTAAACAGGTTTCCTGCACTGTGCCATTTCCTCTCCATCGGGTAGGCAGTAAAAAGGCTGCTCACACGCAGCATCTTCATTCTGCTTGACCTTTCCACAGTGTTATTTCACATGCATACTCTCAAGTTTGCATTTCCATCTGCAAATACAATTTTAATCTCCTATTTTGGCAGCAGGTACCGTTGCAGCAAGAGCTGTTCGTTCTTTATCCTGCTGCCTTTAGCATGGAAGCTGAAGCACAACATGTCAGCAGGAGATGGGCAGTCTGAGGTGCTCTCAGGGCACACAGTTCAAGGCTGGATCCTACAGAGATCTGAATTGTAGTGCAACTGGGAAATGCGCAGGTCTTGGCCCTGTGTTCAACACAGAAGTACAAACTGACTTGAATTTGGATCGGGATCAGATAAGATTTAAAATGGAGCTTGATCTAGACACCCTTTCTCAAGCTCCCAATCACTGTGAATACTGAAAATGGAAATGTTTTCCCCACAAGTTTTACATTTTACTCCCTCTTATTCCCACTAGTCTGGGTGAGTACTTTGCATTATGAGGAACCAGCCACAAGGTGTCAATGTAGTGTAGCATATTCTCGGTAAGGGTTTGCTACTACGGCATCCTTTGACTTTCAATGCAATTAAAACCTGCCTTCAGACAGGTTATTTGAATCACTAATTGCAAAAATTCAGGTCAGATCACATCTTCTGTACCTGATTAATTTAATCAATGAAGTCTTCTTGGGCTATGATTGGGAAGGTGTGGGGAGAAAAATTAGTATAAATGACTGAAGCAAAAAATGTGACAAGCCCCAGCTACTGCAGCACTGTGTTTTAGAAGGAAAGGCTGACAAAGTGGGATGCAGATTGGTGGGGATGAGTTAATTCTTGCCAAAATATGAGAAGTGACTATAAGCAAAAGATACAATATGTGAATTCAGTCTTCACAGTAAGGAGTCAAAATATCTGGATGAACTGGTGACTGTTCACAGAGCACCAGTTACATCCATTTATTAGAGGCATAATGACAAATGAGACAAGAAAAAGATAGAAAAGCAATATTGTGGAGTTCCATTTTGTCTCTTCTACACACAGATCGTTGTGTGCCATTAAATATAAAAACAAATGCCTAAAAAGAATCAGAGCTAAAGCTGAGGTCTGAATTACAAAGGGTGTGGAAGCAATTTGGTTTTGTACCTCAACAGGGGGCTTGGATGTAGCGGGGAAGGGCCTGTCAGAAATGAAAATGAAAGGCTGTTAGGAAAAATTACTCCTGGAATTGTGAATATTATCTCTTTGAAGTGAGCGCTAATGGATTTTGGCTAAGAATTTTCAAAGAGGTTAAAGACTTAGCTTGCAATGAATGTCAGTGGCTTTTGGACACTTCAGTGCCATAGTCTGCTTTGAAAATCCCAGCCTAGAATATTAATTTTAATGTACCCTTTTCACTGCAGTAGGAGGGAACAGATCCATGACAGAGAGAAGAACAGAGAAACTACAGAAGAAAGTAAGTTTCTTTGTGTCACATTCTTTCTTTATAAATTATTGTGCTTTACCTAATCTACTCACTCAGGTACAAATGTGTATATAATGGGTGGCTGAGCAGAGCATATTATGTTAAGTGACATCCTTCACTTGTGTTAATGACCCTCTGTGTTGTGTTTTGCATAAACTGGAGGGCACTGACTAGCAGATAATACCACAAAAATATAGCCTTGGGTGCATCTCTTGAAAGGACAAAGGGAAGATGGAGCCTGTTTATGCAAAGAGCTGGTTTTCTCAGGTTCTAAACCAGCTGTGACACCATGCCTTCCTTTGAGAGATATTTTATTGGGCAACAGATCAGTGTTGGAGGTCAAAAGAGCAACAGCAATAGATGCATCTTGTTCCCTGGAGCTCCCCAGGGGCAGGTTGGAACAGTAGTTAGAAAAACCGCAAAGTTGGATTTTTCCAAGTAAAGTTTGTCCATTCCAGATTTTCACCATTACTACTGGTATCAATAGCAAAAGGGTTCCATTTAATCAAAAAATCTCAGGCCCACAATAACCATACTAATCGGTTACTATGACTGAACAGGCCAAATTAAAGGTTTAGGTTTGTGTAAATCCAAAATGATTGTCTGTACAAAACCAGTGAGTTCCACTCGTGGCAGATGCACAGGTTTCAAAGTGCGTATCCGAGTCAGCCTGTCACCAAACCCATCTGTTCTATCTGCTGCTGAAAAATGAGCACCACTTTGCTGAAGAGAAAGCACTGAACATGTGGCACCTCTTATTTAGGTTTTAACTAGTTTTATCTAGCCTGAACAACGTCATTTTGTTAGATGATGAGGCTAAATTTCTTTCTTTTATGCTAAGGCTGCAACACACCCAAAACCCAGAAACTGTGTTACCTGAGCATCAGTAAGGGGATTACAATACAGCAGAAAGTTTTTGTGCCAGGAATTGTTCTCATTTCTAAGAATCTAGTGGTGTATCTTAATTGCCTGTTGTATCCAACCTCCTGCCAACTTGAGGCTTAGATACAATTTGCTTATGCCTGTCTACAAAAAAAGATTTATCCTTCAGGATGTTGATCAACCTCCACAAGGTCTTTCAGGGCTGTTCAGGATGTTCTTACTGTTACTACATTTGCATGAACATTTGTAATTTTGTTACTACTGTGCTTAGGGGCCATTTCCGGGACAATGATTTTAGTTTCTTGCTTGTGGTAGTATCTAACAGGAGTCTGCACGGAGTAAATTAATTAACTCCCACCATAACTAGCCACTCCAGACTTTGAGTCATCCAAGGCTTCCCCAAGCTTGCCGTGTTTGTCCTAGGAATGTGCTCTCTCAAAGCAGGACACCCACTCTAAATTGGGTAAGATGCTTTCTTCACAGAGTTTAATGTTTTGGCAGTTCAGCCAAACACAGATCAGATGTGGGTGGCACTATTCACTGTGTGAATCATAGAAGGAGGTTTAGAAGCACATTGTCTTCTCCTGAATGAAGTTACCCAAGTTGTGACCTTAAGATCTCAGATGCTCTCTTGTATGGCTTTGTCAGCATCTGTAGACAAAGTCATGAGAAAGGGGCTGCTCAGGATTTCTTTCTGTTCATATTTTTTCACAGACTTTTTCTACAATGCCTGACTTACACTATCCTTTATAGTTTTAATGTGGAGTAGTCCTTAGGGAGACCAGGGAATCATTCCTGTGGTTAGTGTTGTAAAGATAACTAAATATGCAACCAGAACTAGGGGATGAGTGTTTGCTGTTGGCTGGATCTCAGCACAGCCTTTGATAGCACTGGGTATAGCATAATTCCTCTCAAATTGGCAGGAGGACTGTGAAGCTAACCCAAAGAGTTCTTTAATTTGCCTGTATTATGAATAGCTCACTTATTTTCTTCCTCTTGGCCTGAGGTTCCTCCAAGGTGTATTCCGAGTACCCACACTTGCAGCTGATTATCCATTAATCTTCTTGCTTCAAAAGCCCATTTTTATTGGTTTTAATTTCTTCTTCCTGCTGAAAAGCTCTGCTTCAAGAAGCTTGTACTCCCAGTGCCTTGCTGCTGGTGCAGTCGTCGCTGGCTGTGCAGCACAGACCTGAGGTGCTGTCATTTGGTCTGTCTTGCAGTTCCTCCAGTCACACAACATTGGAACGTGTAGGGACATAAGTCATCCTAGCAAGGAGAAATACCTATATCCAGATGCTGGTGCAAAGAGTAGGACAGCTCAAAGTGTTGTCTCTCTTCTGATAGGTACCCTGAGAAACAGAAGAGACAGAGGCATATAAAGCCTTTTTACTATTATCTGGAATTGTGTATGTACAGTGCAGCACACGTGGTATATTTTGAGGGTGTTTTGTTTTGAAACTCTTGCAATGGTTTGGAGCAGCTGGTGAAAGTTAGGGAGAACAGCTCTTTGCAAGTTTTATTGCAGTGTTGCACTTCCCTGGCACCACACTGGTTGTACTGACTGTACTGCAGTAACTGTGACCTAAGTGCAACCCCCCTTGACCTCATGACTATAAGAAAAATGATCAAAAATTGTTGCTCTTGAAGGCATCATTCAGAACATTGCCAGACTTAGTGTCATTAACCATGAGTCACAAATCTGATAATGCAATTTAAGATATTGAATCATATCCTCAGCTTGTGATTCATTATGAGATTTAAATGCCAGAAGTGTTGTCTTGGACTCTATTCCAATATATATGAGTTCAAATACCCTTCCAAAATAAGCAAGTGACTAACAGCCATAAATTCAGTTCACCTCAACCACTAATAGTGCCCAGAAAGATTATCCTTTAGCTTTTCTGGCAAGAACAAGGTAATAAACACCTACCCCCAAACCCCGCCCCAGATCTTCCTATTTCACTCCAAGGATGCCAAAATTAAATTTTCAGCCTCTCCAGGGTTGCTAATTCTTTTTCAGACAAAGAGAGGTAAAGGACCTTACAGCTTTCATTAACCAGTGGGGTGAGACTCCACCTGACCTCTTGAGGCACAACCTGTGGGTAATTGTTTCAGGGAATGTATGAGAATGCGAATGATCTGCCCCTCATCCACTCTGGGGATGCTGCAGGAATGTGAGCAGCTGAGGAAAGGACTTCTCCAGAGCACATCTGACAGAGCACAGTGTATGTACGTGGTTAAAATACTTCCTTCATCTCTTAGGGGTAAAATGCTATTGTTGGAAAGCAACCATTGGATGCAAAGACTCTTTCAGGGCAATATTCCTGAGTTTCTTTATTGGTGCACCCCAACACACTCTGTCTCTCAGTGAGAAAAGTTATCCATACTTTGGAGTTGGTAGAAACATCATTTTGAATGGATGATCTCTTACTACAACTCAAAAACTTTTGGGCTTGTGCTCAGAAATGGATAAACTAAAAATCACAGCTCCTTGTGTCTGCCCACTGTCACTGAATACCATCTGCTGGATAAACTGTATCTGCACTGTGCAGTTCCTGTGAGTTGGGGTGTTTTTATTTAAACTTCTTCTCCTTGCCATAAACTCTCAGAGCACTTTCTGCTCTCAGGACATAGACTCCCACACCACTGTTTTCTCTTTTAGCAGCTCCCATAACGACTTCCACTGGCACATTTCATATTATCAAACTGCTTAGAGTTTCTGTTCATTTTAAAACAAGAAGTAAAGATGCAATAAGAGTTTATAGGACATGTTAACAAGGAGAAAACAAATTCATAGGTGTCAGCATCAAAGCAGCCTAGAAGGGCAAACCTGAATACACTTGCTTTTGAACTACCACAGGCAGAACAGTCTGTCAGTCCCTGACTGAAATGTCCTGGTTCAATGTTCATCAGTGCTGCAGGTGTTGGGCTCAGGTCTGATCTGGTATCTTGTGAAACACTGCAGAGATAATGGAATTGCCAGAAGATCTGTATAACAAGGAGTTTCAGCACAAGGAGGACGATTAATTGCCGTGTCATGTGCAGGACCGAAATGGAAAGGATCGTCGCACACTCTCGAAAAGCTAGCATCAGTACCAAGGGGAATTTGGGGAATACAGAAAGTACTGCTAATGAGCTCACATCAGCTGAGCTGAGCTCCAGAAAGCACACCAAGGTCAGGCAAAAATGTCATTCAAGCAGAAGAGTCTGGCTGGTATAAAATAGGTGAGCCTGCGTGGGGTATCTATGTTCACAGGAAAACTCCCCAAAAAGGGAAGGAAGATGAAGGCATTTCTGTTTCTCAGTGGAGCTCTGAAAACACACCAGAAGGATAGTAATATCACCCTCAATTTAAGGAGAGATGGAGGAGCTGGCCCAGAGTTGTGACGGAGCAGCCCTTCCCCCAAGCTGAGTGCAGCGCTGCTGGATTTGGGAGCCAGGTTGGAAATTGTCCCCATGGTTTGTCACGTCAAAGAGTGGCCCATTGAAGAGACTTGGTAATTCACATAATCATTTCTCCTCACAGTGCAAGCAAAAACTTGAGCTCCCAAAGGCCTGAGCTGGAGTTATACCCATTTTTCAGGTAAGGCATACAATGCCATGCAGCTCTTAAAATACAGAGTTCCCATTCAAGATAAAAACTGTAAAACTAAACAAGTGAGAGAGTGAGTGAGCTGGAAGTGCAGTGGCTTGTGGCTTGTCTCCCCCTGCTCTCCCTTTCCCCCATGAAGTACATGGTCCAGGTGTAATGCAGTGCTGCATATTGCTTTCCATTAATGGCACCCACTAATGTCCTGCTCACTGTGGGGTTCCATTCCCACCTCCTCTTATTTAATTTCCCTTTTCACCTAACTAACATCATTTTTTTCTGATAAGAGAGCCTAGGGAAGATATCTCACATTAAATTGCATGTTTTCTTAAATTTCACCCAGTGTTTTATCAGCATACCAAGGGTGGTTCTTTTTCCTTGCAGTTCTCAGGGAGAATACCCCATTTTCACTGAGAGTAACAGGATTTCAGTCAACATCGAGACCTTTTTCTGTGCCTTCTCAAATGTATTAGGAACAGAGGAGAAAACCCCAAATCACTCTTTTCAATATTTCCGAGGTGTGCTGGTGTAAGGTATGGATGTGAAAGCCTCAGCTAAGCTTTGCTCTCTGGCACGTGCCCAGTTTTACACAGAGGGTTCAGCCCAGGCTGTCGAGACAGAGTTGAGCAAACAACCACCAGCAGTGCAGGTGTTGCCACGGCACAGGCTGTGCAGGGGTATGAAATGGGCAAAAAGGAAAACCAAACTGTAGAATTTCATGCACAAGCCCGAGCCATGTTTTTATGGCTTTTGAAGTCAGCAGCTAACCAGGCAGGATATCACCTGTCTCTTGTAAACATTTCAGTTTGCTTGCTTTTAGATCAGCTACTTCATTTCAAAGGATACACGGATTCAATTACAAATTAGATATTCTTGCACCTCTGACTTGACAGAGCAATTCTTAGTTTCAGCACTGACAAGTTTTTCTGCCTAACAGAATAATTCACTGCAAACGTTTTAACGTGGACTGAGAGAGCATGGTAAGAGAGTAAAAATGCCTTTAAAAACATACAGTGTAGCATTCTGCCTCCCAAAAGATTACAACAGGATGTGTTTGACAGTCTTGGTTTATGAAATCACTCTGGTAATGCTTATATGTACAAGAATTGTCAAACTTGGTGTTACTAGAGGTCAGTTTTCGCATTCTCACTCAATACAAGTGTAAAATATAGGTGACAAATTTCATTGTAGCCTGACAGTTTCGGATGTGCAGTAGATACAGTATCAAAAGTATGTCTTGTGCTGGCAGTGGCATTTTTAGCATTTCTCAACTGAATACAAATCCTTCACAATGTTTTGATCTTTTCGTAGCAGGACATGAAAAATGTACACCAGAAAGCTGCCTCATGCTCTAACAAGCTTTTTCCTATGAGACAAATGTTTTAAATGCTGCATTCTTTGTTATTTTGAATCAGTGCAGTGATAGGAACAAGCCCCAGGAGAGTTCTGGCAGATTCTAGGGCAAAGAAATTTTCAAGAAACTATCAAATTACATACTTTTCTATGTTAGTGGTTCTAGTCTGTTTTTTCCTTCTTGCAATATAGTCTACCCTATGAAATGGTCACATGGTTCCAGTTACCTTTTCTCATCCCAGCATCAGGCAAGGATGGGCTCAGCTCTGCCTGTGTTCGTTTTCGTGATGGTGCTCTAGTTACTCCAGGAATCATGAAATCCACTAAATTCTCAGGCAGAAATGATCCGGATAGTTGGCCTCAGGGGGTCTTTGCATGCTACATCTCCATAAGCTCCCCAAGAACGATGAAAGTGCTGACAATGAATAGATATCTTCCCTCTGGGCTTTTTCAAGACAACACCGTTCTGTGAGGCTAAATGGAACTGCAGAGCTGGTAGCAGGGACTTACAGATAAGGTTCAGTAACTTTATCTCTACTGTATATAAGATGCCCATATATATATATTTTTAAAGAGTACAGAAATATTGGCACAATTAATTACTTGCGATATTCTGAGTGATTAAGACTTGGACAATAATACCTTTTCTCAGAAGTTTGATATGGGACTGAACAAACTTGTTTCCAGGAATAATGAAAGAAAAAGGTTTTATATTTCGCCTCATGGATAGATAGAAATTATGCTGGTGCCCAAATCCAAAAATCTTTGAAAAGTTCTAAAGGGACAGAAATGTAAATTTGGTTTTATAGCAGCATGGTATTCTCTTTTATCTCGCATATTATATTGCAAACTGGGAAGAATCTTTTTCTTTTTTTCTCTTTTTATTTTTCTCTTTTTTTTCTCTTTTTTTTTTTTTTTTGTGGTGTTTTTGCATCTTTCCTCACCCCCAGTGAATATATTCCAAAAAAATAGGAGAAAGTTTTGATTTGAGTAAATTAAAAATTAAATACCTGAATTTTTACTGAGGGAAAATTGTATCAGAAACAGTTGCAGTTGAATTAGATGATCATTGTAGGTTTCTCCCAACTGAAATTTGGAGAAATTTCCTAACAAACTATTTTACTAGCTGGTCAGGAGGAATTATTTCAGTCTAGAATCTGGGAAGGGTTATTTTTTAATTTATGGGGGGTTTTAACTACAGTCTGAAGCTGCCCATTAAAAATTTCCAGCTTTGTTCTTAATTACAGTGTGTGGCAGCAATACTTGCACCGTGTTAAATATATTTTTCAGAGGAGAAAAGAAGCCTGATGATCCAGTGGAGCAGGGCAGTCACGTCCCCAGCAAGCATCACTGCCTCAAGATTGTCCACCCTGACAGAATATTCGGATGGCAGAGGGTAAGCAAAAAGCTTTTGGTTACGAATCTTAAAATAGCAAATCAGGCTTTTCGAGGTAATATTTGAAACTAAGATCTTTACAGACAGAGAAGAAGCAACAAGAACATACCAGCATTTCTTTGATAAGTATTTGCCAAATGAATTATTTTTCTTCACGCTTCTTTAAAAAGGACTGTGATTACCACGTCCCACTTTCACATTCAAAGAAAAGTGAAGCATAGAAACTTTTCTTTGGAGCACTGAAATGGGCCATTAATACCTGCAAGACCGCTTTCCTAATTTTCTGGAAAGTTATTTATAACAGTTCGCAGCTTTTCTCGAAAGACAAGAAATTCCTTAGGCATTCACTGAGGGATTATCTCACCAAGGAGGGTCTTTTTTCCAGCAAACCTCCCACATTAGCCGCTGAAGCAGCTCAAACCTGTGCTCCTCAGCAGCCCAGCTCCCTCCGAGCTCCCAGCTGAGGAAAGCTGGGCGCGCTGGGCTAAGGAGTGCAGTGTATTTTTCAGCATGAACATTTATTTTCTGGTCTGTGCAGTTGCTAACCTGTCTGCTCTCCCGAACACTGTGGGACTCTGACAATTTCTAATGATGACAAAGCAATTCAGCACTGTCTGTGTTTATTCCTCCAGGAATAGGCCGCTTTAGCAGAAGCACATTTGCAATGTGCCTGACCTCTGCTCCCCTTAATAAATCTTTTTGACAAAATGAAGAGATGGGGCAGCATTTGGAATGGGAGCCGCATCAATTGCTGCGTTTTCCTGCTTTAGGAACCGGTAGAAAAATTCTCAGATGTATTTAATCCAGTATAAAAGGCATTCTTTCCGTTAAAAAATATTCTCAAATGTATTTAGTGCAGTCTAAAAGTCATTCTTTACACAAAGGCACCAAGAAAATTAGAAAAGCCCCAGGGAGCTAGTTTGTTCAGGAGATGAAAGCTAAAGGTAGAGCTGATTTCAGGTGGAACTGTGGGTCTGAGGCACTCTCAAAAGAAACACAATCACCTGTACAATACTGATACATGTAGAAACATTGGCTCAGGTCCATGGGACCACTGTGCCTGCAACAGGAGGGGAAGAAGAATTTCCTTAATGTTATGTCTTTCTGAACTTCTGGGTTGTGGTGTAGAGTAGCCCCAGGACAGTTCTGCCTCTCCGTGGTTCCCTTAGACATTATGAGCAACCAAGAGCTGAAGAACTGGGTATCAACCAGCATTAACCACACAATAAAGCTGGATAACATAGGTAAATATAAATACCTCATGCTGGTGAGTCATACATGCTGGCAAATGGTGATTTTTAATAATGGCCACCTGCCATTAAGATCCAGTCTGGTTCAACTTTTACACACCCACCTCTGCCACAGTAGGACAAGAATACAGCTGCTGCACGAGGGTTTAGGGCAGCTCCTCTGATCTTCTGCACAGAGGTTCAGCCCCATTCCCTGAAGGTTTCTGTCACCAATCTAAAAGATTCCCTTTATATCTTTCTGCTGAAAAACTGAAAAGCTGAAAAAAATATATCTTTTTTTTCATTATTTCTGGATTTTTTTAATTTGGTGAGGATCCCCTTCCACAGTTCCTGCTGGAGCATGGGCTGAAATGACTCTCATGTGTTTATTCACCTGAGCAGCAGCAGCAGCATTCATTCTTTGAGCTTGAGCAATACAATTGTCTTTCTCTGCATCCCAGAGAAAGAAGAGATTCATATTTATTCAGATTCATACTTATTTATTTGGCAAAGGACTAGTAGAATTAAACTGAGAGAATCAAATACAGACCTAGAACCTGCAGGGCACTTTTTAGTAGAGGAGAGCCTTCATTTGTGTTTAAACAACATTTTTTTAATGATTTGTTCAGTAATTGTTTCTAAACGGAGCTGGTGGTAAAAAGCTGCAAACTGAAAAATGAGACCTGAGCACATTTCTGACTTTTAGGGAAGTCTTGAGTGATGATGGAAGATATCACAACCTGTCAGACCCTGTTTCCTTAAAACTTTCTGAGAAGAATGAAGCATAAAAGCACTTTCAAGTTTGGAGTCTTATGTGTTGAGTTCTGAGCTGAACTTTCCTGTGTGGGCTTATCATTAATTGGCACCCTGGTAGTTGGTTTTGGGGAAAAAGTGGGGGGGGAAGTGCCCACACAAATCCTGAAAAATCAAATGCTTTTGTGTTCAAAAAGAACTGCAGTTTTTTAGCAACTACTGAGGTTAGAGAAGTATGGACTAATAGTGAAAATAATGTCTGCACTCTGGTTACACAAGCAAGCCATTTTAATTGTTGCTATTGGAAGACAAAAATCAGCATACTACATCTTAAATCATCTGGAAAAATGTGTTCCTTGGCTTTTTTTCCATTGAATGAAATGTTGTCTAAGACAGAGAAAAAAGTTCTACTTCCTTATATGTTTTAAGTGTGTCTTCAGGGCATTGCTATTTATTTTGCAAGGTCAGAGTAACTGTATGTTATTCATTTCACTGAATTTTTGAAATAGGGCCTAGTATCTATCAATTAAAGTGACAGATGGACTAAAGTGTGCAGTAGTTTTGTCTATTGTAAGCTATAGTGACTGATATCTCAGAATTATTTGCTTTTATATCAGTTCTCTACTTAGCTATTTTGCTTTATTATAGGTCTAGAGGAAGCAAATTTTTGAAAAAAATCTAAAATGAAAAAAAAAAACCAAAAAAGGGGGGGCCCAGATTGAAAAGTAACAGCTGGGTAAGAATAATTATAAAAATAAATAATGAAAACAACTAATAGCCAAAAATGCAGCATTCTGGTTTTCTCCAATCTCTAAATAGCACTGACAAAGTGGATTTCTCTGTTAAAATATCTCTAGGATTTTGATACCAGAGCATAGTCTTAATGGCTGCACACTGAAAAATGGATTTTGTTAGTTTTTTGGCCAGGTTGTGTGCATACTGGAGGACTACTGAGCAAATTTTAAAAGGAAGACTGGGAAGGTCACATAATGTTCATTTCATACGTTTTTATACCTTTTCTCTTGCTGTGATTGCCTGATATATACTGATATATTCAGACTGCCATCATGATGTTTTTGCTCATCTGCTCTTCCATCCCACTTACTCTGTTCAGGAGCAGTGTCTCAGAGGCTGTGGCTGATAGAGGACAAAGCTCCAGCTGGGAGAGAGTGACTTGCTGGGCCATTTCTGGGAAAGCAGTCTCAGCATAATTTAATTGTGCACATTTGGCAAATGTGGTCACTGCCTACCCCGTGGCAAGTTCCCCTTTCACATCCTCTGATGTGGACAGTTTGAACCA
>JAYRBT010000010.1:15476910-15517022 GCA_036023395.1 Myiotriccus ornatus | reverse complement strand
TGAGTTAGCATTGCCCTGACCTGCAGGTGCAATAGCCCTGCTCTGCAGTCACAGTCTCCTTCCACACATCTGGACAGGCACTGTGCTTTGAGGATTGTACTCTGTGAAAGGATGAAACAGAGTAGAATGGAAATAAAACCCTTATTGTAAAGTGAGCTTGCTTTATTGGCTACAGCAGACTCGTTCCAGTATCTGGTAGCTCCCTGTTCTCCCCTGTGATGGGGAGGCCAGCGAGGGCAAATGAACTGGATGAAATGGGAAGCTGTGCTGATGTGGACCAAACAGCCCCTCAAATAACAGCCTTGCACCAGTTTTGCCTCCTCCTGAAAACCTCATCCCAGTTAGGTATATCTAGTGTAAAGCTAATTTTAGAACTTCCATGGTTAGCCAGTCTTCCAGAACTTCCTCTGTTAGCCAGTCTAATATTGCCAACTGTGCTGCTGTTAATGCTGGTGCCGTGAAGGAGGTGATGTGCCAGCATTCCAGCAGTTCAAGCTGTTTGGAAACTGGGGAAACTGTCCTCCAACTCCACAAACCAGGGAATTGGAATTGGATGTGGGAGAAAAATCACCAAACTTAGCTTACATAGATCATGGTAAAAGATTACAAAACATCTTGAATAGGTGAAGAGACAGAATAGATGGCAGGAGAGCAGAAAATATCCTGGGATAGATGCTGCAAATTCCATATTTCAGTGTCAATAATATAAGAAATGAAAATGGAAGCAATGGAAGGAAGTCAGTACAAAATAAAGGGCAATAAAAACCATACCAAAACCAAGATTAAGTTGTTCTAGACGATGCCCTGTGTCTGTTTGACAGCAGAGCTACTCAAATGCCATAAGACATGAGAAGTATCTATGTGTAGCTGTTGGTATTAATCCCTGCATCTAGTGTCAGAACAGATTTTTCAAGTCTATACTGGTTTTGCACCAAGGCTCACAGCATCTGCCCCGTGAATGGCTAAATAAGTATTCACACGTTATTTAAAAACAATTGTTCTCTCTTGGGTAGCTCTACCCTGTATTACCATATGAATGTAAAATAGCTGGCATTGTGATTAATTGGAAGAGAATTTCTTAGGCATTTATTATGTATTTAGTTATGTTTACTGTTTCAAAATTCTGTCACTGTTGTGCTGATTTCTAGATAACCAAATAAATAAGCAGCAAACTAAGTTTGAAAAAAAAAAAAAATAGTCCAGAAGAACATGCAGGCTTTAAAGTACTGCGAGCTATTAAACAAAAATACAGATTTCAGATGTAAAAGAATGATGCTGGGATTTTTTTTTTCCCCCACATATTTTTTCTTCTGTTAACAGAAGGAGAACAAAAATTTCTATACAGGTTTAAAAGCTGGACATCTTTCACAGGACATATGATTTCAGGAATGTGGCATCCTGTACATTTTCACAAAAATTATGAGCTTCTACACTTGATTTCAGTGGCAAGTGGGAACGTACTGAATCTCTGAAACTCAGTCTAAAGCCAGTGGTAACTGTAGCAACACCAGCGGGAAGCAGAAGTAACAAGTGTGGATACACAGACCGAAGCAATCAGTGCTGAGGACGTAACACCATGCTCTGCATGTCTCAGGGTTGTTTTTGGGGTTTTTTTTGCAGTTAACTGCAGCCTGGCCCTGTGGACTGAATGCCAATGAGCGGCAGGAAAGCATCAGGTGCCCTCCTGGAGCCGCTTTCTGCTCTATCTGTAACCAGAAGGAGCCCAGGACATGCACCCCAGCACCGCTGTGCAGAGAGAACCAGAGCGCAGTCAGGGTGGTCAGACCTGTTCCAGGAGCACATCCTTGAACCAAACTGAAACATTCTTGTGGATGGACCTAATATCCGTGAGAAACTGGCTTAATGTATATTTCAGATTTTTTCAGACTCTTCAGAACTTGAAACTGCCTTGTTTTGGCCCTTCTGGTTTGTGTTTACACACAGCAAACCTGCACCACAGTCTTCACTCCTAAATCCTTGTGGTTCTGAGGACTCTCAGCTCCCACTGATTCCAGCAAGGTTTGAAACACAGTATCTCACAAAACCAGCCACTAGAAGCCCGGGGAGAAAATGACAGAGTACCTTAACGCCCTGAACACGTCGTAAATGGCATCAGCGGACTATAGCAGGGAGTCGGCACATCTGTAACACTTTCCTTAGTGCAGTGTTGAAATTGAGAGCCACTCCAAAAAACACTGCTGGACTGGTGATTGTGCAGTATTTTGATGGATTTAGATGAGATTTAGATTTAGAGAGATGAAGCAGGGAAAAGATGCCTGTGTATTTTAAACTGTGATTGCTGAGCAGAACAACAGCCCAGCTATAAAACTGTAAGAGTTAAACCAAAAGTTCATTTTCTTCCTCGCTAGAAACACTAGTAGCACGGGACTGACACGAGGAAAGGAACTAAATAATCAGTTCAATATTCACAGAAGGAACAAACAAACAAAAAAATACTCTTGCCATGACACGGAACAAAATTTCACGACAAATATGCTCTTGTAATCTTGAAGTGATTTGAAGTCACAAGATTGATGAAATGAAGATGAAAGAGAGCAATAAAATCAGTTATCACTGAGACCCTCTGGCCAGAGCGGGGGATGACTTGTGCCACTCTCCCTCGCAGCTCCTTGCAGTCTTCAGTCAAGCATGACCAGCCTGGTCAGAGTACCTGGATGGAATGGTGGAAGGAACAAAAGTCAGCTCAGACTGAGGAATTTCGCAGGTTATAGGGTAGTGTCAGCAGTCTGAACACATAACAACTGGTGTTTCATGTTGGCCTGGGAACAATAAATCACTGTCCAGCTCCCCCTTTGTACCTCAACACCATACGAGGCCACTGCCAGCCTGGATTAACAGATCCATCAGCAGTTTCCATGAGGCACATCCTCTTTCCCGGCAGAGGAGAACACATATGCCTGAGCTGGAGTTCTATCAACTGCAGAGGTGGTGACACAGCAGTGCAGAGGAGGCTGAAGAGCAGTAAAATGCTCTTTATTTCACCCCCATGCGGTGCCCCAGGCTCTGATCCACAGCAGTCATCCTTTGCAGCACAGCTCACAGAGGAGCAGACAGTTTTGGCCCAGTTAGGTGTTTTTTTAGGTTTGAAGTCCCAGTTAGGTTTTTTTCTCCAATTGCACCCAGAAAAAAAACATCCAAATGCAAACTACCACCACAATGGTGAAACCTCCCTAAGTCAGCAAATGTGAACAGAAAAACAAAGAAACAAAGTGTGTAACTCCACAACTTCCTTACACGAAGAGAGGGGTAAAAGAGCAGCTTTCCAGTCTGCCATGGATGCTGGATTTTCCCTTAGCTAATTGGAAAGAGGCTTGCTGGTACACATGCTATGCCATGGACTGGCTATATGCAGGCACTCAAGCTATTAAAGGAAATTCTCATACAGAGAAATTCTCATACAGAGGAATCAACAGCTTCAAGCTGTTGTGACTAATCACATTTTGAGTACATGCTGCTTGACCATGTGAACTATGCAAGAGCGATTTACTGGCACAGGAAATTCTGTCTCCACATCTCTTTCACTAAATAATGTATTTTGACATTATTTCTAGCTCGCAAAATAAGGGAGCATCAAGTTGAATGGCTTCTGAGCCAAAAATTTCCACTAAAGTGTATATATATATATATATATATTTATTTTTTTTAAAGTGTGGAAATGTCCACTGAAAAACAACTATTTTTCTGTCCAGCATCTTCTGAAGAAGACCACTTTCCTGCCTATGCCAAACCTGCTAACACAGTGAGGATCTGATGAACCCTAAAAGAACAGAATGTCTTGTTCATTTACATACAGTAAACACATGTTCCATCCAAACACAATTGTGAAATAGTTTTGAAATCCTTCTTTCATTGCAGTTCGGAGACTGTTGGCTAACAAGACTCCCAGAAGGTTTTATTGTCTCTTGTTTACATGGGAGGATCAAATTACCAAAAAAAAAATGTTTTGGAAACATAATTTATCTTTTTTTTCCTGTGCACTTTATTTCCATTGAACTCATATTTCTAAGACTAAGCATCAGGCACCTTCAGGATCCTTCCAGCATGAACTTATGCTTTAAAGGAAGAAATGCATGAAGTCTGGCACACATAATAATAGTCTGTCTTTATCACCACAGCTGAGATAAAATTTAGAAGCTGGAATCACGGCTGTCTGGCAGTCATAATTCTGTCTGCGTTTATCTGGCACCAGCTTCCCTTGCTCTTTATTTTGATTCATTCCGTATTTTCATCTCCAAATATTTTCTTAGATTGAGTACCTGTAGTGCTAATGCCTGGCATGCTGAGGAGTTCTAATTCTGGCCACTTAGGGGAGTGGGTGTTGGGGCTGTGCAAAACTCCACAGAATCGAGTCCAAAAGACAAAACTGGCACAGACTGTAAAGTCATCACGACAACAAAATGATCTTCCATGAAAAGATATCTTGGAGAAAAGTCTATGAATGTCAGGGAGCAGGTCTCAAAGTATTCCAGCAATGGTTGCTGCAGAGCATTTCAGGAATTAAGGCATGCCTGAAGGAAAACCGAATCAAGCCAAATCAAATCAGGTTGGGTAAGTGAGCTTTTACTCAAAAACAGAGTTTAATTTTGAAACAGCTGTAAGGGTAACAAGCTTGGTGGTCTCTTGGGAGTGCAGCAAGTGAACTGGCCCCTCACAGGACCTGGTCTGACAGAGGCCAACCCTCGTGCACCTTTCTGAGTATATTACAGCATAAATAGAGCAAAACTGGAAAGAAAGCAAGAAAGAACAACAAACAGCAGGAGATGCAGCAAGGCACAACGTTCTTCATCTTCAGAAGTAATGCTTTGTAATTTCTGTAATGAGTTTCATTGATGAGCTTGAAGAGATCTGTAATGAATTACTTAGCTCACATAATGTCCTTCTGTCATAGAAATATTAAGCTGATATACAAACAAACAAACTGAGAAGCTGGGAAAACCTGGCCAAACATGCACAGCCCATCAGGGAGCAAAGGAGGGGAACCTGTGGATGCAGCAGCACCTCCCAGCCCGTGGCACCTGCCCCAGGGATGCACACACCACGGTGCCACCAGGAGAAAGACAACATGGCCAGTGCTTCCCTGTCCCCTTCCATACCTCTCCTGCTTATCTGTTCCCTTCAAAAGTTCCTGCTTTTGGCTTTTGGTTAGTGGTAAAATGGAATAGTTCAAAGCTACTGCAGTAATATTCAGTGAAAATGGCACCAAACCTTTGAGCATCAATGGTCTCTGAGGTATGTGCATAACCAGCCAGTTATCATAATTAGCAATCATCCGAAAATCAAAGAGTAGAACAATGTCAATGTGGAAAAAAGAAATCATTTTATGATTTGCTTTTACACAGAGAATAGATCTTATAAGATAGGCATCAAACACCATTTGTTTCTACTTAAATTGCACTTGTGTGCTTCCTTTTTTTTCTGAATAAAATGTCCATTAAGTATTTAGGGAACACCATGAGTCAGAGGAAGCTCGCATGGGATTCTTAGTGTGCAGTAGAGTGCTATTGGTTTACAGTCATCAGCTTGGGAAGGCTATCACCACATTAACAATGACCTTCAAAGCCACAAAAATTAGAATTTGGCCATGGCTAGCCCTCTCTCCATCTACTAAGATTGATTGCAGGACTGGAATTTTTTATTCTAATAGTAATCAGGAATCAAAGAAATGTTGTTGGAAGCAATAGCATAGTGCTGCTCAGTTATGGTGTGTGCACAGTCATTGATGGATCAGCTCTGAAAATTATTCTGATCATTAAAGGCACGTGGGAGACAAGCAAATGAAAAAGAAACAGGAATTTTCAGCACTTAATCTGGACGTGCAGGTCCTCACAGAAGAAGAGCAATTTAAGCATCTGTTACTGTCTGCTACAATTTCAATCTTAAGAAATCAGTGTCATACTTCTTTTCAGGAAAGGAGCCTGTGTTGTGACTCGGTATTTGGTTCAAGCTGCACTTAATTAGAGTAAATCATTGCTGGAAATGTCACTGAGTTGTAATTCAGGTAGAAATAATGAAGCTCGAAAGTAATTTGATTTACAGCTGACGATCACCTTGGGAGGCACTTTCTAGAAGAGGTGATTCCAGAAAGTTCTTAAGGAAGTACTGGAGTTAAAGAATTATGAAGGTTTTTTCTTGGCAAGAGGTAGAAAGGTCAAATCAGAGAGGGTTTTTTTTTTGTCATGGAAAGATTCTCAACACACTGGCTTAACTCAGAGAAAACAGTGTGACCATGCACTCAATCCCTAGCAGATTAGATGTATGGAACTGGCCCTGTTGCTAATAAAAATCCAGTTTCAAGACAATAGCTCCAATTTACTTCTTCTCACATCCAAAAAGCCACGTGGCCAGAGGGATCACTGTGGGCTGCTGGAGCTGCTGTCTACACACTTTCAAATTATTTTTTCTCTGCACCTATGGCAAACAACGCCACAATTTCAGCTCTGGTTGAAATCATCTCTAACAGATGACCTTTAGGCCCTAAATTTAGAAAGATTTTCAAAAGAAATGAAAGCTGAGAAGGTTTTTTTTTCTACCTCTCTTGCTTTACCATTCAGACACTACCCAGTATTAGCAGTGTACAGCTGCTTTGCTGAACCATGGACTCATCTGCAATGCAGCAGCTCAGCAGCAATTCATTTCTGCTTTGCTTAAAGTTTAACTTCTTCCTTTTTTTTCTTTTTTTCTTTTGAGCCTAGCAGGACAGAAATAGAGTCTCATTCTATTTTAGAGGCATAACAGAAAAGGCCACTCATTGCACACGCTTCAGACACTGGCTGGTTTTGACTGACACCACTAATACTGTGCAGATCTGGGCATTTTCTCTCCCTTATTTCAGATCATTTCAGACGTACCTTTGTCTCATTTCTACCCCTCTTGTAGCCTAGCTGTGCAGATAATTGTAGCATGTGAGCAGAAGTATAAAAAAAGGTAAAACTACATAGAAAGCACACCATAATATGAAAGCAAACATTCAACTTGACTTACCATCTCTGTGACACATCAGAATGCTTTATCCCTGAGGGGTATGTGACACACACACTGTGCATGTCAAAGCCAAAAACAGGTCACCTAGTAGGTACTGAAATAAAAGAGGCACCATATCACTGCTGATTGCTCACAGTCAGCCCACAAAAATTTCTGCTTTTGCCACAATAGTAACACTTTTTTATTTATTTTATGGTATGCATCGAAGAGGGAGCATTTGCAATATCCCCCTGGGGAACCAGCAGCCCCATGGGTGCTGTGTGCTCACCCTCACCCAACCCTGAGCCTTCCCAAGCAACCCCTGCAACAAACTTACCCAACCCTGCTGTATATAGAAATGTTCAGTTCCTTCCTTTCTTTTTAAACTTCTGTTTTGTTTTGTTTAATAGCCAACCACCCTGTGGGGACCTAATTCAGGGGCACCTGCATTTCACACCAAGAGAACAGAAACAGAAACAGAACAGTTGGGTGACGGGGCCAGGGAGAAACCATCCAAAGCAAGTGTGCATGATTGCTCCATGTCTCTGCCCTGGAGAGACAGTCAGGGCACAGAGAGAACGAGTCAGGCTTTGGTCTAGCCTAACAGCCAGGCCACGTTTAAGAGCTGACCAAAACTCTCCTACAAAGGAACTGAGAGCGCGGGGAATCGTTTTTCTTGATGCACGATGCTTGCTTTTTGTGTTTCTTGGGTTCAATACCTACTCATAACCTCTTCAGAGATTTGTTGCAGTAGCCTCTGAATTCTCAAGTTTCTTGGGGTTTTACTTGGTTTTGCTCTTACACTGTGTTTTCTCTTTGACGTTCTGTTTTCCACTGTTTGTCACGGCACCGCAGGCGTCGCCCAGAAATCGGTGTCTCACTCGGGCATTACATAACAGTAACACCAGATATTGCTGATGTTTCCCACTGTTTACAAAGCAAACTTAGTTCGCTCTTCATGTTTTCCAGTACACAATTGTCAGTTTACAAATGAGAGCTGGCTGAGTCATTTTTGCCGAGCCATCGCCTTTCCACTCGCTGTATCCTAGTCCGGAGTGACAGGGAGGACATGGCAAGAACTGCCACGCCAGAAAGGGCAGATAAACTGCTGCTGCAGAGGAGGGAAGCTATTTTGTATTTTGACTTGATGTACAATGTTATGAGGTTTTTTTCAAAGCTACTAAGTCTTTTAATGTGGCAGTGTTGATGCAGGATTATTTTTTTTTTAAACTGTTCTTTTTTTTTTTCCTTTCAATTTCCAGCATTCATTACTAAGAGCTAAATCTTTGGCCAGAGTAAAGTGTCTCATCTGACTTTCCTAAAATTACACTGAATTACACATGCTGTGGCCCCCGCCCCAAGTCTGCAGCCATGTATTTCAAGGGTACTTGCACTTACTGAAGTTTAAAAGTGAAAAAAGGTGGTTTGGTTTTTTTTTTGGCCTCCTGTGTCCTAACCTCGAGGTGTCACAGAGCATACAGGGCAGTGATTCTGAGCAGGCCATAGCTAACTTTCGTGCCCAAACCTGACTCTTTTCCCTGAAGATTTACCTCTTAGTCTGTCCTTTGCCAGCCCTGGCATAGCCCTTCTCTGTGCATGTGCTTTGGAAAAGGAGCCAGGTGACATGCAGGGGAAGAAATGTGGGCTATGCAGAGAATAAATCTCTTCATGTCAGTGTTTCCCAGCATATGCTATAGAGCCAAGTGGATCTGTTTCTCACACATCACAGCTCTCCCTCTAAACACAATGAACAATAATTTTCTTATGCTTTTCCAGGCTCTGGAAGAAGAGCCAGTCCAAAGAGTCAGTGCGTGAATCCGCTTTCAGACAGCTCTCCACTCCTTTCCTGTGCACTTCCAATAGGCACAGCAATGATGCAGCACCAGCACCACTACCCTGCCCTTTTGGAGATGGATGTTAGCAGTCATAAATAACCACTGAATCCATGAGAACTAAGAGGAGCTCATTCTTTTGCAGTCCCA
Source organism: Myiotriccus ornatus (assembly GCA_036023395.1). Lineage (NCBI taxonomy): Eukaryota > Metazoa > Chordata > Aves > Passeriformes > Tyrannidae > Myiotriccus > Myiotriccus ornatus. Next base: position 15,508,059 of record JAYRBT010000010.1, on the reverse strand, counting down.
ATGGTGTGTCACACCATGATCCACCGCTGTGTCTCATAAAAATGAATTGGTCTTTTGTCTTTCTATTCCTCCACATTACCAGCCATTTGCATTTCCCTCAGATGAATTCTATAACCAGGTTGAGTGACTATTCTTTACAGAATTGGTTTCAGGCTTTCCAAGGCGTGGTGGAAGAGGAAGGTTGGCACACAGAGAACTTCACTACTGATGCGATGCCTTCTGGGTTGCAGTGAACTGAAATGATTTTGTTTTAAAGGCTCAGCTTTGAAAGAGTGATTTCACCTTGCCAGTTGCTAATGAAATAACTACATCCATGCCAAATTGAGACTGGTATTGCACACTAAAAAATGACAAGGAACAGCTGTGTTTGATGCTATGGCTTCCATTTATGAAAAGGTTTCCATCTCAGCACTTAGATATTTGCATGGAATAAGCAAAGCCACAGCAGCACAGCTTTGAGAGTCTCAGTGTCCTTGTCCATTACGAATTTTTCCCACAGTTGGCCCTGAGGCTGCAGGAATGAAAAGGAGTGATAGATTGAAAATTATGTTCTAATTACTAGTGTTTTCTCAGTATTTTTTCTAAGCTGATGACCAGATGTTTGACATTAAATATGACCAGTCCAGGCACACTGAACATACACTCTGCTTGAGTGCTTTGTTTGATTAGGGTTTGGGTTTGTTTTCTTTACTTTTCAAGAACCCTTGATGGCTTTACAAGATCTTACAAAAAAAAAAATAATCACAAGTAATAAGTTAACTCCAGTTTACACACATGCAGTGATAACTGTATTAATAGCATGGTTCCTTTTCCTACTGTGGTGAAAGAGCACTGAGCATCATGCTTATAATTTACAGACAAAAAGTTTTTTCCTGAAGGTTGTTGGATTTGCTTCATAGTAAAGTTGTTTTCATTTAAGATGTCTTTGTGTGTAGACTACCTTGTCTGAAGGTTATTTCATTGTATTCTCCTTGATCAAGTGCTATTCACAATACAGTGGATGTCGTGACCCAGTAATCCCATTTAATAAAATTCAGTCTCCTGACTAGCTAGCAAAGGGAGGTCCTATTCAAACAATTACCAGACCTTGGCATTGAACTTGTGACTAATATAAAATCAGAAATGACTCTTACTTTCCTCCTTCTTTTCACCTTGAGTGAATTTTAAATTGATTAATAGATCTAGATATCATCAAATTCCTCAAAATCTGCACACACACTATAATAAAGGCAAAAAATAATTTCTGGTGGGTACATTAATTCACCTCATAAGGCATCTTGCTAATTCCCTTGTCTCTTGAGCTATTTAAAGCTGATGATGTTGCACATTTATCTCCCCAAAATAATTAACTCTTTTCGAAATCCACTGTGTTTCATTTACTCAACCATAACAAACTTGTTGCTCACAACACACAGTTTGATATCCGAAACATGAAAATAATGTGAAAGAAAGAGGCTCTAGATCCATAAACGAAATTTTATCCCAGTGTTGCAATAACTGTAGACATGGTTACTCAGGGCTCCATCCAACTTGGCCTTCAACATTTCCATGGATGGCACAGCCACAGTTTCTCAGGACGACCTGTGCCACCACAGGGTGCCTCACCACCCTAACATTAAAGAATTTTCTTCTATTATCATCTAATCTAAACCTACTCTCAGTTTGAAGCCATTCCCCCTGGTCCTGTCACTACATGCTCTTGTAAATAGTCTCTTTTGCCATCTTTTAGGTTCCTATCACATGCTGGAAGGCTGCAATTATGTCACCCCGAAGCCTTCCCTGCTCCAGGCTGAACAAACTCTTTCCTCTTAGGAGAGGTGCTCCACCCCTCTTACCAGCAGGCAGATATCAGTTTAATATGTTTCACTTCTGGCTGTCGTTGGCCTGGGCAGGGAGGGAGGGATGGCACAGACTGACTGGTACGGAAGGCAGGGATGGTCAGCCAAAACCAGTCTGCTTCTTTCAGCTCAGTCCCAAAACGTGATGCTGAGCTAAAGGGAGCACTCGAGCTCTCATGCCACGATCCTTGGACATCCACCACTACCATTTAAGGGTGTACTGAGGGCCCACAGCTGGGTGGGGGGCAGGGAAAAGCCGGGAGTGAGCATTTGTCAAGGCCTGCAGACTGTTCCTTGGACAGTTCCAATCGAAGCGAATCCCACAAATAGGGGAAAGCATCCCAGCTATCCCAGCTGGCAAATATTATTTTTTTTCCTTTAGAGGAAAAAAATAAAATGCCATCAATTAAAGGATATTTAAAATATCATTCAGCATTTGTTTGGGTTGATTGTTATAGCAGCGTCGTGTGGCTGATGCATTCCTGGTGTAAATGAGTCGCTGCTGTAAAAAGGTATTTCTGCCTGGCCATTATTTCCTCCTCCCTCGACTGTGCTGACAGATCTAATCAGATACTTAATTGTGTTCTTTCAAAAGTGAACAGGAAAGGCGTTCAGTGACCAGTGAAGACATTTCCAAAGGAAAACGTTCACTTCCTCCAGAAAAAAAAAATAAAAAAAATAAAGGATTAGGTCTCTTTGGGACTGCATTATTGAGAATGAATGGCTGCAAATGTGGATTGCAGATGATTTACTCTATATCCCAGGATTTGGGGGATGAGTCATACTACTGTACCAGACAATGATGGGACAAGTAAAAAAAAATCTTCTATTGGGAGAAAGAAATATATAGTGAAAAAAAAGAAAAGGTTCTTCAGCACACTGATAAAAATAAATACATATTCAAAAGAATTGTAGGACTGCATTTTTTTTATAGCAGAAAAAGAAAAGAAGAAATTGCTTGCATATCTAGGTTTTTCATATTGTTTATCTAGTAACTATGTAACATATAAACATTATGTTTGCATTTCATATGTCTGTATGCATATACAAAACCAGTACAGTTTTGAAAACTAATGTGTCGTCTGGCGTGTCCTCAAGCCCTGGATCACTTCTGGACAGAAAGAAGGCAAACCCTAGAAATCTGCTTACTTTAGATCTGGCCTCTGACACTCCTTGATAGATAACAGAAAACAGTGTCATTTTTAACAGGCCTTCAGCTGAGATAAAACCCTTTATATTAATGGCCATATTTCTTTGCTGCATCAGAGAATGTAAAAGACAGGGTTTGGCTGGAAAAAAATGACCCTCTTGGCATGTGCTGATATCGAGGAATATTAAGTATTTTCTTCCAGCTCACTGAGGCTTCCCAGATTTAAGGCAGACTAGTACAGCTGTCCACAGCAAGGTAATACACAGTACAGCTCTTTCTGGAAGAATTCTGGGAGACAGCCAGCCCGAGGAAAAGTGCTTAGCTAAATTCAACACAATATTATTGTTCATTTCTCTGCTCACTGAAACAGACCTGGAAAGTGAATTTAAGCTCCACAGTGTGCGAAGTCTGTATTAAATAAGAAGTTGAATCAGGTGACTATTTATTAGAAAGTACAGCAGATGCTGAGTAACACCAATCTGAGTTGTAAGAATGCCAGTCCGTGGAGCCACTGAAAGCAAAACCTAGGAGCTGTGTTTCAACACGTGAAATTGAAAAAGAAAAAGAAAAAAGGAAAAAAAGGAGATTAAGGCACGTACAAAAGTGTGTTCCTTAGTATGCACCTACTTGAATGAGTTTTCCCCAGTGTGAAAAGTGCCATGCCATTAGAAATAATATTGATTTATGGACAACTGCCAGCTCTGCTTTGCTCTGGGTAAAGGAAAGCAATGCAGAATTATACTCCATCATTCACCAGGTTGCTTCAGCCCCTTTTTCTTAAATAGAAGCCCATCATAATATTACAGAATACTTTAAAAATGTTCTGTAATTAGTTTCCAGAAATAAATTAGCTAACAGTGGATGAATCACAGACTTTTTTCCTTCACACACCAGGCTGATCAACCCTCAGAGATACTTGAACCTGGAAAAGTCACAATTGAAAACAGTGTTATAGCCTTCCCAGCCCTGCACAACTTTCTCATAATCAGGTCCTGGCTTTCATTCCTTCTTCTTGCTGTCTCCAAAGAGATACACTCCCACTGGCATGATACTTGTCTTGCTTTTTCAGGAGTGATGGAAGTATAGCAGAGTCGTGCACGGCTGAACTGAGCTTCCAGCTCCTTTTGAAGTCAAGAGAATGGCAGACTGTGCATGTTAGAGTATTTCTTTTATTGCATTTCCCAAAACAGTGCTGCTTGTGAGCTTGCCAGCGCTAAGCAGTTGTTAGTTTAGTGTACAGGAGAGCAGCAGCTGCTGGGCACGTGCCAGCTGCTTTAAGTAGCAACAGCACTGCCACCCAAAGCCATCCAAAAACACAGCAGGACTGAGGAACATGCCACGAACTCATCTATACATTTATATCCCTGCTGCTGTGGGCAGGATGCAGTAATCACATATGCAGCCCTTCAACACAGGCCTGACAAGAAAGCGACTCCGAATCCAGCGTAGCCAGGAGCAGAGTGAACGCAAACTTTAAAATTACTGTCCCCCTCAGGGGTTTGCTGCCGGTTTTCTGCTTTACTTCTCGAATAACTTTATTGCTGCTTTGAAAAGCTCTGAAGTACTAACCAGCAGTTCACTTGTTAATGCCACAGTCTGGGCCAGCAGCGGAAGCACCAGCTGGTTTGTTTCTGACAAAGGCTGCAAAGAAAGAGCACACAGCTCCTCAGGTTTGCTTTTGGAGAGCAGCAGAGATTGCCTTTTGATGTACAACTGCCTCCATCACGTGAGGCAGGGCCTCCAGCACACAAAACTGCACTCCTGATTCTGGAAGCAAAGCAGTGGGGTGGGTGTGAGACTTTGGCCCCACGTCTGGATGTGTTAGTTAAAGTCCTCTCACCTCCATTACTGCCCAGCAGCTACATGGCTCTGCATTTGCCATTTACCTCAACACATATTGGGGCAACAAATAAAGAGTTATCACATGAGATTCTGCAAGATTTGCAAAAAGTAGTTGAATAGTTTCTTTCTCTTTTCTTCATACCACCTAGAGCACTGAAGTAATCAAATGATTACTTTAATCTCATTCCCATTTTGCCCCATCTTGCAAAACAAAGTACAGCACATGGGAGATCTCATGCTAGAGCACATTTCCTGCACCCATGCTGACAGTCACCCTCCTCAACACAACGCCCACCACCAGTTTGCAGCATGAAGTGCTCCAGTCTTCTGTCCAAAGCCTTCACACACCATAGAAATGAATTTAGCATTGTCTCCTCTTCCTGCAAGTAGGCACAGAGCCAGTGCTGAGGGCGGAGGGGCAGGGCCAACCTCCAAGGCAGTGTCCCCTCCACTTCCAAAATGTCTCTGCAAGACCTTTTACTGAACAAGAGCAAACAGCTGTTTGCAGCAGCAGGGGCTCCTTCACGCTGCCAGAACTTGTCACAGGAAACCACGGGACGTGCTGACCCCTGAGAACAGCCCCTGGGCCTGACCCGACACCCCAGACACGCACCAGCCCTCACTGGGGCTGCCCGTGGGACACCAGAGCTCTGTGAGCTTCTGGCACGGGCAAGATGTTTCTAGGACAGCCCCTTCTCTGGGGGACAAAGGCTGCCTGCTGGAGTGCTCTGCAGAAATTCCTCCTCCTCGTGGTAGGAAACAGCCGAGACCACGGAGCCTCCAGTGGGATAAACACTAGAAGCAACACACTTCAAGGTAGCTCTGAAAAGCCAAGCCCAAGCACTACAAAGGCAACTATTTCCCTGGAACACTGGCAGTGGCCGCACTCAGGAATCAGGCATTTCAGATTTAGGGGCTAAACAAAGAACTGAAAAGTCCCGACATTTCTGGGGCAGGGAATAGAGCCTGGAGAGATTTCAGAAGGCATTTGTGTGCTTGAACTTAAAGATAGGAAATTGCTGCTCACCTGGGACATGCAGTTCTTGGGAATATCCAGACTTAGTTATCTTGCTTCTGCTGAGTCTAAAGATCTTATTCTGACTATTTAGGGTGTTTTTTTAGAAGTAATGTAAAATCTTCTATAAGAATTTAAATTATCTGTGTGCCTAATTTGTTTTGTTTATCTGTGTTGTGCTACAAAAAGATGGATTACACATTCAAAACTCACCTGAGTGGCTGCAGAGTTTTATGAAGGTACAGCTGGTATGATGCTTCAAAGGTCAGCTGATTTCCACAATAAAAGATGATCTGAGATGGAAAAAAAAGTAGTTTTCCTGAGCTCATGCCTATTTTGAAATGATTATTAAAAGGCAACTTCGACACTGCGTTAGAAAAAGGGGATGGATGAGTACCAAAAACATTTTCCTGTCCTTATGAAGACCTGTTAATAAAGGAACATTTTTAAAAAGCGAAATATATTACAACCTAAATAATATCTTCCCACCCAGAAAAAGTTGTTTCATACTTACAGACAGGCACTGGGGTGAGGTAGGATTCATATGTGGGTGTCACGATGGTGCAAAAGAAATGCTGTACAGGGTGGGTGACTCACAGGTGAAGTCGTCCATTCACTGAATGGGATCAAAAATGGAAATGGAGTCGAAGAAGATACAGGAAATAAGAAGTAGAAGGTAGAAATACCGTAGGATGAGTGAGGGTAGCAAAGCAGTAAGAACAGACCATCAACACCCCACATCCTGTTGACAGCAGCGGAGACACCTGGTCCATATTTATCATGCAGAATACAAGTGGTATGAGTGAGACCCAGAATAACTGGGAGGAAACCTAAGAGAGCAGAGAAGGAAAGAGCCTTTGGGCAGGTGAGGTGCAAGGGTGGGCAGCGTGGTGAGTGCCCATGGGCTGCACCATCTCCCTCATTCTCCTCCTGGGGATGCTCCAGTCCCCGTCAGATGGGTGAGTGTGTGCTGGATGCCCCCAGTCACAGCTCAGGTTGTGCAGACACAGCTGCTGGCACAGCTGACATCCTCATCTCATTCTCAGCAGGGCAGGGAAAGCCTTCATGGAGTCCCTAACCGAGGAAAGAGGAGGAAAATGTGTGTTTGTATCCTGTCCCCCAGCATTTTTCATCCCGTTCTAGGTAATTTCAGCCACAAACGTTCAACTAATTAAGAGAAAACAAGACTTGATTTGAATTCCCAAGCCGAGACTGCAGCCTTGTCAGATTTCTTCTGCTGACAGATTTCTGTTTTCTATTGGGTTTTTTTAATCTTTTATCTGGTTTGAGCTGTCTGCAGAAAGTGAAGCAAGTCCACTTGGAGGCTGTTTCTGAGGTATTGCCTCTAACGATCCAGTATTCAAGTCTGCTCGTTAACAGTACAAGGCACCTGATCTTGTTAAAAAGGTTAACTAGTGCTGCAGATAAAATCCTAACTAAAACCCTTAATTCTTTGGATGTTTATCTACTGTGGCATTGAATTGACTGTGTAATGTCTGAGGTGTGCTGCCAATAATGGATTCAGTCTGTAATCTCTGCAGGAGAGGCAGCTGAATTTTTTCTGTATGCAAATTGCTGACAATGTTAATGGCCATCAGCAAGGAACAAATAATCCTACCCATAATGCCAGCACCAGTTTCCTGTCTGTATCACAATCCATTCTTAGGAAAGAAATGTAAACTCAATACAACAGCTCCCCCCCATTTATGTAGAAATATTCCTCTTGCAGGCTTCAATCCAATTAAAAGCTCTTTTTATTCTGTTTTGCAGAGGCATCTAAAGAATAAGATGTTCTACCTGGGGATGTATGTGTATTATCAGACCTGCCTATTTGCATGTCTTTGTTCCCAGATTCTTAAAAAAAAAAAAAAATAGAGAGAGAGAGAAAGTTATTCCATTTGAATAGGAATTTCAGGCAGCAGAAATATAATTTGCACATATAGATGAACTCCAGAAATACTGGCCATGTCGTCAAACACACAGCTGGACAGATTCTTGTCTCACAGCATTCAACCTGCTCACTAGCTGGGAATGCTTAAATCCCTGCCCAGCACAAACACTCCTGAGCTCGTGTCACTGATCTGTTGTAATACAAAGGCTCAGTGTCTCTCTTCATGGCCCATCAAATTTGAAGATATCATACTGATACTACTGGAAAAAAACACCGTGCACCGATCCTGCTCGCTTGCAGGGGGTCATTTTCAGGAAGAGAGACTAATGGCACTGGGATTATGCAGCTAAATGAGTAAAACCATGTGCTGCCATTAAGTTGGTTATATTTACATTAAAAAATAATCTCCATCAGAAAATAGAATGTCTGGAATTTGCTATATTTTACTATGTTTTCTATGCAATGGTCACAAAAGGTTGTGTTTCAGGTAATTAACTGTGATTTGCTGAGAAATGGATTGAAAAGGTTGTGTTTTATGACAACAGGCTGAGTTGCAGCAATCTGATTTCTTTGTGTGCATTTCAGCAGTGCAGCAGAAGCTGAAGGATGGACTGAATTCTTAGATGGCTGTTTTGGTACCAGCAGCAAGACAGAATTTATTGCCTGCTTTCATTCATTAAACCGTACACATTAAAATAATAGAAAATACCTGAAGACAATCAGCAGTGGAAATCACCTAAGGGAAGGCAGTTAAGATAATTTCCAGGTAGCTCTACAGTATGTCAGTGTCAATGAGAGGAATGTTAGGAAAGCAGAGTGGAGTTAATGAAATGCCATTTCACTGTCAAGTGCTGAAGCACCACCAGCCAAGGACTTGTCAGGACAAACTGTGGTAGCAGTGAGTGAAGAACCAGCTGGAATGGTGCTGGAAACAGGACCTAACACTGACTGCAGACTGTGCCACGAGGTAAGGCCAGACATCACTGTAGTTTCTTACGGTGGTCTCCAGTACATTTTAGCAAAACACCCCAGGTCACAGTCAAAGCCCTGTTTAGCACCAGTGGTGGCCAGAAAACAGGGCTAAGCTCAAGAAATCTATCTGTTTAATCACCTAAAAATATTTCAACAGTCTGTCCTCTTTCATTCTGGAAGAAAACATCCACTAATTTTGGGTGCACACACATAAAACATGGGCCACATCCCATCAGGGAGCTGTCACTACCTTGCTTTCAGAATGAGGAAATGATTTACACCAACTCAACGTGTTGCAGCACCAGCAAGGAGAAGGATGAGTTTTGCAGGCTGGGAAGGAACATCAGTGACATTCAGTGACATCCTTGTGCAGATTGTTCATCTGATCATTAAACTATCACACAGAAAAAGTAACACTGGCTGTGCTATGCAACCACATTCCTCAGGACAGAACTGCATTACTTTAAGACAGAAAATTGCATAATTGTGTGCATACTATTCTAGCTACGGCATTGACAAGCATTATATTCTATCTAAAAAAAAAACCAACCAAACAAACAAAAAAAACCAAAAAAAACCACACAACAGAAAAGTTAATGACACTCAAATCAGCAGCAAGAGAAAAAGCAAAGAGTCTATTTTACGTACAGTAATAAAGGAAAAGCAAGAATTCCCATGAACAGCCAAATGCAGGTAATTCTGGGGCAGGAACCCAACAAAACAGGCACAAGGGTGAAAAGGGCATTCCGAGATAATTAATGTAGTGTTTCATTTCTGCCTTGTTTCATACATACCTTTCTGGTTGCCTTTCATTCTTTTTTTTATTTCGTTTTTTTTACTTTTTTTTTATTTTCATGTCATTTTCTGAAGTTAAAACCGTTTCTAGAATTAGCTGGAGCCCTGCAGAGGACAGTGTTGGCACTGGCATGTGGCATGTTGTCTCTGTGTGTGCTGCTGCCAGGCGAGGACTGGCACCCCCAGAGTTCCCTCACCTGGCTCCAACAGGCTCCTTTTGGATGCTTTTATCTGTCCCTGCTCGGGTTGATTTTACAAGGTTTGGAAGCCTCTGCATAACCTTTATCCACAAGACAGGCTACAGACTTCTTCAAATCCGGCAAACCCATATTTTCTTCCCCTCAATATTTTGCAGCAGTCAGCTGGAGGCACCGGCCCTGCTCTCTGCTGTGCAGGCTGCTCGATGTGCTCGATACCACGCAGCTTTTTGACACCACCCTACATGGCAACACAAATCCATGGGTTATGCTTGGAAGGCACAAACGTAAAGAGGAGAGAGACGTTATTAAACACCATGGGAGTGCTGTAGTTTTAACCCTCTGTTCTCACACCCCATGTCTCCCAGGCTGGTTCCACTGCAGCAGCAGCAGCAGATGAGGCAGAACAACCTTCAGCAGCTGCAAAGTGTCAGCAAACACTGGAGCTGCCAGGGCTCTTTCCCCTTTCAGTTTTATGGTGGGATACATAGCTGTGCAGTGAGAAAGCAGGACATTCATCCAGCTACTTTTGCAGAAGAATGAAGGCAGTTCTCAGACAAACACTTTAACATCCAAATATTAGCAACAACCACATAACCACTACGCAGGCATGTGTCTGGGAAATGTTTTTTTGATATTAGTGCTTTAAAAGAAAAACTGATGGGTCTTTCTGTCACAGAAACAGCATTTTTCACAAGTGCAGGAACACACAAGGGGGCTCCCTGGTGCTGCTGGCCAGGGCTGGAGGATGCTCAGTCTCTGCTGAGTTAACATGTTAAACTCATGAGGTTCAAGGTAGTGCCCCCAAACCCCAATGAGATCAAGAGCCAGCACACCAGACACAATGCAAACCAAGGGGTCGGTCCTGCTCTGAGTGTTGCCAGATTAGGTAGCAGTGGGAGCAGTCAGTGCAAGTCAAAGCATCACTGTCCTTGACCAACCAGCAAGGAACCAAGACAGGAGGATGATGATGACAAACTCTATTTTCCTATGAGGAAAATCAGAGTAGAGTGAGTTACTGAGGCTTAAGGGGGAGAAATCTGTGAGAGAGATCAAAATCATCACCCCATCTCTGAAATTTCCATCCTGAGACTGAAGCAGAGAGCCTCCAGGTCTGACTGTCACCACGGGCACACAGGGAGAGAAACCAGAGCTCGTCGTTCAGAGGTGCCAATTGGTCTGATAGTGCACTTCATTTATTTTCAGAAACTGAATTTGCTAGGAAGACATTAGCTATTGAATAAACAGAAAGGATGATGTTCCCCTCTGGAACCTGAAAACATCTTTTTTATTTTTGTTTTCCTTTTTTTTTTTTTTTTTTTTTTTTTTTTTTTAGATTACCCTGTCATTGGTCCTTGAAGACTTACTGCTAAATGCTCAGTAATCAAGAACTGATCCTTAAACCAAACTCAAATGTCTTATTTGTGCAAGACTGTGAATAACTTTGGCCTAATTCCCTCTTTTCAATATAATTCAGCTGACTTAGGGAGAGTTTATAGCAACATAAATGAGAGGAGATTCAGGTTCAATGCTTCATTTTCCACCCGCATCTGAAGTTAACTACCAGCTTTATTCCCTGGTCCTGCTGAAAGAGCTGATGATGGTGGTACACAAACAAAGGCGCCTTGACGTGCAAAGAGTTGTGTATGTTGTTGCTAAACAAACATGCCCATGTTAACTTCAGCCTCATTAAAAATACAAGAAAAACATTCATCCTGGGATCCCAGACAGGCAAATGGTACTAAAGGATGTGTTCTAAGCATTAAAAAACACACAAAACACTCCAAAACAAACAGGAAAAAACCCCACTGTAAATCCACGGTAGGTAAATACCCAAAATTATAAACCTTAAAAAAGAAAACATGTTTTCTGTGTCCTGCCTAGTACGTCTTGATTCATGGATAAAAGGATTTAACATTCTTTTTACTCTATCCACTTTTAATAGGAAAATCCAGGTGCAGATGTGGGCTTCATTCCAGTGCCAAGCTCCCTGCTCTGTTTAATAAAGAGTTTAATGCAATTTAATCCAAAGCAGCAAAGAGCCCTAAGATACCAGCACTAGAGATTCAGAATCCTAATTAATTTTCTGTTGGTCACAGTTGTCACAGAGATTCCCTCACTTGTGCTTTTGCTAATATGGTTTAAAAAAAAATTAAATCCACTGAACAGTGTTTGCACTCAGTTGCAGTTCCTGGTGAAATGATTAGTATTTATATAAGAAAAAAGAATATTTCCGACCAGAATTATTCAGTTATCTCCTCCTTCCCCTTTGCTTTGCCCCTGCCCATGAGATTGTTCTGTCATTAATGAAAGGATAAGCACAAATGCATGGAAACACCACTGGCTGAGCCTGTCTCATCATTCAGTGGTGTTTAGGAACAGAAGGCAGAAGCACACTCTCAACCCTGCTAGGAAACCCACAGGGAGACACGACACAAAGACCTTTCCGCTGGTTCCATTTCATTCTGGACTTGGGTGAAATTCTGATTGAGAAAAACGCTGGCAGGGACTCAAATAATGCACCACAAATTCAATATACTCAATACAAATGAACAAACACCAGAACTTCTGACCTCTAGCCACAGTATCACTTTTGTAATATGATGACACCATACCAAGCTATTTCCTCCTGATTCAAGAGCCAAATGCTATTTGCTGAAAGCCAGTTGAGTTTGTCTAAACTTAATAAAATATCCTTCTGCAACAAAGCATAAGGATTTTCTTCTGGAAGAAAATAATAAACATTTGACAATTTAAACAAACTGAACCCTGCCAAAACCTTCTGAGGCTCAAATATATTGCTTTGTTGTTTTTTTTTTTTTAACCCCTCCCCCCCCAAATCACAGATTTTAATAAATGACAAAAGTAGATCATGTTGTACAAGGGATTCTTATTAAGTAGATTGGGAAAAATACTTAATGTCTGGTGTCTGCCTCTTCACTAAAACTGTTTCATGGCTTTGATGGGTCTCACCTTTATCATTTTCACTCCCATTTAAAGATACCTGAAACAAACTGGTTTCCACTACTGCAGCAAAGAAAACCAGCACAGTAAATTGCACAGTCAAAAATAATAATAATTGAAAAAATCACAAAGCTCATTCCATAACTAATTTAAGGAATGCTGCTGGGTTGTGGGGTATTTTTTAATAATGCACCCTTTCACGAGGACGAGTTTTAACTCAGCTTCACGTAAATGCTGAGCTGTTTTATAATCACCACAGTGAGAGGGGGCACCTGAGTGCAGTTGGGCTGTCCAGGAGTTACTCAGCATCTGGAGAGACTGCACAAACCTCTTATAAAAATGCCTTTGAGACTTCCTTTTCCCGGAAGGAATGGCACCTCTATGGGCTATGAACACCGTTTCTCTTCTTGTCAGTGGGAAGAATTATTCTCGTGGTGACAGCAATAAATGTTTTTAGATTACTGAGAGGCTTATACACAACAAGAAAATAATTCAATTTGAGGTTTTACTTAAAGTACAAAACGTGGTCTTTTTCCTGCTGACGCCTAGAGCCCTTTGCCAGAGCTTTCAATGTCAGCAGGACTATGCCTCTCTTACTTGTAAGGAAAGATTCACTCTGTGATGATTACAAATGGAAAGGCTGAACAATACATGCTGCTGAGAAAGTCCTGTGACTGGGAAAAATTCCTCACACCTCCTGCTGCTGCTTTCAGCATCATCATTTGGGCTATTTGATGTCACAGTGGGGCTCCCAGGGCGGCCGGTGCCGCAGGGGCCAGCGCTGATGCTCCCAGCTCCAGGCCCAGCACTGTAATTGGAAAGAGAAGAGCAGGTTAAGACAAACCCATCAGAATGGAGAGCTAAAGGCAGCAAGAGATGAGCCCTTGTGGTGATGGAGTTATCACAGCTTGGCTATTTTCGGGCTGCAATTTCCTGCGGACATACAGGAAGAGTGGGGAAAAAACCAACTTGTACGTGCTTAAGTTTAAACCACTGTCCTGATCTTTACGCCTTTCAAGATGAAAAAATAAATCTCAGATGGTCTGTACCTGAATCCAGGAATGCATTTTCCTCCTAATTCCCCCAGAGCTCCAGAGCTGCAATTAGTTATTGAGAGTGTCCGTGTTTTCTTGGTCCCACCTCAGGATTCAGCAGCATTCGATATCAATGCACACTGAGCATGTCACCATGTTCCCTTTTGGTTCAGTGACAGCATCCTCTGGATGTCAGTGGGAACTGGGACAGGCTCCGAAAGGAGTTGTGATTCGCTCTTAAGCTAATTTCTTCCCTACAGAGTTTTCAAATAATCACTGTTTTAGGCATATGATACTTCACCGAGAGTGCTCTGTAGCAGTCTAGTGCACTGAAACACATCCCCAGATGAACATTATCAGCAAAATGCACTGAAGGGCGAGAACCACCCCACGAAGGTGCTCTGAGAGGGAGGGAAAGTGCTTGTGAAGATGCAGATGAGTGAGTAACTTGTTTGGCTCTCAGGGGTCAGGGGTGAAACCACCAGCAATCAGGTGCTGGGGGAATACAAGAAAGCACTGCAAATTCATCTGCCTCGACATGTGGGCAAGGATGACTCAGATGTCTTCTTTCATTTTGATGTCACTTTTCTGAGTAACTGATGTTTATCTGTTAAGGAGCAGAAGAGTCATAAAAGGGATAAAAGACTGTTTTTTCTTAGGAAGAAACAAGTCTAACCCACAGCAGAAATCTTTCTCTATATTTTCACCACAGTGACAAAGTGATTCCTCTCTCTTTTCATTAACATTATTGTACTTGTCAAGCAAAAGTCAAGTCAGTAACTAATAGCTTCTTGAAACATAAGGTTTTGACATGTAAGGTCTTTGTTTTCAGTTAATGGAAACAGGCCATCACAAGAGAACTTGACTGTGCCCTCCTGGTCTCAGTCACCTCAAAAGTTGCTGAAAAATGGTGATCAGGGTAAGTGGGAATTGAGTAAGGCTGGCTGGGGCCAAACTTGTTCCCTATGGTCTTCCAGGACAGAAGACAGTGCATTCTTGCAAATTTATCTGTAACATTTTACCTGTTCCCCATAAATTTACTTTTACTCACTTACACTCTCGTGCACTAGCAGACTAGTCATCTCTCAGCCACAAAATTTACCACCAAGACTTATGTAAAGATTTGCTACAGATATTCCATTCTAGTGCTTCCTAACAAGAGCCACTTTCAGGCTTATCAAAAAGAGATAGAGATGGTTTCATCAGTGTGCTACTGCTCCCTCAGTCATGCTCTGACCTTGGGCAGGTAATTTATCTGGTCTGTGCATCAGTTTTTCCTTCTACAGATAGGGGGAATTGAATTTTACCTTATAGGGGCATACTGTGAAGCTGCAGAGTTTTAAGGCTGGCAGGAGCAGACCTAATAAAGGGACAAGATACAAGACCCCAAGGCAGACACAGCTCTTGGGTGCATTTCCCAGGACTTTGCATTTTATAAACAAGGCCAAAGGGATTTAATTAAAAAAAAAAAAAGTAAGTCTTCATAAAAGTTAAACATGACACTAGCTACCTCACAAAATCATAACATTAAAACTCCTACATTATGAGAGCTTTCAGATCAAAATGCTACACAGTAGCTCAAATGGAACAGAAATAAAAAGGCATTTATAGCCGACTGCCCTCCTGCCAACCACTCCTTTGCAGGCTGGGCTCAGCTTCCACTCACCAGCTGCAGTCAACACAATTTTTGGAGCTGCAACAAACTCTGCTCAGGAACTTTCCAGCACCTGAGAAGGTCCCTGTGGTATCACCCCACACTGCAACAGCCATCCCAGCAGAGCAGCAGTCCCTGCCCCGTGTGTGGCACTCACATCCTGAAAGAATAACCACTGGTGACTGTCAGCACATAAATAACCACCTGCACTGGTCTCACCAGGCTGGACAAGGATGGCCAAGGGCAGATCAATGCACTCCCAATAGAAGGGAGAGGGGCGAGAAATATGAACTGGGTTCAATCCAGGGAGACCTTGCCCGTGGGCAGATGCTGATTTGGCCTCCTACCTCCATCAGGAGCATGTGCATATCTTCACTTCCCCACTCTGCAGCCAGGGAAATGAAATGTCTCTGGGACATCTGTCAAACTTCTGCCCTCCTCACTGGTTTTCTGGAGGATATTTTTGGTTGGTTTTTGTTTTCGGTTTGGCTTTTTAAAAAAAATAAAACAAAACTGATGAAAGTCTAAAATTACTAAATATCTTCTTTACTTTCTCCCTGAACACCGAGTCTCACCATCCCACCCCTCTGAGCTCTCCCAGCGTCCGAGCGGACCTTCTGGAGCGTCTTGTCCCAAAAATATTCATTGATGGCAGTTTCTCAAGCAGCTAGACATTATTTCTGTTAATTAGGCCTTTTGGCTGCTTGATATGCCAGAAAATTCACATTTTTCTACTCTTTTTCTCCTGCTTCTGAGTTGTATTCATTCAAGATGAAAGCCAGATGTTATATTAATAAGAGAACTGCCTTTACTAAAGGGAAACATTCATCAGAGCAGAAGCAGACGTTGTAGATTTGCTGTGAATTATTTAAATTCCTTCTTTTTTTTTTTTTTTCTTCTGAACAGGAAATCCAAGAAGATGTATTTGAAAGCAATAGTATTGTGACTACAGAATAAAAGCCATTTACCCTAATCCCTGTTAAAGCTGGTAATAGGGATTTAAACGTACTGAAGTTTAAAAATGTTTAAATTTGAAGAAAAGACAAATATAAACCCAAAATATTGCAGAAAAAAGACTGTTTGGATAATTTACATAACAAATACTTTTAAAATACAACAACAGATAATTCCTACCAAACCAGCTGGATTTTTTTATATCCAGTGGCAGTGGATTTTCCCACAGAGGCTCTTCTCCCAAGGCTGGGGTTTTAGCACAAATGAACATAAATGACATTTTACCTTATGATGAAAAAACCCAGCATTCTACAAAACAGCTCCTCTGATATTGTGTTGGACGGGTACGCCGTGACTGCTTTCACAGAGGGGTTAGGATGGGGAACAAGTCATTTACGCAAAGATAAACTTCCCTCTGGTGCTGCCCAGCAGGTTCTTGGGGTGTTTCTGACATCTGGGTTTGGCTTTTGTGGAGCTTTGCTGGGTGTGACTCTTGGTCTGGTGCTGGAGGTGCCATGTGCTCCGTGGGTGCCTATTTTTCATCTCCTCCTCTTATTTCTCTTCACAGTGGCAGGAATGACACCTGCAGGAAGAACAGCACGGAAGAAAACTGCAGTGTTTCCTCAATATGAAAATTCAACAGCAAATAAAAAACATTATTCATGGAAAAAAAAAGGAAGACTTTGTAACTGATTGATGCCCACAGTATTTCTCTGGGAGTGGGGGCAAGAGGAGCCTCACACATCACCCCACCTCTTGCCCCTGCTGTTAGGGACATGTTTCTCATACTTGCTGGTAATCTGCATTCTAACAAGCCAAACATGGTTTAGAAATCTAACTCCAGGAGTATAACTTTTCAAACGAAGACTCAAGGTTCTCACGCATTCAAATTAACACTTTGACGATATCCCTCCCATGTATCAGCTATAATCCTTAATAATAAAATATATAACGTATAGATCAGATGTTTGTAATGCCATACATTCATAAAAACAATCATAGTCCTGAAACCTCACTTACCCAGTTTTGAAAAACTTGTTAAAGTGGTAATGAAATTATCTCCTTGTATAGAACCCTTTATTCTTATTATTACATATTTCCATTATGCCATTGCTGGAATATTTTTAAAATTAATATAATCTGTTGTAATAAAAAGAAGAATACTAGCATAGCTATTTTACAGAATGTGTTCCAGTTGAACAAGCTAATTAGCTTTTAATAATGAGCCCCAGCCGATGGATTTACAAAGCAAGTTACTGGAGCTTAATGATTCCAAAATGATATCACATTTACAAGTTAATGTAGGATAAATTATTCATGAGCATCTTATAAATAAGTGTAATAAGTTATTTCCAGGGCTAGTGCTTCCTTAACCTGAGATTCCTCTGAAAATGCCTTTAGAAACAGAGCTTTGTGTGACCCCACATCTACTGTTTAGTGCTATTTTCCCATGAGGTGGCAGAAGTTTGGAAGTAGAAGGTCATTCACCAGCCCAGATTTCCTTCAGCCCATGTCTCTGCTAAGCCCTGCCAATCCCCATGGCTTAAGGGCAAGCAGAGGCACTCAGTGTAATATTCAGCTTCTCTGATTCCCTGGCACACAGTCGTGGCTACCAAAGCTGGAGAAGCCACCTCTCCCAGAACCTTTATTATCTTTGGTTTAACAGTAGTTTGGAACACACAGAATTGAAACAACAGTCATCTACAACACACCACTGCCACTTCACAGTGTGAAAAGCCCTTGCCTTGCTGACTCCTCACACCTCCCTCAACACAGAAACAAATTCCAGGGAAATTTCCTAATGTTAAAGGTGGAAGAGCTGCACAAAGGCATCAGCAGCACCCCTCTGCTTCTTCACCTGGCCCTTTCTTTCACCAGCATGTTCTGGCTCATCCAGCAGACAGAGCTACACTTACCTGTGAAAAGTCAGCAAATTTTACAAACTCTTTCTGACCCAGGCTTTGTCACTCGCCCTGAGAGAACAGCAGAGTTTCAGCAGCAAAAGGTGAATCAAGCTTAAAAAACATTAAAAAAAAAAGAGGGGAAGGAGCTGGTTCAGGAGATATTCTACAGGTAGTTAAGAGTTTTGAGGCTAAAGGAGGGACACCAATTCAGAGCAAAGGCTCTACTATAAGGGCAGCAGGAGGGAAGGGTTGGCTCGGTTGTGAGGTATTAAGATATTTATATTCCTTTGCCTTGTTCCCATTGCCATGCTTGGCCTGGCTCAAGGGATTCCAGCTGTCAACAGAAACATGACTTCAGCTGCCACTGTTAAGGTTAGGACTTTGTGAATGCTTTTCTTCAGTGTTCAGAAGAGTTAAACTGGTTCATCGAGAAATTGCTTCGGTTTGTGAGAATATTTGAAAGTCAAATCTCCTAGCGTGGAATCATCTCTGTCAAACATCACTTTTTATGCAAAAAGAATCTCTCTCCAGCAGGGCTTTTTATTTATCTTATATACAGTTCATAAATCTACAAGTTCTAATTCTAGTTTAAGACCAACAAACACACAGTGAGATTAAGGCAGGAATTCTTTCTCTATTTAATTGCCTGTCTGAGTTACATCTTGGCAAAGTTCCCAATGATTTGTTTGTTTTCTTATGGAAGGTACTCCAAATATTTTTTCCATGTGGTTATTTTGCTTACCAATGGGAGATCTTATATGACTAAGAAACATATATACCTGTAGAACTTTAGATTTTCAGAAGAAGAATCCCCACCGTTCCATTCACCTGCCATTATTTGGGATTGTTTTGGTTTTGACTTCACTGGGGTTTTGAAGTCAAAGCAAGATCTCTTCAGGCCTCAGAAGAAACTATATGGTCCTCCTCATATTTCTGATTTGAATAATTAGCTACAATTAATATTTTTAAAAACAGAGGAAACAGTTGATTTCACAATTGTTCATTGAAAGATGGAAAGCGCTGGATTTTCTCTCAAAAAAGTAACTTAGCAATATTTACTTATATTACCAGGAAACAGGATGAGGGGGAAAATAGGTGAACTATGTTCCTCTTACTCACTTGTCACATGGAGAAGCTGTTCAGTACAAATTTGAATGAGCAGAAGTTCATTAGATGCATCAAAAATTACAACTGTTTCATTATCAAAGTTCATTTGCACGACAGGAGGAGACGAGCTTGACTCAGAGGATTTCTAGCAAAGCGTGTGCCATTTACCGTGGGGGTCAGCTCAGGAACTGGAGTCACTCCTCAAGAGATGTTAATTGTTGCCATCAGGCTCTCCAGCTTCCTGTATCCCTTCAAGAGGCATTTTAGCCCTGCCCTCTCCATCTAGAATATAGCAATCTGGGATAGAAAGACGGATATGTAGACATAAATATCCACATGTGCATAACTTGCATAAGCACAGACACCACACACACACACAGTGTTATGGAAGTCAAAACTGTCTCCCCAGAGGGAAAGGAAATAAGAGCAAACATCATTCCACTATTTAAAAACAGCATAAATTTTTTAAAGGGGACAGAAAGGCACATGGATCTGTGAGGCGATGCCTTCCACTTGGGTATCTTCCTTATGGTCACCTCAAAGTTCATTCGCAAAGTTAAATTCCAGTTTTGAAGCAACAGCAAGCAGAGCAGATGGGTCAGATAGTCTGCAGGGGTCTAAAAGCAGTTAACATAATTATCTATATTTGTGTTCAAGGTATAAAAAGATATTCAATGCATACTCCTCCAAAAAATCCACACTGGATATTTCGTGCTTCATGACCATTGTATCTGCTGTCAGCTGGGCTTTTAGTGGGCACCCCTGTGAAGCTCTGGTTCAAAAAACAAATTGGTGTGATTCACTAGCAGGTTTCAGAGGAATCATACCTTGACATAAAATGACAAGGTCCTTGATGAAGAATCAAGGAGCACTGTCAGTATTTGGGTACACCAATCGAAGCAGTTTCCATAAACATCCCTAAGGCATATTAAAAAAAAAAAAAAAAGAAACATTTTTTGTCAATCAGTTGAAAATACTTAATTTACAAGATGTTGGGAAGAAAACCAACGCACGTTTGCAGACCTTTCTGAGCTCTGTTTCTTCTCCTCCTTTAATTAGTCATTTATTAAACATTTTAAACCCTTAAGGTTTGCCAAGCAGTTCCATCAAGCTCCATCCGTCAATGAGTCCATGAGTTTTCACTTGAGTGAAGAACAAATGAGCAATGTCAACAAGGCATTCAGTTAACAGGAACCAGGTGGGGCTTGACACAGTATTTTCAAGTCGTGCGTCATCGCGTTGCATTCTTGAGCCTGATGTGACTTCCTGGGAGCAGCGCCAAGGCCAGGCAAATCATTATTTACAATTAGTACATCTTGAATATTGCACACTTAAATTTCTCTTGTCCTTGTTTCTTTTGAACTGCCCCCTGTCTTCTTTTGATTCTGACTGTCGGCTCGTTGGAACAAGGATTTCCAACAATTTACAGTTTGAAAAAAGGCCGGAGATCAGCCTCCACACCTGCCCTCACCAGGAGATAAATGATGGCTTCACAGACACGTGAAACAGCGCTTTCTTCTCCCCAGGGAGTGGTTTGCTGTTCTCGAACTGTCACCCAGTGGAAGGTCACCAAAGTGAAGAGGGGATTCATTCCTACAGCACAACTCCACTTCTACCTGCTTTTCTGCTGCTCCTCAGTTGTTGGGCTTCTGCCCAAATTAAGCTCTCAGCTGCCTCTGCAGTTCCTGCTGCCTTCTTATCACTGTCCTGCCATGCAGAGCCCAAATCTGCCTTCCAGCCCCTTTCCAAACCTCCCTTAGCTACCTCAGTCTCCACTGCAACCAGCACGGTCCCCTCGGGCAGACAGACCCAGGACCCGAGCACAGTCTCCATCTCCCCTCTCCAGATTCAGGACATGGCTCCATTTTGCAGATTCCTGATGGGTGACATCTGTAAGATGCAATTTTCTCATATAATCAGCCATTAAAAAACTTCACCAGCAGTACATCCCCCCTCTGATACAATCTTGCCTCAAAAACCCAATCTTGTAGCTCATCCCCCTTCAGAAACCTTTACTGGACTGCTGCGTGACATTTACCTGCCACCAGCAAACCCAGCTTCATCACTCCCCAGTTCCCAGCTCCAAGCAGACACACTGCAGCTTCACAAGCAGAAATCTCTGATTTTTCTCCTTCTCCTCCTTTGTTGATATATCTTATAGCAGATATTTTTAAGAGCCTTTTGGTCTGAAAGGCTTCCCAAGGGCCTGCACCATTACCCGTTCATTGTATTTATTCCGAAGATGCCAAGCTATCACAAACAAATTAGACTCTTAATTACTGCAACAGGAAAATGAGCTTTACTATTAAATCACGGAATAGAATCATAGAACGGTTTGGGTTGGAAGGAACCTTAAAGATTACCTACTTCCAAACCCTTCCATGGGCGAGGGTACCTGTCACTAGACCAGGTTGCTCAGAGCTCCATCCTACCCAGCCTTGAACACTTCCCAGCATCTCTGGGTGTAATTCCCCTAATGCATCTGGTCAAAGACGGGTTGTTGATGTGTGTTTTCCTTATATTAAGCACTACTTAAAAAATTTCTCCTTCCTGAAAGTCTTCAAGTTTACCATTTTGTAATTATCACGTTATCTCCTGCATTTGTAGTATATTGGATCTCTCATAAGTTGCTTATACAGCAGGAATGAGAGATGATTATCACTTTGTTACTTTGAATTTATACTTTGATATGATAATTTGCGGTCTAGATATTATCAATAGGAGCTGGAGGAGGCACCCTGAGCACCCTGGCTGTAATTTGATGAAGGATTTGTGGTTCTACTTGCCAGTTTTTTAACCAGCAATCTGCCTATGTAGGGCCTTTGCCTAACAGCCCCCTCTGCCACCCCCATGAATTACATTTTCGTTCAGGGGAGGACGTGATTATTACAGTTCATTGCTTATCACAGTCTAAACAGTGTCTACAGCCTGTATGGGAAGGGAGGGTCATAAAAGACTGGTTTACAGCCCTCTTCTCTTGGAATTTATTAAGTAGGTAAACAGCACAAATGCTAGTCGGAGTTTCTGTTTTATGTCCTGTTCTAATTCAGTTGTAACTCCAATAAAAATATTGTCAGTGACCTTTGCTAATTCATAGTCTGTATCCGAGGGAAGAAAAGGGAGCTTGTTTTTCACTACTATTCATTCAATTATTTATTTAACAAAAGGCTAATGCCAGACAAGCTTCCCTGCTAGCACATGTATCAGAACTATTTCTGCCCAGAGGAGTAGCACCAGTTTGCTGTTTGCCCCATCTTCGAGAAGATGATAGCCACATTTATTTTCAGAGAAAACACGAGCAAAACTCAGCCACTCATCTTAACAAACATTCACCCCAGGGTGATGGTCCCTGCAGGGACCCTGCATGTCATTTTGGTTTAGGAACAGGTCATCCCTGCCAGCCCTGGCCTCGGGCACAACCTCCCAGAGAACCGGCACCGCTGCCAGAGACATCGGGCCCGATCAGCAATCACAGACCAAAACAATTAAAGCTTCTTGTCAACTGCATGTACAGAATGTCACTGTCATCAAAGCCGAATTCCCATGGGTTTACAGCTCCCCAAACAGGCTGCCAGACTGCACCTGGGGCAACATTTCTATGACCCTTCATCAATATTGGCTAAATAAATTCAGAAGCAAGACGATGACAAACATAAAAATTGGAAGTAACCATAAAATTCTGCCCATTCGTATTTTTCAAGACAATTCCTGTTTGTAAAAGTTGCCAGTTCCTGGACTCCTTGGCTTGACAGTTGCTTGTTTGGTTGCATAGCAACTTTCTCTCTGCCTCTGCTTGCCAGAATCAAAGGGCCCCATGTCACATAAAATAATTAGAGCTTTCTTGGATCAGAAGAACCAAAGTTCGAGCAGGCTGGCTGGCACCTTGTTCCCTGCACTGCTCTCTGACTCCAAACATCCACCTTGACAATAAGTGGTGTTTGTAGCACTGCAATCACAGACCTACCATCTGCCTTTATTTTTTTAAGGACAGTATGGTCCTTCCTGTCACTGGCCATCTCCTGCTCTGAAACTAAAGATGAAAGAGGCCCCTGTACAAGAAGATGATTATCCAGTGTGAAGTGGGAGCATCCTTGTTAGAGAATTTGTTTTCAGCAAATTTGATTAGAAGACCCAGTGCTTTCCTGGTCTTCCCCAGTGAGATGTATGATGGCTATTTATCTCTTCATAAAGATGCAAGACCTGACTGTGAGAGCAACCTCTTGTCTTGATGCCAGTCGTGAAGGTGCTGGCAGTCAGCTCTGCCTCCCACGAAGTACCCAGCCCTGGCTCACGGCCTGGCATGGCCACAGCCAGATGCCAGCCCTTCAAAGCATTATTGACAAAGCCTTTGTCTGTTGGGTTGGCTTTAGGAACAAGACCAGCTGCCCTTTAGCACAGTGAGCTCTCAGGCTGCCCCCTTGCAGGGCTGTGATCTGGGAGGTTGCTGAGGGAACTCTGTTTTGATGGCACAGTCACAGTCCGTTCTCATTCACTGTCTCAGAAGGCACAGGGATGTATCCTACATTATTTTGGAAACTGAGGGCCATCTGATGGGGATTTACACACAGCCAGAATGTTTCATATTGGGATTTTGCCTTAAGTCCTCCTTACCTCGTGCAAATGCCAGCGTGATCTAGTCTGGAGGGTGGGCAGCAGCTCCTGCTTGGCAGGGCTGTGGTGCCCAAAGCAGCTGACAGGAGACAGATGTGGGGAGACACTGGGGTTAAAGAAATGGTGAAAGAATCCTAAACTTGGGCTCTTCAGCTGGGATAAAAACAACAGCCGGACAATGTGTTGCTCAGGTGAGCAACTCCTCTGTGCATCTGAGGGAAAAAAAAAAAGGTTGTTATTCAGAGAAAAAGCACTGTATTTTCTGTCTCACCCTCTCCCCAGGCTCGTACTGACAGGGAGCTTGCGGGTTATGGCTGCTCAGCATCCACAGATGTACTCTGGGCAACGAGTTGAGCTCCAATCCTGCTGTCAGCTCTTTCCTGAAACCCCTAAAACCTCCTCAGAGAGTAGCCCAGGTCCACCACCCAGCTTTGCCATTCAAACACACGTGCAATGGCCAAATGGGGAGTATCACCTTTGTGCTGCTGAGGCAGCCCAGTGCCATGGGGGGCTTAGAGGGCTTTCACATCCCTGCCTGACTCCAAGCCCCTGTGGTGTGCAGGACCTCTCATCAGAAATGAAACACCAGCTGAGAAATATAATTCCCCTCTCTTTTTCTTCTTTAATCAATGCAATAATGCCAGCACAGTTATGATAAAAGGTTCCCTCTGGCAACAGAATCATAAAATAAGAATATGATAGGCCCTCTGTCTGCCCAGAGCTGTATATAGGCTCTGGCATTTTTATTTTTTAAAAATTTCACTCCAAACTACATAAACTTGGACCAAAACTTATGGAAGTTAATTTATTGATTTTGAATAGGATTTGCTTCAGTGAAATGTTTGTTGCAACTCCTCCTACTTTGAGTTGCATAAATAGATGTGAAAATAGCCATAGAATAACATAGATGTTGGGAATTCTTCCTAAAAACCTCTCCTTGGTGACAAATATTCTTGTCCTTCAAGTTTTTTAACATTGACTTTGAAAAAATGAGCACTCCAAAGTTCAGAAATGTCAAACCTAAGGCTGTTTGGACAACTTTAACTCAATTTACTTTGCCAGGGAATGGCAGACACATTGATTACAGACGTGTTTGGTGAATTCATGGTTAGCGGTCAAGGAATGTTGGAGGGCTTTGTGTGAAGGCTCCTGCTGTCTCTTTAAGCCCTGCTCATGTTTGTAAGAGCCAAAGGCAGGTAACAAATGAAGCTGTCGAGATGTGGCTGGCAAAGAGACCACATTGATGGTGGAGCTTTTTGCATACCAGCCAAAAATATAATGTAAAAGCAGATCTGGCTTGAATAGGTTTATGTCAGGGGCAGGAAACACTGAAACTGAGATAACGTAATAAGGAGTTGAGCTGGGGTGGATGTCCATGTCTTCGCCTTCTGTTGCCACTGTTACTTGACCCACTGACTCCCCAGGTTTTCTCAGTCAAGTTTTCCGCATTTGGGACTGTGGAGCTTCTTCAGTCCCCTTGCTCAAACCCAGCCTCTGCCGCTGCCGTGTTCACCCACATCCTCTGCTTTTCTTCCCCCTTAAACCGACCCCTCCTACCAAATACACCAACTCCCCCAAGCAGATTTTCTTCCACTGTGCTGCTCCCTTTTCCCATACACTGCACTTGCTGTCCAACGTGAGGTCTGGACTCTCCATTCTGATCACAGGAGTGTGGCCAAGGGGCCAGTGGGAAATGGGGGGCCTTTTCTCCTCCATGTGGAGTGCTCTGGCGTGCCAGCTTTCAACACACTGGCAACTGCAGCGGAAGGCATGGAGCCCTTGGGTGTGACCTGCTCTCTAGAATATGTTGTGGGGAGGCTGCAGGTGAGCATTATCACCTTTCCATCATACCAGGTTATAAGGGAAAAGACTTTTTAAAGAAAAAGGTTTTACAAGAGAAGATAAGAACGACTGTGCCTCTGCTTTGTCTGGTCTCGATGTTTTCTTCAACAGCTGGATCCTTTCAATCAGAAATGCCTCATCTTTGGCTTTCATCCAGTTGCATGAAACCCTATCAAAGCCATCAGTATTATCTCAGCCCCTGAACTGCACCTGAAGGGGAACTGGAAACCCCTCCATCCACAGGCCTCAGAAAGTTGGGATTTGCACATAGCTTTTTATGACTGTGGAACAGTCATAACCCTATTACCAACAACAAATCCAGATACCTAAGAAACTCATCCCAAAGGCAGTACTTGAGCCCTGGTCCTAACTGATGGAAATAATGAATATGTGACATACTGGTAAATCTTGTCTATGGTGTAGTAAATCTGCCTAAAATTTTGCAGGAGTCCCCGTACAGTGAAATATCTTGGCAATAAATTATTTCTAGTCACAGAAACAAGACAAAGCAATGAAAATGCTGTAACTGAACTGTAGAGAAGAAACTAAATAATTTCCAAGGAATAGTAATTTCATCTAAATATATATGCATAGTGCACATTAAAAATACCTATAATATATATATTTGTATAAAATTGCACTGAGAACACCATGCACACAGGTTTATGTATAGACTACAAATGCTACACAACTAGAAAAATGTTCCACAGTGATTTGTTGCTTTTAACAAGTTTGCTCTTAAAGCCACAGTTCATAACCTTGAATATCCACATTTTGAACTAGAATGCTAGTTTTCTCGCTTATAAAACTATTTGTATGTTTGACATACCTAAGAAAAAATATTTTCTTCAACTACAATTAAGAATGGGTATTTTTTCACTAATTGGCGAGAGCTGTTAATCTGGAATATATTAATTTAATTGTTTTGGCAACTGTTTGTGCATAGCACTATAAATACAAAACCTCTGTCAACTTGGCTGACAAAAGCATTCTCCCTGTTTTAGTCCTAAATTGCAGCATTTGCATTAAAGTGGGCAAGCCTGACAAAAACAAAGCCATGAAGAGGTAAAATTTCCTTGAAAAGGAAATATGGCATTCAGTTAAGCAATTCCTTTGTCTCTAAAATACTCTATGTAGATTCTTGCATCACTCGGCCAGATTGGGTTGCTGGGTGTGTACAGGACAGTTTGACAACAGAGAGGTACAGAAGGAAATGTCCTGATACTCAGAATCACAGAGGCCTTGTCAGGCCACGTCTGCAAACAAATAAATTTGCAGTGAAATATAAATGAGGCTTATTCAGGGGGATTTGGGAATCTGACAAAGTAGTATCATACTGTCGATACAGGTCTTAACCCTCCTGCTGGAGTTTCCTGTTATGCCAAGTGTTTGGGATACAAACTCCACTCCAGTGTGAGAGGGTGGAAACTTTCCACTCCTTTCTTAGCTCTGCCTTGGGCTTTGCTAAGCACTGATATAAGGCAGGTTTGCCATCAGTGAGAGGCCGCTATTTGTGAGTGAAGAAAACCCTCCCTTTCTCTGGCAATCAGCAAGGGGCACAACATCTCACCTGAGCCACCGAGGGCTCAGGGGGCAGATGCTCAGCCAGCCAGCCCCGTGGTGTTCAGGGGACTGACAGCCATGGGATGTAGCACTGTACAGCCGAGGGACTCCTTCCCTGCTGCTCCCTTCTCCAGCACAAGCATTTGCTATGCGGCTCTACTCATTACAAATTGAAAGCATCCACATATTCAGGATAGCTGCAACATTTTCCCCAGGAATGTGGGAGATATTTGACATTACCAGCTTCAAAGAGGGGGAGAGGGAGAGAAGGAATTTAATTCTGCTTGTGTATGAGGTAATGTCAATTCCTTGCAGTCAGGAGACTGGGGCTTAATTGATATCATATGGCTAACAAATGTACTCCAAAACCAGCCTCATTTGATTGCTTTTTAATAACTAATAACTCTCGCTGGGAGTCCAAAATATGTATGTACGAAAAAGCATGCTGTCTGCCAAGATCACTGTTACTGAAGCAAATTTGTACCTTTTGCAGCCCTGGAACAGATACCAGCAGTGGCTGGACACGTACTCTCTGTGCCTGCCCCAGCCGGGAAGCGTCTGGAAGAGCTGCAGTGAGGTTGGAGGGCACGTCCCTGCCGGCGGCAGTGGTTGTCCGTCCTTCCTGGGGTTTGTGTCGAGCCGTGGCTGCAGGGAAGACTGAATCAATCCCAGTGTTCTCATGTGCCTGCCCAGGCCAGCTCCATATTAGTGCACCTGCCCGGGTTGGTAAAGGGACACCGGGCAATAATTCTGTCACAAATCATTTTTCCCGTGTAGTTCATCGCCTTCCTGAGCTGCGGATCTCAAAGCAAGGAACTGTCCTCTGGGATGGGGCAGGAGACTCATCAAGGGTTGGGCTCCTCAGTCCCCTTTGGTGGCCCCATGTCACCCTCCCTTGATGCTCAGAGCCTCCCTGCTCACTCAACCAGCCGAGGCCAGTGGGGCACCGACTGTGCTGAGCAGAGGTACCAGCTCGGCTCAGCAACAGCAAAGCTGCCTTAACTGGATCTGGCTTTATCTGCAGTTTTTTGATTTTGATTTTGTTGGGGGTTAGGTTTTGGGTTTTTTTTTTGCCAAAAATTCGCCAAATCTTGAAAAAATGCTGATCCTGTGTTTTTCATTCTGCCCATGGTCAAAGACTCTTCTTGTTGTGGTTGCATCCAGGTTAGTGTCAAAAGGAATTCAGATGGCTTGTGTCTATAACCAGTCCTAAAACTGGGCAAATTATACTTGGGATGTATTTGATTTTTATTGCTTAACAAGTGGATGCAGGAACACGCTTAATTCAAATGAGTTTACAGGAAGGGTTTCAAAGTGCATACACTGAAAGCAATTAATGAGGGACCTCTCCTAGGATTATTCAAAAGAACACTAGGAAGATAGCAAATTATGAAAAATTATGATGCAGGGCAGAAGGAGGAAAACAATACCCAGGCTGGATAATTAATGTTGAAAACAAAATTATATTCTCTTTGGGAAGAAAATAAACACATTGAAATTGTCCAGGGGTACTTCTGTGAATAGAGACTGATGACGGGAGCGCTACCACTGTTTCTGTGAAGAACAGGCAATGTTTCCAAATCAGCAGAAAAATTATGAGCTTTAAAAATTATTCCTTGGAAAAGCAGAGGTGAAATGCTAAAAATGACTGTCTTGTGTTGCAAAAGGGAAGAAAAATTACTGCAGTGTCTGTTACCTTGCTATTCCCCCATTTCCAAACCATCAGAGGTAACAGGCACATCAGAGCACGTCTGTCCTTCTCCCCATTTCCTACAGAGAGAGAATGAGACCAATTTATAAATGTCATTCCTTCAAGCAATGTCAGGAAAGGTTGTGGACAGTTATGATAAAAAGAACTGGTGACTTTGTTCTACACATATGCATGTTGAATTTCCTTCACCTCTATAAAGCTGCCATTGATTAGGTTTTCATTAGGACTCACACTAAATTGTATCATACTACCACACTGATGGTAAGATCTTTCCTTTAACTTTCCACTTTTCCTGTTTCTCCTTGTCCATCATAGCTCTATATTATATTTTTCATTTTGGAGTATTAGATAATCAAAAGGCACGGTTATTTTATAAACGTCCGTTAAAAAAAACAAAACAAAACCACACTTACTGCAGTGGAATTGCATGTTGTTCTGAAAATGGGTACTTTAGACTTCAACTGCAGTAAATACAATTCTTCAAAGCTCACAAGAACTAGATTACAGCTCTTAAAAACAAGAGTGGCATTATTCAAGTTAATGATGAAGCAACACGGTTGGCGATTGTAGCAGATGATTTTGGGCTGCTTCCAGGTGAGGTCTGCTGCACCTTTATACAGTATAAACAGACTTACAAAACCCACCCAAACCAAAACCAAATAATGTTGGTTTACTGTTACAGGACTGGTGCTGCTACGGGAAAGAATGATAAGAAATGGGGTTGATCTTCAGGTTTAAGTATTACTGAAGACTGCAGATGCTCAGCACAACGTGTGACTAGTTCCTTGTGCTGCTTAAAATGCAGATCACCTAGCCTCCTCTCTTTGGTAGAAGTGAGTTGTTTAAACTTTATCACTTTATTCTTCGTCTCTTGGGCATAATAATATTAGTAATAGGAATAGTTTACAGCCTCTTGGGTACCTAAAGAGTCAATTATCAGGGTTTATTTAATTAGAGGTTGTGTCCTGCCCTGTTTGTTGTTACCTTTCATCCCAAAAGGTGCAGCACACCTTGGTAATTTGTTTTTTTTTCCCTGTCCTTTCTCTGCACTTTCTTAACAACACCGCTGATGCTGCAGACCCAGATCCTCAGACCCAGATCCTACCTTGGAAAACTGAGGTCGTTTCTGCCAGCTCCTTGCTCCAGCTTATGGAGCTGCTGCATTAGTGGTCACCGTGGGCAGGTAAAGCCACCTTTGCCTTCAGTAAAAGCCATGCCTGGCTCCCGGTGCTGATCACAGGGATCCAAGTCAGATCCATGTGGAGTTCTGTTGCCACAGCCCTTTCCTCAGTGAGACACGGTAGGGGTATGGATGCAGCACCATCACAATCACTTCACTCTTACCATTTCACAGCAAGATGATGTAAAAATTCTCGTGACTGAAAATGCAAAGGCACTCATAAAGAAGTCTGTTAATTTTTTTTGCCTCATAAAGGCAAAACACAGTGCGCTTTAAGTTTGCTGTGAAAACAGACCTCTTAAAATCTTAGTTTATAGGACACAGAACAAATAGGATTTTAGAACAAAAGTCTGGTTTATATTATCTTGAGAATTCTATAAATGTTAATTAATTATTCTGGTTTGCCTTACTTTGTTTTCAAGTAATGTATTTCTGAAGATCTGCTGGTTTACTGCTCTCCTTTGATGAATATTTTATCACATAGTAATCAACATCTTGTAAGGCAATTGTACGGTTTACAACGGTTGCACAATGAAACATAAAGCAAGTAGGAGAAGCAAAGGCAGAATGCAAAGTTATTAAACCTTTAAACCTTCAGAAAAGCTGGACTGGCATAAAATTCATTTGTCCTAAAGCAGGCAGCACGTTGCTGTTTCACTCCTGCCTGCCACTTCCCTGAGTGGCAGGATTTGGCTGCTGTTGTTCGATCGTATTGTTATTCACGCTTTTGGAAACGTGGGCACAGGGAGTGGTGGTGCCAGCGAGCCCTGGCTGAGCTGGAACACAGAGCTCTGGCTGTGGAGACCCCAGCACATGCCTGTGCCTTCAGGTGGGCCACTCCCCCCTATTTTTTCCCCCCATATTCTTCACTGTTCTAAAAATGGGAGTGCTTTCATTTCCCTCTCTAAATAGACTTATGTCAGGC
>JAYRBT010000010.1:15420976-15476810 GCA_036023395.1 Myiotriccus ornatus | reverse complement strand
TTTTTCCCCCCATATTCTTCACTGTTCTAAAAATGGGAGTGCTTTCATTTCCCTCTCTAAATAGACTTATGTCAGGCAGCTTTTGGTGTTGTTATTTTACAGTTTTCAGGATTGATTCCTGCCTTCTGCTAAAGTCAGAGGCTTGCAAACTGTTTTGGAGACTATTTTGAAGTTTTTGTGTTTGGGGTTTTTTTTAAATATTCATAAGAACAGCACTACATGCAGCACTCCCCTGAACAGTACACAGGTACTACAGACGTGTTGTCACTATTAAATGACACCCCCAGTGGAGCCTCAAACAGTTTAAACACCAGAACTCTTTCTGGTAGAGCATGCAGGCGTGTTTCTGTGGTGTGTGTTGCACAGATGTACTTAGACCATTGTGACACTCGTCTTTCAAGTTATGAGGTGCAGATAAAGTGCTAGGAAAGGTTGTACCCACCTGCACAGGAAAGGTTCCTCTTCTCTTGACACCACACTCTTTCCTTCAGCTCCGGTTCCCAGCTGTATGCACTTAAACCTATGAGAGCTGATTGTCTTGTATGGATATGCCTCCAATCAGTGATCCTTGTACAGCAAAGCCCTGCCAAACTTTCCTGTTCTCCTGTGTTCCTGAATTGCTGATAAACTATTCAGCACTTCACCAGGAAGTAGAAAACCTAAACCCAATACCTGTGGAAAGACAGTCAAAAGAAGGTGAGCACGACTGTTTCTTCCCCGAAGGAGATGACAGGGGCAGTGGCATGAGAAATCTTTTCTAAGCCAGCCTCAGGAACCAGTCTTGCCCCAAAACATGCTGCCCATCAGTCTCCAGGTGCTTGAGGCCCTATTTCTTGTATTGATGCTCTTTGAGCACAAGAAACTGCTGACAAACCACCAGGTTTTCAAATGTTCTGGATGATTTTTAATGTTTCTACTGGTGCAAGTCTATAGCAGTTTCTTCAGTACCAAGGTAGAGGATCTGTCCAGAATTCAAGCACCATTCTAAGAGAGGTATTGACAGTTTTATTTCAGCTCATTGAGTGGCAGGTCCCTATTACAGACAGTACACAGCAGAATTTGGAGACCTATAGGAAGGAAATAAAAATCAGCCATGATATGCTAAGTTTTCCATTTGGGGCAGACACAAGCACAGGGAGATACATTCAGCTGCATAAATTCTGTTAGAACAAGAAAGAGTGGGGTGATTTACCCATTATCACTGTACTAGAGTGAAGAATTTTGCATGGGGGAGCAAACAGCTTTTAAACAGCTTTAAAGATTTACTACTGATTTTAAAAAAAAGTTGCACAGCCTGTGCATAACCTATTAACTCTTTGCCACATCTTATCTTAGCATTCAGTAATTTCATAGGGTTCAAATATAAATTAGGCACAGGAAAATGAGAATATCAGATGGCCCTAATGAGGTAGATAGGTTAAAAAAGATGTAAGCAGTCAGATTTCCTTGGAGCACAAGCCACTTCCAAAGACCCAACAATGCACAAAAAGGAGCACAGCTCTGCCTGCTGTGGTAATACCCCATTACTGAAGAGACTCACACTACATTTTACTGTGTCTTCTTACATTTACATCTGAGGGGAAAAAAAAAAATATTTGCTATCCTTGAAGTGCACACAAGAACTTTTGGGCTCTATACTCACATAAATGTAGAATTGCACAGTTTGCCCTGTGTTTTCTCCTGGCATTATTCTGCCCATGCCTGGCACCTCTGAGCTGCTCCCAGACAAGCATTTTTGATTCACTGGAGTGAGCTGGTGGTGAAGCACAACACACTGAGCCTTCAAGCTGTGGTTAACACAAAAACAAGTCAGGAAATTGCTATTACTACCTCAGCATTTTAAATGGCATTAATCTTCAGCCCAGCATTATTGTTATTACCTTACCTCTGGAAACATCCAAAAATTCCAGCTGAAATCACTTGCCCATGGACTTGCACTTGTATTTTCACGTATGTCAGTACTTTACATAAAAAGCTCACAGCACAAAATTACCCAATAGAACTGTTTGTAATAACTACCTTTCTATAAAAGGTTGAACAAATAAGCCTCTGTGTTTTTAGGAGCGTTTAAAACGTTTACTATAAAATTTTATTATGTATTAAACTTAATTACCCGAATTAAATTCTCAGTTATTGTACCTGTGCACGCTGTTTTATTTTTTGCTTCTGTAAATGCCAGATAGTATAGCTACTCAATTTTATTTTGAAATTTTGACTGCATTTATTCAGGTATTTCAAGTTGGTGGTAAACTAGTGGTAGAACCTGGTTAAGGTTTAGTATTACTGACAGAAACTACACGGGCTATTTACTGCCAGTCACGGCTGGCAACACACCCTGGGACTCTTTTTGAAGAAAGGCTGCAGTGATCAAAAAAACGGGTCTGTCTGCAAGGTCCTAATATTGAATCAAAAGCAGATTTCCATTCTGGAGCCAAATCTTTCTCAAAACCAGGTTTTCAGAGATGAAAACATTACATCACCTTAGGGGCAAAGGGAAAGGATGCAACAAGAAATTTTTAGGCAAATGAGCCTTATAGTTTGCCAAGCATGTGATTGCTGACAATTAATTTTATTTATGCATTTATGGAATATCTTTTATGCTCTTGTATCAAGAGAATACATCTCCTCCCCCCACACCCTGAGTCTCTACTGTATCAAACTGCTGAAATAAGTTACATTCTTATTATTTCGATCTGAAATCTGAGTTCCCTGTTCCTCTAAACGTTGTAGCAGCCATGTATTTTGTGGTAATCTCACTGATGAGCTCTGCTAGCCATACAAATAATGCAAGCATAATTCACTGCAAAGATATGCCTCTTTCAGAGACCACTTCATTTATTCTTCGCAGTAGCTGAAAAATCCAGGCATGAAATCATGTTTTCCAGCTATGCTTTTTGTCATATTTATGGTCTCTTTGGTAAAATCAAAGGAATGCACTTCTGTGTAATGGGGCATAGTTTGAATGGGGCACAGTAACCATCACACCATAAAATTTAGAGCTGGGCTGCTTGATTACAAAAGCATGTCCTCACTCCAGCCTCTGCACAATGCAGCTGTTTAAATCGCTGGGAGTTTAAAATTGGAGTCACTTGAGAACTAAAATTGCATGTGATGGCAAAATGGAAGAAGATATTAAGTCTGGGCTGCCAATTTCAGAGCAATTTCTGGAAGTCTGAGAGCCTACCGATAAAATTATGGGATGTAGAACATGCAGCCGTCATTAAACTCCTTTTCCTTTGCTTGCATCATGAGATTTCCTACCTGAACACTTCGTGGTGGGACTCCTTGAATTTGGAAACAGGTACCAACAAACAAGAAGGGGGCAGTGGTATTTTCGAGGAATGGAGCCTTTAATTTCTGCTGGTTTTCTCCCGGGATGTGCTCTCTGCTGCCACATGTTCATTTCTTACTGCGTTGAACAAAGTCTTGCAGTCCCTATTTGGTTTAAAAATGCTCATGATGTGACAATCCCACGTAAATCTTTAAGTACATAACAACATGCTAATGCAATAACCACCCTCCTTTTCCTCAAGCCTGGGGAAGGCTCCTGGAAGACCTCACTGCAGTCTTCCAGTGCTTAAAGGGAGCTGATAAAAATCAAGGAGAGAAACAGGTAGATAATGATCATCATACACTATCAGCCACAATAATTACATTGTTATAATAAACTACAGCAGCTCTTTTTCTCATATTTTTCACTCTCCTCCCCAGAAGCTCCCAAACCATGTGAGCTGGTGCCCGAGATGACATGTTGTGACTCAATAAAACTCAATAAAAGCAGGTTTAATAGTATGTTTTTGCTCCTCTTCCTAATTACAAATGATAAAAAAATAGCCCTACATCTTTTTTTTCTCAAGGTAATTCCCAATTTTCAAAAAAAACCCAGATAAGAGCAGACTTCTCTACCTAAATATTACATACTGAAAACACAATCATTTCGTTTTATCAGAAATACATATGAAAAAATGCCGTGACTACTAGGACAGAGCTAATGTTTAACAATTCAGGATGATATTTCAGAGTCAGGTCTAACGCCAAAGCATCAGTTACTTCCCATTAAGGGAAGTTTCCGCAGGGCAAAAGCCAGTGCAGAATCTGTCCTCCATTGCTCCTTGCCACAGGAGATTCAGTTTAAGGATTACCAGACACCATGGCAAGTCTGCTTCTTCTGGTTTTCCTGTCCCTCAGCCCTGTTGCCAACAAAATGTCAGTAAATTCGATAGCTTCCAAAACCCTGTGGTAACTGTGTGGCACGTGCAACAGCACAGGGACGAGCACCCTCCTTCCTTACCATCGCAATCCGATTTCAGTTGGAAATGAGGGGAAAGCTATTGCCAAGCCAAAGCATCACAGGCAAATAAGGGTACAACACCACCCTTTTCAGCTACTGAATGGTTGTAGATTTTTTTTTTCCCCACATTTGCAGCTATTGTTTCTCTCCTTTCTATCAAATCTGGGTGTATACCACTTCAGACCATTTTGATTTCCACCTGCATGAAATTTACATACATCTTGCATGGTCTGACATCACCTAATCTGCAAGATTAGAGCTAATTCTCTGTTTTACCTGATTAACTCCACTGAATTGATCACACTTATGTCTCTCTCCAGCTAAGATGCACACAGCTGCTCATCTAAAGCATACAAATTATCTCATAGCCTAGTTATGCTGCTGACACGAGGTCATGAAAAATGTGCCAGCAGAACAGAATCCCCAGTGCTCCAGCAGACAACAACGAACCTCATATTTCACTACAACTTGGCAATTAAGTCGGAAGAAATACCTCGGGAGAGGAGCCATTCCCCAGGATTTCAAGCAGAACAAACCACTGCAGCTGAATTAGCCGAGACCCACTGCAGCGTGCAGGCAAAATGCAAACCGTGCTGAAACCCTTTGTTCTTAACCTTTCTAATGGCATAAATTAGGATTTCTGTAAGTAAGGCAAGGGGAATGCTGTGACTGGCTGCACGAGACTGTGCTGCCTCAGGAAAGCTCAGCACAACTCGGCATCACCTCACCCTGCAAAGAGATGAGATGCTGTGAGCCTGCCAGGCTCACCAGCCCACGGCTCGGCCGAGCTGAGAGAGCACCCCACAGCCAGCCAGGACAGGGCTGCCCTGGCCCCAAGGCATCTTCACATGTGCCCACTGGTGGCTGATGCCCCAGAGACACGTGAGCCAACTGGGACCACTGGTCCTGTCCCATACCCACCGGTCCCACCACCCTGACATCAATGACCCGAGGCAGTAAAGGCTAGAGGCACACCAGCAGAGACCTGTCATGAGTCAATTAGTAAACACTGGGCAATTATTGTTGGTTAAACTTCTGAAAACTGCAGGAAGGACCCTTTCCCTCCCTACTCAGCACAGCCCAGGGTATTACCATGTATACACTTCCACAGCACTGGTAGGGAACAGTGTATTTTTCTGACAGGTCACACAAATTTAACCAGAGCACACCACCTGCAGGAGACATTGCAGTGACCCAGCGAGCAGGGTAGGGCTCAATGGAAGTGACAGTGACCTCTTCACAGGGACACCAGGGACAGGCAGACCAGGACAGCCGAGCTGGGGCAGAGGAGTGGGTGTAGGTATTACCCAGCTCCTCTCAAAGTAGACCTGTCTCCAGCTCATCCGATGCTATTCCTTCGCTGCTGAAAAGCAAAGATTATTAGAAACAGGGAAGGGAGGCACAAATGCCTTTTCTTTGTGTGGCCAGAGCTGACTCAAAAACCCATGAAGAAATATACCTGAAAACCCCAGAAATAATCAGGTCCCAAACCATTTAGGGGAGCCTGGGTAGATGCAAAGCATGGTCTATTAGTCAAGCACAGTTTCAGATTTCACCTGTTTCTGCACTGGAATAGGTCTGACATATTTTATGGATACAAAAATATCCCACAGTTGACTATCATCATTTAACCTCATTTTTCCTTTCCAGAGGAGTTTCCTTTGAAGTTCCTCTGCTTATTTCATTATTGCCTTGGGATCTGGAAAAGCTGTTGTTACTTGAAACCACTGGATCTGGAATCCATTAAAGATGAGACTGAGCCAGGGAGCACCAGCATGGTACTGAGCACTCAGCCACAACAATTTAACCCAACTGTGCAAGAAAACCTTGATTAATTATATCCTCAGTAATTATGTCTAAAACTATTTCTACTCTCTAAATGAGAGGTAACTAATTTGAGGTAACTAACTTGAAATAGGAATAACTCATTTTTCACATGCACATGACCCATATCAACTGTATAAAATTGCAATTCACTTTTTACGAATGAAATCCACTCCTGTCCATCATTCTAGGAATATCTATGCTGCCCATCAAAAAAACATGCCAGTGACATGATGCATTATTCATAGGATAATAATGTTCCCTCTCTTTCCAAGAGCAATACAATTTAGAGGAAAATAACAGAGAATGTAAAGCACAATGCAAATCAAATGCAGTAGATAAAAGTTACCACCTACTACTATCTTGCCATTCTGACTGAGAAGTCAGGAGAGATGCTCCAGTCTGCATACTGCCCCTAGTAAAGGGACACACTGATTTAGCACCACGTAACATAAACAGTAACTAAGAGTCACTCCTTTGCCATCAAAGCTGGGCTACCTCCAATGGCATATTTTCAGTGGGTGTTTTCACCTGCCAAAATAACCACAAGTCACTGTGAGCAGCTTTCTCCTGATGAGAAAACATTAACAGTCTTTTCACATACACCTTCCACCAGAGACATTAAAGAAACCAAAACAAACACTCCTCTCCCATCTTTCTAGCAATAACTGGAAATCATGCCCACTGCCTACAGGACCTATTTCTAAAACGTTCCTGTGCTGTTAGCACAGGATTCAGGATTATCTTCGAATGCACTCCCAAAGGCTGCTCAGTAGACAAAGACTGTTACTTTGAGTATTTAACACTTCCTCATTGCGCATCAGAAGTCTGATCTTCTGCTTCAAGTTTTTCTGAAAAGAGCTTGCAGCAAACCCAATTTCTTGCTGAGATGCAGGATTTGAAGCTTCTCTTTCAGCGCAGTAAATCAACCATCTGATGGAAAAGGAGAACAGACAGAGATGGTGCCACCCGAGGAGCCTGCTGCTGGCACATCCCACATGAAGGCAGCAACTCACTGCAGCGACTTCACCACCCTGTGAAGTCCCAGCACTGGGCAGCGTCCAACACACACAAACCCAACCACCCCCGGGCACTGGCCACACCAGAGCATCCCTAACCCTGTCACCACTGTGGGAGCTGAGCACATCACATTCCAGAGGAGACTTTCTCAGAACACAACTGTGCAGGGATCTCTGCTGAACTAAACTGAGAAAGCTCTCCGACAGCTTATCCTCACTCCTCAATCTTCCCTGAACTGTTCAGTTTGGGGAAGCCCTTCAGAGAAATATGAACTACCCTCTGTTTTTCACATCTCCAGTTCATTCTCAGACACCAAAAATCTCGGCCTGGCCACCTCCATTATACCGTAGACACACATGGCCCTGCTGGCTGGGCCTTGCTGTGCCCTCCCACCCCTCCCCACAGCTTTACCAGCCTTCAGCATTCACCCTGTTTGCAGCACAGACTCAGCATCTGCATCACATCTGTGCTTCCAACATATTTCACAACCCTTTTCCGGGGTTTCCACTGCACCAGACATGATAACATCTCTCCAAACACACAACTATCTTCAATGAATTATTGTATCTTCTCTAACAGCCCTCACCAAAATTAAGTCTAATTTCTTCCGTCCTAGCTGAAGAAATTCTCATGGCACTTAAAATGAATTACTGCCACACAAGAGAGGTCTTCCCAAACTTCAAGCTTAGCCTGGGCAACTTAGCTATAAAAATCCAAACCAGCAGCTGAATCCAACTGTCTTACACTCTCCCACAGGTGCCAGCAGCTCCTCCATCCCAGCCCAGCACCCTGCAAGCATCATGCCATGCCCCCGACACAGGCACACAGATGTGTCTGGTCCCTGTGTCTTTCTGGAGGGACAACACCCATTTTCCCCAGCCAAAGATGATCAGAGGTACAATGAATGAGAGGAAGTATTTGAATGGAATTAAGCAAAAACGGAGCTTTTAAAAATCCCCTGTATCTGTTTAAAACTATATTAGGAAAAAGGTATAATGAGTGTTCTACTGTCAGGAAAGGATATGTTCTCTTACTGTAAACTCTTGGCAGACTGGACACTGTAGTCTACAGGATAACGATCATACATTTAAAATATAACTTCCCAGTTACACAGAAATTAATAATTCACTGCCACAGGGAAAACTGAGCCCAATCATACATCATTCTTACAGCAGCTAATTGGGCATGGAAGGGAGAGCTCTGGTGGTAAATGGTAAATAATGCATATAGTACATCAAATTTTGCATGTAGATGGACAAGTTAATTTGCTTCCCATTAAAATAAATTCTTGAATAAGTAAACCCTTTATCTCAAGACTAACATGCAAGATTGCCTTCACATATACACCTACTGTTACATATGTCCACCAGACAGAAAATATTTAACAAGTAACACGTTTCAAGATGTGTGTGCATGTACATGTGTACACATACATATGTGTATACAGACACACACAGAAACTTACAATTCAAATAAAATTAAATGTAAATTCACCGATATTGAAGTCTCAAAACTTGCAAGAATAACATATATATGTAAAATTTCCTAAGAGACTGATACGGGAGTGTCTCCGTATCTCAATCACATGCCATTTTTTTGTAGGTTTTAGGAAAATTAAAAGGAATTCATTGGCAAAATCCTTTTTCATGTAAAAATGAAGTTACTCACTACTGGAAAGCTAGGGAGTGGAACCAGCTGCAGAGGGGGTTTTTTGTTTGGTTGTGTTTTGGGTTGTTTCTTTTTCTTTCCTTTTTTTTTTTTTTAAACAAAACATTCAGCTGTTCTTAGGGGCTTTTGAGTTTAAAACATGAAAGACATGAGTCTCTGCCTTTCTCCATCCCCACGGGCTAAAGCCCCACGCACATCTAAGCAATTCTCATGCAATCTGTGCTTGCCAGTGCAGAGTGTTGCTCTCCCCGTAGCAAAACTGCTCCTGAGCAATCATACACTCACAGCTCCAGAGATTTGGGAGGTACAGAAGATATTCAGATTTCAGAGCTTGAAAATTGAACAAACTTACTCTATATGGAGTAACACTTACTTTCTCTTTCTAAAGGTATTTAGAAAAATTATGAAAATCACCTTGACTCAACCCCAGTGATGATACATAGGGATGCCAAGGGGTTAAAACCCTAAGTGCTCTATACATTTTTCACACTTCTAATAGCACACTTGGATATTCAAAACTTTTCCACTCTTCCCTACCAGCAGAAGAGGGAAAGAAATCCTTTACATGTTTTCCTGGCTGACACTGAAGGAACTCATCAACCCACAACGGGATGCAGCGAGATCCAAAACCGGGCTCTTTGTAGTTGAACAGAAAAGCCTTTAGCCAACTGGAAGTGACTTCTGATGGAAACTTCATGATTTTTCTTTTCCAACAGATTAACTGAAGGAAAAGTTTAACTTGATGTTTCATTCCAGTATCTACTGGCAACTGATAATCAGTGATAACTGCTGTGCTTGCAGTTCAGGACTGAAAGCTTTTCTCCTGCATGCAAATGGCATCACACATTTGGTATTGATAATGCAGAGAGATTTGGCATGAATTCCATATTATCTAAGGATCCAAACTCATGAAACTGATTATTTTTCAAATCTCATGTTTTCTAAGACAAACTGCAGTTCACATTCCCTCATATTCCCTTGCATGTTTGAACCCTTAGAAAATAGCTGGTTCGTGTTTCAAAGGGTCTGACTTTCCAATAAAAAGGACTAGAATGTTCTCCTTCATATTTTATTTTTATCATACAAAATTCTCATGTAATCCACGGCCTCCAATTGCTGAGGAATTATCGCAGACACCACAATATCAAATATCCTTTCTGAGAACTCCCCAACCCACTGTAAATCAGTACATCTGTAAAACAGAAATGTAGACTGTCCTGTATAAGAAAAGACAAAACCAAAGCCCCCAACAAAGGTATTCTTTGCTTAAGCCAGCCCAGCAGGTGACTGCTCCCACTCAGCAGAGCTCATTTCAACTAATCAGGCGGTGGGAGGGGATGGTATCACTGCATCAGCCTGCTAAACAAAAATTAGAGATCATGCCCACTCTCAACAAAGTTAAAAAAAAACAAACAAACAAAAAAAGCCAAACAAAATCACTCAAACCCCAAAACAAAACCTCACAGCAATATTTAACCTAAATATTTAAAAGAAAATGATTTTCGAGTGCTAATGGTAATTCTCATGAAGACCGATGTAATACTTAAATGGAAATAAATTAACATTTTCATTCCACGAAACAAAATGAATACAGAACCCACACACGTAAAACCACAGAGTTTACACTGGAA
The DNA here is from genome assembly GCA_036023395.1 of Myiotriccus ornatus. Classification (NCBI taxonomy): domain Eukaryota; kingdom Metazoa; phylum Chordata; class Aves; order Passeriformes; family Tyrannidae; genus Myiotriccus; species Myiotriccus ornatus. Next base: position 15,466,376 of record JAYRBT010000010.1, on the reverse strand, counting down.
AGACAGATTAAAACTAAAAGGGTTTAACTCAAAACTTTTTTTTTTTATTAAAGTATGAATGCATTTATGCTGGAGAACATTTACATACATTGTAAAGCAACAAGCATATTTTCAAGAGGTGTGGGCCCTCCTCAACGTATCTCCATGCACAATGTACATGCTTTACCACTGGACTCGCACAGACACTCTCACATACAAACACAAATGCACAGAAGATGCACAAAACACAGACACAGAGCTATCTGCTTGGATTAGCTTTCCTTTAAGGCTTCTGTAAGGTGCCCTAGTGCCCCTAACATTACCAGAATTACAAACAAGGTTGTACAAAGGAGCAGAGTTACCTGGGAACTATTGATCTGCTCTCAGCCTTAAAAAATATCAAGTGAAACAAGTTTTTTCCTTTTATTTGAGTTTTATTAAACATCTGCATTTAAGAAAGGCATGACTGTATATCCGTGAACAAGGAAAGATAACGGGAATCTTAACGTGAGGTTCTCAGCCAGAACAGATGTTCAAACCTGGCTCCTAAGGGACCATCTCCTTTGATCTTTACAGCAACACAGCCCTGGCTGTGCGATGAGGCACTGCCAGCTCCATCCCAGCGGGGCCACTCGACCAGCAATGTCCACTAACGCGGACTTGTGGCTCCCGCGCTCGTGGCACTTCAGACCTGAGGTTGATGAGAAGTCACAGTTCAAACACTGACAGCCCCAAGTGTCCCTCAACTCTTCCCAGGGGGGCCCTCTCCTGCGGAGCACATCAGGGTAGGAAAACGCACGGATAGCAGTGCTGACTTGCTGTACCCCCAGCCACCGGGGACTGTTTCTGCCCACCCCTTTTTGGTATCCTGCAGCACGCAGTTCTGAAACTGCAACTACCGGTGCTGGGTGAGAGATGTGGCAGCAGGTATACTAAGAAAATAGGTACAATGAATAAAATAAAGGATAGCATATGATATAATGTGTACATACAAGCATCTTTCATTTTTATCTGTGAAACGTGAATTAACTGCAGAATGCCAGGCCATTAGTCTAAAAGGCTATGTACGCCTGTCTTAGCCTACGTACGGTCAAAGGATTTTTGTGATGCATCATGGAGAAAGATTCGTCGGGAACCATTAGGGCTTTCCAGGTCTACTTGCTCTTGTGCATCAGCATCAGCCCGCAGCTAGGAATGCCAAAGAAGCAACCAATAAAATTGCCTGACCAGTCTTACAACAAAAACAGGAATGACTGTACTTCATGGTATGCACCTGAACTACAGCGATGAGAAAGGGGCAGCAGTGAGTGGGTGGGAGAGATGGGGGAGAGATATTTTTTTCTCACTTTTACAACAGCAGCAGATTTCAGTGTAACATAATTACTTCAATGATGCATATCTGTAGGTACCAAATTGCTCTTTTGATTTAAAAAGCTGGTCAGACAAGTGTTTGGCAGTCCTTTCATTCCCCTGTTTCAATTGTTGCTTATTCTTCTATCAGCTCTCATTCCCTAAGCTGTTTCTGCCTTTGCTGAACCGTGAATGAGTCCAGTCAGCCATCGTCAGATTCAAATTCATGAGACACTTCCTCTGACGAGCTGTTCCTGTGGATCCGGCCATCGCTTTTCATGCTGTGAAAAGTCTTCTTAAAGGCCTCCATCATGGCATGGGCCAGCTTCTTGGCCTCCAGCTTGCTCTCACACTCTACAGCATGGCAGTCCATCTGGTAGGACAAGTCATCGTTGATCTCCCGATAGACCCAAGCGAAGATGTTTGGGCTGACGTTGTGGTCAGCAGTGCAGTAGGCTATACGTGCTACCTGAAAGGTATCCATGTGGACTGTCGCCTCACCTTTGAGGTCCAGATGATGCAGCCAGACTTGGAAAGGGCGAATTTCCAGAAGGGCATTAGCTGGGTAAACATCCTCCCTGGTGAGCGTGTGCTTCTTCCATAATTCAATGACTGGTTTCTCCGTGCAGCCCGACAAAAATTGCATCCCTGTTGTGGAAACCTTACCCAAGTATGTAACCTGCAAAGAAGAGCAAAGATAGGTGAAAACACTGATGGCAGACTCAGGTGTTACTTTCTGCCATCCCAGGGAACTTTTCTTTATCTGGAAAATAAAACTCCCCAGCCTCCGCTTCACTTTCAGCAAAACGGTTTTCAAACTGCTCTCCAAATATTTGCTTTTCAGATCCTGAATTCACCATTCAAACACAGGTGTTAAAAATAGCCAGTGTCTGAGTTTCAAGGGATTTCACTCTTGTCAGCTCCCCCAGTTAGGGCACCTTTAGAGCCCCTGACTGCCTCTAAGTTCATGTTCCTGAGTGCAAGTGTCGAGGCAGCAGGCCCCAGAAGGCCCCCTTCTTTTTTCCCCTCCCGGCTTTATTCAGATGATTTATTTGTATCATATTTTGAACATTACAATTAGGGAGATGGAGACATTCTCAGTTTGCTAATGCAAGGCTGCAGTGGGTCAGAAAAGCACGATCACAGCAGAGGATTTTATACCGTTTGAATGTGGGGGTTTTTTCAAAATGATCCTGTTTTTCCACCACTTCTGCTGTTTCTACTTAAGTATTAAGACAGGAATAGCTCAAAGCTGTTCAGAACTCTATCTTTGAGCAGGGCTGAGACATTTATTACATCAACTTTAAAAATATGCTGTTAAAAAAAGTCTAGTAACGGATCTACCTTAGTTAAATCACATCACCTCTCTGCTTTTCTGTCTAGCCCTTTTGAGTATATCATATCCCAATCAGCACAGGAAAGCAAGGTGGTTTTAGTGCCCTTACAGTATTTTGTTCACCAAATATCAAATTCACTGAGAGGTCCATATCAAAATTCTGTGTTAAGCCTGTGCAGAAACATTCCCTTAAATCTGTGCAGCTGCTAATAAGGATTCCTTTCATTTACAGTTGAATGGGAGATTATTTGATCTGGGAAAAGGGGAGTTTCTCTAGAAGAGACAGGTCAGTGGCATATAAATACAATTATGCAGATTATTCTATTTATTGCTGTTGTCAGAACGGTGTATTTAAGAACTATATGAAAGCAAAATTGCTTCTTATTTGTGTCTTGCAGAAATAGCTGCCTGAGACAGAACCTTGTGGCTCTTGCTTGATGTCTTATAACCTCCAGTACATTTTACGTAAGGCGTTTGGAGCGAAAAATTAATCACATATGCTTTCCAAACTAATTTCTTCAAAATTCTGTATTAAGCACACAGTATCAGTTATTTTACTGTTGTAAATGCATTAAGAAATGCAGAGAAAAAAAATTCGGAATTTTGACATTTAAGCACATTAAAAAAATCATAACCACAAGAAATACAGGATTTGTAATCCATGCAAACAAAATTTCCCACAAGAAAAATATTTTGCTGCAAGCTTCATAGGTTTTGTTAAACTTAGAGACCTAAATTAAGCTATAATTAAGGAAAAAGCTTACAAAACTTTATTGAAAGTCTGTGTGGTTTAATCACGCCTGCCAAAAAAGCAATTTCATAGCACTGACATTTCAAAATGGGAAGTCTTATTCTTTGCCTATAAATATTCATGCTTTGCACTGGGAATATGTTAAATCTTATAAAGCTTTATGGTTTTTTTGAACAGTGGGAAACACAACAGCTAGAACAGTTAACAAGGCAAGACCTACCAGTGTTTTGCCTTATTTTATTTTATTAGTGATGAGAGTTGAGTTCCCTCAAGTATCGTAGAATAACTTAAAAGAAAACCTCAGAGCTCACAGTGCCAACCAAACACATACAAACAGCACACGCAGGACCAAAGAGGAATGTGTCTGCAACATACTGGGGGGTATTTCAACATACATCCACAGTCACATGATCAAGATCATTGTGCAAATTGGCACATTCAACATATTCTCCAAAGGTTCTCTCGGGTTTCATATTCACAAGCCAACGAACAAAACACAAACACATACTGTAAAATTGACAACTGGGGTCAAAATCAAAGCCCATTGCAACATCACAAGTCCTTCACTGCTTTCAAAGGGTTTTGCACAAAGGCTTTAAACTCTGAGAAACAGAAAAATATCCTCTTGCTCGCACACTTTGTCACTGCCCAGAGACAGACTCGAATCCCTTTGCTGCAGGAGTGAGCTGCCACCACTGCAGCTTTTTGTGCCCCAGCCACTGTTTGTAGCAGACCAGTGTCAGCTGGAGCCCACAGAAATAAGGACCTCTCATGAGTGCACAACAGTCAGTGAAGGGAATTGTTTCATTGCTGGCTTGCCCTGAAGAGGAAGCTGCTGACAGCATGTGAGCTGCCCTGAGCAGCAGCATGAGGGCTGGGAGAGGAGAGGAAAGCTGAGGCAGTGCCATCCCAGGTAGGCAGCATCACTACAGGCCTTCCCAGGCAGTCAGCACTGCTGAGCACCGTGCTCAAATTCACCCCAGCACACAGCATCAGCTCCTGAGCACAGGCAGCTCCCAAGTGATGCTCGTGACACCTCCAGCAGCTGAGGAGCAAGATCAGAGCAAGCTGACACACAGCAGCATAAATTGAATTTAATGTTCTTCTCTGTTCCTTTGCAGCCTCTAACTACAAACCCCAGTTGGCCATCAGTCCGTGTGTGGCCTGCTTAAGGGTGAAAGTGCAAAAAATAATGTATTTCCCTAAAATAAAGTATTTTTATTTTAAGAAAAGCACTGACTTACTCTGAAAGCAGCCAGTGCAAAAGTAACTAATAAGGAGGATGGGATGATGGCTCGTTTACAAAAATGGGATATACTAGCCTGACTTACTGTTCCAGTTCTGTCACAGTATAACTGTGTAGGAACCTTTGGAAAGTTGCTTCTTTTACCATCACTTTGCATTTCCATTACACAAATTTGATTTTCCTTTGAGGACACATCCATAAATATTTATAAGGTGCTTAGCCATTACAACAAGGAGTTCATAGGAGAGAGAATAAACAAAGACTCTGCTTTAGAGTCTCTCCTGTACTGCCTTACATAGAAACATCTACACCTACTAGTGATGTTATTTTTTGTTTCTTTCTACACGAACGATTATTTTCTTCCTAGTTGAGATACAAGCATTTGACAAGAGTAGCATCACTGAAGCTCTTAGTGAAGACAGATGTCTAACATTTCATCTCATCATGGCCTCCTGCTAAAAAGAGAACAGGGATACAGGGGCTGGTGAGACTCCTCGAATATTTAAACCACAAAAAGTTATTTGACACTAAAAAGGCAGCATCTGGTTCAGAAGAAAGTTTTCTCCATGATTCAGTATCATCTACATGTTATCCACTAAATATTAATCCATCTGAAGCTGTCCAATTTATCAACTTAGACATTAACATTTGCATAATTGCAAGGACAGTACCAGTGAGAACTAAAACCAGCAAAAGCTGGATTTTTAGGTTACTTCTCCCTGAGCTCTCAGTTACAAGGTTATCCCACAAGCATCTGAGGTATTTTAAAAGCTCCCTGCATTTCAGCTCGTACCTCAACACATCTCACAGTGCACCACCTTCATTTAAATGCCCAGAAACCACTGACCACACACAGCACTAGAGTAATGTTATTACAGCACAACCATCTTGCTTTTCAATTTCTAAGTCTGCCAACCAAAGGTCAAAGAACAGATGATTCTTCCCATTATTAGATGGAGAAAAAAACTATTTTGAGGTAAAAATTCCCAGTGGTGGTCTTTCCCATTAAAATTGTTGATCTCTTGTCAGTGTGAAGCCAGCAGGAAAGTATAAAAAAAAATCCAAACCAGAATTTCATCTTTAATACTCCTAAAGAACCACGTGTGAAGGGCACAAAAAGACATTAGTAGTGGCAGTAGTAGTGTTGTTGTTGCTATTATTATTGTTACAGTTATTACTGCACGTGCAAACACACACTGAAGAAGTGCCTGAACACAATCAACTGTACAACCTTACTAATTAGAGAGTAATCATTGTCAGAGAGAGGCAAAAGCCACAGGGCAGGCTGAAAGCTGTGATAATACAGCTCTGACAACCAGCCAAAGTTTATCCAGACTGAATAATGCTTTTCCTTCCTCTGCAACACTGGGAGTCACTTGGAAGCAGGGGGTTGGTTCAGAAAAATTACTTATTTGTGAAAGCATGGCATGTCCTATGGCAAGTGTCATCCCATACACAGTAAGGCCAGTAGCTGTGATCCCTCCCTTCTAGGGTTGTTGAGCACTGGACTGGGCTGCCTAGGGAAGGGGTGGCATCACCATCCCTGGAAGTGTTCAAGAAACAACCGGCTGTGGCACTTAATGCCGTGGTTTAGTTGACAAGGTAGTGTTCAGTCAAAGGTTGGACTCAATGATCTCGCAGGTCCTTTCCAGCCTTAATGATTCTATGACTGTAGCATCAGTTCAAGGCAGAGTAGCTACAGGTTAGTTGTAACAAGTAAATTATGATCAGGTTGTTGCAGCCTTTACTTGCCTTGGACTCTGTATTCTAAGGGAGAAAAGTAATGCAAAAGCCAGCTCAATGCCACTGTGTTAACCTTAAGCACTAAAGGCATTTCCTATCATATCTTCTTCCAGGGGTAAGGGTATATTTCTTTATACCCCTTTCAGCCCTTTGGTTTATGTGTTCCATCTGTCCCACAGATTTCTGGAAGATACACCTCACAACAATTCCTTGTGCATGTTAAAAATTACTCACATTCTTTCCAGCCTTCCTGTGGCAAACTTCACTCACTGACAAGCCACTGTCAACAACCACGACATAAAATACACTTGAGGTTTCAGCACTTTCATACTTCAAGCATTCAAACCTTTAGTAAAAGCCAAGATGTTCTGAAGGGCTCCTTATTTCACCCCAGAGACTTGCCAACACCAGTGTCAGAATCTGACAAAACTGTCCTCAACAGAGAAATGCTGAGCCTTTGCCCTTTTTTAATGCAGCTACGCCCATCTGACATGTAGAGATGCCTCATGCCAAGGAACATGAGGAATAATTGATGTCTTTTTCATGTACTGTCCTGGAAACACAAAAGCATCTGAATACTTTGACATTGTTGTTTTCAGCCCCTTCAGTCCAATAATGCATAGTAAAAATATCTTTTAATAACTATGTTCAAGAACTTACCAGCTTCAAAAAGACCAGTATAGCAGCTGCCACAGACATTTACGCTTCTAGCACAGCACGATTTGTCAGAAGTAATAAAGGGTTTTTCATTTCCATACCCAATCCTTTTATCACTGACCTCACATTGTTCACCTGCAATTCATATGAGATAAACAGCAGCTCAGCTCCTGCCTGTGTGGGTCTGACTTCAGATCCGACTCCCCAGTGGACCACATGTCCATACCGCTCCTACCTCACAAGCCTCACTAAAGTCAGGCAGCTGAATGACCTTTTCTCCTTCTGTTCCCTATCCCCAGTCCACAGACTATCATTGCTCCAAGAAAGCAGATCCAAGTTGTAAAGATCCATAATTACTGTATTACAGGAGGACAGATGCTCTCTTGGCACGGGAACTTGGCACGGGAACATGTACACACACAGGACTCTGGGCTCTCACACTATTCAAGACCATGATCAAAAGACCATATGCAAAATTAACTCCTTAGTTATTTCTTTAATATAATTATTTCTTCCACACCAAATAAGAAGGCTCTTTGTCAATAAAGTTAACAAAGAAAATGGAGGGGGAAAAAAAAAAAAGCAATAGAGCACTGAACTTGAGCCAGCAGGTATTTACTCTGCATACTTGCAGTCACCAGAAGATGCCCTAGAGTATCTTGATTCCTGTGCAAATCTTAGTAATAGATCACTGTCTCTTTTGTCCATCGGTGTCTTAAAGTAAACATCCTTTAGCCACGGATTTGGTCTAGGTGCAACTGGTTATTTGATCGAGACAGTAAGATATTCCTCACTTAAAGGTGAGCCAAGCAGAGCTAATGACACATTTTCTTCCTGAAAACAGAATTTCTTCTGTGGCAACTTCAGGATATGTGGCAATGAAGAAGTGACTGGAAGGATCTGCGTCAGGGTGCGCAGGTCAGCAAGTAAACCGTCACAGAAACATGGAACCATCAAGGTTGAAAGAGACCTTTAAGATCATCCAGTCCAACCATCCACTCAGCACTACAACTGTAACACCTAAACCACTAAATCACATCACCCAGCACCAGATCCAGGAGCCTCAAACACCTCCAGGGATGGTGATTCCACCACCTTCCTGGGCAACCTATTCCAAAGCCTGAAGTTTGTCAGTTTGTCCCGGCCAAGCAAGAACCGTAAGACTAAAGGTCGGGTAAACTCACAGAAGTATTTAAGAGGAATGCAGAGGAGATCTGAAGAAGAGTGGCCAAAAGCAAGTTTGGGAAGACGTGTGCATGTCTTGTTACAGATTGCAGCTGGAACACAAACATGCAGACACCCTCCTGGCTTGCAATACAAAAGCAGACGCAGGACGAGAAAGTCCAGGCTTCACCCAGACTCCACGCCGTACTGTTGAGGCCAGAACACAGCAAGCTTCATCTCCCCATCATCACGAGGTCTGGAAAACACCGCAAGAAGCTGCTACTCAACAAACCTGTGCTCAGGCCTCGCTGCGATGACAGAGTGGCCAAAGCCCGCAGTGCCTCCTGTGTTGGGAAGCTGGGGCGAAGCAGGGCTCACCACAGGGTCACACAGATTTGAGTGCTGAAACTGGATTTTTTTTATCCATAGCACAGTTGGAATTCGAGCAGGATAGGCCTGCAGCATGCTGTCCAGCAGCTTGGTAAATCCTGGCACAGTTTTCATTTCAGCAAACCCAGATTTAGCTGTAGAGTCATTTTCAACATCTTTAATTAACACATCCAGCTCCAGGCACAGCGGGAGTGCTCTGTGCTGGCCAGGGTGCCTGTCTCACCACGCCACTGCACCAGCTCAGCTCTCCTCACCCTAAAGTGCAGTGACTCAGTCCCAGGCTGGCAACTTCGGGATTTAGTGCCAAAAACAGCCTTTTGGCCCTGGAGAAAAAACCAAAAATATCCCAGACATTCCACTGGATCACTGAGCAAATACCGTGAACTGCATTCAAGAAATGTTTGCTTAAGACCCAACAAAATAACTCAGTTAAGTAAAAAGGCTGCACAGTTTCCCTCTGCCTGTCACTGCTTCCTCACCCACACCACCTGTGTCCGGCCAAAGCCTTTGGAGCATAAACATGGAGTCTTTGTGGGAACAGCAGGGCTCCTCAGCACACAGAAATACCCAGTAAAGGCAGAAACATGTGAAGAACTGTTTTATTTTTGAGACAAAATTTAGAGGAAGAACAGACTGAGCTGGGTGAACGTTTAATGGAAAATAACCATCAACTCTGACAACTGCCCACTGGATTAGGAGGGAGAGAAAAAAAGATCAGTAGTAATTGTCTGATTTATTCCAAGGAATCAAAGAGTAGCTCCAGAAAAAGCTGGAAACGTCAGCACCTCTTCAGCAGTTAAGTCAACAGTCAGCATCTGACTCCTTTAACGGGAACAAAGCTGAACCCAAGTCTTAAAACAATGTTCAAATTCCCCCTCAAAAACAAAAACAATAAACAAGCTCAGCAAGAAATGCATTCAACTCTTTGCAGCTTCAGAAGTCCTAAGGAAAAACAACCGCTGGGCAGCAGCTGCTCCTTCCATCTGTCCCCACACCACAGCCCTTCACAGGTGCCTTTACCCTCCCACGTGTTCTCAGCTGTGACTGCGCAGCAGATCCTGCCTCAGCTCCCTCCCTGGAAGGGTTCACCACACCAGTAAGGTTTAAAGTGATAGAGTAATCACTTTGGATATAATCCTCCAACTAAATGCCTTCGAGGGACACAAGAGCTCCGGTTATTTTTAGCCCATCGTTGTCCTCTCAGGTTTTAGAGCCTCCATGCTTCCAGGTAGCCGTAGGAGGTGAAGGAGAAGGAAGAGTTGGGGCACTGTGATAATATCTTTTCTTGAAAAATGCTCATTTCCAGTTAAAAGAAAGACACATTAGCAGTTTTACTGCTGCTGCTTCTGAGGTAGCCTAGGAAAGCCCTTTAACGTGGCAGCAGGTAGCACTGGAGAGTCACTGTGGCCCAGGGGGGGGTGTCCCAACACCCAGTCCCACATCTGCCAGGGCAGCATCTCGGGCACTGGGGCTTTTCTGAGGGCAGAGCTCACCCATGAAGAAGCTCTCACTCCTCAGACACCATGCAGGACCAACACCTCAGGGACTGCAGACAACGGCCATCAAAGCACAGGGCGCATCTCTGAGATCCCGTCCCGGCTCTGAGACACCCACAATCCCACAGAAATCACAGAGCCCATCTGCATGGCCAAATAAACCTCTCGTCCTTCCGCAGCAGAGCTCTGCCAGGCCTCCCACTGATGCCACCTGGGGAGGGGAGCAGAAGACAAAAACCCCTGCAATGCCCACAGGAGTGGAGTCCTCCTTACCCTGTGTGATCAGCCCCATTACCAACACCAATCCTGCAAAGGAGAGGGGAAAACCCATCTGCATTTGGCAAGTTTAAGATTTAGTAAATAAATGTACCAAAAGACGAAAAAGTTACCCTTGACAGCTTAATTTATAAGCTCTGAGAGGAACAAAAGCCAACAAGAACAAGCCCACTGAGTCCACAGGCCAAATAGCCAGTGTGGGGTAAATGAGGCAGCAAGCAAACCTCTCCTTCAGAAAGACAACCCTGGGAAGCACAATGATCCAGGCTTTTCACCTTTCATTACATCAGCCTGCTACTTAGTAAGCCTTTTTATAAACTGCCCTCAGTTAGACCTAAGGGCATCTAACTTATATCCAGCGACCAGGAGCCTCTGCCTCATTGCCAGAATGGTTAACCAAGCCCAAACACAGCCTCAGCAAGAGCCAGCTCTTGTCTCTGCAACCTCCCGTTAGCAACAAAAGGATCACATCTTGCATTTCATTCTCCACTGGACAGGAAGCTCTTTTTGTGGTTTGGCTTGTGGGGATGAATCTGAAATGAAATCAAGTGGAACTGGCAAACTGCAGTAAGCTTGCAGTCAGAGACTCCTAGGTCCTGGTGTGAGTGGAAGATTTACACTGCACTATTTAAAACTCAAGAAATCAATTTCTTTCTAGCAGCGATTTAAAAATGTTGTGGTGCAAGACATATCTGAATGAACAAATACATCCATCACACACAACCTCAGCAGGGCTGCTGGACACACTATTGTACAAGGTGATGATTACTTTTATTCCCAAATATTTTCTTTATGTTGCTATTTAGATCACTTTTCTCCTTTGTCTCCTTTCATTGACTCATATAACTTCCTTTCTCTGTATCCAGTTAGCACTGGGTTGAAATTAATTTATTTTTGGATAAGCCAGTTCATTTCCCATCTTCTTTCAGGAGTCTTCACAGGACAAGGGGAAATGTGGATGAGGTCAGTGAAGTGAGAATAAAACCAATCCACTCTGTAGCAACTACTGCAATTACTTGAAGTTTCCTTCACACAAAGTCCTTCCAAAACCTTTCCTCTAATATCTCAAAAGCCTCACAGCGAGAACATCCCTTCTGCCAGGAGAAAGTGGCGTAAGTTTGCACGATCATGATCTCCCCACAAGCAGACACCAACCTTCACATTCATATTCAAATTACACACAAGATTTTTCACTACACCTTCCGTATTTGCATGAGGTTGAAACCGAACACAGAAATCTGATTAAGCACCTCATCGTGTTTCAGAAAGCTTTTCAGTGCTGAGTTCCTCACAGCTGCTGTCCCACAGCAGAGGGAAGGAGCCCACGGGTGGAGAGGGGGGCGGATTGTTTGCTTTTGCTTTGTTCCCCTTCCTTTCCAACCCACAGAAAGTTCACTTTGGCACCAGTCCTACAAAACCTTCGATTGTACCTAACGGAGCGCTCAAACAGCCAGTATGGGAATGGCCTGTATAATCCAGCCACCTTTTCCACCAAGGCATGTGCATTTTACACACTCCCCAAGACTTTGGACGCTGAAGCACTCCCGAAAGCCATGCAGAGTGCATGTTTTTCACCATCTTTTATGATGATTTGTCCTCAAGGTTCCCTTCTTTGCGCATTCCCCATGAGATCTTTGTATTCCTCCTTCAGTTCTTCCTTTCAAAAGACAATGCCAAGTAATAAAATTGAACAAAGCCTCTGTTACTAAGACATTCAGTTCTGGAGACCAAACATGGCAACTGCACTTGCTTCCTGGCACAACTTGACAACACCTGAAATTAAGAGCAAAAGGGAAGGGAGCCAGCTTCAGGAACCACTGAAGATGACTACAGATTTGGTTTGTATTTCAATGGAAGTGTCAGGCCTACATCACAGAAAGAACAGAAGAAAAGCAATATAATAAAACTATTTCAGTTCCTCCTCCCCTGAGCACTGTAAGATCAGTAACATTCAAAAAAAGAAAAAATTACGAAACAAACCACAGACATGAGACCCTCCCAGAAATAGCAGCACTTGCTGCTTCTGCTGTCCTCCACACACTGCAAATGAAACACATTCCCTGAAGAGCACGGGGGAACAGAGAAAACTCACCCCCATACAAACGTAACTGTACCCACATCCCCAAAGTCTCTGATTAAAATACCCTGTCATTACTTTTGCATCTCCTTAATCAATCACTACAGGAAATGAGTTCCATGGCTTAGCAAAACCCTTTGAGAATTTTTTCAGCTCTCAGGAGTTTTAGCATCTCCAGGAAAAGTCTTATTTGAGGGTTGGAGAAGAAGAAATACAGTGCCCACACCGGGATGGGCTCTTACACTACAGCAATGAAATACAGACCTTGCACATTTCAAATTAATAAAAAGCACTAAATACATTATTAAGAAGAAAATATAATTAACTCTTTTTTATTGCTAAATGAGCCCTTAGATAAATATGCCTGATTTACCATTTGTTTATGTTATTAAATTCTGGATCAAGGCCATAGCAACACAGGCTTCTCCACAGACAAGAAAGAATACAACCTCACTGCTTCTAGGGTCTGTGACACTATATTACAATTTAATCAGAAATTTCTCACTCAGCAACAGTATGTTAGCAGGCTAAACAAGAGATTTTAAAAGAACAAATACGTCCCAAAGAGTAAAATGATGGGAGACAATAGGGCCATACAGGTTTTAATTCATTTCCAAAGCCATGGTTCACAGTGCCTCCAAGGTCCTGTTTTCACAATGGATTTAGTGCTTGCCTCTGTCTTCAACACAGTCACTTTCTGTTTGTATAATGTTTTCCCAACCAACCCAGAAAGATCTGAAAGTGATCCTTAGCCTTCATCAGGCTGTCTGGGCTCTAGAGATGGTTATCTCCTGGGATTTCTCTAGGCATCAGGAGGTCTTTTACAGTGTCACAGAGGGAGCCACCCTTCCTTTCCTGGTTAGTTTGATCACAGCATTACCTAAGCACGTCACCCAGAAATGCTGCATTGCCTCCAACCCATTCTTTTGGGCATGTGTTTCAGCTCTAAGGTGACAAGCCTACAGAGCAGCCAGAAACACAGTCCTTAACCACCTGAAGCAAAAACCAAGATGTGGAGATTTCCGCGGTGATAATTTCAGCCAAGGTGAAAGAGCGAGCCTCGGATGGGAGAGCCTGGAAAGCAGCACTCCAAAGTGGAGGGCTGTCTGGAGGAAAGAAGGGGATGGGGGCAGAGGTCCTCCTCTCTGGTGACAGCCTTACTTACCAGTGCTGCAATTTATATCATCTATTACAGCAGCTTGCCCCCAGATGCAATTCAGATGGCTGCAGGTCAGACAAATCCCTATTCACACCGGTACAGCGAGCTCCTAGGAGCTCCTTCATATCCACAGTTCACCTTTCTGTATTACAGAGGTCACGGCTTTTACAAAGGGCAGAAAATTAATTTTCATGGTTCCCACTGGCCCTGAAGTTGACTTTGCAAAGACAAAATCTATACTGAATAGCACTGATGTTGATCTGTTTGACAAAGGACAAACCAGTACAATTTTTAGGGATCTAAGGAAAAAAGAAACTACTTATGATGAAAATAAATAAATTCTTCACTGTTTTTCTTGACATTTACTGTCTTTGTGCAACAATGAATACCTGCAGTTAAAATATAATAATCACATTATAAAACGGCCCCAGTCTTGCAGTTCTTAGCCAAACAAAATTGCCATCTGGATTTAAAAAATTGCTCCAATTTATATTTGCAGAGGATTTATGTATTTGTATGAATAGCAAGAAAGAAAGGATATAAAGACAGAGCAGCAAAACACAGTGGTGGGATCAGAGCAACGGCTGAGCATGCAGAGCATCACATTCATCTACTCTCCACAGCTGACGTTGCTTTAGGAGAAGTCAGGGTAAAAGAAACACAACAGCAGCTCCACTCGTTCCTATTTTCTGCCTTCCTGTTTTGCATAATAAGCTCAACAAGGTCTCCCCACCCAAAAATCAACATATTGCTAGCTATGACTGCAATATGTATCTGCTGAAAATCTCAGAAGTCGTATGATTGTTTTCTATACAAACCATCATCCTAACATTTTCCCCCAACAAGGTGATCCACAGCTCTGAAACAAGTACATACTGTTTCATTTATTACCATCCCCGAGTTACGATTTTTCATATATTTAATAAAATTATTTAATAGAAAAAGCAGATCTTGTAAGTAGTAGTAGTTGTAGTTTCTTGATCATATCACACTAAGAGTCCAACCAGTGCATAATACTTTCTCCAGCACTTTCCAGGATCAGACAGACAGGAAAGCGCAAAGAAGCAGAGTTTGAAGTGACAAAGCACGTGGCCAAGACTGGAATAAACTGCCCACAGGGGAAGGTTTCTCTTCCCCAAAGAGCAGGAACCAAATACTTCCAGGCATTTCAAGAAAGCCCATGGGTTTAGAGTGCTCTCTCCCTTTGCTTTGAGATTTGACAGAGAGATTTTCAAAAGAGCACAGACAGCAACATGTGTCAAGCATTCTAAGAAAAGCTGACCACTCTTTCAGCACCTAAAAACGCAGGCAGAAACTTGGCAAGAGAAATTGTTGTGTGCGTTAACAAATAAGGAATTACTCGTCTTTTAAGATTCTGTAGCTTTCTCCATGTAGCCTGAAGCAAGTAAAGTGCTCCTGCTCCCAGGGAGCCTGATACAACACACTTGTACTTTTACTCAAGGATTACAGCCCTTGCTAAGTCTCTGTGAACAGTCTCATTTCTAACCAAAGCCATTATTGTTTTGGTTAAAGAGTTTTAACTAGAAAATAACATACATTTTAGGTTTGATTATGCATGAGCTTAAGTATGACAGCACAACAGAAAGAAAACGGCATCTTGGGTAACAAAGAATTTACTTGATGCTAAAAATATAGACATTTACAGTACAAGCAAACACTAGGCTATTTGTCCCCTATTACCTGCCTTTAGCCTTCCACTCTCTTCCTCTTCTGTCTCCTCATCAAAACAAACTGGTATCTCTTTTGGGGCCGAAACCAAGCAGAAGAATCTTTAATTACAGTGCAAACCCACAAAGAGTATTGAAGTTCAAGATATGTATGCAAAAATCAGATCTGAACAGACCAACTTGGCTATTCCTGGGAGGCAATCTTATTTACAAGAAAACATACTGCATCTAAACCAAAGTCATGGGGGGAGAAGGGGGCAGAGAAAATACACAAAAAAACCTGCAGTGTTTCTTACTCCAGGCAAGGGCAGTCAGCACATGACATTTCTTTGGAGGATCTTGTTTACCCTTTCTTTTCTAAGGATAAAAAGCTGAAATAAAGGTTAGTCCCCACCTCAAAAACCCAAGTACTATGGCAGACAAAATATATCTTAATTTGTCTTCATGTTTTATCATTAGCAAAGTAAGCTTTTTAATTTAATTTAAAAAAAAATAGATACAGAACAACTGCATCTCGCCTTCTCACAAAAGCACAAGAGAGATTATAAAAATCCCCACATTTTCTGGGCTTTAGCAAGTTCATTCCCAGAAGGGTTGTGCACTGGTGAACTGCAGCACAGCCCTTCTGGGGATGAACTCGCTAAAGCCCAGAAATGGCACTAATGCATCACAGTGCCTGTCACTGCCTTGGGTTCCTAAGATCCCAGATTGGTCAGCAGTACAAATAGACTCCCATCTGCATCCTTAAAGGGACACTTTGAGGCTCCTTAAAGAGCCATTTTAACAGGCTATGTTATACGCGTATATGTACTAGGGAATAGTTCCACTGAATAATTTACAGCGCCTTTCTTCCTAAAGAAGCATTTAGCAAGCTGTAGCATTAAAATATAACCAGCAGCTGCCTGCACGCCCCTGTATACCCCAAACTTGGAGCTTGGAACAGGAAGTGATGAATGGTATTACTGGGGGAAACTGCAAGGGCAATTTCTGAGCAAGCAGTGCAATTAATGGGAACAGAAATTGTGCTCTGGCAGCCACGGCCAGAGTGGTACTCTTGCTAAAAGAGACACAGCTTTCCAATGACTGCAGAACTTGGGGCACTGCCTCAACCACAGCACAGTGCAGAGCAGGTTCTGTTCCGTAAACAGCCTAGAACAGCAAATACAAAGGACAGGCATACGTGAAGCACGATAACTTCACTACTTTCTCGCATCTGCCTTCTTTCCTGCATGCCATTTGCTCTGTTTTCTTTCTCTGCTCCCCGGAAAGTACGATCCTGGCAATGGGCAAGCGCCCCACCAGCACTGCCTGCGCCAGCCGAGTGATGGAAATAGGTGTGAGCAGCCTGGGACAAAGCACAGCCAGAGCGTGGATTGTGTGAAAACTATGGCAAGTGGGAACTTTACATGGGGAAGACTGGAAATGTGTGGAACAGAGAAAGAGCCTCGACATGACCCAGAGAAAGGTCTTGAGGGATAAGCAGCTGTTTCCAGGGCAGATTGCAAACCGGAGTACACCCGTCACAGGGGTGCGTGGATGGCCCTGGGTGATCCATAAGGATACTCCCGTGTTCCTCCCTTATAGTCACTCAAATGTAGTTAATGTGATCATAAACCAATGACTAGAAGGAACACTGTAAGGTTTACCCAGACACTTTCAATTTAAGATATTGAGATGAAATTTCAGAAGGTGAACAGAAGAAATTCCATGGAGTGGTCCAAAAAAACCAGTACATCTCAAGGGTGGGTCATACAGCAGAGGATACCAGTCAGAAAGGCTAATAAAATCAGAGAAGCTGTGAGATCCCAGAGGAACTGCCACCTGTGCTCTCCTGGAGGTGGTCCAAGGGGATGACGCACGGTACCACACGCCGCAGCAAAATCTACTCTCCATTATATGAGACTGTTGCCCTTTGGAAAAACACACGACCAGCATGATTAAGTTTAGCAAGCGAGAACTTTAGAGAAGGCAAAAATCACTTTGGCTACTACATATAGATTGGGTTTGGACTTGTATTAAAAACTGTCTGGAACAGATCAGGAAACCAAACGTTTCCCTCTGATGTAGAGTCCAAACTGCTCTGGAGTTTCTTGTTAAAAGGAAAATGCTCTTTAGGCTTTAGGCAAAGGACACATAATGTCCTTCACACTTTTCAGCTAAAGCTTAAAACTCTTACACAACAGAATGTCAAATATACCAAAATCTAATTAAATCAAGGACGCAATGGCAAGAACAGGTTTCATCTTGCTTGCATTTTTCTCCAATTCCAGCAGCTAAGCTGCCACCTTCAGGCATCTACTTGTTTTTGAAAGGAAAATGAAGAAAACACATGGACTGTAAAAACAGAAATTAGTATCCAAAGGTGTCCAGCAAGTGTGGAAAAGGAGATAAAGCCCTGGGCTTTGCCAAATGGAGCAATCCTCTCAGGCCTGGAAAAATTCTGAAAGAATCAACAACGGACTAACACAGAACCTTCCACGTAGATGGCTAAAGACACACACAGCAGCTTTCATGACACTTAAAAACCCGGACTTAGGTACAGTCATTCCCCTCGATCACTATGTGACCTGACAGCAAATGCAAACTCTTGTAGTATCAGTTTCTTTCACTCACATATGCATTTCTCAGCACATGATTCTCAGATGAACAAAGCCCTGGTCGCCCCTGAAGGACATTATCACATGCACAGCACTGCCAAAGGAACCAAATACCTCATATTCTGAAGTTGCACTGAATTCCTGTTTGAAAGGAGCTGTAGCTCTGGTTTTTTTCCAACAGATAATCAGCTTGAAGTCACTGAGAAACTACTGGGGTTTGGGATGGGGCTTTTTAGGTTTTTTAGTTAAAAAAAAAAAAAAAAGATAAAGTCTATCTAAAAAGATAAACTGGTGTCCAACTCTTTAATAGGAAAGCAATAGAGAGCAGGAACTCAGCAAGGTCACAGAGCAAAATCGACCTTGGGGTCCCCAGTGCTCCATGTCAGCCCATGTGAATTTACTGTGTGCTTTGGCAGCAGAGCACAGCAGTGGTCCTCTCCACTCCCCTCAGAGTGACTTCATGCAAAAAACCAGCAACAGCTGAAAGGAAAAGGGAATTCTGACACCCTTGAACAAGAGAAGGTGTAAAAGCTGGTCAGGGAGAAAACCAAGAGCAGAGCTGGAGGCCCTGCTAACACACGTGAGCTAAGACACACACTCCTGCTGGCAAATGCCACAGAGGGAAACAACAAGTCCTCCCCTCAGCAACAGCAGTTCCAAAAACTTTGAGCCCTGTGATATGGTCTTGTTTTATCTATCAAACCAAGACAAACTAGCTGGTAAAAAGACTCGAAGCAACTGCAAAGCCCAGGCTCTTGTTCACGATTTGAATACCAAGTAGTCATACAAATGTCAGTCTGAGGTATTTCATGCTGCCCCAAGTTATTTCTAAGCCATTGCCTAAGAGGAAGGTTGTCTGGACTTTGACCTGCTCTGCACTTGGTCAGCAGCATTCATGAAATGAAAGAAATAAACATGATTTTAACCTCTCGCACAGAGCACAGAAAGTAGAAATACAGAGGCCAGGAGAATCTCTTGCGCACTGATGTCTGTCATTTGAAGCAATCTCTGTTTAAGATGTTTACTCCCTCACCTCCACCTTCAGCAGCACTGTCCACAGTCACTCCCATTAAAGGACCAAAACAGAAATCTGGAAAGCTCAGAGATCTGACAAAAATAAGTAAAAAAGGCTTCATAAACTGTGTTCCAGTGGGGAAATCTGTGTTTAGTACATACAGCTCGATACCTGCTACACCAGGCTTATGCACACTGCAGTAGGACATTAAGGTCACGGAGGGAAGTGTGGGGATGCTACCACAGCATCTCCATAACAGATGAAAGTGAAGTCACGGTGCCACAGGCTGAGTGAGAACCAGAAGCCAAGATGAATACTGTGCCTTTCCCTGACATAGCTCAGGCACCACGGTAATAGCTGTAATTGCACCAAAATGGAAAGGGATCAAAATTCACTCTGCTGGCTCATAAAGTCTTCCAGCACGATCAAGCCTATTAGGGAGGAAAGCTCACGGTCATATGGAGATGACACACTTGTTTGGACAAGCTAGATTAGTGAGTTAGGTTCAGAGAAGTTGTTGTGCAAGGCACACGTGATCTCTCTAGGCTGACAGGAGAAGGAAGGGAAAAGGACATTGTATACCGAGACAGAGCAGCCAACAATATCTGGAAATCCCAAGAAGTCACATAAAGTTCTTGCCATCACCATAGCATTGACACGGCTGCACTGTGCATGTGACCTTCCCAGTTCCCAGTCACAGCCCAGGAAATGTTCTAACCACCATGGGCTGGCCTGTCAGGGAGGATGGTGTGGGTGAGTTGGCAGCGTGGAGCCCAACCCCAACCACCCACACCCTCCTCGGCATTCCATGCTGCGCCACCTTCAACCAAACCAGACTGGAGTGTCCATACACCCACCCTGTGGTGGTGCTCACCCGGCTACCAAGAGCTGGAATTCACACGCAGTTGTCTCATCTTTCAGCACCAGCTGGCAGAGCTCCTCAGTCACCAGGACATGGGTTGGAGCTGCATCTGCTCCTTCAGAGGTGATTCTGGGGTCTGAGTGCCTCTTCCAGACCAGGGGCAGAGGATCAGACCTTTTGTTTATTAAGCAGATCCAGAGTGATCGAAGTATGTAACAGCTCGACATTTTATAACCAACCTATGCTAAATGCCAAAATGTAAATGTACCTTTCCGTTGGGTGATTGTCAGACAGTAGCAATCAAAACTGAAGATAAAGCAGTGAAGGAATGCACCACGTTACATGGATAGAGCCTTAAAGGTTCCAAAATGTTTGGCTTAACTTCCTAAATGCCTCTTTCAAGCCCTAAATCATCACTGGAAATCAGATTCTAGAAGACAAACTCAAGAGAAATTAGTCATAAATTTTCCCATGACAGTCCATTACTACTTAGAAAGAAAATATAGTGTTTTCCTCATTTAAGATAAAAATGAAGAATGGTTTCTCATCCTAAGCCTTTAGAGGATAGATTATTTCTGCTGTACTGCTGTTAAACCTGCTTTATAATTCCACTACTAGGAAAAAGGAACATCACACTTACAAAATTATTGCAATTATCAGCCATTAAGGATGCAGTTTATATAGTACAAATCCCTTATAAATTTTATAACTTCAGCTTGTGTTTCATTTTATCTTAACTAAGCAACAGCCTAGAAAGTAATGCCCTTCTTTGCACTGGAGTACAAACCACAAAGTATAAAAAGATTTGGTGTTTCAAGTGTTTGCATACTAATCCACAGAGCATTTAATGTCACCCCATGGGTATCCATGCACAGACACAGTCACTTCGAGATGAACTTACACAACTTAAAAACAATCAAAGATTCCTGAAAATATCAAGTCGACAGCATTTCCGATTGACATTTGCGGGCAAGAAAGAAAAAAAAAAAGTAAGGAAGAATTCTGAAACTTCGAAATTTCAGTCCTGCTCTGATGTGGCCTCCCATCACGGGAAGCTGACATTTAAAAGACTGTTTAGAGAAAGCTGGATGATGTCTGTGCCCAAAGCCGATCTGAAGCCACACAGATGTCAGCGAAGCCGCAATCATTTGTCCTGCCTGGGGCTGTGTGATCACGACCAGACACCATTTGAAACAAGGAAACGATCTGCTGTGGATGGGCCCGATTTCCCCACTTTTTCAAAAACAATCATTAAACGTAACAATGCTCTGTGACAGACACGGCTCCGGAGGGAACTGTAATTCTTCCTCAGCTGCAGAGGTACCTCATCTTCATTAGGAACTGGAGCTCTATCAAATGCATTTATTCAGAAATATTGCTGAAGTTCCTCTCCCAACAGCTGCCTTCACAGTTACATATGCAAAACAGTAGGCTGGAGTTACCCATTAATCTCACAAAAGAGAATTAGGTTGATGCCACGTAGTTTGAATAGTAATTATAGTATGAACTAGAAATTGTTCAGGGTAATAAAAACTGTTACAATTCCAGATCCACAGAGTATGATGGATGATTTGTTATGACACTGAATAATGTTTTAAATATTGCATTGCTTAAATTCCAACACACAGCACCATATCCAAATTTAGGGTAACTCAAATTTGATTCACACCAAAGCTTTGCTTGACCTATAGTATCTTAATTTAGAAATATGGGTACAGCCAATTGCCCACAAATGGTTTTGTCAATAAGGTCAATTTGTTGTTTTATTTGAATTTTGTGTGATTAAAAAAAACAAATTTTGGGAGCTACTGGGAGGTTTTAGTCCTGTAAGCAAAGTGCAATTTCAAAATGTCAAAATGAATCTTGGAAGCATCACTAAAGCTGGATGAAGAAGCTAGCACTGCCCAGACTGCAGTAGGTTATATCCAGCACTGGATGCAGCAGCTTGAACACCTGCCTCCAACACCAGCACTCTTCATAATGGCACCTTCTAGGGAGAAAAATATTCCAGCAACCCAACCAGGTACCATTTTCAACGGATATGTTTAATCTTTAATCTACCTTTGGCAACCTGCTATTTTTTATGATTCCTCCTACTAGTTTTGTGGAGTAAAAATGATGGAAACATGTTGGTTGGTTTATTTTTGTTGCTGCTTGACAGCTAATCAGATTTGATATTTATATTTTACCGGGATAATGAAATGTCAGGACGGATATTATAAAAGCATTTCTGAAGATAGTAATTTAACCTTCAGCAATTCAGTTTGATTCAGTGGTGTCTGCACTCTTGCAAGTGATTTTATTTTAGATCCCTGAAACCTGATGGCAGAAATAAACCCTTTCCCTCTTAGGTTGCTGCATCTGGGGTGCCAGTCGGTGGCCAAATACAAACACTCTTGTTGAGCAGATACCCACCCAACACCAGTCAAGCCATCTCACAGAGCCTACAGTTTGGGATGTACTGCGTTTGGAAACAGTCACTCTGCCATTACTCGTATGACAGCCTAACACAACAAGAAACATTTTTATTCCACATATAAAGTGTGGACAGGAGACTCTGGTTTCAGTCAACACGTCCTCAGTGAACTAAAGAACCTCCAGCTCCACAAGCTCATCCTCTCACATCCCGCTTCACAAAAAGTGCAGCTGCAGAGCCAGGCTGTAACAAACACGTCCTCTGCTCATCAGCCACAGAGAGAGACCTGCGACCCATCCTCACCAGTGGGTAGCTTTGAATCTTCAGCACTGAGAAGCTTGTGTTTACCTCTTTTTAACCAACAAAATCAAGTTTCTTTACATAAACCGATACACATATTTTAAACGGGGAAGGAATCAGAAACTAGGGCAGGCAAACAGCAGCTTGCAAAACAGAGAGCATCTTGTACGCTGCCATCACAGGAGAATAAATTACTATTTATTTATTTCCAGTACCTCATAACTCCAAGCCAGCGCTGAACTTGCATCACTCTGATCTGGCCAGTCTCAAGGGCAAAGTACTCTCTGTACCATCAGAAAACTTCCACTTCCTCTTACTCAGCTGCCTCCCAGACACTGAGATGCAACAGGGATTTTTGTGTTCCTGCTTGGTTTTTTTTTACAGCAGCAGCGCTGACATTCAGCATAAGCACTACACAGTTGGAAGGTGGTAAAGAAAAGATGGAGAAAATTAATTTATGCATGATTGACACCTTTCATCCTTCAGAAGATAAGAAAAAATTCACTCCAAAATTAAAGAACTTCCTTACAATCAGCTGGGTTGGTTGCACTGTTTCTTTTCGTCTTGGATAATACAATATACGGGAATGGAGAGCAGAAGTGAATATCTTGGATGAAGAATCTTAACTATAAAAATAAGATTTCATTATATTAAAAATGTCAAACATCCATTATTATTTTTACTGTAAGCTTTCCAAATTGCTAGCCAGCCTCCCAGAGCATTTTTACGTCCTTTTCTCTCAAGGGTAAATGTGTCATGGTACATTTAAGAAATTTAATCAGAGTCCACTTTTATATTGCTATCTGAATAAAGCCCAATTAGCTGAGTATTCAGCGTTCTGCAATAATTCATCCACAGTGGTTTAAATAGATGAAAAAATACTATCTCATTATAACGTGACACCAGACCACAAACAACTGTCAAATATAACACAAGGCAGGAAAAGACAATGCATTCTTAATTCAACAAGACATTAACTCATCCTGCATCAATCCACACCACTGGGCAAGGCTCCTGCCCTGCCTCACGTGTGGGCATCAGTCTACGGGAACAAGAAACTGCCTGTAAAGCCAGAAGTTGCCACATGGGAGACTTGTACCCGTGTGGGGAAACCTCAGAGCCTGCTGGAAGGTGTGTTTACCCTGCCCACTTCAGCTAAGCCCGGGATGCTGGAAATATTTACAGTGATACAAAGTAAGGTCACTACAACCGTGCCTGTTCTGCGGCAGCACAAACATCTTCCTTTTTAAAACAAACAAAAACCAATAAAACACACACACACACATAAAAAAAATAAAAAAAAATAAAAAAAGGTGAAGAAGGTGAAGTCATCAGGGAAAAAAAACCAAACAACAAAGCCACACAATTTATGAAAGAAATGTGGGAGCTCACTGTTCCCTATGATTTCATTGCACGAGGGGCCATGAGAAGCAGCTCTGGCACACAGAAGGCTTTCTGTAGCACCATTTTCTTGAACCAGAAGTTTAGAAACAGTGACAGTGTGCTGAAACTACATCATCCTCGCACAGAGGAGCTACTAGCAGGGTCCTAACAGATGCCAGCATTTCCACTGAATCAGCTACAAAGCCATCATCTGGTTTTGCCCTCAAAGTTACCAAAAGCAGTATATTCCAAATATCTTTGAATCCCTGTGTTCTAATAAAAAATGTGGCTTGACCAGTGGACATCTGCAGGCAGACGAACTTTGTCTTATTCAGCATTTGAAAATGAAAAAAAAAAAAGGGATATGATTTGCTGAGAGCAGATGAGCTACTCACCTGAGACATGACATGTGCCACAGCCACACTTCAGGAGGCTGAAGTCCAATCCATTCCAAACTGCAGGATGACAGCAGTAGGCTGGGACAAGCCTGCAGAGCTCACTGCCATGGGAACAAAAAGCTGCTCTGAACTGGTCAAGAGCCCCATGAGTGGCAGCAAACTGAGCTCACCAGCTCCTTACACTTTTCACAGGACTTCAGCAAAGGGCTTAAGCACAGGAACCCACCACATGCTCGGTATTACAGCAAACATTTACTTCTGTGAGTGATTATAAACAGAAGCCTCTTGAAAGGGCTTCACTCTCCAACAGCACCCCTTAAATATTTACATTCTGAGGGCTGTTGTGCAGTAAGGACTGCTCACTGCAACTGTGATAGATGGAGAGCTTGCTCACAGCACACTGCCGTGCCACGCCTGTCACAGCTCTGGAAAACAGGTCCCCACAGACCAACTTCTGCCTAATCTACCCCTCAAATTCATTTGCAAACAAGCCACCTGTATTTTTTCCTCCCAGGCCACAGCTCAGCCATCGTCTCAAATGCCTCTGAGCTGCCCCAGCCAGAGACTGAATGCAGCTCTGCCCTCCACATCACAGCCTTCTGGAATCGGCAGAATTAATTCACTGCAACAGATAGATCTTAAGGTGGGGAGGGGGTTGTTTTCTTCTTTTTTTTCCTCTAGCAACTGAAGCTGGCTGTCAAAAAAAGCTGCTAGTACAGCCCTTCCTTCCCTCCCAAATGCAATTCTTATCTTGCTAAGCAAGAAACCTAAGATGAATGAAATTAAAATGTGGAAGGAACGAAACAGGAACATTTGAGTCACTTCCGTGACATGGCCAAAGCTTTTACTAATTATGAAAGTGTGCAATGTCCATTACAAAGCCATTTTTCGGCTTTTCATTTAGAGAGGGAAGCAGACATTTAGCATAAGCAAAGAAAAATCCTGAAAATTCACAATAGGTGGTTCCTGTTCTGAGACAGCTCTAGTTTATCGCTTTTTTTTTCTTTATTGCTATTTAATGACTCATATCGTGCGACTCTTTTCTCATTCCTAATGTCTGCTGCTGAAGTCTCCTCTAGAGAGATGGCACTTGAATGCCTGAGGGAAAGTCAGAGAGAAAGATAACTGCAAAAAAATCATGAGAGTCATCATTTCCTAAGTCTGCATTGAAACAGATAAAACTTCCACTGCCAAGATCAGTTCATACAGCACAATATATGGGGAGATGGACAGATCTCTTTACATGGGATGAAAGGATGAACCTTTCCATCAGAGACGTATGCAAACATATATGAAATAGCTTATTTGAAATCAGCTGAGTTACTTTCAATCCACAGATAGAAATCTAAGGTCTGAAATGAGCTTGCTCTGTGACTTGGCAGCTGGAAAATCCAACTGACTGTCACAGAGAAGGTGCATCTTCTTTTGGGATAAAGCCAAGAACTGCAAGCAGAAAAAACAAAACCAGATGTTACCACAGCATATCACAGCATAGAGACCCATTAGTTACTAACTAATTTCATGCACAGTAACCTGCTAAACTAAAGCTGCAACTGTCACAAATGGTCCCATTCCTATTTCATCGTTACAGGTGATTTGATTCACCTTGATTAAATATGAACAATACTGTAATTAGTGAACAAAGTTGTTAAGCCCAGCTCTTCACTTCCATGCATTCCTTAAAGAATGCACAGCAGTCCTAAACATTTTGATATGGGCTGTTTTATATCATAGCAACTAATATAGTTGCCTCCTGCTCTCAAAGATTTAAGTAATAAATCTGTTTCCACAAGTGTGTATAATCTCATTGCTGACCAACATCTCTGACAGGGCAGGTAGGTGAAGATGTTTTATACAACACGTAATGAGGAATCAGAGATCTATCCTGTGGAAATCAATAAAACCCACTAGGCTTGCAGAGATTCCTCAGGGATTTCTCCGGAGAATCATGGCTAAGAAAACTGAGGATATTTTAAAATCAATACTAGGGCATTTTCCAAGTGGGCAGATGACTTAATTTATAGCATTGCTATGACCTGGTAAAACATGCATTATGACTAAGTAAAAATAGAAAAAGTCTTTTTTAAATAAGCCTGGCTCTTGCTCTTTGACAAGCTCTGCACAGCTTTTGACACCCAGCCAAGAAAACTGGTATGACCAGGTCACATCCTCCCCTCCTGCCCTTCAACACATGCTCTGCAGCACAGCACCCACCTGCCCTGGCTGGATCCCCACCAGTCTGGCTGCAAGGCACTCACTGGGGGTCACAATGTGGGCACATCCTCTGTGCTCCCCCTGCCATGTGCCACAGGGCAGAGAGAGATTTCCCAGATAGCAACCTGCAGGTAAACTGGCAGGAGAGCTGCCTGCCAGCAATCGCAGGCCTGAAAGAAACTCTGCAGAAGGCAGAAAATATTTTCCATGTTTTCTATCTTCCTCACGGGACTGCAGAAGTCACACACAGAAACCTCTGGCTCCTTACTGAGAGAAACTAACTGTGCTCAGTAGATAATGCCTTTAGAAAGAATGACAAAGGAATACATTCTGCCATGGGCTGTGGCTGCAGCAACAGACTGCCAGCCCGTTCATTTCCAGGCTTGGGGAACTGCTGTAGGAAATGCATCGCAGAGGTGAGCCCAGGGCTTCCCCCTTCTGCTGGGACAACTCACTGTGCAAGGACCACAGCCAGACCACGTGCACTGCACTCCTGATGCTCCTTTCACGACATACTCCCTACACAGCAGTGAAGGCAGAACAGAGATCTGCTGGGAATAAGATTTTTCCTACAGCCTCCTACTCAAAATTTTTAAGTCTAGCTTGGTTTGACTGTAGTTACCTATTTCCCCCCTGCCTGCTGTGACTCCCAGAGCGCTGACTGCACAGAGCTAGATGTGGACAGAGAACAGAGTGCATCCCTTCCTTCCACCAGCTGATGCCACCTGTCCCAAGCAGCCAGCTGAAGCTCTACGCATGCTAAGCTTCCAACAGCACAATTAAAGGATTCCCCAGCTAAGCAGGAAAGCAGTTTATCCTTGCAGTTATCAGAATGCCTCACAAATCTTCCAAGAGCCCTTCAAACAGCACCAGATTTGCACTGACAGGAGGAGTAATTGACTCCACACTGGCAAAGGTGGAACATTCAGGGACACGTTACACTGGCGTCAATACAGCAGAGATGGGGTGCCCTCAGGAACACCCTCAGTCCTCTCTGTCATCAGGGACGAAACCATCAGTGCTTGGAAGCTAAGCTGATGGAGATGAGCTCCTTGAAGTGCAGGTCTTTCATCACAGATGCCCATTGGACAACCATCAGTCCCTAACGTAAATAATGGATTTCCATTTCAACTGGTAATTATCATTTACTGTGCATCAAAAGGACCGCTGTTGGTGGAAGAGATTAGAAAACCAGGAGCTGCCTCAAGAAGGCCTCGAAGCTTTTCCCTGATGAATTTCTTCTCCCAAATCCCCCTTTTTTCTTCTTTCCATCTCCATAAACAACGTTATTTTATCCACCAAGTTTTGCAAATTCAGGTAACCAGTAGGAACTCTCTATAGGTGGGGGAACCCAGGCCCAGGGTCAAATAATGTTTTGCCAACTTTATAATGCCATTAAAAACCAAGGAAAACATTTGTGTTTGCCATGACTTTGATGTGAAATGCATTTAAATGAAGTAGTTTAGGCTGAGCTTGGGGCAAAATTAAAAACCCCACATGGGACACAACCACACAGGAAAGCAAACTCACCGAGCTTTGCAGAAATCATTACAGAGATCCAAGCAGAAAAACCATTGCTAACTTGACGTAAGAATGGCTGAATTACAAAGACAACAGTGAAACATTATAGTCAAAACACATAATCATGAAAGAATTTAGGATTTTTCCTTGAGGGCCCCCAGTGGGTCTGTGCACAGAATTTCTATTGTCTTCAGCAGGAGACTTTTGTTTGGAAGAACCACTAGCTAAATGATTATTTCATTTAAGTTTAAAGTGTTTATATTTACATACAGACGTAAACACAAATACATGTATATTTTTATTAAAAAATCTTCAGTCAGCCATTATAACAAGTTTTCCTTAAATCATTACCAAAATAGAAATTAATTTTCTAGAAATAAAAAACCAATTAAATATACATTTTTTAAAGTACTTCAAAATTTCTTCCAGAATTCAGCTACTCTGCTAAATACTCCCATTTCTACCACTTTTCTTTTTCCTGAATCTGTTAGAAAGAAAGATAGCCTACCTCCTTTCTAACCCAGTGAGCCAGAAAGCCATCTGGCCACCTGCAGCAACACCTACTCTGATATCAGAAACCATATTCCTCATCATTTTGAAACACAACATTAAAATAATACATTGCCATACCCTTACTGAGCACTGCAAGACACCTCCTCAGAGCAAGAGTCTCTCATCCAGCTCTGCTGGCAGCAGCCAGAGGGGCTGAGCACGTTTTTTTTCCTACTTGTCACCTGAGCAAAGGAGTGATCCAAGAGCACCTGTCTGCCCATAAGCTGCAAAGCTCCCAGAAACAATTGTTCATCTCAGTCCACACTGAGAGTGAAGAGATTTGTGGCATTCTAGTTATGGTAGTTTTGAATCTGTGGAAGGGTTTTGATATTTTCTGAGACTACTGAGAACGTCAAAATTAAATATTTAATTACTCTCAGTATTTTGTTTAGGAGCTGCTCCTTAAATAAGGCAAAATTGCAGTCAAGTCAAACAGGGTTTATTCATTCAGATAACCCAATAACATCATCCCAGTGCTTTGGGATGAAACAATTCCATCTGTGACCTATGGCCATGCTTTAGCCATAGCTTAGGGAAACGAAACAAGAGGAAAGGAAATAAAAGGAAAGGAAAAAAAATACAAAAATCTGAGAGTTCTAAATGTGGTTGCAACTGGTAACCATGGTCCAAAACTACATGCCAAAGAACACAGAGAACTGACACCTTCTGTTTGCAACCTGCGTTTTCCAGCAGCCAGAACATGTTGAGATAGGAATAATACAGGGCACCCTAAGAGAAGCCATTCTGCACATTTGCATTTGCCCACATTCATGCAGCCTGCAAACACCACCTCTTCTGGGTATCTGATGGCCATTTATCCTACAAAGCAAAAATCCTCAGCAAGAGAAAAATGAAGAAAAGGCCCGAGAATAGGCACAGATGCTCTATCTGTGGGCAGCTCTCACCACATCCATCCACAGTGCCATATCCATACTCCTGACCTTGGTTATATGCAGGAGCGGCAAGGAGAAAGTATTTCACATGCAACAAAGATGCATAAGTAAAAACAGTTAGTCAAAGTCATATTCTTTCTGAAAATACTCACTGTAAAAACAAATGTGGTTTGTTCTGAGCATTGTTAAAACATAATGCAGTGCAAGATAAAGGAAATTAGAACAAAATCATGGGAAGTTCAGGATCTAGAAATAGCAGCGTAATTCCATTCCAGATTTTGATTCAGTTATTGCCATGGAAAAACTCCAGGTTTACACCATCCTGTCAGACTACAATTTGTATATTTCATATATTTGTATATATGAAATCTTCCTCTGAGTCAGTGCAAAGAAACTCCACAAAAAGCCTGAATGAAGAACTCCAAGAATCTCTGCAGAGCAAGAGAGGCTCAAAGGTGAGTCCAAGAATCCTAAGGAAAAATATTTTGCTTTGTCCAAGCATGCACATGTGGAAAAAGTGCCTCTGAAACAACTGCAATTTGCAAAACATCAGCACAGAAAAGTGCTGAAATTACCTCTTCACCAAAAGCAAAGCCTTTGCAGCTGCCACACCCCATTCTGGTTGGACAGAAACCTGTGTGCTGCACTCCCTCCTCCTCTCCCGAACCCGGAGAGGAGGGAGAAGACTGAATCATGACCCTTCTGCTTGCTTTTGGCTTTTCAGACCACAGTACATCAACTGCAGTCTTTGTGGAAAGAAAAATAAATTAAAAAAAAAAAAAAAGCTGTATATCAAGAACCAAAAATTCCTATTCTCGACAAATGATTGCTTCCACCCCGTGGCACAGGGAGTGGAAGGAGGACTCCCTCCTCCCTGCTAAGGCAGCTCCACAAAGCAAGCTGTATTTTAATCAGCATTTTCTGCCCAGACGATATTTTTCACTGACCGCTGTTCTCCTCTAAAAGACTGCCCTGCAAGAACTACCAAAAATTTAGTGGCTTAAAACCAGGTTTTCAGGACCATTAGACATGTCCTTATAAACCTCCTGCCTCTGGCTTTCGCAGTCTGTTTGGGTGCCAACCTTAGCAACAGCAGTGTTCGGCAGGGACAGGCATGGAGACTAACAGATGAGCCCTCCCAGCTGGAGTGGGCCAGGAAGAAATACCTCAAAGTTCTCTGTGAAGCCCCCAGCAGCAGCTGCCCTCGGCAGCTCACTGAGGACAGGCAGCCCCAGCCGCTCCGGGATGTGTCACCGCACGATGCTCTCACCCCCGGTACCTCAGGACTGCGATTCTGCAGTAAATGAGTGACCTCTTACACAAACCTGGAAGGTCATTATGTTTCTCTTGCTTACTGGTTTGCATGTGCAGGAGCAGAAAAGGGCACTTTCACAACTCTGCTCTCAATCTGAAAGCAACATGAATGGAAAATGGACAAGCCACAAAGGAGGGGGGCAAGGAATGGCCTAGCAGCCATTTTAATCAAGCAAGCAATTTGTCAGAGTACAGAAGCCAACCAAAACTCAGCAGATATGTCAGACTTGAGCATATTCTGCTTAGCTCCAGCCCCTTCAGGCCCTATCCCAACCCACACCCATGAAAGCCAACCCATGAAAAAAATGAAGCAACGTGACAGTGTGGGTGCCCTCGCTGTCCATCCCTTGTTAGTCCGTTCATGAGAGTTATCTGTGATTCAACATACCCAACTAACAGCAAATCAAGAAACAACACAGGAGAAAAGCAAAGGACACTTTCTCAAGTGAGACAGATGTGTGTAATAACAGCAGTAACAAGAGGAGACTGTGAATATGTGCTCCAGGTTAACAGACTTCTCTGTGAACTCCTTCCTGCCACTATTCATACTTCTGTAAGACAGGAATACAAAATTAACCTGAAGGAAACAGTCATCTCAAAATTATGATGTCCTGTCAGTCATCACGTAGCTGCACAGCCCTTTCCCTCCATGTGGGCACTCAACAGCTTCTCTCCTGTTCTGTATCATGTCTAAAGCACGTGCATAACAGGTTCATACTTCTGTGGAAAAAATGGGTTTTGCTTCTATAAAATCCTACATGTTTTACAGTTTCCTTTGTTCGTTCACCCTTCATCATCAGCTTGCCTCTTTGCTGTGCTGTTTGAGCTGAGCAAGGGGAAGAGGGTGGAACAAGAAGGTCTGGGTTGGCTCTAATTTGCCCTTTCCAGAGAAAAGAGACTGAAAAGTTTGGGTCCTGCTGCAATAGGTGCTGTAGAATCGACACTGCAGGAGTCCTAGGGAAAAAATTCTTTCCAGATCAGCTTGGCAACTTAGCAGCAACATGCATCATTAAAAACCCCACATCCTTCCACCTAACCAGTAGAGATATGTCTGCCTCTGGGGCCTCATGTTAGGAAGTGTATTATTGTCTGAATAACTGAGGGCAAAAATGTGTTTTCATCTGGATTACTTGCTTAAAACTCCTGTAATTACTCCTGCTGTAACCTACTCAAAAATCATGCAGCACTGACTGCAAAAGTGAATGAATTACACAGTGGTGACCCTTGTTCACAGGCCTTGCAGAGAAACCAGCTGACATCCATGAAGCATCTTCTTCTCCAGCCTAATTCCTACAGACTTCTTGAAACTGCATTACTGAACTCATACACTGGATAAAAAAACCTATGCCTGCATGTGAAAATAAAACCTTATTAAATCATTAGTCACACAGAGTCTTAGGACATGGCAGAACAACATAACAAAGGTATTTGTGGCTGTTTCATAACTGGACACTGCCTGCAATCAAAGGTGATGCTTTGGGTCAGTGCTGGATGGCCAATATCTTCCATGCACAGCACAGATTATTTTTAAGTGTACTTGTTATTCGTGGTCAGTATCTTCACTTCTCTCGTCTACATGGAATTATTGCCCCTTTAAAATCTGAAACTTAGTACATTTTATTTCAAGATGACTTTACAAGGCCTTCTATGTGATATTAATTTCAACAGCCCTCTAATACTGCACAACAGTCATATGATCCAGTGTGTGTGTTTTAGGAGACAGACATGACACATGAAAATTAAAAACAGGTTTTTTGTCTGGAATACAGAGAGGAACTTCAGGGAAAAAAAAAAAAAAAAAAAACCAAAACTATGAGGGAGCCCGTGCCCAGAGATCAGGGTGGAGGGAAAAGGGGAGGAAAAAACCAGAATGAGACATCAGAGTTAGTTCATCCTGCCCAGAGTGAAAACAGCTTTCATCAGTATAAAAGACAATTAATTTGCATAAATTGAACTGCGCTGCTGCATTTCAGGACTGGCACTGGAAGTAAGGATTGCTATGCCTATAGCCTAGTCCTTTATCAATAATTTACAATATTCCCTTCTGCAAGCAAAACTTTGTAATTGCCTTGCATTTCAGATGACATTTTCTATATGTATTAAATCCAAGGAGAGATACAGAGAATCAGATTTTAAGTGCACAGGATTTACCGTTTATGGTGTAACACATGATCTAAGCACTCAGTATGAACACAGAGGTATTTCCTATGGTCGACAGTAGCCTTCTACATGCTCTGCTTATCAAGGAGGATTCAGAGGTGTTTCAAATATCTCAGCCCTGATCTGAATGCACCTCTCATTCACACTCGCCCTCCAGATTGCACGGCTGAACTGTTTACAAGACCCCCGGCAGTTGCAGTCATTTTGGTCTGTTTAACTTTGAATATATTTGTATTGCCATGTGTGCATCATACACTATACTGGGAACAGCACAGGCAGAGTAGGACACCTCTACCTGAGGAACAGTGCACAGCAGACAACAGTCTGTGAGTTTTCGCAGAGGTCACAGCTGGAAAAATCACTTTTACTTTGCCTGACATGACTGGCTGAGACAAAGAGGCTCCCTCTTTCAACCAAGCGCACTTCCTCGGTCAGAGGGTTATAAAATTAGGTAATTTTATGAAGTTAGGTAACACAGCAGGTGTTATATTTACAGCAGTGTGAGCACGAACTGAAAGAGCTGAGGTAATCAAATCTCACGCTTGAGGGATAAGAGGATTCGTAAGATGATCACCAGCTGAGATCAGGCACAAGCCACTTTATCCCACACCCCTTTAGACACCGAGCAATTGGCCAGGTGCAGGCCCTGTCTTTTTGTTTCCTTGTCAGCTTCTCCTTCTTCAAGGCATCCACTGCTGGAGGTCAAATACAGAACAAGAACATTTGTTTTACTCCATATAAGAAAGGTGTGGATGAGACACAAACATCTCAACACACAGAGATGAAGGGGAGGGGAAGCCTGGACTAACCAAAATTGCTTGTGCTTCTCAATATATCTCAAACACATACCACAGGCTTACATGAAACCAAAAGCACTCCTCCAAACATGTGAATGATCCTTCACTTTTGTTCCCTCTCTCACTGGTAATATCCCTAGAGATAGTTAGTAACATTCTTTAAAAGGTAAAATTATGTTCCATTGTATGGAGACAGACTATTTCTAAAATGAGTTCACCTCTGTGGGATGTTTTGGAACATGTAATTACAAATTAATACCATCACATCCATATGCACTTTATGACAACCTCTCCTGAAAAAAAAACCCCATATTTTTAAACATAGCTGCTGATTTTATGGGAAACTGAATGCCAAGAAGTAAATAAGTATAAACATATATAACAAAAGAATAAAAACATTTCCTGTGAGTGAGAAAAGCCTTTGAAAACAAACTCCTAAGAGGCCATTTTTATAACTTCTGTTCTACAGACTACTCAGGGCATGCAATACACAGAACATCAATGGGCTGTATATGCAGTTACTCCAGCTGTAGTTGCAAGGGAGTATTTCCACCAGTAAACAACCACTACTGTGCCTGGTTGGGCTCTCTGCACACACAAATATCAAAAAATAAACAAGTACCTCGAGAGGTATCTGATCGCCATGAAGTTTTAAACTGCCTTTCTCAGCTTTGCAGGTTCTTCTTTTAATACCTTTAATGAGCAATTTATCTTTGTTTCTTTTAATATCAAAAAAAAACCTGTCAAGGTCAGCAATCTGCTTGTCAAAGGTAAGCTTTTAATGGATAA
Organism: Myiotriccus ornatus; assembly: GCA_036023395.1. Lineage (NCBI taxonomy): Eukaryota > Metazoa > Chordata > Aves > Passeriformes > Tyrannidae > Myiotriccus > Myiotriccus ornatus. Next base: position 15,431,853 of record JAYRBT010000010.1, on the reverse strand, counting down.
AAAAGGAAAAAAACAAACAGGAGTCATAAAATACAGCAGTACCCTCCAGCCTAATCCAAGTACTACCAATATCAAAGGAATATCCACCATGAACTTCAATTAGGAATAAAATTTGTATCTAAAACTACGGTTGAAAAAAGCAGCTTCCAGACAATGATAGAGCAGGGGAACTGACTGTATGAATAGGAAAAAATATAAGTAAATTAACTTAATTGAATCTACATTCATTGATAACCAAGATCATGACTAAAATGCTTGCTCTCTGCTGCTGCTAGTGCAGAATATCACAGAATGATACAGCCTGGTTTTTCTCATCCCAGAAGAGCAATCAATCTCTGCTCCATCTAAAGAAAATGGCAGTGAAATAAAGGCAATAACCAATTTTCTTCATGGTACTCCACAAAGAGGAACAAAAAGTCCCCAAGACAGTATTATTTCTGTGGGCTTCAAAAGAAAAAAAGGAAAACGATACTTATAATGTTTGGAGTTTATTTTGCTTTTTTAAAACAAAATAAATTGTAAAATTGTTTGTTTAAGCCAATCTTTTGGAGAACTTATTAAAGGACCATTCATAAATGTGAAAGTAACATCTCCAGTCAATGCTACTAGTCCATGACAAATCCACATTGCTCATAGTCCTGCAAAAATGTCTTGCTCTGCTTTGAGGTAGGTGCCCATTTTAGTTGTCTTGAAGGATGCTAAAAATATCACCTAGTAAACTGGAATTGTTCTTGTGTGGATACAATCTTTCATGTCTATATCAAACCCCCAGGCAATATATGAAACCTGATTAAACTTTGTTCTTAAACGTAGGCAAAGGTAAATATAACATCATCTCTCTTATCAAAAAAAATGAAAAGAAGGGGAGAAGGGGGCAATGTCCACTTCTGTCATCCCTTCATGTTAAAGAGAACCAGGTAAATCAATTATTCTGATTCACCTTAACTTCTGTAAAATGTAATAACTTCATTTCTCTCCACAAGGAAACCATGAGGATTTACTCATTGTATCAGTACCAGTGTTCTGATACATATCCAGTATAAACAAGTACAACCACCCTCCTAGTTTTTCTGAACATCTTTACAAAATCATGCAGAGGTGGCCAGGATCTGTATCCTCAGTGCAAAGCCTCAAATCTAAATGCAAGAAGTGGCTGGAACAGAAGATTTATAGGGACACACTTTTAACACCGCGAAACCTGCAACCACCCTCACACCCATCTCCTGCCCAAACCACTGATGGGTGTGCAAGATAACTGGACACAGGGAAAAGTCAGGGATAGAGGCATTATTCACTTTATAAGGGCATCAGAACAACAGTGGTCAATGCTATCTTACCCTTCTTTTATGTTTAGAAAGGAGAGAACGAAACACAGGATAAAGGTAATATATATTATCTGTAAGGTAATATGGCGTTTTGGGGAGTTTCATTTTCTACTAAGATCCCTGAATCTGACAGCTGGGAATAGCAGCCTGAGCCATATCTTTTTTTCTATGCTGAGCAAGCATCTTAAATATCTTATATACATGTTGATTATGTCAAACTGTTCCAGACGTGAAAAGACCATATAGCTTGCTTTGTGCTACACGGCAATGGCCACAATCATTTATATGATCTGGACCCTCAGCAAAAGAAATCCAAAACAGATTTCACTTGGTAGAATATGAACAACGTGTTTCCTATATTACACAAAATGCAGCTGGCTTTATATGTAACACTCCTCTCATCTTGGAGGAACTTACAGCCGTGCTTTATGTTGCAGCGGTGGGATATCAGAGCAATTCTACATGTTCAGTGCAGTTGCTGTGGAGTTAGACTGCTATAAAACAGATAGAAAATTTGCTTATGCATATACAGCACTCTATTAAAAACATCTTTTAATATCTGTGTAATCAGGCAGCACTTTCACCGTCACCTGACACATGCACCCTAATACATTTCAGCTCGTCAGCTTTGGGAGAATTAATCGAAAAGATCGCCCTGAGACGTGAACCAACACACGAGCTGAACCAAACGCGAGGGTTAAACCACAGGGCATCTCCAGCTCGTTCACAACCATGATCCTCATTTATACCTCCTGTCAGCTGGAAATAAAGAAACACTCTTTATACCTCGAGGCTACAGTCAGGCATGACTACAGGATAATTTGTCTATATACTGTCTGATTTCAACAGCAGCAATGAGATACGAGGCAACTAGGCAGTTTTTTCCTATTAATTCCCCGCTCCCTTTTTAACAACCTTCCTGAGGCAGGAAAAAGAAACTGTGCAAGTCCTCATCACTCTGGAATCTTATAGAGAAAGGCTCTGTACTTTAGGGATGACATTTCTGACACCTCCCTCTCAGCTACAGCCTGCAGTGTCTCACACTGCCTTCCCACCCCGCATGTGACATGGGCAGAGCAAGATACCGAGCTCTCATCCAAGGGTCAGATCACACCACTGAAAAACTACTGGGTTAGCCACATATTTGCCTGTTTTAACTGCACTTTCTTGGCCTTTAAAGACTGCGATGGAAAACAGACAGCAGCTTGTTTTGAGTGGGTGCACACTTTAGAGAAAGTAGTGAAGGACATTTGCTCATTTTGCACACTGGGTCGAATCTGGCAAGCCTGCATTTTTGCATAGTCATGTCCTTAGAAGAAGGAAGCATTTATTCAAACAAACAAACAAAATAATCCAGTCTCTCTTTTCTTTTTTTTTTTTTTTTTGAGAAGGCAGCAAGGCTTTCTCTCATGTACTGAGAAATGTCAGCCTTTGTCTATGCACTTGTACAAGAACATCAACAATTCACTTGAAGTAGAGAAGCAATTAATATACAAATCACTTAATCCTTTGTAGTTGTCCTTCAAGTAATAAACAAATCTTATTTCTATCCTCTACACTGTTTCAAGGCAATGCTTCATGAAGGATGTTCTAAAATGTACTACATAACCATAGCTGTAACTTTTATGTTTTATTTTGGGTTCCCTTCTGAGAGAAGGTAGTGCTGCCTTGCAAAGACAGATAGGATGGGACAGAACTGACTCACTCTGCAGCTACAGATTAGTCACTTAAACCTCCCTGATTTCCAGTCTGCCCATGTGTATAATGGTGCAGCTCTGCCCAGGACTGCTAGGGGGGATTAACTAAGTGACCCTGAAAGGCTTTGAAACCTGCTCAGTAAAAATCATTTCTGTAAAAGTGTATATGCATAAAGTGTTAATTGATGCCAGCTGGCCTTTTATCCTGGGCAGCATAAACAGCTTCCTACCACACACATTTCCTTTAGTGGGCACCAGCAGCGTACTTTTTTTCTTTCTAAATGCTTGGGGTTTGCCTTAAAACACCCAAACCACTTGATTTTCTGGAATGCTGCGCTGTGAGATTGATGCAACAATGTATTTCAGCAATTACCTTGATTAACCCTGCACAGGCAATAAGTGTAAACGTCATAACATCCTTCAAACTGAGACATGAGCCCTGTTTGCAGCGCACAGCCCTGCATTCAGCAATTTACATCTTAGTTCTGCAGTGTCCTTTTCATTTGCTATACAAACCTGCCAATCGATTTACAACAGCCCTTGAAATGAAGCAGCAGGCTGCTGTTCCTGGACTGGCCTTATATGACAAGGTAGCATGAAATAAAGTGACATAAGTAATTATTTTTCATTTGATTTTCTTCTCTGTGCTGCAAGCAACCGTGTTTTCCGGAGCCCCTCCCTCAGCTGCAGAAACTTGGATGTGCTCCACCTGTTTATGTTTGCTGATAGACGCCAGAGGAATTTTCACTTCATCTGTTTCACAGATGCTCAGACTCTTTTCTCAGGACACACCATACAAAAACGTCTCCAAAACAATTAACAGGATTTTAGTCGGCATGGCTGTGATGGCTGCACGGAAGGTAAAGCTCAGACAGCTCTTAAGAAACTGAAGCTCTGGAATGAGTGTCTGGGACCTTAACAGCCCTCATTTTAATCTTGCTGCACGACACATTTATAGTTTTTCATGTAGTCAAAAGGGCAAAGGGGTTGGTATGCAGAAAGCTGCTACAACGTGAGAAACATCCTGAACTTCTATAACCTCTTGTTCTTATACGGACATGAAGGTAATTGCTAACAGAGAACAAACATGCAACCTAACTCAGGGAGGGGAAAAAAATGGCAGAAATATCTCTGTAATCATCATCGCTTTGTCTCGCTTTAAAATAAAATTCACCACCTTACTGAGGAGCTAACTGGAAAAAAAAATAATACTATGAAATGTGTTTGCAAAGTAGTATTATAATATTTAATTGAAAGATGCCCCTCCTTTGGCCATCTGCCTTGCAGTGCAAACATCAAGTGGGGCTCTTGAGCATCCCAAGCCTGCTCCTGCCTCCCTGCTCTTCACCTGTCCCCAGCCAGGCCCCCAGGGAGGCACACAGACATCCCAAATCTGTGGTCTGTTTAATTCTTATTTAATTTATTTACTTATTTGACTCAGGCTCACTTGCCTGTGACCATACCACACACAGAACCTGAGAAGGTGACACAACTGCAGCTGCTGAGCAGGACCAGGACACAGAAATCCCACCACACGTTTTTCTGGCCAGCTCTTTAGCGCCCCACGAACAAAACCATAAAAAAAGGACCACGTTTGGACAGGTAAACACGTACAAGAGCATCCTGTGGTGCAACACAGCAGTGTCAGGCAGCTGCAGCCATGCCCAAGGCAGTCAGGAGGTCACACCAGCAAGTTCCCTGGGGGCTGTAACCACTCAGAGAAACTCCACAAGAGGCCACCCAGCACCACCCAGCCAAGCAATGCTCAGCAGCTGCTGTGGGGCCACTCAGGCCCCTCGCCCCCAGTGGGAGCTGGGATGCTCAGCCGTGCACAACCACAGCGGTGGAGCAGCGTGGAACCGTCACTAGGGATGTGCCCCCTGCTCCAGCCAGCACTCACCCCGTGCCCTGTGGTAAACCCCCCTTCAGAACACAGCTACAACAGCAGTCATACACCAGCCCCTTGTCTGGGGACAAATTCCACCTTGAAGACACACCCTGCCTGCGTAAAATTGATAACACTGAACAAAAATCTATATACACAGATTAGGAAAGTCTTGCAGAACAAAAACCTTAGAGTAAGTCACGAGTAATTAAAGTTATTCAGTTTACGCTAAGTATAAGAAAGTGCTGTAAACTTTTCAAACTTAAATTATATATACAATATATTTCTTAGATGTATATCATATTTCCCACTTGAGAATGCAGAGTGAAGCCATTTATTTGGCCTTGTATGAAGGCCTTCAAATGCAACTCGAGGCAAAGCTCTGGGGTGAAAACACACCTTTCTTTAAATCATTATCAAACTGTTCCATTAAAATAATTTCAAGAATTACTTAATATTTTTAGCATTTCTGCCTAATAACAAATGACAAACAGCACTAGTTCCCATATGCTGTACTCAATCACTTTGATTTCATTAACAGACTGCTTTCAATCATTAGGAATTCCAAGCCACATGTCAAACTAGAAGGCCAAATTCTTAGATGATGTAACTTAACATGGCAGCTCAGTCAAAGGAAGTTTGCCAACTTATACCATTGCAAAGCCAACCCCAAAACTGCATCCCATTAACGACGATTCCCATAGGGATTCTGGCCACTGTGGTTGCAAAGAGCTGACAAAGCTGAAGTGCATTATTGCACTATTTGTAAGAATGAGTCAGACATCAGCACAGGGCAATTACTCCCAGCCTACAAATAATCCAGTCCAAAAAGCGGCTTCTATAAAGAACTGGAACCAGTTTGTCTTCTGCCCATCCTGTCCCAGAGGACACTCAGAATCAACTTTAATGACATTCTCAAAATAATCACAACACACATGCATTATCTTATTTCATTTTGTGTTTTCCCTGTCATCTCTCCCAATTTACTACTCAACTATACCAGGCTTTACAAAGATCCTTCTCTAATCTCGGAGATATTAATTTAATTTTATTTCTTGCTTGAAGTTTTCTTTTCCCCCTCCTATTTTCTCCCTGCTATTGAAAATAAACTGGGGGATGGGGGAAACATACAACAAACACTGAAATAAAACAAGTTCCTGAGAATGAAAAAAATCCCACCGAATAACAACTCATTCACAAATCTTTCTCAGCAAACAGTTCAACAAACCTTTAGTGAACTTTCTAAAGTGAAGTTATAAAGACATTTTCAACTCGTTCTTCTTCCAAAATTTTCTCATTTAAGTAGTTTCCTTCTACTTTAATTTTTTTGTGTATGGGCATCTATGAAATGTAAGATTATCTACAGCCCAAGTTTGGGATTATAAAGGGCAGGTCACTGCCATGCCATTTAAATCTTGAGAGCACTTTAATCAGATCATCATGTCATCATGGCTTTAGAGGTAAAGAAAACCTGAAGAGCATAATGAGATAAGACTATCTTTTAGCTGATTAACTCGGTAATTATTTTTCCTCAGTGTGCTATGCTCTAGCAATCAGAAAGCACCCCTGATATCTAACAGGCAAATGAACATCAGCTTCCAAAAAGGGATAGACCATACCCTCGGTGAGTATTAAACAGTATTCTGTTCCATCAGCCTTAACAGGACACTACCAATTCAACATCAGTTTTTCATTTACTGATAAAACATGATAAACTTAATTCCAAATTTACACTGCTGCAAAATTCAGTTTCTTACTTCTGTGGCAAAATGTATCATTTAATAGGATCTTGCTGTAAAATTACTCTAAGTGAGTACCAGAGACTCTTGGGTTAGTAGTACAAGGGAAGTTCTTAACTGAGGAGTACTTCCTCATTTTCCAAACCAGTCTGTAAGCTTTAAAATTGATCTGTCTCTTTCCTTAAAGAAAACAAACAAACAAAAAGCCCCCCTGTTGCACTTGTTATCCCTGTACAACCTAGAATCTCAGAGAAGAAAGCTTACTGACTTTCCACGAGCCTGAAGTCAAATATTCCCGATAGTTTACAATAAATCAGCAATAGATGACACACACCAACCCTTAAAGTTGCCCAGAAGCATTGTAATGGTTATTGTTATGAACTTTTAATTAACTAATGCAAAAAAAAAAAATCCTTTAATGAAATAAAAAAGATGTTATTAGTCTCAGACACTGACATTCAACCCCCAGAATAGAAAAATTTCTTTCCTCTTCTGAGCTGAATTGTTTATACATCACATTGCATTGCAGACTATACTGCAACAGTACAAGGATGACAGGATTACTTCTGGGACCAACTGAAACAGAGGTGGCACACAGAACCTTCTTCTCCTTGATGAAATAATGTATTTTGGGCTGCGACACTAATCTACATTCCAGCAGCCTGTGCACCTATGAACATGGCCAGTGGTTCCTCATCTACAGAAGAATCGATGTGTAATCCCATTTCAGCCTCCTTCTTTGCCAATGTTATTTGCTCCAGTGGGAAGCTTTCACCACACAGGATTGGCCCCAAAATAAGAACTGCAGGATTTGGGCATAGTACAGCTGTAAGCAGAGATTACAAATTCCCAAGAAGGCTCATGTTGGCTCAGAGCAGTGCGAGCAGTGGGTACCCAGTGCCAAATGCAAATTCTGCAGTATTCTAATGGAAATCAAAGAAACAACATCCATGGCTTCAGGGGAAGAACCACACGGAATACCTTCACAGGCTAAGCACACATGTCTTTGTCGTGAAAAAGCACCAGAAAAAAGATCTGCCAGCACCTCTCCCGGCACATTTCACGTGCAACAACACGAGGGAGCAACAGGCACGGAACCAGAAGTTCTCCGATTTTGTTAAAGAGTAACTTCATGTGCCGGGAAGGAAGGGTGCCTCCTCCTCCTGGGAGTCAGCTCACAGCAGGGGCTGTGCTGCCCAAGGGCTGGGCACAAGCACCAGCTTCCCTGTGCTCTCCAGCAGCACAAATCACAGCTCCATCCTCACGCTGCGACGGCAGCACCAGCATGGAAATATTTCTCAAGGACACCCGAGAACAAAACAATTGACAGTGACTGCAGCATCTGCTCGGCGCAACCGACATAATAAATTTCAATCTGATTTTAATTTTTATATGTCTAAAGCTATTAGGCCTTAGATATTTGAACCTTATTATGGAAGCAATTAGCTCCTATGACCAGAAGGCTTCGCCCGAGAAATTGTGATGAGCACAATATTTTCTACAGCATAAATAATAAATAACCTGACACATCTGTAACTATCTAGGGCCTTGCAATTGCCACTGTGCTTCATACTGGTAACCTGGCTTTGTGCCAGACTGCAAAAGCTAGAACTTATTGGCATACATTATATGACATTGTACATTTGTGTAATTGAAGATTATCTCCTAAGGTATTCTGTAAATTTAGAATTTCAATTTTTAAATATTTCCTGCTGTAAAGAGATTAAAATGGTTTTGAATATTTAAATATTCTTTAGAGAAAACTATTTTGGTATGTTATCTCCTACAAAGACAGCTATAATTAAACAACAGCTCCAAGTACACTAAAAAATGGTATTTCTAGAACTGACAAAAAACCTTCCATTTGTGTTTCAAGATACCAAAGTATTCCGTGGAGTTTTATGCGTCAAAGGAATTTCATTAATATGTATTGCTTTTCAGTACCTTCATTCAATGCATTACAACTTAATAGAAGTATGCATTTTAATTCTCAGCATCTTTTTCAGTTTTCCCCTCGTGTATTCTATCCTCAGCACAGTGTGCCCACACCAAAGCCTTCCCCTGAGCTCTGGGGAGCTGATCTGACCTCTGCAAACAGGGCTGCTGGCACAGAACGGCAGCTGAACAGCAGGGGACAACAGAGCTGTTTAGAAGGTGTCCAGGGATCCTTCTGGTGGAGAAATACTACAGAAGTACAAATGATACACAGCAAAGAGCAACTGAGCATTCACCAGCACACACAGTGCCTGGTCTCCTCAGTACCTCTCAAGTTTTGCAGTTGCTTTTACAAGCAAGGGTGGAAATTCAGGAACAGGCATTGCTCATTCTCAACCAAGACAGAGGAAGCGTTTCTAATCCCTACGTGGTGGCATTTTACACTGTGCTCTTTGAGTGTCACTCACTCTCTCCTCCATAACTAAATGAAACATAAACGATTGAATGCCTTGTTTTACATTAAGAGGTTTGACTTAGGTTACTTCTGCTGACAAACATTTGCTAACGAAATTAAGGGCTGATGATTTCCAATTCAAGCTCTTGTTGAATCAAAGGCAGCTAATAATGTCAAAGCTCTGAAGCCAAAGGAAGTGCTAGATTCCAACCAAAGGGATTTCTGTTTAGGTTAAAAACTCTTTCCCAGGCTCCATGTCATGCACTGACACTCATTGGCTTCACTGGGACACACTACATGGCTATAACTACAGAAATAAGAAGAAATGTAAGGTATACAATGGTTGTGCAAGCAATACAATACACTCCCCAAAGGGAGTAAAGCACAACATGCTAACAGATACTACAATGCTTCATAGCTTTACATTTTCGAGGGGCTTGTGTTGTTTAGGGGTTATTTTCTGCAGTCTCCTGCCAAGGAAAATGGGCTTGGACACACATACACCTGAGCAAAGTCTGGCTTACCTGGTGCAACATTTCTGCTCCTATTTCTTCAAGCAATACAAAGCAGTGCTGGGAACAGGTCACTCCCCACACAAAGCCTGGGACTCCAAGCCTTGCTCCAAGGAACAACTGAGGAGAATTGCTTAACACTAATTGTCAGGACCTGGCAGGGGACCTCTCTTCCCAGGGGACAAGTCTGCAGGGTCCTGGTATAATAACTGAAATAACTGGAAATCTTCCCATTCAGCCCAGGGATCAGGGGACACAATCCTCTAGTCCTGGGATGGTACACACATAGAGAGCTATTTTCATTGCACACATCTCTGTGAAACCCAACTTATTCCCTAAATTTCCTGAGGAAATTTCCAGCTCCCTCCCTCTTGAGGCAATCCCAAGGGGAACCACAGGGAGAAGACCTTGCACCCAGAGGAGTTCCTGCATGTTGGCCACAAACATGCAGAGCAGCTCTCAGAAAACCCTGTCCTCACTGTCACCAGTGCTCTCCTCACAAGGTGACGGTCTTATTCCTCTTATGGAACTCTTTCAAATGGTTTCAGACATATTTTCTTAATGAAAATCCAAAAGCAAACAGAAATAGGCAAAACTGTTTTCCTTTAATTAATATACAAACATTCAGAGCTAAGTACTCCACCGTATGTAGAAAACAGACATGCACTTTCTCCTACAAAAGTTAGTTAAAGTAAAAACATGAAGCTGACTACAATACTTGATCATTTTTAGATGGGATGTAAGAACCTCCTGAATAACAAAATGCCCTTTACTTGAACCATGGCTTGAAAAATGTCACCAGTGCAAATGCTAAGAAAAAAACAAATACCACCAACATATCCGACAGAACACAGGACAGAACTTCCACTGCTCTCAGCATACATTATTCTTACAATGCCACTTCACCAGTAAGTAAATAAAATTACGCCAAAATACATCCAACATAGCAAAATTGAACGCTGCAGAAGATCCTATTTAAAGCAGGCTCAGTTAAAGATTAATTCAATTGCTTTACCCAATTTATATTCTCCACCTAAGACTCCTGGACTTCAGGAAATGAAGCGTTACGATGCTTTTAACAATATTCTACCCTTCGTGTTTCTATTAGCTCCTCTGCACACACTTAAGGTATAAATTCTCCCTGATAAAAATGGGCTTTCCATGCATGAAATTAAAAAAAAAAAAATCACGTGCAAGAGAGAGCCTCTGTGGAGCTGAGAGCAGCCAGTGCCAAGCCCCATGGAGTGAGCGCCGCCTGAGGGCTCTGCCGTGGGCATGGCTCATCCCACCGTGCTCACAGCGGAGCCCCTGGCAAAGCTCTCCTTACCTG
>JAYRBT010000010.1:15395063-15420876 GCA_036023395.1 Myiotriccus ornatus | reverse complement strand
GCCTGAGGGCTCTGCCGTGGGCATGGCTCATCCCACCGTGCTCACAGCGGAGCCCCTGGCAAAGCTCTCCTTACCTGCAGAGGTGCAGGCCAGCACCTCACCACACAGTCGTGTTTTTCTGCAAGCATTTTACTCTTCCACAACTTCAGGATTTTTTTTATTTTTTTTTTTTTCATTTCTGTAACAAAGAAAAACTAAAGAACACACTTTATCTTCATAGCATACCTATTGGTCCATTAGTTTATTCGATGCAGCTCACCTTTGGAAATGGCATAATTTAAGCATCTGCATCTCTTACCAACTAGAATTATATCTAAATACACCGAACCTACTAAGATTTGCCCAGTGCAAGAGTTCACATGCGTCCTTTTGGTTCATTTCATATGGAGAAAAAGAAGAAAACAAGCCCTCAGTTCACAGTACAGAATATGTAATGCTTAAGGATAACAATAGAAGGCCTTTAATGAAGCAAGAGTAAGCTCTGTGCTCCCCACTCACAGTAAACATGGCAGAAAGCAGTAAGCTGGGGAGTGATGGTACAGTTTAGCTTGTCTCACTTGTTTAATTTGTTTCTTTATTGAAGTTAATGGCCATCTTAATATTACAGGCCTACAAAATGGTAATGAAGGCCAGGCAGCCAGGGGGAGTTGTATTTACAGCTGGATAAACCTGCATTCAAAACAATCATTCTTGACCCTTCTGTAGATGCAAAGAGGAACATTTTTAATAAGCTTTATAAGGATAAAGTGAGGTGGTTTTAAGAATATGTGCAGCTTCCAATCAGCTGCGGCTTCAGTAGCCAAGAGTAATAAATGTTCAACAGAAGTAGGCTTTTTAAATTACTTATGGAAATTTAAGTGAAACAGTAGATTGTGAACTGCCCGTTTCTGTCATCTAAATTTTACCATCCGAGAAAGTCTATGGGCACATTTTCAGCCCTTTTGAGTCAAGAGGGCAGCAAAAACGGGAAAGAACACCTCGGTCTCTGGGCACTGAAATGAGAGACAGCCTTCTTGTTGTATTAATTTTGTCTGATTCAGTATCAAGACACACAAAACCAACCCATAACAGGAACACAGTAACAGTGCAGCAGAGGGGAGACATTTTTCTACACCTCAGCCGGCCAGAGAAGGAATTTAGGGGTTGGGGAGCAACAAAGGGGCAGAGAATTGTCACCACCAAAACCATGCTGTACAGGCTGCTGGGCTGCACGAAGCTGGAAAGGTGGCTCCTCAATTTGGACATTTTCTGAATGCTGAAGGGCCCCCAGAGGCAGTAGATGAGGAGCCTGAAAGCTCAAGTGATAACACGTTGGGCCACCGCCACGGCCGTGCTGATTAGGATGGGGCACTAGGGTGGCAGAGGTTGCACAGGCCAGAAATGCTGGGCAAAACATCTTGGGAAAGTCTGATCTAGAGTGAAAAGAAGCCAAACAAAGAACAACAGTCTGAGCTTTAGAAGTGCAGCGACCCATGAAAGCAACAACACAGCATTATTAAATTTGCTGTAGAGACATCTAGGGTAGAGTAGAAATGAGGCATTTTGCAAGTGTGTGGTAAGAGACAGTGCTGCTGCAAGGCCTTTGCAATCAAAACTAACAAGGCAGAAAACCAAAAACGGGCAGTAATATCTGAGCAGACAGTATTCCTAAATGACTCTCTTACACAAGGAATTCCAATCAGGCTCAGGAAGGCAATTTTAAGACAATGTTTTATTTCTTTAATATGTATCCCAATGAGGAACATCGTATTTCTATAGATCCTAACAGAATCACAATTGAGCTACCCCCTATTCACCCTAGAAGCTTATTGTAAGCATTTCCCTTGCAGACTAACTTCCAGGCTCTGCTGCACTGGTGAACATCCCATTGCTCAAAGCATAGTCCATTTATGTATATTATTTCTATTACTTCTTACTGCTTTAAATCTGTATCAGCATGTGCAAGACTTGATTTTAAAACACCATCACCACTCTAAAGCCATTGATACAAATTTTTAAATCAGACTTTCATCCATCCTTACCTAAGATACACCATCACAGAAGTTTCAACATCACACCTTCCACAAAGCCTGAATTAATAATTTCACCAAGTCAATCCAATATGACACTCAGGTAACAAGTATCATTCCTGTAAACACCATGTCATTAAAATATATTTTCACCCTTAATAAAAGGTACCCCTAAGAATGCAACTATTTGCATTGTTTATGCTCATCTCAGCCTCCCAGGCTGCTGAGAAAAGCTTGTACACTGGTGGGAACTGGAGGAATAAGGTTGCCTGCTACTGACTATTCAGCACTGACTTCACTTTGAGGAGCCCTCCAATAGAAAGGGAAAAGAGGAATCAAACCTACTACACCACTTCAAAAATCAGACAGCATTTTTAACCTCTGTCCTTTCGCATTACTGCAGCAGTGCCTGGAAAAGCTACAGCAGGAGAGAGAGAGAGCCATTTAGGCAGCTCCCTTCGTGCCACCAGCGTGGCTCAAAGGGACAGAAATCAAGAAACATTAGAATCAGTGTAAGCCAATTAGGACATTAAGGAAGAATAAAACATGCAGAACTTAAACAAAATCTGTTAAAAGGCATGGAGAAAGCACTCATTTCTGAGTAGAGAGTAACTTATTTTCTGGAGATATTCCAGATTTTGGGTTTCCATCTGGTGGTACTTATTGTGATAAGGGATGAGGAGGTTTTCAGCTGAAACACAAGGGTACACTTCTGACATGAAATACTTACAAATAGGACAGCCACAGACTAATCAAAATCGTTAGAATCTGAACAAGAGTGGACACATTTTTATATACATACATCTAAATCACACTCATATAGAAAGCACGCTCTATTAAAATAAAATCAAATTAGGAACCTGGGATTGAAAGTGTATTCCAGATAGTGAGAACAAAAGATTTATTCTCACTTTTTTTAAGTCTTTCCCCAGCAATGGGTGATTTAGCTTAAGCTTAGACTTGCCATTTACAGATACACAATAAACCAATAAATTGGTTTTTTTCATTCTTCAGAGCAGCTGCCAACCTTAACACTCGGTGATCCAGGATTCACAAATGCCATGTGTCTTGCAGGGAAGAGGCAGGATGCACAGGAGTGTCAAGCACGACTCCCAGAGAGATGACAACCCTCTGGGCACTGCATCCCACTGCCCTGCCCCAGCAGGCCCTGCTGAAGGAGGATGGGAAGCTGCAGTTCCTCTGGGACCAGAGACCTGCCTCTCATCTGATATTCACCATCATTCAAAGAAGAGCAAATGACCCCCCGAGGAGAAACCCAGAGTAAGAAAGAGAAGCTCTCTGAATCTGTTCAGTCATTTAACTTTCCAGATTTAGTGGGGGTTCCCCCTGGATTACTTCAAGCAAGACATTTCTCTGCTATTTTTAAAACCATCCCATTCAATTACAGAATGAAATGAGATCTCAACAAGAAAGTTTTGTTTCTTCAGGATTCAACAGTTCACTCCAAATGAAAGCAAAAAGAAGTCTGATGAAATGACAAAGAGCAATCACAGAAGAAAACCAGTGCCCAGACCTCTGAAGAGCAAAGCAATTGCTTGTGTCAAGTTCCCATAACAAGATGGTGCCAGCTGAGGCTTATGTTAAAACTGGGCAATAAAATTAGATGTCTGGAGCCTCTGTCAGAAGAACGATGCTATCTCATTAATGGGATTACACAGAAAAATTGGAGGGATTTCAGTCAAGAGGAATAAAATGATTAAGGACCAAAAGAATGTGACTCGTGAAAGCAAGTGAAAACTGGATGCTGCAGAGAACCAGAGAGGCTTGGTGGTACCAGTGGCATCACAGCATCCCCCCCCTTACACCTGGAATAACAGGAGTAGCTCCAATCCCATGGAGAAGAATCTCATATTATAAAATCGTAGTTTTGTTATGGCAACACTATTATTGCATCACTCAGGAAGAAACTAATAATCAGAAGAGAAAGAGGTGAGGAGGCTAATTACCTATAAGCAGCTGGCAGATACAAGCCCCATAAGAGAAGAACACATTTAGTGAGGAAAAGGAGGGGGTGGAGGCAAGAAAGAGGTTGTGACTACAGAGCCTGGGTAAAATCAAAGCCTTTTGATTAGAACAGGAGAGGATTTCTTAGCCACAGCAACAACATATGTGTGCAGTCACCTTCCTAAGGAGGGTACTGAAAATCACAACTGCTGAATCACCTGAAGAGGGGCTGGTCACTACCCCAAAAATATCATCATGAGACTCCAGCACTGACATAAGCTACAGGGGGAGGGGAGAAGGCAAAACAGTGCAAGAAGGGAAACAGGAGTGTTGTGGTAGCAGATGTTCCCTAGTCACAACTACTATGTTACACTGCAGGAAAAATAAATGAATAAATAAAAGAGATCTAAATATAGAATGAGTTTCTCTTCACTGAAGCATTCAACATCTCTCTGCAATTCATCTTTTCCAATCTAAGGACTGTGGGGTTAAGCAAAAAGGGTCATTTAAATTCTACACACATTCACAAAGATAAACTGATTTCAAAAAGCATTATTATGTCTGAACTCTCTCACTAGGGGTGAAAGCCAGATACTCTGTGAATCATTTTGATCATGGCTAATATTCTCTCAAAATTCATTAGATGTCAACATGAAGGACAAAAGACATCACCATGGAAGAGCAGATGCTACGAGCTACCACACAAAGCACATTAGGGTCACCTCCCCTGCGTTCCTCTGCACCAGCACAGGGAAGCGCCGCCCCAGCACCCAGCAGCAGTCTTGTTCTTGGCTATTGTGACAGGCAAAACGTCAAACAAAAGTGACAGCTCCCAAGAAGAAACTCTGCTGAGGAAGTGCCAGGCCTGGAAGTACCCAGGCACAGCGTGCCAAGAGAAGCAGGGGAACGCACCAGAAAGCAGGTTCTTCCAAGCCCATCTCGCATCAGATCCCCCAACGAGGAAGAGCGCTGTGCACACCTCTGTGGATACACACTGCCAGGGCAGGGGCTTGGGACTGTAATGGCACTTTGGACCTTATCCAGTCTATGTAGCAGCAGGCAATGGCTCTTCTAGAGTTCACACTTCACAGAGCAGGGCAGGCTGAAGCCCAGTTCTACCCATTTTTAGTAAAACCCTCGAGGGCATATATCCCAGTAGGGTGAATACTCCCTACATCCCAAGCTGGATGCCAAGCCCTGACGGGCAGCACAGGCCAAAGTGGCACCCAGCTCAGTTTCCAAGAGCTAGGCAAGCTCTGCAATCAAGGAAAATGGCTTCAACGGAAGATGCAAGCAGAACAGATTTGTTTGCTATTTTCATATGGTTTCTTACCACAAAAGAACACACTCGAAGCTCTTAAGCCATTAAACTTTTAAAAAGAGGAACAGCTTTTTCAGAAGCTGTGCTTTGATGTAACTGGGCAAATACATCTTGCTGCTTAACCAAATCAAGACCTAAGTCTCCCAGTCCCTTTTTTCTTTTTTTATCTCACTTAAAAAGTAAAATAAATTAATAAATAACAAAAACCATGCTCACACCCCTGAAAAAACTGGCCTTAAATTTTAAGCTGCAACAGTAGCCCTTGTAGAAATAATGCCTGTGTTTACAACAAGCAATGTTCATTACAGGCTGTTAAAAACCCTCCACAATTTGCATCATAGCACATAATCCAAATCTTTTCCTCCTGAAACCCAAAATTTCCGGTCAGAAATTCTAAATTACTTTTGGGATTCAGAAACTTAATAGTAGCACTTAATGGGGTTTCCAGAACAACAGCAATGGCCGTGGTGGTTACTTTGGAGCTTTCACAAATACATGGGACACGTCCACAGTGTTCTCATTCCTTAAGTTTATAGTTCCGAGTACCTTGCATCCAGTGTGAGTCCGGGTCTTCATGAGGGGAGTTGTGGTGCACAGCTCAATGGCTTCTGGTTCGTGGAAGATCACTGTTGGGAGAGGCTCTTTACGGAGAGTTAGGACATTCAACTTAGTCTTTAGCATGGTCTGAAAGTGCTAAACAGAAAAAGAAAAGAAATTACCTCCAGTTATAGTGCAGAAAAACGAGAGTAATTAGTTGGACGTGCCTGCAGGTTTCATTTGATGTTCAATGCCTTGGAACTCTTCATGGGGAGACTTAAGTTTTATCCCTTAAGAGCATTCACTATTACTATCAACAGTGTGGATATTGCTTTTAACTAAAAAAGATAGACACACATAAAATGATAGGATTTATTGCAATCCCCACATGTTCCAAAAAAGGGTCTAAATTCAATCTCTGATCACTCACAGGCATATTACAAAACGGCTCATGGACCCAGTTCATCTACTAATGTCCACAGGGAGGGAAGAACAGGGGATCAAAGAGCATTCAAAGAACTATGGATTTATCCATTCTTGTTCTCTTTCCTCTAAAATCTCATCCCACTGACCTTTGTAGACGTTACCATTCCAACTGAGGTAAATGCCTCATTGGTTTGCCTTTATCATGTGAATTTTATATTCTCTTCCTTTGTAAGCAACAGTTCCTGTAGTCTCCAAAGTAAATGTCACCACAGTACTAATGAATAGATGTCATTCAAAACTTGTCACTTTCTACAACAGACTCCCCAGGCTTAGGTGAAGAACTATCCAAGTGGATGGTAAAGTCGTCAAATTAAGTTTCTCAGCAGTCGCTTAGAGTGAAGAAAGTGAATTCTTGAAAGATTTCCAAGCCAATTTTGTGGAATCAGGGAATCAGAGAAATTTTTCGACATTTAGATGTTTCTTTGAACTGACCTTCATGTGAGAAACTGAACATTTTCACTTGGTACTGCAACTGCATATCTCAGGGGGGAAACACATAGATATGAACCAAATAAATTAAGTACTCCCACCTAGTAACATACTGCAGCACTGTCTAATAAAATATGGATTTATCAGAGCTTCATAATGTGACTCTTATCAGTCAGCAGTTATTAGATATATGTGCAATGACTCCAGATTACTTTCATCAAAACTAAACCATTTGTTCTGACTTTTGATGGGGGATTAACTTGTTTTGCAGTCATCTGTTCTCTCCCTCCCCTTCCCCTCTGCAGGGCAGACAAGCATTACGGGGTCTGTCTTGCAGAAAAAGAGATGCTAAGTGATTTCCCAAAACCATGCAAGAAGTCTCTGCCAGAGCTAGAAAATCAACACAGGCCCCTCCTGTTCAGCCCTGTGCTTTAGATGGAGTGACTATTAAACATTTTATTTATACACAGGGGATAAATCAACTATTTAGATACTATGATGGTTTTCTATGGATTTTTACAGATATGAATACTCCATTGAAAATAAATTTCCTTCTTTATTCATGAATACCATCAGCTAACTGAAGCCTGTTAATGCACTTTTAAAACAGTTTAGTCCTTAGTTCATCAGTGTTTAGGTCTAATAATTGTTATGATACTGGAACTACAGCACCTCAAACACTCTTAGAAGCATGTTCAAGGCATATACCCTAACGATCTGTGAAAATAGTACTTTTTTACCTATCTCACACATGAACTTACAGCCTGTTAACAGCAATACTTCAGGGCCTCTGCCGTGTTTGTGCGAGCATTTTCATCTCAGCAATGAAATCCACTGACGTTATTTTTCATCTGGCTCACATTACATGTTCTCCCATTCACTCTCCCTAACACAGCTCCAGCAAAAGAGTACTCTATTTAAGATGATTATACACTAAAGAGTATTCTTTGACATGTTTCTGAAGATAACAGAGCTCTTTGACAGCCAGGATTACTAGGCTTACTGAGAAAATCTACTTTATTTTACCTTTAAGTTGTGATTAACTCCACCTAGCCCCTCTGAGTTTCCCTTGGACTTTCAAAATGGTTGTTCTCCTTTGCTGGCATTTCTATAAACTTCAGTGGGACTATTGACAGAAAGAGCACAATTTGACCAAAATGAAGAAAACTATTACAATTATCTGCCTTTTTTTTTCTTGTTGTAACAACCACATACACCATCTTAAACAAGGAAAAGACTACTCTCCGCCTCACAAAGGCGATTCAATACTTGTATGAGCAGTAAGCTGGAGTGGTTGGGTGCCAAAAACACTAGAACACAATTGGCAGCAAGCAGATGATTAATTGCCAGAGAAGTGCAGAATGGACTGGGGGTGGACACAGAAATAGCCTCTTGCTTTGGAGCTCGTGGCTAGTGCAGACAACGCTGTGCTCCCTGCACAGGTCGTGTGATGGCCACAAGGAAATCAAACCTCTGCCAGGAGACACCACGCAGTGAGCCCCCAAATAAGCACGTTACTGAAACACATGCCTAACTTTCACCGTGTGAGCAGTCCCAGTAAAGCACACGTGGGTAGTCAATGGGATTATTCATGTGCTTTCAGCCAAGAACGGGATAAAGTGCTTTGCTGAACCCATTTCTTAGGTTTCCACTCCAAACTGGCATCTCCTGCGGAAACTGTTGGCAAAAGCTGACCTATAGCAGTAGCCAATGTATTTTTTGAGAAGAGGCATTTGCTCTCTGTGATGTGAACCTGGAATATTTCTTTAAAGTGCTTTAAGTTCACAAAATTCTTGAAAAGCATGACTTTGGCAATTCAGGGAACCTTATACCATTCACATTTCATCTGCCAGAACCCCTAGGTTCATTTGGTGGCTCTTTATACCGAAAACCACCAGAAGAACATATTCTTAGCTTGTATGACTACAACAATATAATTCTTTAGCCATTTAAATGACGCTATTGATGTGACTTTATGTTTGAAAGAAGTACAAGGAGCAACATCACAATAAGAAATTAGCAGTGAGTTTGAAAATGCCTTGAACAAACAAAAATACCTTAAATGCCACAGAAAGGATCAGAGCTGTAATTAGCACTGTATTTTCCTGAACATTGAATCATTCAGAGCAAAATTTAAGTAAAGCCCCCTATAACAGTGGGCAATTATCTTAATTCAGAACCCTAGTTTTGCTTATTCAAGAATTTTAGTTCTACCAGTTTATTTCGCTTAGTTTACCAGTCTTAATGGCATCCTTTCCCCCTGCAGAAGAAAACTGAAGGGTGCATAACTGGTAGCCCAAAGTCATAACAGGCTGAGACTGTCACTACAGAGGTACTTGCCTCTTTTCTCTGTGGTGACCTTCAAAGTGCCCCCTATTTCAATGAAACCCCTACCATCACTAACACTCTTAGCTACCAGTTAATTAAACATAAGAATCAAGAACTTCTAAATTGTTTTCAACATATATTTTGTTATCAGCTCAACAGTCACACATCAGCTCTAGACTAACTATTTCACAACGTTCAGTTTGCAAATTTTAGGTGCTATATATTTAGTTCAGGCACAATTTCTGTTGCTGTTGGAACTAAAAATTAACAGCATTTGGGTTTTGGTTTAGTTTGTCAGTCACTTCCACAATTCACGCCAAATGTCTTGGAGAAAACAACTGTGATTCCATACAAGGAAACGTGACTTGGAGCAGAAAAATATGCACTAAAATTTGTAACAATAATGCCCCTCATCTTCAGGTCCTGACAAAACAGTCACTGCTGTTCACAACACTGAGCAAGCCTGGGCTTAGTGGATCTTTTCATTTTCATGATGGAAATAAAACAAGGACCCAAATTCAAAAATCTAAAAAAGGGTTACATATTGGATGTTAATATAAAAATAAATGTCAGGAAGGAGGGGACTGCAATTCACTGTCATCTGTAATCCAGCAACAGGAGATGAGCAAAATAAACACATTTTACAGGCTAACTGGGTGGCAACACAGTGAACGTAAGAAAGTCTTCAGCACCTCAGCTCTCATCCCCATTCTCTCCTAACGACACCAGTACAATAAACACACGGTTGCATAACCTGGCATCACATTTCCAGACGACCTGTATTTGGCCAGTTTTGCCAAAGATGCGCATTGAGTTCAAACCTGAAAATGACAGGATGTTAACTTCAAAAAGAGTTATTCTAAAAGTTCAAAAGACTCTGAACGACGGATTTGCCAGAATGAGAAGCAATCCTCTGGGCAGAGCAACCTTCTACAGCACCTACAAAGGAACTCCCAGATGAAATACACATTAGTGCATCAGCAAAAGGTCAGTCCCAGGGACATTCAAAAATAACCTCTATGATTTGCTGCCTCAGTGCAAGTACTCCTCTACCTTTGAAACACATTTAGTTCTGGAACGAAACCAAAATTTTTCAACAGCGTCCCACAGCAAGACAAAGCAGCCTAGGAGGGGAGAGACACAACCAAGCACACAGGATTGCCAGAGAGTTTTAGAAAATGCAAATGTTCCTTTTCACCTATTTCCGGTCTGTAGATACAATGCTTCACTCTTACTCATGGTCAGAGATGACAACACAACAGAGACCTTTAGCAACACGGTTACCTCCTCAGTGACATGAGCACAGCTGTGACCTGAGGATCACCCAACCCCAAGCCTCCAGCTTTTCGGCAAGAAAAGAAGAATTCTGAAACATAAGAAAACTGATCCATTTCGAGGCTTTGTTTTGTTTAAAGCAAATGCTGCCCAGTACAGATAAATGTCACATCTGATCCATTTCTTGTTAAACAAATACTGCTAATACGGTTTAAATGCTTTCCCTCCCCCACATTACAATGCTTTATTTATTTATTCTTTACTAGCAGTTCATGTAAACTTTGTGCTGAGCGCTACGGTAAAACCCACTACAGAGGGATGGAAGCACTTTATCATGATAAAGTCAGAAATCATCACATCAGTAACCTGGTTTGTAACACAAAACTGACTGGCACGCACAAACCCAAGACCATGTCACGACTTTTTATACTCAAGCAGATCCAGCCCAAGTAACCTGCTTGAAAGCAATCCCTCTCCAGAAATCTTTTTAAAAGTGTCTCTCATCTAGCATCTCGAGACCTGTATTTTGCCCCTCTACCAAAGCAAATCCATCCAATCTCTTTCAGGTAACAGATGGTACTTACGGGAAAAAACAGATAATTGTGTCTGAATTTGCATCCCTCAGTCGCAAAGAAATGGCAAAATGCACAAGTGGTAACACAGACTTGCCCACAGGCACCCTGTGACACATTCTGGGAGAAGAGGAGCTTGGACAGGCCCATGGCACAACTTGGTGCAACTCAGTGGGCTGAGGGCAGGGCACACCCAAGAGTCTTGGGACAAGGCACCTGGGAAATGTTGCTCCACACGCACAAAAAACCCCAAATCAAAACAAAACAACACAAAACAAAAAACCACCACTACAATGCCACACCAAACAAAATCCCCAGTGACAAACAAACTTTTGTCCCCCCTGCACATGCCCTGCATGGTTCTACTTTAGAAACTGAACCAGTGCCTGCCACCACTTCCCCCCTCATGTCCCCCTGCTCCCACCAACCCTCTCAGCAGACAGCATAGAAGAGACAGCAGGGATAGTTTGGGCACAGAAAAGAGTGATCTGCACTTGCCAGGGTGAGCTCTAATTTGCATGACAGGACAGCAAGCAGAAGATGGCATCAAAGGAAGCAGGGCATGAGACTGGGGAAAGGAAAACACCAGGTGAGGCTTGTAGGCAATGCTGGCTGCTGCCAGGCAGAAACCCTCCTGCTCCTGCTGCTGCTACTGAATGTAACAAGGCAGCCAAGCACAAAGCTCTGATGGAAAAACCTCTAATATACAGAAACAATGGATAGATGGAAAGGAAGGGGGACGCAAGACTGCAGATGGAAAAGCGTGACAAGGTACAGAGAAATACAAGATTAGCTGAGCGTCAAAAAGCCTTCCAGCAAAGATGCTACTGAATCTTTGCATGCAAGCACCGAAAGTTATTCCATCTTACTCTAACACCAGAGTTTCTTAGGGAATATTCTTCTTCCTACAGTGCCAAGACATATCTCATAAATACACAACTGTCAAGATTTCATAAATAAAACCTGCACTCCCTATCGATAGCCTTGATCGCACAGCTGCCTGTGTGACGGTGCTCACACTGCCTTGTTTTCTTACAAGTTTAAAGAATGTCTGTTTCCTCACAATTTAATTCATGTGAAACGTTTTGTTCTCAGACCCTGTGTACTCTGGGTTTGCTCTGGCTGGATTCCTTCGTTCTATTGCCAAGCTTATGCGATTCCAATCAGCAGGATCGCTGCCCAAACAAAACACAATCCCAGATACAAACACCCTCCAAACTGCAGGGAACTTCAGAGCCAGATGAGAACTTCATGACTGATCCTCTAACATCTCTCTATACTCAGTCAAACTAAATCCTGACCTAAACAAATCTAAATATAGAGGATATTCAGAGACTAAGTTTCCAGTTTAGTCAGAATTGCTCAAAACCTGAAGTCCCACTATGGAGGTTCACATCAGAGTAGGAAGGAGTCAAGGATGCTTATAATCAGGAAAATAAAATAAGACATTCCTAAGACATCAGCTACCAGAATTTTGGCCATAGAAATCATTGTTAATCCTCAAATTTTAAGAACTTTGTCACAACTGAACTAATTCTCGTAACAAACAAACCCAATTAACATAACTTTACTATGTATTTTATTAAATGCAATTATTGTAAATAACGTTTACACTTGCAGTAGCAAGTCTGCATTTTCCTTCCACCCCATTCCTGATGACGTTGGTCCTCAAAACGTGCGCAGAAATCCAGCAAACAAAACCAGTCTGGGAAGTGCAGCTCCGTTACACGGCCCTGAGGGAAAGTAAAATCATTCCCATTACCTCCTGTTTATCGTCTCATCACCAGAGCAGACCGACCAGAGCAGAAGTACCTCCCCAAAAGCACACATGTCTGTGTGCAAGACTGGAATTTTAAACTAGATCTCAATTTCAAACATACTGGTATGCCAGAATTTCTCAGTACAAGCAGAAGTATTTATCGGCTCCAGCATTTTTCAAGACAAATGGCAGTGAACATACAAGTCCAAGACAAGACAAATGGTTTTAAGAAAAGAGGAAGAGTGGAAATAAATTAAGAAACAGGAGATGACAAGAAGAGAAAGAACAAAATAGAACACGCAGCAGCATAGATATGTCAAGTTCATTCACTTTGATTTTGAGCTGACCCCTTAGCTGCTTTCCAACATATTTTTCTCCTAACAAGAGTTTCCAGTAGATGTATTATTTGGTATAGTTGGCCCAATATTAAAACAATGGAATCCTGCAGCATGAAGGCGGCTGTTGCTTTTTCAGTTTGCTCTTGGAGGCTCTCCAATAATTTCTGTGTCAGAGGATGCTTTAAAAAGTTCTTTCTCCTCACTCTGTGCCTGGCAGAGCAAGCCCATCTCAGACAATACCTGCCAGACAGCCACTGCATTCCCCCAGTACAGCCTTTTCCAAACCAGCATTTCACTCTGTCACTCTTCTCCTTAATTTTTTGCAATAAATCAATACCTTGGTAAGCAGTTATGTAGCTCAGTGGCCTCTTTCTTGCCTTGCTAAGGCTTATTTTCTGAGACAGGGAAAGGAACTTGATGACAAAGGTACCTGCTGCAAACAGGGAATCTGCCCTGATTATTTGCTAGTGTGTCTAATACTATGGAGAAACAAGGGTGCAAAATCTTTAAAAAAGAGTGAAATGTGTTGCTTAAACATAAACCAAATAAACATCTGTATTTACAGCTACAAGATAATGAGAATCCACTCCTTCCTCTAAAGCTGTCCATTTTATCACTGAGTCCTGTGATGCTAATTTACATCACTGTCTTTTCCAGGTCACAACCACCCCCAAGATTTAACCCTGGCACTCCTGAGGGTCTCTGAGAGGGGGTCCTCCTATCTCCCATGGACAAAAGCCCTTTCCAAACGAACAGACCTGCCTCTTCAGCAAGTCAGCCTTTTTAGAAAGCCTTCATGAAGGTGTATCCTCCCAAACCTTGCAGGGTGTGAGGAAAGAAGCCTGGTGGCTTCAGAGTTCCCTCCCTCCACACGTGCCCGTGAGCACCACCAGTACACTCCCCACAGCATTCCCAGGTGAACCGTGTCTGGTTCTGTCCATGCACCTTCCCAAGGACACTTCCCCAGCCCTGACTACACTCACAGGCATATCATCTCCTGTACTACTGCTCCCTTTCTGCCTCCACTAGCAAATTATTTATCGTGTGGAAACTGCCAGGATTTATAGTTATACAAACCTTTCAGCAGATGATGCAGAATATAGACCAAAATTGGGTCCCACTGTAGTGCAAATGCATAACCAGTATCCCCAGGACAACTTCACAGAGTAGATCTTCCCACTTCTTTAAGCCATGAATAAAAGTCGCAGACTAGAGAGCCTCCATCAGAAATAAGGGAGTCTACAGAAAGCGATCAAAAATACCTTTCTACAAAGTGACTCATTAATTCAGCAGAGCTTTAGATTTGGATAATTGACAGGATTCGCACCAAGAAACCTTTACAAAAGAAAATCAAACCAACTCATTTACATTCCTGTTTCTGCTGCAGCCACCTTACTGGTTAAGCTGAGCCAAAACAGCCACATGTAAAATTACTCCGCTTTTTCCCGTTCAGAGGGAGTCAAAATGGCTGAGGATGGAGCTCCCCTTTGCTGGGGCCAACACACAGCACTCACAGGCAGGATGGCCCTCCAGTATCCTCATCCTCCAGATATAAAGGTCAAATCTGCATGGTGTTTCCAAGGTTTTGCCAAAAGTAACTAATCTTTTGTGATGCTTCCATTTTTCTGGTTGTCAAAGGACAAGTCCTCAGCCGTTGTCAAGAGGGAGATTCAGCTTCTGAGTTCTTGCAATTTAAGCATTCAAACCCAGAGATACTCAGAAACTCCATCTTCTCCTAAGAACCTCAGTTTCTTCTTCTTTACTTGTCAGCAAAGTTCAGATGATTTTGCAGAAGCTTAACTAATCCCTCAGCTGAGTATTAAGTCCAAAATGCTGGTGATTATACATATACATACATATCCACAGCTCTTAGAACAAAGAGGGGGAAAAAAACCCTAGGAAAAAAGGCAAATCCCTCCAGAAAAGAAATAAAATATGCACTATGATATTCAACCAGATGCCCTCATCCCCCCAAGGCGTGGTTAATATACTATCTGCCAGTACATATGGGACCAATTAAAAAGAGCTAACCCCTCACACAGGCGCTGCAGCATCACTCTGGAGGAATCCACAGTCGATTAAACAAACTCATTCCAAGCAAGTCCATTCTGGAAACACATGCTCATTCATAACCAAATCCCCAGCCTTTAGGAATCTCACATGCCATGAGCAAAACAACCCTGCTTTCAGGGAAATCTCTGGCAATACAACCTGAACTTCAACAGGAACAGAAGAACTATCCTCATCTTTCCTGCTGCTTTACATGTGCTGCTACATGCACCTACATGAAGAACTGCCACTACTTCTTCCAATACTATCTCAGTCTTATAATTTAACACTGACAACGAAATTAGGTGCACTGAATGATGGAAATATTAAATTGTTTAACTAAAGGAAACAGTGGAGTTCAAAACTCTCCAAGTGTTCCGTTGCAGCAAGACCAGCAGAATAGGAAGACTTCACCTGTGCAAGGAACATTGTTCAACTTCTTTATACTGGGGAAGCTACTTTTTCTGTTTCCAGTAATTATACTCTTGCTTTTGTCCAATCTGTTCCAAATGCTGATCAACACAGCGATCACTTGCAAGTTTCCACACATAAAAAAACTAGAGAATGAAGAATTCCACACAGCAACGACAAGGATCATCCTTATTCTCAGTACAGTCTCAGCTTTCTTCCCTCCTGCGTTGATTGCTGACCACCACAAACATCATGCATTCTCAGCCACTTTACAACTTAAGTAATTTTGCATTGAAAAAAACTAATCGATTTTGCATCTTCAAGTTTGGGCTCAACTTTGAGAAATCAAGTTGCAAAAGAAAAAGGAATGCAGATGAGAGGGTTGTTTGGGGGGGGTTATTGTTAATAAATGTTTGTTCATGCAAACACTGTCACTTATTGCAAGCAATATTTTGACATGTTTCAGGCTTAGGGGAAATGAAATAATTCAGAACATCAAGATCCAGGGGAAAGGACATGGGCTGTTGAAGCCCTGAGCTTCCCTAGATGCAGATCTAATATATATTCCTGTAATACAACACGATGGAACTGTTCTGAATACCCATTACATTTACGGTCTCCTGTGTACCTGTGTCAGGCAGCTAGTCAAACAGATGTGAAAGAACCAACAAAATTAAAATAAATTAACTGCCTGCCCAGCATTTCCCCACTGCCTTCTTCGTTTGCCCCATTCAATTTAACTTAGAAGCATTACTGATGCAGTTATTCCAGCAACCCTCTAAGCACATAGAGCTGTAATTCTACAGGAGACATTAACAAGGTGGCTTTTATCAAACTTAATGCATCTGAAATCTAAATTATTTACCCTGAAAGAGAAGGGAGTGAAAGAATTCAGGGGCCTCTGATAAAATATTAAAGTATTGAATCCCATGAATATCTATTAGTCATTCCACCGGGGGGGGGAAAGTATCAAGACAAATATTTCATGTAATAAAAAAAGAAAGACATGTATTTGGCTGAAAAAAAATACTCAACCCTAATGGAAAATGTTTGAGCAGCTTTACAAATTCAGTCCTCCATAATTGTACCAAGACTGCTAAAAATTCCACTTTCATAACCACCACCACCAATAAATAATTGTCAAAATAAATTCAGTAGATTACCATGCAAAAATGTGACTTCCACAGCTTAATCTTGCAATAATGCTTTTTATAGCATGCCTTTCTGCCCAGATTTGCAGCTCTTGTTATTTGCATTCTGATCACTAAGCACAAAGGTCATCAATCTTATAATTCATTTTTTTTATACTCTAAATTCTTCGTGCTGCAGCCCTGCCAGTGGCTGCTCACCTCTGCTTATCTAAGGTATTTGCATATATAATGGCCATACAGTTCTTTCAAAATATCTCCAAGCCATACTAAGTGATGTCAAGGATGGTAATCTGGCCAAAAGAAAAAGAAAAAAAGCCCAATTCGGGAAATTTTCTGATACAGTAGTAACCAGATAAACTGTAAATGTGAGGCAGATGGATGTATGCACACAGGGATTCAATATGAGTCTCCAGTGTCACTTCTGTGCGGGTCAGCCCCAATTCTGCAATGAAAGATGAATCAACAGAAGACTTTTCAAGGGAATCTGTCGGGTTTTCTGGTCTCTTCCACAAATTCTTTTAGGAAAAGTAACTCTCTAGCTCCAGGTATTTATTGCATTTTTTTACCTTTGGGAAGCAAGGATCATTTAGAAAGCAATTAAAAGGAATACCAGCCCATGGCCGGGATCCTCAAGACCTACTACCCTGACAGAGCACCATCATCAGAAGGGAACCACAGTGGAGTGCACCCAGCAGCGAAGGGACCCAGCAAACAGGGCACAACACGACGACAGCTTCGCCGGCCTTCTGCCTCGCCACCACTCGCTCCCAGCAGAGCTTCCACTGCAGCTGCTCGCACCCTGAAGGCTGCCCCTTGCAAAACTGCTCTGCCTGCAAGCCTGATCACGAACATTCAGCACAAAATGTTCCGTGCGGGCACAAAACAATGTTTTGCCTCCAGGTCTCCACTCGGGAAGTCGGAGGGCGGTCAGAGCGGAACACTCCAAATGAACGTTTCTCTTGCTGAGTGGTAATTCTGAGCTAGATGACAGAGGGCTGTTTTCCTGCTTTCCAAGCATTACCATTATTTAAAGGAAAGTCTGCAAAAATGTTTGTACTGTTGGTAAGTTACTCGGGAGACCACAGCAACAAAAATATTTTCATTAAAAAAAAAAAGTATGTAATTTCAGTCCAGAGGCAAAGCTTGAAACAGATAACCTCCAAAGTGGAAAGTCTTGGGCAAGTTGTTAACTGAAGTCAGATTTTCAGAAGAGTCTAACTCCACATCAATTAATCACCACTAGTTCCCCTCCAACAGACCAACCTTTAATCCAACTATACTATTTTTAGTGTTAGAAGGCTTTAGTAGCAGAAGGTATCCTTGTTTGATTTTTTTTTTTTTTTCCCAGTTTTGGATTCCAGGTTCTCTGACTGAAGCAGAGTTTCAGATGACACTAGAAAAGCCTCTGAAACAACAACAGTCAAGTTTTGCATGGACAGCTATTTGCACAAGTCAATTCTACAGTTTTACAAGACAATCAGCTAAATAAACATCTGTCTGCTCCATTCCCAGCAGCTGATGAGCGAAGGGGACCTTTGATCATGCAACAAAGCCAGTTCCCTCCTGGGAACAAGTGCCATAATTGAAGTGTTCCCAGTTCTGCTTAGCCTTGTCCTCAAGCACTGGTTGGGCATCACATCTCGGTGTCATCCACAGCACAGCAGAGAAAATCAGAGGTTGAAGAGCTACAGAAACAGGAACACAAAGTACCAACACTTTCTCTCATTCTAACCAGGGGAGTGGACGCAGTAGTTATCCACACAGGATGGTCATGGGTTTTGACTGTGGCACAGTGAAAAAAATGTATGACAAGGGCATCTGCTCAAACATAGAATTTTTAAAAGAATTCATTTGTGGAAATACAGGTTAAAAATAATTTGAAAACCGTGATATTCCACACAGTACTCCATTACTGTAGTATAAAGATACACAAAGGTATCAAGATTAAAAGGGAAACAGCTTCAGCCAGCACAGGAAACAGGGCTATGTGCTATGATCCATTTTCCCTGTAGCGCCTGTAGGAAGGTGATTAGTTCCAACTCATGCTCTATGACATAAGCACTTCCACTTTCATGTTTTATCACCATTATAGTCAGAAATTAAAAGAGTCTGGTGGCTATCACTGATGTTCCTAACCTGGCAGAGTAAAGCCATTCCTGAGGCAGATTTGGGATTGCCTTTTCTGATTACACAGTAGACAAATCACAAATGCAGTTTAGTGTGAAGCTGCCAATATTTAATAGTGTTTAATGGTGCAGTATGCATCTGAGTGGAAAAAGGGTGCAAGCATCTCTCCAGAGAACAGATTAGTTCATCAGCTTCCACTGAGTTTCCCTCTTTGCCTTCCTCCCTGAGTGTCTGCTGCTGTGTTGGAGTAACATGCAGCTTGTGGGCTATTTATTTGCTGAAATACCACCTCAGAGGCAATTCTGGGAAAGAAACGGGAGGTAGTTGTGAAAACAGTGGCAGAAACATGCACACCGTTGAAGAAACAAGGTGTGCAGCACATGGGGGTAACTCTCAGTGATAACCTGGCAGAGCTCCCTAGGGCAACCCATGCCACCTGCCCTAGGCTGCATAAAACACTCCCAGGGTGTTGCTGCCCTGCAGCAGGTTGGGCAGTAGCTGGCCCAGCTGTCTCCCACAGCTGTTTCATCATCAATTGTCACAGAGCGTGGGTATCTTTCTATTCATTTAGCTGTAAGTGTGTGTGCACGGCAGAAGGAACGAGCAACACAAGGCTCATTTTGGCCTTCAGTTTGGAAGACATTCTTCTCCAGTTCAGCGTATGAAGTGCTCTGGCTTCAGCCTCTTTTCTGTCTGGCACAAAAGCAAACCATATTTAGAGGAAATCCAATTCTTCTATAAAAGTTGTATCTCAGTCAGTTGTGACTTACCTCTCTTCCCTATCCACGTTCAAAAGGAGAGAGAGAGAGAGCATGGCACGCCTTCCAAAGCCATTCCCATTTAAACATTACTTTCCATCTGTACATGTTTCAACTTACAAAACTGCACTCAGTATGAAAAAAAGCCCAGCAAAGAAGCAAGGTTGTCTTACTGTATTATATTCACTTAATAATCATAAGCAATTTCTCAGGAAAGTCCTCCAGGCACAGTTTTAATGCTAAAGCAATTCTTGCTTCATTTTAGCCATCCACTGATGCAGAGCTGATAGCCCAGCTCATTAAAAAGTACAAGGCACTATTTCAAGAAATGCCATAATTTATCAGGCCGAGTTCAGTCACGCTCCACACAGCGTGGATGGATGCACAACACCAACTGCCTCTGACACTTCTGAATCCAGCTCTGAAGTCCCTCCACTTTGTGCTCAGCTGCCCATGGTGCATGAAGTCACACAGCAAAGCTTCTTGCTACAGTGTCATCTTCTACCTGCAGTTTTTCAAGAGGCTTAGAGACATTTAAAAATGCCCAAATGCCACTCGAGTGATAATTCATTCTTCAGGTTAAGTATTTGCACCCATATAACTCATTACAGTAAGAATGGTTGGAGAGAAGATAAATCTTGCAATCAAGTTTTTGAAACTTTAGCACGAGAAGTTTGACTGAGGACAGTGAGGGAGCTCTCACTTTATGCTGTTGGACATCGATCATTGGCTAGCTGATTTGACATACCAGTGATTAGATCTGACACCTTCACCACGCCAATTTTAACAGGCAGTGCAAGGAACTACCTGGGATGAGGTTCAGTTTAGGCCCCAGATTATTTTTTTGAGGGACTGTGTTTCGATTCTCACGAGCACTCCCCAACACACAGGAGATGTCTATCGGTCTTGGGCATCAAGTAAGATGGGAATGAACCACCTCCCATACTCACTGGAAGGTATCCTTCCAAGAAAACAGGGATCAGAGGAAAGCCATAAACCCTTCCCAAGCCCTCATCAGGAAGGTGTGTGTTTGGGACTATCCAGCATATTGGCAGCCATGTGATAACTTGACCAGGAAAATCAAGTGGCTTTGCTAAACTAGGTGCTACACCCAAGTGAGACACTGCAAAACCAGCACCCTCCTGATCCACACTGACTGCAAACACCTCACTGCTCTGCTTAGGGATTTGTGTTGCTTTCTGAAGAAAATCTTATTTTTAAACTAAAGCCCACTAGAAGGAGATTAACTGCCCTTAAAAAATACTTAACAACCTCTTTGCTTGTTATCAAGTGTCCCATACATATATGCCAGATGAGCACTGTAGATGATGATAATGCATTAAATAAACACTTCTGTTTAAGATACATAAGCTTACTTATGACTAGTTTGAGACACACAAATATTTACAGCTTACTCAATTCAAGAATCCTCTGCTCTCAAAATGTCCATTCAGCAACCCTGCCAGATACTGTTTCACAATACTACAGGCTCACTTATTCATAAACAAATCATTAACATTCTTGACATAAATCCATAGCGTACAACAAATCCCAGCTATGATAGTGTTTTACTACATTTGCTGTGCCCATCATGAATGGGAGTTCTGTTTTCACTAAAAAAAACCACTCTGAAGAAATAAAAGGCAAATTATTCTCTGCAAGAAAACCACCAGGATGAAATGCCTATGCACGGATTACAAACTAATTATCAAGTTCATACAGTAATAAACCTGGTGCTCAGTTAGTGAAATGGGCTGCCACAATTTATGCAAGAAATTTTCTTGCTAGAACTCTAATAACTAAGAAACTCTGATGGTAAAACACACCATTACAGGCTTTTATGATTTCCTCAGCTACTTGGGAAACCTTTTACCCATCCCTATTCCTCCACACATGGGCACTGGAATCACTGAAAAGAGCCTTCTACAGTCCTTCAGCTTTCTCTCACTGCCAGGGGTTTATCTACAGCCCTGGATCTGAGGGTTTCAGCCAAGCCCCAAAATACCTGCATCACAACTTAAATTAGACTAATCAAAATGAATGGAATAGCTTAACGAGTTCATCAGGACCAGGTTGCCTCTATTCAGCACAGGGCAATAGTTTAAAATCAGGCTGTCCCCAAAAAAAACACGGTCCACTGGTAAATCCTCAAAAGGGTCTGTCATGAAGGTGGCATCCCCGTGCAGAGAGGGGCATGGAGGACATGGCAAGATGGGATTCCGTGCTCAGGGCTGGTCCACAGAAGGGAGGATGTTCCCACAGCACCTCCCAGGACAGATCATCACACAGCACCCAGCCACCAGCAGTGGCCAGCCATCAACAGACCTCTGGAAATCTTATGAGGTTAAAGCCTCTATCCTTCACTCACTAATGTGTTGATTGCCATATTTGAGGAATTAAATGCCTCTCTGAATGGCCATATTTAAGTAATTAAAAAAAAAAAAAAAGAGTGAGTGGAAGATAGTTAAGTTTCTGTTGATGCTCTTGGCAGATGAGAAATAAGCTCACAAGAGCTGGACTTCTCCCTGGATTGATAAACATAAAGCAGACTGCCTTCTGTGCAGGCTGCCAGCTCAGCCCCGGGAATAAAAGATGTTTTCAATTCCGGAAAAGATACATGAGCATTGAAATGCTGAATACTCAGCAAGGCCTCAGTGCCTTACTTACAGAACACCGGCCTGTGGGCACCGGGGGCTGCTCCCAGGACGTAAAAATATGCATATGGCTGAAGTTCTGCAGAAATTAGACCTTTGTTATTGTAAATAAATGCAGACTTTCATAGCAATTACACTGCAGCACTCTGGAAGAGCATGCCTCCTCTTTTTATTATTTCTACTGGCATGGCTTTTCCATTTCAGCCTGCCTTAGTTCCAGTTTTGTGACAATTTCATGGCATTACTGGGAGCTGTTCTGCAACTCAGGAGAGCATGTTTACAGGATCTATTTATGGGTCTTACTCCGTACCCAGCCTTTGAAAACATTTCAAACTGATTTTTGCCAGAGAACACAGCTACCAAAAAATCAGTGGGGTGTTCTAACCTGGCTTTTGCTATCACAGAGCTCACCATCCCTACCAGCTCTTGCTTTCACCCCTGCTCTCCCAAAGTTGTAACATATCCCTTAGTATGGAAACCATCACGGGTGAAAGAGTTCAAGGGATAAATAAATTTAGGAATCTTCTCATTTGCCTCCAGGTTTTCTGAGCATCTCAGTCCCAGTTTTAGACGTTGTCTGCAACAGTAACAGACAAAAGCCAACTTTAAAAAAGTGACAACAATTGAAGACAGAAAATCACATGTCTATAGAAAATGAGGCACTGCAGAAATCCCAGACTGTGGGGGTCAGGCTAAAGTGATGCATGATGTGAAAGAAGGCAAACAGCTCTGTTGGGAATCAGCAAGGAAAGCAGATAAGTTAAGCAGTCATTTGCAGTATGATACAGCAGCCAAATAAATGACACTGAAACCTCAGTGTCACATCACCTTAGGAAATGTCCGTGCAGCAGAGCCACCACCCCCTGGTTAGGAAACATGCACCACACAGCTTTGCTGAGTAGTGCCAGGAAATGGCAGGAATGGAAACAGCTAAGTAATACTGAAAAACTCAGGAGGAACAGGGTCCTCACAGTCTGGAATAACTTCATCCTCCTGAGTTGTGGGTAGCTCAGAGAGCTTGCAGGGCAGATTGCTAAGAGGGACTGATGCCAGTGAAATTCTGCCCACACAGTGTCAAATCCATTATGCTGACCCATGGAGAACTGCAACAGGCAAAGCCAGAAGCCAACATCAAAAAACCTGAATTAACAGAGAGGCTGAGCAGAAATCCTGATGACATATCTTTGCCACCTTTGATTGCCTATTTTCTGGAAATATCAGTATCTCCAACCCCAGCTTTCCTTTGCTGACCAGTAAGAGCATCAAAAACATTACACTCTGCAAACCAACAGCTGCACAGCACCTGGTACTGCTAACAGCTCTTCACCAACCTGGTTTAGAAGCTGAAATAAACACTACACTTTTGTTTCTAAAGGCAAGAGCTGGTCCTCAAAACCCATCTGTCACTGGCCGTGCTCCGAAACACGTCTCATGGTAAATTCCAGCTTGCATTTGTACAACCATGTGCAGAGCACACCCCACGCACAGGGCAGCCACACTGACCTACCACTCGTCTCCTTCAACACACTAATGCTGTATTTTGCCCACTGATCTAGTTCTTTAAAAAGAAAAAGGAAAAAAAACCCAAGGCAGAATCCGCAGGCCCCTGATCCAGCAGCAGAGTTGTCAGTATTTTAACAGTGATTTCAAACAGGAGCAAAGCCAAGCCTGAATCCTGAGATTATCCTTTGCCAAACCCCAGCATCAGCATTAGCAAATGAAAAGATCAAATCAGTTGGCTCAGACAGACTGTTATTTCTGTACCTATATTTATTAACACTAGGTACATAAAACGGAGGAAAAGTGCTAGAAAAACACACAGTGATGTTAACCACAAGGGCAAACTGAAAGGATGTACCAATCCTTTCCTTTGGCCAGGAAACATTTTCAAGCTGTTTCTTTTACAGCTGGTCACTGGGTAGGAAATGCTTTTTAGACAGAAAAATATTTTCCTTTCCAGAAGACGCCATAAAATCCATGCTCAGAGCACAGTCTACATTTCAGTGAGAATTAATTACTTGTTTACTGTGGTAGTTCATTACACAGCTAAATCCCCACACATTGTCTAAACAACCTATTTCCTCCAGTAAGGAATGGTCAAACGAAACAAAACAATGTGATTCTTCTAAAAAAAAGAGGAGGCAGAGCACTGGTAACACATCTGCAGGTCATAAAAAAGTTGAAGAGAAACATTAGAGGATGTCCTTTGAGCACCTTCCAGTTTTCTGTCAGTGAAGGTATTCCAGAATAAAATGTTATCAAATATAATGGAATTGAGATGTTCTAATATACAAAAATATTGTTCTAAACCCAGAGCTATTAATTCTTAGAACTGTGGGCTGTAGTTTATCATTAGCATCTAGAAGTGAAGGATGGTTGTAACAGTCAATTCCATTTCTCCCCAATGACTAAATCATGTACTAGCTAAATCATTTATTAATGTCAAGGGGTGACATTTTTCGATTAAGATAATGAGATTCTGGAGGCTCTGGCCATCTGAACCCTGTTTGTGAATAGTCTTGCCAAGTTTAAAAAAAAATAAAACAAAAAAAGGCACAAAGGAAAGTAGTCTGAAAAACTGATTTTACTTAAACTGGGTACTAACTGTTAACAATTTAGCATTAATCCTACCACATATCTGTAGCTACATACCAAGAACAAATATTTATACTAGTAACCACATGCTGTTAAGCGTTAACACAGGATTAACAAGATATTAATTGAATCATAGACATTTGAAACCACAATCATCTTGCTCCCTGCTGTAACTCTCCAGCTCCTCAGGTGAGGACCCAGCCTCTGTCCACAGAGTATCCCAGCAAACAGACACAACATCCTAGGTCTGGCTGATCTGGGAGAAGAGGACAAAGCAGTCGAGGGAGAAAACCAAGAAACAGCTCGCTCACACAGCAGGGAGTGGGCAGCCTCCCCACCATCCAAAGTGTCCTGCTGATCCTGCGTCAGGTCCAAAGGAGAAGGACACAACCCTCCAGCACCAAGTACTGCCCAGGACTGAAGACATATATTCCAGATCTTTGTAAATATGACCCCTGTAGGTGAGCATCCTACCCATTAGACTCTTCACTGTTAACTTCCATGGAGTATCTATAATGTAAGAGCTGGTAGCAGCAACCTTCTTTTTTTTTCCTTTTAGTCATCTCACACCCGCTGTTCAAAGTAATTCCTTACATTGACCCACTAGTTTTCGGAAAAAGAAAAACAAACAAACAAACAAAAAATCAAAAGAAACCATAGAGAACAACAACTGCACAGTAAAAATTAAGATTTGCTGCATAAAACTTCGAATTCCCACAGAAGATCAGTAAAACCAAGTCAGAAAAAGAACACCGCATTAGACTAGTTGGTTCAGACGTTACTAAGCGCTGGCCAGACTCCACGTGCTTTCTCTTCGCTTTATTTTACTTAACAATTAGCTGGCAAGAGACGATGATTAGCTAGAAAAACCACATTCCCTTTTGACCTCCAGGTGTACAAAGCAGAACAGCATTAAGCATTTCCTAAAGCAAGCTCTGGATGTGTACGCAGAGTGCAGAGAAGCACCCCGTGGGATAAGCGGCCCCAGCAGCGAGTCACCGCACAGCATTTACGGCACAGACTCTCACCGTGGAGCCCGCCAGCTCCCG
>JAYRBT010000010.1:15383696-15394963 GCA_036023395.1 Myiotriccus ornatus | reverse complement strand
GGATAAGCGGCCCCAGCAGCGAGTCACCGCACAGCATTTACGGCACAGACTCTCACCGTGGAGCCCGCCAGCTCCCGATCACATCTATCAAGGCAGGTGCTGAGTGTCATGGCAGTCTCAGGCAGGCTTCCAAACTCTCTTCCAAAGCCCTGTTCGAAGGCTGGACCTGTACAAACTGCCACATGCGTGAGAATTGTAAAAGCACCAAATCGCATCGCATTTCTCCGCGATGGTGTGTGCTGGCAGCTCAACTCCCTGCCCCACTGGAGATCCGGACCTTAGCATCTCTGTACCCTGTTTGTACCCATACTCAGGAAGGATTAGAAGGGTCAAAGAGTTCAACAACAACAACATCAGGTATTGTGAATCACCCAGGCAAAGCCAGTGGTGTTACCCTGGTGCAGGCAGCATCACACCCTCTCTGTTCTCCAGGGTAATGTCACCGTACAGGATCCAGTCACCTTGGCATTGCTGCTGCTGCAATCACCTTCTTCTAAGTGGAAAAACTGATCACATTAAGGACATGATCATATGCTTGAAAGTCACTCCTCCACACCTCCAACAGACGCACAAATTGTGCTGTGTCAGTTCGTCCCTGTTGCAAAATAGTCACCAATTCCCTCAGCGTGCCCCCAGCAGCCTTGATCCCTCCCTGGCCAGTCAGGCCCACTGGCATTGCAAAGGCTCCTTTAGGCAGAAACTCCCAACAACAGGCCTTTAATAAAACTCTGTCCTAAATAAAACTAGTGCTGCCTGACTAGACCTGCTAAGTGGGATGCCACAAAGACTAACTTTTCTGGAAACTGTATAGCACAGCCAAAACAGCCCTGCCCTGACTGCTCTGCTGCACAAGTGCAATTATTGACAGTGAGTAACTTTGTTAACTAGAGCTCCTCAAATATACTACATTTCCTTGCTATCAATATGGGAAGTCACAGATGGCACTGGCATAGCAGTTTGAGGACTAGGTCATATTAAAGCAAATGTTCCAGCTTGATTTTATGCAGATTTATACTGAGTTGTAGAGCTCAGTGGAGACAAGATTTAAAAACCTCCCAAAAAACAGTTTAAAAATTAAAAATAAATAAATAAATAAAAGGAAAAACAATAAAAATTAAAATCACCAGATAGATTTTGGGAAATGAGGAAGAATATGACTGCACTCTCCTGTCATACATGTATGGATTTGAAAATAACAAAATGTTGGGAACAATGGTTTTTTTCCCCAGGATGAGACAGACTGCTTTCTAACTTCAGCTCTGTAATGATGACTGCTGGCTAAGAAACACTTGTTTGTTCCTGAGAAATGTTGGAAAAAAAAAAAAAAAGAAAAGCAGAGTGGGCATTTTAAACCCTTTGAAGAAACAAATATATGAAGCTTTCACAAGAGAATATGAAAATAAGAAAAGGTCTCAGAAGCGGACTGGATTCACAAATAAGAAACGAGGTTCTTGGCTGAAAACTGAAAATATCTGCTGCGGCTCTGAGGGCGTGTGGTGGCTGTGCCGGGATCCAGACTCCCTTTTTCCCCTTAATGAGAGGAGGAATCTAGCAACTGGGAGGCTTATTAACACTTCCATAGATACTTTGTAAAGCGTTTTTCCCCCCCCCCCCACCCCAAAGCAAGCGGGCGGCGCGTTCGCTGCGTGACACAGATGTTCCTCTGTCGGATACAGAGCAGCCCCTTGTCCAAACAGCGTTAGGGCCCGCTCCAGAATGACTTCAGTAACACACTCTTTCCAAAAAGAGTCATGTAGAAAAGTTTAGTTCAGCTTTCTTAAGACATTAAATTTTGTCTCGTGTATCTACTCTTCAAAAAAAAAAAGAAGAAAAAAAAATATCAGGTAAAATTTGGGCTCTTAAAAACACATGAAATTTCTTCTCGGTCAAAGAAACACGGAGTTACTCCACTGACATTAGTACTGGCACTTAAATTTACAGCAACATTCTCAAGATCTGAATTTAGACCAAAAACAAGACCCACATATAGACAAGGGCAAAGTTTATCCCCAGGTGAGCAAAATGACATCTCTTGTAGACATTAATGCTCCTGAAACTCTCTAGCTTGATACAACATTAGTGATTTAAATGCCAAACCACATTCACTCCGTTTATCTTGGAAAGCTCCACATCCACGAAACAACATCCTCAGACTATAACAGGAATGAAAGGTCAGGCTGTTACTTCCAGAACCAGGGCAGTAAACTTAAAACAAACAAGGTGTGGGCATTTCCCTGGTCAGTGCTGCCCACTGCAGCTGGCTAATTTTTCTAATATCATGAATAAGCAGCATGAATAACTTCTGCTAAAGAAATTAAAAAAAAAAAAAAACTGAAAAAAACTAATATAAATGCCCTCTGAAAGTAATTTAAACCAACCAGAAGTGAGCTGTTTCACTGCAAGGATTCTGCAGATATGGCTCCCAGGTCATACCTGACTGCTCATGGACCTCTCAGGTGCCCAGCTGATGACCTGCTCCTTCTACCCACAAAACCTCTACACCACTACAAAGCACTCAACTTAGTCCAAAACCTCCTTAGATTCTGTCTTTCTGGTAAACACCTGTAGATACCTTTATCTATACAGACCTCACTGCCTCACGGAGCTGGACCCTGCTCTGACCTGCTGGAGACCAGTCCCAGGCTCAGAAAACCAGCAGGAGCTTGTCTGGCCACAAGGAGGAAATCCCTAAGCTGCAGCTGTCTCTTGACAGGTGAAGATCTCATTTCAGCTCCCACTTGCAGTTCAACATCTCTTCAAACATTAGGAGAGATGAGCTCCACCTGTTCTGCAGCCCGAAACTTGTCAGCACGGGGAGACAGGAGGAGCTGCAGGACTGTGCAGGGCAGGTACAAGGAGTCACAAGCTACAAGAAAGAACTGATTATTGCAACCCTGATCTGTGGGAAGAGGCCACATGAGAACCTACTTGTGCTCCTGTCACCTTTCAAACTGTGCAACTTGTCCTTCCGTACCAACTCCGCATTTTAGAGCTACAAGATTAAAACACTGCCCTTTGAAAATGTTACGTGTCCCAGTATCAAGCTTCAGGCTCTTTAATGCAAAAAGAGCCTCTGAACACCAGATCAAAACAAAAGTCACTCACAAACAAATGCTTCCTAACATTCCTTATAAACCACAGAAAAGTTACATTGCCATCTCAAATGGCAAGATAAAAGTTAATGAATTCAAAGGCATATCCCTATGCATGGAGATAAGGCTGCATGCCTAAACCTGAGTGATTTAACACACATTTTTCAAAGTGAACTATCCAATCTCATAAAAAGTAACATCCCTTCTGCAGACTTCACCGAGTGAACTATCCAATCTCATAGAAAGTAACATCCCTTCTGCAGACTTCACCGATGATGCTCCATCAACATGAATGTGGCAGAGAGGGCTCCACTGCCCCCATCACCCCAGTTACGTATTCCAATAGGCAGCTTTGCTGATGGCAAAAAAGAAAAGCCAGGGCCCCAAATCCATAGGTCCCAGGGGCAGCCCAGCTCAGGAAGGGGCATACCTGATACCAGCTCAGAGAGTGGTCAGCCCCTGTGCCTTGTCCTTGACCGGAGGATCACTGAGCGTTAAGTGTCTCAGAAATCACTGATGGGTTTGCTCTCCATTGTCTACCAGAAAAACAAGCACCCAGCACTCTTCAACAGCACTGCACTTCTCTCCAGCAGTTCATTTCAGCAGGAGGCACCAAAGCTGTCTTTGCTATCAGGGTTTTCTCAAACACGCAGTACCAGGCTCAATAGGCCCTTTCAGCCACACTACCAAGAGGACCGACCTAAAATTTTCAAAATATCCTTCCTTCTAATTCTAATCCAAACAACAGAGCACAGCTGTGAAAACTGAAGCCTGTGCAGATCTGCGCTGCACAGGCTCCCTCTTAAAAGTGCTGGGACGGGATTCAAGCTTCTACATTTTCTGATTCAAATTTATAGTCAGGCACAGAAAATTCCCATGGACTAGGGAACAGAGAAAAATGCTTGAGCTGACAATTTTCTGAAAGATGGAAGAAATTCACTGCCGTCTTCTGGTGACACACACTGTGCAGTGAGCCGGGGCACGGGTCCACGCTATGCCCCAACACCCAGGCAGCTCAGGGAGCTGCAGCTTGGTCTTAGCTTAAGTTCCGAAAGGTATTTTTCTGGTCAAAAAATTGAAAAAATATAATAAATTCCATACGGAAAAGCTAAAATTGAGGAAAAGGTTCTGTTAAATAAATAGCCTCAAATAAGGGGGAAAAGGATTAAAACCCTGTTTTTGAAGTCTGGCGTATTTTTTTCTAACACTTTTACTGCTTGTCTTTATGCTCTCCAGCTCAAAGCTGAAAGCAGAACCAGTACACCTTAACACAACTCTTATCATGTTCCTCTCCCCAGCAGAAGGAAATACTAGAAAACAAAGGACACATCATACCTGTGCTCTCAGTGTTCTTGGCAGTTCCCATCAAATATATCTGGAGAAAATGTTTTCACACGAGGAGACATTTGAAAACTGTTTGTCGTAACACAGGCCCAGTGCCACGAAGGGGTATGGTGTAAGAACACTGACTGCACTGGTGTTACAGCACAGAGATCCCAAACCCACCAGCACTGTCCTCCCAGCAAGGCTCAGTCAGTAAAACTCATCATCAGCAACTCAGCTTAGAAATGTAGCAGTTCACGTTGCCTGGAAGCAAAACCAGCCATTAAGCTGCGAGAGGGACATTTATTTAAATATTCCCAATGAAAACATGCATGGAGGTTCTTCAGAATGATCAGCACTCCAGAAGTCATCACCAAACTGCTAAGGTGTCAGTGCAGTGAGATCAACCTAATCATGCTGAGGCTGTGTATAATTTTGTTGAAGCACTATCATTAAAAGAATACTAAATACCAGCAATACAAACCTTTTTATTTTTCCTTAAGATTCTATGCGCCATATTTATATTTACCACTCTGTATTTTCAGTATTTCAGCAGGAAAAACAAATCATGAAAAGTTGTATTAGGTCTTCTCAGGACACTTCCACAATCACCCACATTTAAACTCTTCCGAGAGTTCTGATGCACTTATTGAGAAACATCTCAGAAGACTAACACTATCACCTGTAGGCTCAGGGCACACCACTGCTGACTGCCCTGCTGGCTGACACCAGGGACGCAGAAAATATGGAACAGGCAGTTAAAATGCCGAACTACTTGGGCTGAATGCTTTAGTTTGCCTTCCTTCAAGGAAATCACTGCTTGATTTTTTTGTCTTGGTCATCAAACAGGCTGTCAGTTCCATAAACACAAACTAGTAATGCACTGTAAACGAACCCTGAAGATCATTTCCCAGGGGGGCTTTCCACAAGGCGCTCGCTGATTTTGATTTTCTTTCGGTCACAGAATGCTTCCCAAAATTAACATTTTTCCAGAGCCATTCATTTTCTACAAAGAATAAATAATGCAGAAAAAAGGAACTGCCCAAGCTAAGTGGTGCCAGATGAGCCCTGCTGGAATCATGGGGCTTTGTTTTAAAGATTCCTGACTGCTGTAAAGTCACAGCAGCAAACTAGTGCAAAAACTCTGACGCCTTGAAAGCTATCCTGGAGCTATACAGTGCCAAAACACTGGGCTGTAAGACTTCAGACGTTTGCATCCACATGACTCAGGCTTAAATTTCAAATACTTTTCACTTTTTCCTTCTGACATAATATTTAATGAAACCAGAGTTCAGTAGCAGTATCAGTGCTGCCATACATGTCTTGCAGTGGTTTCTGCCTAGACAGCTGTTTGTGTGCTTACAACTTGCTTGTGTTTGGTTTAAAAAGGTTTTCCATATGCTTTTAAAAATTGGAAAACTGTTGTTCCAACTGACTGTATGCTGCATTTTTTTAACACACATATGCATCTGAACAATGAAAAGGATGAGGAGCTGATTTTGAGAGCACCAATAGCACCTAAAACCGCATTGCATCTGAACACATGCAAACATCTGTCACGAAACCACTGTGGCTGTGACCACCTCAAAGCCATCACACACGTGTAAGTCTGCCCAGAGCTGACTTTTCTTTAGTGAAAGAACTCTCTAATACTCCTGATATTTGATGTGCATACTAGAAATGAATGTAAAATACCTGAATTCAGCAACCAGGTCAATGATCCCAAAATCCAAAAGTATCAGTAGACTGAAGATGTAAGGTTAGAGGGCACGGTAACAAATCCTAGTAAAACAAGCAGTATGTTTATGAAGCCTTGGAAAGCAGTGCTCACAGGCCAGCTGGAAGGAGAGCAACACCCCAGTACTGCTGCTCTCACTTCTTTCACTTCCACTAATAGCTACACTGTGTGTTTACTGCCGTATTTGAATTATGTGGAGGTATATCACACCAGCAACTCAAAGCAACCTTACACAAACTTATTTCTCATGGACTTCAGAGCAGCTGCACAAGTTACACGATGGCAGAATTAAGCCTCAGGGTTCAGGAAATCAAACTTGCCCCAGTGAAGGACCTGAAGC
Organism: Myiotriccus ornatus; assembly: GCA_036023395.1. NCBI lineage: Eukaryota > Metazoa > Chordata > Aves > Passeriformes > Tyrannidae > Myiotriccus > Myiotriccus ornatus. The sequence continues at coordinate 15,388,470 of JAYRBT010000010.1, read as the reverse complement.
TTCCTGCCCTCCATCACCCGCTTCGGTTCATCTCCACTTGCCCACCCGCAGCTCTTCTGCACAGTATTTCACAGCACGTTAGGAGAGATATGGAACTCTACAAAAGAAATAAATTCTAGCAGTATGAGAATACACTACAGCCATCTGTTTTTAAATCCTCGCCCAAAACTGTGGGTTTCAATAAGAATATTCGATTTCCAGATGAGCAGACAGAGAATCACTGAGGTCCTACTGTAAACACTTGGCTATTTGCACATCCGTATGGAGCCACTGCACCAAAAGATGTCTTGGTCCCAAAGCTCTGTGACACAGCATGCCTGTCTGTGCCCCTTTAGCTCATCCCCGCTCGTGTGAGCCCACCACCCGTACCACCCGCTGAAAAAAAAGTGGGAGCTCTTCTAAAGGGAGGGCTCGTGGGCCTGGGCTCAGCTCAGGGACACCTGGCAATGCAGCACGAGGCTGGGCAGCACCTCTGCTCCAGGGGAAAATGCATCTGAACACGACGATCCGTCTTACCCACGTGAGTTAAGAGAAGCAGGGAAACTTATAAACAGGGCTTATAAACAGCATGACCTCGGAAACTATGCACCCACTGGGATTTATTATCTAGAAACAATGTCTGGCACCGAGCTTCCAGGAAAATGCAGGTTTCAAAGCCAACAGCAGCCATCTCTCAGGCAGGCACACGAAACTGCGTGAAGACCTTGTTTGGTTTCAAAATTCACTTCAGAGTCCTCAGGGGAGCACCAGTGAGGCCAACAGCTCCAAAATCCCAGCTGCACTGCCCAGGGCTGCCGAACCAGGCACAGAGGGTACATTTGGAAATAATTTTAAAGAAAGATTTCGGAATATTTTCAGCATCGTTTCAACAAGTGCCGCTGCCGCAAGCATCAAGCTGCAAATCAGCGCACGCTGCTTATAATCATTGATAAGGTCTGCTGCAAACATGGCAATGAAAACCATACCAGGAAGGTACTGTGAGCCCCGGGCTGGAGTCCCAGCATTTCCTGCAGGGAGAACAACCCTTAAATACCTGAACCAAACACTGGAAGGCACGTGCACATTTGGTATATCCACCCACATTTTACCGAGCACGAACCAGGAATGCCGCCAGAGAAACTGCGAGGGAAAAAGTCTCCCAAAAACAGTCACAAATCATCTCATACATTAAGTGTGAATAACGCTAATCCTGTATTACCTGCAAAACAAAATCACAGTCTTCTTACCACACCAGTGACTCGCTGATCCCTGTGGTCTATTCCTGCAACATCCCAGCTGTGTGGCTTCCCATGTGAGACTGTCCCGCTAACTTTGGAGAGGTGGACGGAACTTCAGCGTTGCTATAGGTGAAGAGCAGGCTTCACTGTATTATATTTCCAAGAAAACTCCAGAAACTTGGATATTTGCATTTTTCTAGCTTACTCTTCTAACCCGTTTAATTCAATTCAACATAACTTCCAGAAACAAAGGGGCTTCTTCATTAAGCAGCAGGATAACAGGAAAAGCATCCGTCAGAGGGATCAGACGGAAGTACAGGACAGGCTGAGAAAAAACAAACAAACAAAAAAACCACCACAAAACCAAAAAAAGACAAACAAATACCAAACAGAAACAAAACAAACAAAAAACCAAACTAAAAAACAGGCGATCACAGCTTATTCCAGCAAAGCCAGAAAGCAAGGCCTTGGGAAGGGGGGCACATTTTAGTAGCATATGAAGTTTTCAACAGCAAGTGGCCATGAGAGCAGTGGGGGCAAGTCCAGCTCGTGCCCCAGCTCACTGCATTTTGCAACCCAGCTGCTGATGACACTTCATTCCTATTGCGTATGCGTGAGCTTTGCTGCTGACCTCACTACTGGAATTGTACCCGTCTGGTCAACGCCAAAAATTTCAGCACAAACCATGAAACTTGACAGGACGGAGCACATTTGGAACAAAAGCAGATTTTAATGAATGGCCACAGACCAGGAACGTGCAGTCTTGCCATACACTGTGTGGGACTGGGAAAGGAGACCCGGGAGAATAGATGACCCTGGCACTCTTTGTCAGAACGTGACAGGAGCCTTCACACCGCGACGCTCGCTGCTATTTAACTTAAACACACACAGCTTGTCTCAGCAATGAGCGCAGGACTGACCCGGACCAACAGGCATCCACTTGCAAAGTCAGTTCATACTTTCCCTTACTGAACCAGGCCAAAAGAAATATTCCGAAAGATGAAAATATTTTCTTTGCCATTTGCTTAGTACAGAGCTACACCACAGACTAACAACAGACCTGCGCTTCACCACAGCTGGATATCAACGCAAGACACATCTGGGGCAAAATTAAGCCATATACCACACACACATGAGAACAGCAAGAAAGCAGCGCCAGCTCCACACTTTCTGCGCCCATACATCAGCCTGACATGAAAGACAGGGATGCATCTGCCATCATACATCCCTCAAATATCCTACAGCAGTGACTTGGCATAACCCGTAATCCCAGAATATATTAATAGAGACCATAAGACGTCATCTGCTCTACCCAGTGACCAAACACCACCCTGCTGCAACCAAAATCCCATGCCCAGCACCCTCCCAACACTTGCTTGTCGGGCAGGGTGAGCACTTGTAATGCCAGGGACAAGCAGAGGGCTCCCTTCAACACCCCCATGGCACCAACACTTGTCTCGTAGCAGCTAGGTGCCAGGACAGAGGGAGCCTGGGACAAGAGAGCAACACGGGACACCTAAAACTGAATTAAGATGTGGAGGGGGAGAAAGAAGGGGGGAAAAATGCATTTATGCCTGGCTCTAGATCTCCTCAGGGGGTCAAGGAGCTCTGCAAGCGGCTCTGGCCAGGCTGCTGACTCACAATATATAAAGGGGAGATGAGGCTACTTGAAAGGAACAGGCTTCAACATTTTTTTGGAGAAAAAAAAAATCAGAGGGGTTGTGGATATTGCCCATGTAACTCTGGCTCATGTGTGTATAGATTAGGATCCAGCTTTCGAATACAGGATCTCATCTGGCTATCCCCAGCTAGGGAATCCTTCCCCTCACTGCACTCATTTTGTCTACCATTCACTGTGTTGGTATTTAACCCCTTGTGTGAATGCAGAATTAGTATGGGACTGCTGCAACTTCTCCAAGGCTGGTACAAGTCTCCAGAGCTGGTACAAGTCCAAAGAATCCTTTAATTCTACAATTTTGGACACCACCCCCCCCCAGTTTGTTTGGGGCTTTTTTAGAGCATTTACAGCAATTCATGTACTTCCCAAGAAACTCCTGTTGGTAAGAACTGCATTTAGAGGCACTCGGCATTTCGGGATGCTCAGGATGCCTGGAGCCTCCAGCTAGAGGAAACCAAGAGGAGGCTGGACAAAGTTAGTGGCCACTGCTGAAAGCTTTGGTGCTTGTGGCTCTCCTTCAGCAACAGGGAGGAGCACGGGCTGCCCTCACTACAGGCCTGTGTTGTTTTGCAACAGGTGAGAGGCCCAGAGAGCATCCCCTCTCCAGGCAGCGGGGTTCCCCACAGCACACAGTCATTCTTACCCATTCCCTAAGGCAAGACCCCTAATGGTGCATGGGATACAGCCAAACAAGGCTAAACAAGGTCACGCTCAAAACCTCACTCTGCAAAACACAGGCAGTTACCCGTCTTTAGCCTTGCATGCTCTTGTAAGCAGTATCAGATATTTGTGATAATAGTATCTTGTTATTTTAACACCTCCCAGTTCCACAAAGGGGACATGCAGCCATTCCAAACAATCCAGATCAACACAACACCTCGGCTTTTCCTTTCTCCTTCCCTTCTCTCACCTCCTCCTTTGCCCCCAGCTGCTGGGTGCAGCCTCACCTGAGCTCTGACCCCTGCAGCACCATCTCCCCAGGGAACACTCCCACCTCCACAACCTGCCTAAGACCATTAACGCCCTCAGACAGGTGATCTTGCCACTTGTATCTAGCACAGAGGGGTTTCTGACTAACACAGGGAAACAAGTAAACAATAACACTCTCACATGGTTTTACCCTTGAATCCATCAACTACATAAGTGGTACATCGTTTCTATCCACTAAAAATCAAGTTTCTTATTGTAGAGAAAAGTACAGCTTCTTAATAACAGGAATTATTCCCATTGCTGTGGTGCAGACTAAAGCTCACAGATCTCTCTCTCAGCTTGGCTCTACTATCAACTCCAATCAAACCGCTGAATTTTCAGCTTGACGACATCAAAGAAAATTCTCAATTTGAATTGTAAAAGTAGTAATAACCTTTTCTTGTCATCTGCTAAGCTCATTGATTCTTATTTAAAATGTCCAGTTCTCTCTCACTGGACACTTGCTCTGGAAAACTACATGAAACCCACGCAGTGGAACTACAAAGTGAGTTTTATTTCACCTCGCTCCCTGACTGTCTCGGATTGCCCCCGGACTATGCAATATGCACACAAGCACACACGAACGCCGGCACCGCAGAGCCCGACCCGCTGCCGGAGGGCGCGGGGCTACGCCCGTGACCCCGAGACACCCCGACCTGTGGATGCGGGGGTGGCAAAGGCCTCCCTCGGGATTTTGGGTGCCCCGCGCCCCGCTCCGAGGGACCCTCCCGCTCGGGGGAGCCGCGGGAGCCGGGAATGCCGTCCCTGGGAGCCGGGAATGCCTGCCCTGGGAGCGGGGATTGTCCCGCTGGAGCCGGGAATGCCTTCCCGGGGAGCCGGGAATGCCTTCCCTGGGAGCCGGGAATCCGACCCGGGGCGCCGGGAATCACTTCGCGGGTAGCCGGGATGC
>JAYRBT010000010.1:15296061-15383501 GCA_036023395.1 Myiotriccus ornatus | reverse complement strand
GCGGGAGCCGCTCACCTGAGCGGGGCGGGGAGAGAAGCCCCCGAACGAACGGCGCGCCCCCCGCCGAAGCCCCGCCGAGCCGCGCCGCCCGCAGCCGCCGCCGGAGCCCCCCGGGAGCGCCGGAGCCGCCCGGGATGCCGCCGGGGCACCGTCCCCCCACCCCGCACCGTGTGTGTCCGTGTGTCCCGCGTCCCCCGCACACCCGCCCTCGGCGCAGGCGGGGGGGAGAAGTTGCAGCAAACTCCCGGTACGGGGGTGATGCGCCGGCGGCCCCGCTCCCGCCCCATCCCCCGGGCCCCCCGCACGTACCTGCAGCCGCTCCGTGGCCGGCTGCCACATGGTGCGGGCGGCGGGAGGCGCTGCCGAGCGGGCACCGCAAGCGGCTCTGCGGGAGCGCGGCCCCCGCGCCCGCCCCGCCCCGCCCGCGGCCCCGCCCCGGGAACGGCGGCCCGGGCAGGGGGAGACGCCGCATCCCGGCGGACCCGCGGGGACGGGGACAGCGCCTGCCCCCGACTGCCCCGCGCCGCCTCGCCCGCGTCCCCGCGGGCACTGCCCGTGCGCCGCCTGCGAGGATGGGGGTCCCCTCCTATGCGAGCCTTCCCCTGGGGAGCTTTCCTCATCACAGCTGAAACTTTCTCCTCCTGCTCTGCACGCAGGACACTGCCCGGCTCTGCAAGGTCCTGCCCGTGCCCGTGCAGGGGCTGCTGGTAGCAGTGGAGGGGCGTGGAGCGCAGGGAGCCACGGCCGGGTGAGCATCCCCCCTGCCCGGACAGTGCCGGGGTGGTCTCCGAGGGGCCCGCACCGCACCAGCATCAAGGCCATACTCAGCTGTTTCGCGCTGTCGGGCACCGACAGCCCCAGCAGGACAACCATCTGTGCCCCGGCACTTACAAGGACACGCAAACGCTGTGCAGAGGTGTGCGGGCATTGCTCTTCCCCATGGAGACCAAAAATGACAGAAAGGTTTAAGTCTCTGCAGGTTCCTGAGCCACAATAAAGAACACTTTTTCCAGTGTGCTGACTTTTTCCACTCCCTGCTGACCTGGGGCTGCCTGGGCAGCACCTCATGCTTGGGTGAGGGAGGATTAGTCAAAAACCCAGAGGAGCCTGTGTCGTGCTTGTCCCAAGCAATGACCACCACACACCACAGCCTGCAGTCCAGGCTTCAACCCGCTGTGGGTGCACAAGCCCCAGGGGCACACGTGGTATCCTTGGAGTGTTGGTGTTTTAAACAGCAAAGCAAAGCAATACTAAAGGGAATCTTCTCCAAAAATCAGTCATCAGGCTCACCTGCAGAGAAACCATGACCTTTGGCAAGGCAGTTCTGCCACAGGGTCTCTCTCAAGGACCAACCCCTTGAGAGACTTTGCAGGATCCAGCTGAGGCTGCGTGTGATCAGTGAGGCCTCAATGAACATGAACTTTTAAACTGTTTCTGAATAGAATCCACTAGTACATCCCTTGGCAGTGATGGCCTAAATAAAGCAATTCAGGTCTCCATTTACTGATGCATCACCCTCTTCTCTCCAGGAGGGAAAGCACTAACCCCGTATCAGCTGTTGGCCGAGATGCCTACCAAACACTGTGTCCCTGTCACCCTCTGCTTTCTTCTAACTGGTGCTTACACTCCTGCACGAGGGCTTTTTTTAAAAGCCTCGCTCTTCCTCAAGGGAGCTCTGGAGCACTTTCATCGATCCTTCCTTTACGGGTAAATCCACCCACCATCGTTGCCTTAACCAGCTGGGAGCTGGCACAGCCCAGGCTGTCAGCAGCAGGGCGCACAAAGAAAGTTCAGGATCTGCAGGACGAGACCAACCCTGCGGCTGGAGGCTGCCTCTCTCTTAGTTTACACGACTTTTATACAAACTAAAACAATTGAGGACGGAAATCTGCATTTGCTGCAAAATGGGTGGCATGTTATGAGAACAAACGAGCAGAACCAGCCACTTAATTTCCAAAAGGATACGAAAACAAGAGAATATGAATGCTGAGGGCTGCAGTTGTAGGAGAGGAAGGCAGGAATGTGCTCACACATGAAGAGGAGCAGCTCAATTGCAAATTTCTGAAATCAGACTGGCCGATCAAAAAGCAATCCGTGAGCCCCTGAGCCCCACCAGCATCTTCCCCAAGCCTCACCCCTCCCCAAGGCAGCGAGTGGCACTGTGGGGGCAAGAGAGCTACAGAGCCATTCTGCTCATGTTTGTTTAGTCTCCAGGTGTACTTGAGCATCACTTGGGCTGCCTCAGTAAATCCAGCTGCTTTTGCCATTTTGGACATGCCCCACGAGCCCTCAGCGAGAAACTGTTTCCAGCTGCACCAGGTGCTGCTGGGGTGGCCAGGCACCAGCCAGAGCCCGGCTCAGGAAATGATCCATTAAACTTGGGTGACTTCATGTCACAATCTCACTGAGATGAGGTAGTTTTTACCTAGACTTTCTAATATTTTAATCCAAGCATCATTTTTTATTTGGTATTTAAGCTGTTCTGCATTAGGTAAGTCCTGCTGCAAGCCAGTCAGAGATCTTTAGCTCTAGCTTAAATAAATAGTGTGAATTCCTATTTCCAGGATGTACTGTGTTCCAGAATGTGCTTGTAAGAAGATACGGAGGGTTTTTTTTCTACTAATTTTCCTTTTATTGGGCCAAATCGTGGAGTTTCACTTCTCGGAATGAGTTAATAATAAGACAATTCTTTCCAAAGACTGCGATACATTACTCAGGTTGGTCCCACTTCTCTCAGTCTCCTTCACTCCAGTGCTCATAGGACAGAAATAGTGGAGCCAGGGGAGATCTTGCATTTCAAAAGGGAATATTTGATCCAATAGGACCAATTTCACTTTTATTCACACAGTATATTTGAAGGATTTCCAGTGACTCCAGAATATTTTTGTCACTTTTAATGGCTTTTAGCTATTGAATTTGTCTTCCTTTTGCATCTCATCCACTAATGTAAGGTCTTTATAGCAACATAGCTGCTCTGCATTTGAAAACAAAAATAAACTTTTTTTTTTAAACTCTAACATTACCTTTTTAATTAACTAAATTTATCCAATTGCTGACCCCAAAGAATTTCACTTCAGAAGCTACATTTAACTTTAGGAGCACTATTATTTCTCACTGAAACATGACTAGAAGAGTCAGTCAGTTATTTAAATGCTGCTTCCCCAAATATTTTGCAGACTTCACAAGTCTTGTTTCCAAGATCCTCTTTTGGGTTACGCAAGTTTAAAAAGCATACAGATGTCATTAACCACATCTTTTTTTATTATTATTATTATTAATTCAGTTTACCTTGGATTTGCTTTTGTAGAGTAAGAGTTTATCTAATCAACAAATTCAAAGTTCTGTAAAGTGCTGTAATTAATAGCATACTTCCAAAATCTAAATACACTTGTTACTCTTAAGCACTTTGTCAAATCACTCAAAGCAAATGCAGCTTCCTTGCAGAGATGAAGGACACCAGACACAAGGTGTGAGTTTTCCAGTATCTTTCTGAAAAAATGTTTAGTGCCTAAGCAACCCAAAAGATACTATCCAAGTAATTCAAACTGTTTTCTTTGACAACCATCACATTTTTTAACCTTGAAGGTTTTTTACGTAGTCACTGTCAAAGTGGCAGCAATTCAGCAGAAGGGATTTCATTAAAACACTGGCAAAATTAAACCATGTTATCTCCAAAGGCCCTTGATTTCTTTTCAGTATTGTGTTTTGGTAATTTGAAAGAGAAATTTATTTACATACTTTCTTAGCGTATAATCTCTAATGTTATTTAAGTAATCATTTTCATTCTGATTGTGTAGGTGCACTGAGATGGTTGTGCAGACACAGGAGTGCAGCTCCACCAAAGGTGGTTCAGCTGAGGCCACTTCTGCTCTCAGTGCATCTGGCTCATCATCCCCTTCACAGATATTTTAAAATGGCATCAGGAGATGCTCTAACCTGAAGCAATGTGGTGTTAATGATTTGTGAAATTGAGGCAGCAGTAAGTATCCCAGGCAAGGGAGATAAAATTCAGGTTCAGATATACCATATTTTCCCACCTATCCAGGCTGGGCTTGCCAGGGATAATGAATTCCTGATTTCCAATTTGCTTGAGAACCACTTGCTGCCGTTCCCATAGTGACCAGGTCTCTTTAATGACCTTTAATGCCAGAAGAGGTTGTGTTTCTGATTCCCTCCTCAGCTATAACTACCCCACCGCCTTCCCTGAGTGCCAGGACAGCTACTTCTCTTCCTCTTCCAAAAGTAACTTGGATTTTGAAGGTGGCTGGACTAAATAAAAGCATGCAATATACAGGTAGTGACCTATTTTGCCATATTAATGTGACATCCCTTTTTTCTTCTCACATGTTGGCCTCATCTTCAGAAAAGCAAATGTTTGGTCTCCTTCCTTTACGATGGCACTGTACTGGTCCTGCTCTCAGCAGCGGTAAAAATAAAGCACTAAAGCCACATTAGGTCAACAAGAACAGAAGGGAGGTTACTGCAGAGGTCTTGCACGGATTTAAAGGGTGCACCGCTTCTGTGAAGGACAAAATACATGAAAGAGCAAGCAAGTTTTACTCTTGGTATTCCCGTCACCTCCGCCAGGCAGCCCCTCCATCGCTCCGGCGGGAGCCCGGGGTGAGCGGGCTGGTCAGCCTCCCAGCAAACACAGAGCCGCTCTTTCGGAGACGCCTGCCCCCTCAAACCAGCACGGACCATACCCTTTTTTTCCCAACCAGCACCGGGAAGGAAGGGACGGACGTGTGGGTTTTGGCAGCGGCCGCGCTGCGGGGGCTGCGGCGGCCCCGGGCGAAGGCGGCCCCGTCCTTGGCTCCGCGCCCCGGCGGCCTCTCGCCAGCCGGCAGGAAGGACCGGGCTGCGGGGAATTCAGGCCGTCTGAATCTGGGCCACAGAGGCAGGAGAAAAGCGCCCGGAGAGAGAGCAGGAGGAGGGGATGCGGCCGCTCACCAGCCCCCGGGAGAGACGCAGGGGCGTGGGGAGGGACAGGGAGAGATTTTGGGTGTCACCCAGCCCCTCGCTGTGGTGCCAGGTGAGGGTGAGCAATCCAGGGCACAGGGAGGAAACGGGACTCGAGGAAAGAGGCAGCACGGATGAGAAAGGGGGAAAAGCCGAGGTTCAGGGAGTGCTCCCACCGTGTCACCAGTGGCACAGCTGCTGGCCAGGCGCTCCTTGCAGGAACAGTGATATTGCCCAGGGAGCCTCCGGCAGCAAATCTCGCATTAGCATAACCAAAGAAGCTCAAGTCCAGCTCTTAATGCGCCAATTAATCTTGTAAGCAGCAGAAAACGACTGGCATAAAATTCTCGCTTTGACAAGTGCCAGATGCTTACACCTTTCTCTCCTGGGTCCAGAAGTACTTGAAGCAAGACCTCTTAAGACCCCCGTTAGCCCCGTACACCTTTGGCTGTATTGTCTTTATTTGTCAACTACCCCGATGACTATTAAATACCTATTTGTCTGTGATAAACAGAAATATGTACCTCCACAAATGTGTACAGAGACCACAATGACCCTTACATCGGCTTTACACTAAGCTAAATCCATGGCATCTCCATAGCTCCTGCCGGTGACACTTTTCTGAGTTGCACAGATGGGATTCAATGAATTTAATTTAGATTACATCTGATTTTTAACAACATAAGGGAGAGAAGAATTATGTCTATATAAAGAAGCTGGGTTTAGAGTGAGCACTGTAGAGAATGAAATTATAAAGAGGAATGAAAAATGCTGAGTGATGACACTCTGGGCAATTTTATATGCACTGGGTATTCCCTCAGATTAAGAAAATTTACCAAGAAAAGAGACTTTTGACCGTCTCCAATCAAAATTTTTGTTTGCAGAGCATCACTACAGCAAGGAGGAGGTTTGGCAATCTGTCATCTAGATTTCACAGTTTTCAGCTACTCAGGTTTATCCATTAAAATAGGAAGTTTGCTGGAAGCCACACTTCCTATTCCAGTGACACGCAGCCAGGGGTTATTCATAGGCTTGAGGAGACTGGTCAGCTATGTGGCAATCTGGGAGATGTTTCTCCTTCCCCCACTTACTCACAGGAATGTAAAGAGCTGCTGCTACAGCAACCCAAGTTCTCCTGGAAGCAACTGTGCATTCAAACATCGTTTGAGGGCTAAACCCAGATAATTTTCAAATTACACTGCTGAGATGTTCCTGGCAGAGTGTGTAACAGCACCAGCGCCATTTGCTTAATGTAGTCATTGTCTCCCACAATCAACAACTGCTACCAATGAAATCCTAATGGCTGAGCACATCCAGGCACATAAAGGTGCAGAAAACCAAAACTACTGTAGGACAAGATACACAGAAACCCATATTCTCTGCTCTGCAGTGGTTTTCTCTGCAACCGTAGAATATGAGACAGAAAATACAGCAGAGTTCAGGGGTGAAACCATGCTCCAATTCACCAGAGTCCCAGTTAAGAAAAGGCAGACAGGCAGCTGGGAAGGGCCATCTTCTTGGTCCCCAACCTGGGCACTGCACTGGTTATCAAGAAGATTTTTAACACATCTGCTGTTGGGTGGATGTGAACTGATTTTCTGCCAAATACCCATGCAGGTTGTAAATAGAGATTTACAAATCATCCAGAAATGCACAAGAATCACCCTCTTGTGTACAATAATTTAGTGGGACCTGAGTCCTTTCTAAGTCTTTGGGAACCAGAGTGAATGCAGAGAGCCCTCACTGAAGGTATAAGGCTGATGCCACCAACATTTCACCGAAGATTTTACGAAGTCTTGCAACTCTATAAACATGCAAAATGTCTTCAACCCTAGAAGAGGCAAAAATACATAACCGAAACTATTGCTGCAGAATATCACACAGAAAATTGCACTCATAAATCACCCTTGACACTGAAGTTTGAAGAAGAGGGACGTAAATCGGAGACAACACATAAACAAAAAAGAGAGAGACAATGAATTCTCAGAAATCTCAAAGCTGACTTGCTTTTGAATAAAGAGCACATTTAACTATCGATTTGAAGTCTGATATTATTTCTCTGCCCACAATTTCTGCCCTTCCTGAAAGGTACTGCCAGATGGGAAAAGAGAAGATGACTATATTGCTTATGCAAAATTAGGGCTTCTTGAAAAATGATTGAAAAAACATGGGTAGTGCCAGCCCTAATGCCAGGGTAGGGTAGTGGTTTTGTTGGGAATTTTGGTTTTCTCTACAGACAGTAGTCCACTACAGTGAGGGAAAATTAGATGGCATTAACTATTTTTTTACAGCAATTTTGTGGTTTATTTTGTGAAACTTTAAAATGTCATCAAAGCATCACCATATTTGCCATTCAATAATCTATTCCATTCAATAATCTATTCCAAATGAAACCTTTCAAAATTCAGCAACATATATCACTAAGTAAATCACAGCTGTGAGACACTTTTGATTTAAACCTGACACATCTGTCAATACTGCTAGCTTACTACCTTATTTTAAATCTCACATGTATTAAAATATAATAACCCTTCAAAGCTACCAGGGATTAAGGCATCTCCATGGAATTGTAAAATATTCTCCCCATGGAAATGAAATGAGTGAAAGGCAGAGAAAAACTGATAAACTTTGCACGGAATTCAGTGCTCTAAAAATCTCATCCCGTCTTTGTCCTTATCGCACACAAACAACACAGGGCACAGGGAAAGAGAGGAAGCAGTGTGCTGAGTACTGGAGATAAAAATAGCTGGTCATCACATGTAGAACAATCTCAAGCTCAACTTCACAGCGAGATGAAAGTGGAATGGCATTACAGGCACATGCAAAAGCAGATCCGTCCTTATTTACACGACATTTTGCCAGTTTTATTTTGACAGACCCTTCTAGCAAATGCCATGCAAAGGGAAAACAACTAAAATAAATGTTCAAATTAAATTAATAGGAGCAACTGGTGTCATGTACAGACCACAAATAAGACAATACGGACAGCACATTTTAGGTACGAAATCCTTGAAATAAATTATTTTGCATCATGACACTTATTGCCTGGTTGCCTTCTTCACATGACAGATGCAATACAGCAAATCAAACAACCACAGACTGCTCTGTGAATAAATATCAGTGCCATACCCCGGGATCTACAAACACAGTATTTAGCTAATACTGATTTCTGCTCTCTGTAACCTATCCATGTGTTGCACTGTTGTCAGGGAGAAGGAATAATAACCAGAACCTGTTGTGTTTTCTCTGTCTCAACACATCACAGAAAATAAGCTGGCTTCTAGGACGCCACAGAAACTGTACACTTGAGCCATTATTTTTTCCAAGCCAGAAGTTAAAGTCAACCTTCCAGCAGGTGGCTGGGGTAGATGAAGCTTTGTCATGCATGAAATTGCCCTCATGGTCCTCATATTCATTAACAGCTTGTTTTCTTGAAGCTTACAGTGGTCAAGTGTGCAGGTGAAAGGGAGTAAGAGCTAAGGTTCTCTTTCTTGGTTTTATAGGCTTGACTGCTTAAGACACACACACAAAAATATACTATTATATGTGGTTGACATGGTGGTGATTGGCCAAAGGTGGACTTGACGATCTTACTGCAGTCTTGGTTGAGCAATGCCATGCTGTGATATTGCTGTCCTGATGCAACATCAGATGCAGTCTTTCATCAACCAAAGCACTTGTGAGAAGGGAAAAAGAGATTGAATTGTCAAAGACTTAGATGAGTCAGGAGAGTGTCATAAGTTCATCCTGTTCTGTCTGGCCAAAGAGTTTCACACACAGGAAATCTTCATTGGCCAATTTGCAGCTGTTTTTCCTGCTTGTCTTCAGCTATGGTGCCAATGGTTAAGTTTCTCCCTAAGATGCTAATGCCCTAGAGTGGCCAGGCAGAAGATACTGCACGAGCACAGGGATAAAGCAAAGGATGATGAGATACATTACAGCAACGATCACATACCCAACCATTACGATTGAGGATGAGAACAAAGTATTCTGCTGACAAACTAGCTGCTATTGGAGCTCTGACATGCCAAAATAATATAAATTGCAGTAGGCTATTTTCTCTTTCCATGGAAGCTACACATATTTTTGTTACCTTGTGCAACTTGTCCCTGGTTTACAGGGTCAGACTCCAGGCAGATTTACTTCAGATTACTTCAAACTCACATAAGTCAATGAAGAACTGCTGTGAAGATCAGAGCAGTCACACTCTGCTTTCCTCGAGCGGTGCTGGGCTGACATCAATGTACAGGCACATGCAAACTTGCTCATGTGGAAACATGAATGGAATTCAAAGTTTAAGACACTGCAGATTCAGACTGTTGTCCATGTGTGGACTGCTCCCAGGAGATGGGAGACAAGTCCCAGCTGGCTTCAGAAGAGATCTCTGTTCTCTTGCAAGGAGCCACCTCTGACAGGAAGTAGACAGGAAAAGAAACAAATCAAAATTTTACACTGAAGGACATCTCCTTGAGAAGACAGCATTGCTTCCAGAGTGATAAACATGATCTCTTCTTGTCTGTGGGATGTTAGCAAAAAAATTAGGATCAGTGAGATAGAAGAGATTTTTTTCTCTTAGACTATTCCTGGTCTGTTATTGAAGAAAGCACAGCAGACTAGCTTATTTTCCTAAATGATTAACTTTGCTGCCTTTTCTGCTCTGCACATCAGATAAAGAAGTTTATTCAGTTAGCTTTTTTATTTACATTCCTTTGCCAAAGATCTCACCAAACAAAGCCTATTTGATGATTTATTCTTTGCTAAAGGGGAAGCTTATTTACAATAATCATCTTACCATAAACTTCTTAAAAGGAGGATTTGAAACTGGAATTCATAATAACAGAGAAATCTGACTTTTCCAAGGAGGTCATATTTGTTACACATTTTGCACTGTTGAAGAAATGAAGCCAGCTGAGCCCAGATGAAGCTGTGGCATAACCCCTTTGAAGTTTTGTTTGTTTTTACTGGGTGACCCACGTCCTGTGAGAAGGAATCACCTTCACCTATTTGGAGCTCTTCCAAAATATGAGGGGGGGAAAAAAGGATACAAAGGATTCGGATGCTGGGTCCCACTGACGGGAGTCTGCAAGACAGAAGTTACACAAGAGGGATCACCTCTCATGCAAACAGCAGGAAGAGTCAAGAAGTGCAAAGATGACTTCTGAGTGATGCCTCTGCAGTGACATCAGCCTGAGGAAGAGCTGGTGGGAGCTGAGAGCACATCACAGTCTGCCCATCTCTGTAAAGATCTCTAACATTGTCGGGGAGTTTTCTGATTGCTTAGGTGTTAAGATTCTGGATGGCCCCATCTCCCTGAGGAGATGTTTAAAATGTACAAGGATGTGTCTCAGAGTCAAATTTGCCTTATGCCAGCCCTCCTGACCCCGCACAACTACAGTGCTTTGGCAGATGCTCAGCCAAACTCCTGGGGAATGGAAGACAAACGTGCAGGGAGGAGATACAGGAGATGAGCTCCATGTCTCTCACCTGCCATTAGCTGTGTGCCTCACCCTTCTCTCACTGCTCCACTGCTCATGGAAGCATTTCACAAGGTTAACAGATGCTGAGAGATAAAACATACCTTAAACAAAAATTTTGTTTATATTTTCTTATAAAATAAAAGGTGTCTGGCAGTCATAACCCAGTACACATCTCTCTCGGTGGTTTGAAGAGAAGGTTTGGACACACACTGGACTGTCCTGATGCTCCCATTTCTTATGTTTGGAACATGAACTCATTAGCTCTTGATAATATACTAATTATTTTAATTATTCATAGCAGGAAATAGCATGGGAGACTAAACCCTTTGCTGAATTAATCTGGCTTTCATCTACCCTCCATGATAAGGAGGAAGCAGAAGTTCTTACTTCTGCATCCCCTCTAAGGTCAGGAACAAGAGCAGAGTAAAACCCAAACAGCAATTTCAGCCCAGCCGATACTGAGAGGCAGAGTTTTGGTGCAGGATGTCACCCAGCCCAGACTGATAAGGCACAGGGTTATTCAGGGCAAGGAGTGCCTCAGGTCTCCTTGCAGCTACTCACAGACCACACGTGCCTTCCCGATGTCCCGGCCCTGGCCATGAGTCTCCCTCTGAGCCCATCGCCTGATTAACACACTAACAGGAATATGCTTAGAGAAAACTCTGACAACAGAGTTCCTGCAGGCCGGCACCATCTGCTGACCCGGTCTCAGCCGGGTCAGGACCACATCCCCAGGCCTTTCATCCCCCTACCAGGAGAGCAGGAGGGCAGGGGACGGGGCCAGCAGTGTGTGGCTCCTGGGAGCGCCCCTGCAGCCATCTCTGCTCTCCCTGGGCTGCCACTGCGCCTGGCACAGGGACACATCAGGAGCTCCCACACCTCCAAGGTGGATGGATGGCTCCATTCACACTCTGCCACGGAAAGGCCAGGCCCCCTCACCCCAGAGGAGCTTAGCATGGCACAGCAGCCTGCAGGGAGCATGTGGTGGGGCACAGCTGGTGCTGGAGACCTCATCTCCTTCCCGTGCTACCTGCACCCCTCAACACCATTTCTCACCGTATCTTTGGAAGGAGCTGAAGTGTGTTAGAGATAGGGAGGATTGAGAGCCAGTTTCTTCCAAGTACCACAAGATCTGCTACTGATCACTGGCCTCGGGATGGGACCGAGGTTTCTCACCCAAGGGTTTGGCTGGATGTCACCTCTGGAGCCCACACAGGTGGCATGCAGATTCCCAAAGCACCTCCTAGAGAAAAGATGCAAAGAGAGGCTGAATCTGTGGTAATGGTCCAATTTTTCTCAGCTAAAGTTGGGCTTACATCTGCAGGTTTTAATGGGGATAATTTGTACGTTTTTAGTCAACATGTGTTTTCTAGCTGTTGTGCTCAACTGTTCCCTTGGGCCTCGTATTTATGTCATACTGCAATTAGCCCAGCCACATGGATAGGGTCACTGTCTTCATCATTTTGGGCTGACTCTATCCAGAGTCCATGTAAACTATGGAATTTTCCTGTTATGACTCTATCCAGAATCCACGTAAACTATGGAATTTTCCTGTTAGCACAGGTATCACAGCTCTGAGCTGTATAGGCAAGTTTCACACCACCCAAGAATCATGTGAGAATAGATGTCCATGCTGCTGGGGGGAAACACTCAGGCATGTTCTCCTATTTCCAGATGGAAGAGGACGGAAAAATAACCAAACTTGGAGAGTACTGGAGGTTAATGACAAGCTCAGAGTCTTGTTCCCATCTGCATCTCCCCTTTCTGCATCTGGATGATTTACAAAAAAAAAACCAAAACAACCCACGTGTAGCATGTTAACAGCAGATGGTATATGCTATAAATCTATATTTGCTGTCTATACAGAACAATCCTCATATGGTTTGGAAAAAGGATATGAAATTACCAGTGTCCTTTGTCTGCATTCATGTATATCCTCAGAGGGACAGGATCTGGCATATGAAGACAGCAACCAACTTGTTCTTGCAGCTTCAGAGCTGAGATAAAAAGAGAGGATGGGTTTGTTCCCTCCAGGTTTGAGGGCTGCTCCATCTGGCAGGCAGTGCAGCGCTTCCCAAATATCTCAGGAGTGCATGGATTCAGGCATGCTGCATGCAGAACATGCCATCAGAGTTCAATAAAATAAATTGGAAGGAGCCAAAGCAATTTTCGAAGTACAATTCACAGGAAGCACAGGATGATTTACAGAAGCTAGGGGCTTCAAGCAGACAGGAAAAAAGCTCCTCACAAATTACTTACCTTTCAGGTCAGTCAATTGAGAGAAATATAGGCTGGTCAAGAATCACTACCCAAGGTGTGATTTGTATGCAGAAGGGCTGCTGCTCATTGCAACATCCCTCTCGTGAAATAGGGACCATGAATATGTATGTTCCCTAGAACAACAGAGTTGCTCGTTTCCCTACTTTGTATAGATTTGCAAGCCAATACTTTATGACTGAAAAGGCCAAACACTCAGTGTTACTAACCTGGGCATTCACCATCCAGGGCTGCACCTCTACTCTGGAGCTCCATTTGTCTCACTTTTGAGAGATTACATTGATAATAAAACCAATATTTCCCTTTTCATATTAAGAGCTGGAATATCTTATTTTGGCATTATTTATAGCACATGTCCTTTCAAATGTATAGACAACAGTTCACTTTAAAATGAAGAAAAACAAAGGAACAGCTGCAATCTTCACTGATTAACGTTTATTCAGTATTTTCTGAAATGAGCAAGAATTTAAGACGCCCATAAGCAATCAAATACAGCCACAAAAACCCCATACTGATCCTAAAGAAGAAGCACTATGAGAAATACACAATATTTCATGAAACAATACTGTACATCAACGACCTTTAGGAAACAAACAACTTAAACCATATGCTTAGTTTACTCACAATATAAAAAACTTTAACCTTTAAAGAAAAATATAGATTCAGTCCAATTGTAGGATCCAATCCCATGCCCACTGAAGTCAATGGAAGTTCTCTCACTGATTTCAATGTTTAAAGGATCATGCCCTTACTTTGCCTCAAGAGGCACTTTAATTATTGTACAAGGCCTAGCCTGAATAACTATTACAAAAATGTCAAACATCAACTCAAGAGTATGTTTTAGCAACTGTCAGGAAATAATGGAGAAATAGGTTATCTATCCATGCATGGAATAAGGCAAAAGCTAATTCATTCAGATTAGGAATAATAATTTTTACTAGTTTCTTTTTCACAACACAAACATTTTAGACTTTTTTAATTAATGGATATATTATATATCATATTATGCTTCACATTTTTCCTACCTCTACTGAGAAAGCTGGCACTGACATGTCATAAAGAACTCCTCGTTAATTATTGTTTTCTGTTCTGTAACAATCACAAGAAACTCATCTGGGTTTAGTAATAGTGTCTACCAAGAAAAAAGCACACACTATCATAAGCTTATAGTTTATAGAGCTCAAGGTACATTAAAATGGAAATCATGAAGTTCACAAATTCTGTTTTAAAATATTTTTCCAAACTAAAAGCTGCAGAAAATTGGTTCTTAAATATTCTACAGAAAATTCTGAAGCATCTAATGGTTTAAATTACTTATGCTTTCTTCTTAAAAATATTTAAATTAGGTTAGTAGCCCATCCTTTTGAAAAATAATCCAAAAAAGATACACTAGATTACAAATCTTTTGTCTTAATCAGTGTAACCAAAGGTTTATCATCTGGGCTGTAATCTTCATAAGCAATGGGGGTTGCATCATACATGGCAGGTCGTGATTTCTTGCCAAACCTGGAAACAAAAGAAAACGTCTGGTGACAAAGAGAAGTATTAATGAGTTCATGGCAACAACGGACTGAGTTATGGAATGTGATCAGAAACAAAGCCAGAGACCTTAGATGAACTCCAAATTGCATTGCAACACGCCAGAAGCACAGAAGTTTAAATATCTGAACTATGACTCTTGAAATCTACGTGTCAACCAAAAAAATTCAGAAGTCTTCTTGCAAACAAGAAACAGATTCCAAAGCAAAGGCTACAGGAACTCTGCTGGGGAATTCTGCAGTATCAGAATACGGGAAGACTGTAGAAGATGAGAGGGCAGAATTTTATTTTCGAGCCTGCTCTGACAACCAATGTTAAAGTCAGCTCATAAATATTTCCAAAAGGTAAATAACAGACAGCCATGTCACATTCATTTGGAAAGGCAATAGCTGTGTGCTCAATTGGGTCATAAAGCTTTAGGCAAGGCATTTAAGTCTTCGCTCACCTGACACCCACTCGAGGAGGACACTCAGATTATCAACGTGCTGCACATTTGTTGCAACACTGGCCAAATTAATGGCAGGTAGAGAATTACAGTGCCACATAAACGTACTGATCTAGTAGAAGTTCACAAGCACCAGAATCAGGTGAGCAGCACCCTGGGCAGCCAGCCCCAAGAACCAGCTGTGTCTGCCTGTGCTGACAACTCTCAGGCTGTGCCACTGTGGAGCCAGTGCTGGCATGGCCAGGACCCCTCTCAAACACTTTGCATTCCATGGAGAGCCTTTCACCCCTCTGATCATTTATTAAGATACAAATATGGTGCTAAAAATGCAACTCCGAAGCGGAGAAATTACTCAAGTGTTCTGGTTACGATTACAAAATAACAAATAACAAAAAAAAAAAAATCATGGGAAGATGAGGCAAAAAATAGTCAAGTATTTTTTCTTATTGACCTGATGCAGGGAAAACAATAACACAGAAAGAGAAAGACTTATTTATGCAGCCATCCACACTAAGGATTTTTATCCATTTATGTGCTATAAAAGGTCTATATTAATTTAAGCTGTGCACACCGGGAGGTAAAATCCTGAAAAATTCAGATTTTTAGGATAATATTTAGCCCAAACCAAAATTAACGTGCTTTTCTTCCAAGATGTTTATGCAACTTCCTGACTTCCAATTTCATTCTTGAGTGTTTTCAGCGACCTAGAATTGCTGACAAAACTGAAATGGCTGAAAGCATTACAATATATATGGTGAACATTTCATTTTTCAAAGTACTTCAGCTGTCAATAAGGCCAAACTAGATACATTCCCATGCATGAATGTCTGCCTTCTTCTATAGTTTGTTTTAACAAATACACACAGAGCTTCATTTTCTCATCAGCATCATGGTGGATAAACCTGATTTTCGGCAAATGAGATAAAAATTTCAAGAAGTGAATGAAGAAATCAAGTTAATGACATCTTACTAAATCAGAGGCAGCACCGAATTCTGAATCATCCTTTTTGAGCATCATTTTCAAGGATTTAAAAGAAATGGAGCTTTGCAGAGATACAAATGACGATGAACATCCTCCAGAAATGTAAGTCAAGTTTTGCCCTTTCTGACAGGCAGAGAACACATGGCTCCTTGCACACAGTGAAGTAGTAGAACATTTATTCTCTTGTGCAGGTCAGGGTTGACGTGTGCCCCTAATTAAAAGAGGCTGAGAAAAGACCACAGCACATGTGCAAGTGTTTTGTGGCCTGACTGAGCCATCGAGCTGGTTGACCACATTGCTTTGATCAGGTGGCTCAGAAGGCAGTTCCTGCTCACGACAGTAAACAGAGTTAACACAAACCTCAGGGGTTTATGTTAAAGACAGAACTGTTAGGTGGGAACCCTTCCTTCAGTGGGTGTGCATCTGCACAAGGACGCTTTGCTATCATTTAATTGACGGCATAAAAGAACACGTAAAACAATTACCAGCACAGTCTGCAAGAGGCAATGATTCAAGGGGTAATAAAAAGTGAAAAGGTGCAGGTCCCTGCCAGAGTGTGCTGGATCAATCAACCACTTGCTTACAATGAATGCACGTACAAACAAGTGAATAAAGATTTCTCCCAGGGCAATCAAACATAATTTACCAAAGGGTATGCACTGTGAGGGGAAATCTTAATCCTGGTAAGTAGTGAGTCTGGAAGAAGACTGGAGGAACAAGATGGATAATCATTCCGACATTAGCTTTAGTGCCATCCTGTGTCTGGAGAACAATTATGTGCTTAGATCAGTAAACAGAGTGTAGCAGTAGCTCTAGGGAAGTTCTACAGCCTCTACATTTAGATTTGCTGCGTCCATTCACGGGAGATGATGATGTTCCAACATGTGCATCAGAGATACTTTCCAGTGGCACAGGGATCATCAAAAAGTAAGGTAAATGAAATAAGAATCAGAAATATATCTGGCAATGAAGCATTGAATAAGAGCGACCTCTGTGTAGCTTGAGAGAGCTCAAGGGTTCTGTGACAATTCTGAGGACAGTATTTATTCCTTGTGGGAATTCTTCCTGGCACAGGTAGCTCTGTGTGTGCGTGTGTGACAGAGACTGCAAATCTACCTCACACGTGGAACGGTCTTACTTACAGCAAGTACTGGATTAGTAAATACCAAATTAAAAAAAAAAAATACTGAAAAAATGAAGAAATAATTTTAAAATATCTTATTAAATACGCAACAGGCATCCACACTCCCTGGACACCTACTGACTCTAACAGAAACCTCACATTTAAAGAAAATCATTTACTCACTTTTCCTTAGGTCTCCATTTTCTGAAATTACTAATATGTTTGGATATCTCACTGTGAAGGGAATTATTTCCAGAAAATTCTGACTTTTTTATTATTTGAAAGTAGATTTTTTAGATGCAGCAATTCTGAAAATTCAGACCTTGGCATTTATGTATGTAGATTTAGGAGTTTATGCAAAAATAACTATGAAAGTTGTGTTCCTTTTCCTGGATTGAATTTACCAAAGCAGTGGTTTATGTCTTCCTGAAACCAAAATAAACGCAACAATCTTCACACTAAACCTCTGTGAATTATCTGACTTGGCAGCTCTATCTTGGATTTTTACAGGACATCCATTCTCTGAGAGACACAGAGAATTATTTAGAATGAAAACATTGATTTTCATTTGCATGAAGTAGAAACACCTTTTCTGAGATAGGCAAACCACTTATTGACAATAATGGAATTTCTAACTGTATAATAAAAAAAAAATCGTCATGAATCTATCCCAGCCTAAGAACTTCTTCCAAGTTTATTTTACCGTGATGATAACTTGGGGTTTTTAAACTTTTGCCTTCAGTAATAAGCAGAGCTCACAGTAATCTAGACAGCAGCGATAAAGACCTGAACTAACCCAGCTGCCAAGATTAGAAAGGTTTCCTACAGGAAATCTTTTATCATTTTCATTATGTACCAGTGAAACTGTAAAAGGCAAGACAAATTCTGACTGAAAAGAGCCTGCCTTGCTGGTACACTTTTCCTTGGGACCCTTAGATAGAAAGCTGTCAACTTTGCTTTAAGAAATAAGTTAAAAAAACCCAAGTGTTTGACACTTTCTCAGAAGATGAATTCCAGCCCTTGGGGAAGTGCAAAGTACAACTTCAGCCACTGGTGACTGAAGAGGACTGGCACACTCAGCCCTGCTGCAGGCTCAGAGGGAGGTGTTTCATTTGAAAGATGAACAGTATAATTTTGCACCCTAATTTCCACCCTTGGAGATGTGTAGCACATAAACATAGACTTTCAGAAGGCCAAATAATAAAAAAAAAAATCTCTAAAGCTTTTTATGGGTGATAAACTCTGTCCTCTCCCAGTACAGTGCTAAAGGAAAAAGGAGTTCTCAGGGTGAGTACAGTGTGGAGATGCTGAGATTCTGCTGGGAAAGACAAGACTAAGTGACAAAGGGGACTTCAAGGAAAACTTAAAAGATTTTATCGCTGTGTTAAAATAACTACACACATCTTTCTTTTAAAAATATTTTGACAATGAACAAATGTTTTATTGTAAACCTAGCTGGGACACTTTTTAAAGAGCTCCTGCCCAAAGCTGTGATGTGATTAACTGAGTCGGTGGGAATATCTCATCCGTTTCAGGTGACTGACAACTGCAGTGGTGGTACAATTTAACCCGTTTACTGTCACTGGAACAGCACTGGGGCATTCAGAAAATGAATTACCAGCCATCACCAACCAACGTGCACACGTTCCTCCAATCAATGCACAGGAATGTGTCTCCCTCCACTCTTCCAAGAGCATTTTAATGGTAACACACACGAACGCTGTGTTTGAATTTGACAAATTGAAGAAATGGGAAAAAGAAACAACAAAAATGGAAGTTGCACCCTATTAAGAGAGATGGCAAACACAGACAAAACAATACTGACCGGAAAGCAAAATGACACAGAGGATCTTGGGGAGGGGAAAAATCTGTCATTACTGTAATGCAAATTAAAAAAAATAAAACAACCCAACAAGCAAGTTTCTTCTTCAGATGTATGAAGAGGAATGCCATAAATAAGGTGCGGGAGGTGATTATTCAGTTTATTTGGTTCATATAAACCTTCACACAGAGAACTACTTCTAGAGTTTGGGGCCTCCCCATCAAAATTAAAACAAGAAAGACAACGTGGAGTGTGTCCAGGAAGACAATGAAGAGGCTGAAATGATCCAGGAGGAGATACTGGAAGAATGGGTTAGTTAAGTCCAGGGAAGAAAACAATTCTTTTGCTTTTTATTATTAAAAAAAAAAAAAAAAAAAAGAGGGGGTGGAGGAGATCATCACCTGATGTACAAGTGATACAAACAGTTATAAGTTCTTCCTCATGGCAGCCTGAAGAGCAGCAAGAAAGAAGTAATCTAGTTCACAGCAAAGAAAATCCAGGTTGGATTTTAGGAAAGCTTTTTTAACTCTATTCAGCTCCTGTGGAGATTTTAAAACACAATTGTTGTCAGGGAGCTAGGTGTATTTAATGCTATATCAGTGCAATGGCTTACACTTCAGCTCTCAAATCCCTTCCAGTTCTACTTTTGTATAATTCTGACACCCAATGCTCTGTCTTGCAAGTGCTCCGTTAAAATTAAAAGTTAGAAATTTTCTGTCTCTAGGAAAGCAAGTAAGAAAGGCAAAGAGGAGCACAAAAATCAGTGAGGTGACGAGAGTGTCACTAAATAATCTGGTAAATTAGTCACAAAACTGAACGTGCCTTTGCTATCTGATCATGTTGCTCGTGTGTATCAGTTAAAGGATCTGACAGGCTAAGGACCCTGCATCTGTCCCACTTCACCAGTTACACCACACGAATCCAGAGTAACTCCATCTCTTTTCAAGGAGTTTTGCTGTATTATCACACTTCAGATGAGAACAGAACAGGGATCAAAAAAGAGCTACAAGCAATGCCAGTGATCCCGTCTTTCCCCAGTGGAGCTGCCCATTCATTCTCTGCCAACAGCAGTCAGATGCACTGTGCGTGAACCAAAATCACGTCCTGCAGCAGATTTCTATCAAATTACCATCCCCAGAACAAACCTGGCATGTCGGATAGAAGCAATTGCGCTGCTGAATTCACTGTCAATGCTCCTACAGTTGTAAAATTCTTCATAGGCTGGTCTGGAAGAGCCCTGGTATTCGATGCGGCTGATGCGACATATTCCCACGATCAGGATGATCAGCATCAGGACAAAGGCCACACACAGGGCCCCGATGATGATGTAGAGGGAGTGACGAGGCATATTTGTTAGACTCTCTGCCATATGCCCAGATTTCCACTGCAGATCTGACAAGAAGAAATAAAAGTTTACTGTTCATTAGTATTTTACATCCATCCTGCTGAATAGAATTATTTTATGATGTTCATTTTCAATATTGCTGGCTTTTGAAGGTGGGGGGATATGTAGTTTCTCAGGCTCTGGTACTGATACATCACCATGCCTAATATGCCACAAATTTGAATAGGACTATCCCAAACCTTCGCTCATCTTTTTTTTGCAGATTTTAAGGTCATATGGGAACACCTGTCTAGTTCCATATCCATCTCCTGTGTAATGCAACTCAAAGAAAGTCATAAAGTTATGCTTAGATTATGTTATTTTATACTTTAGGCTCTCTAAAGGCAGGCTGGTTTTATGCAAAAGCTTTTCGCAACCCAACAATTCTCTGTGCAGTTTGTTTTAATTGTGAAGATTTCCACTAAAATCTTTTATTTAAGCTGTATTAAACGTGCTTGGTTTCTAACTCCAAATGCAGGTTTTTTTAATGCCTTTCTCCACCAGAGTGCAGAGACTTCAAAACCAGCATTTCAAGGATAAAAAGGGTATCTCATAAGGTCCCACAATAGTGAGCCCACCAGAGTCTTTTCTCAGGCATAATTTCCCTGAGAGTCTCAAAGCAGACCTTAAAGTAAAGCCAGTGTGGAAGAGGCTTCTTGTATTTATGTATTCCAGATCTTCTCTATAAATATTCTTCATCCTCAAACTATTGCCTATCAATGCCAAACAGATTTTCTATCAACTGCTCATGTTCTCGGATCTGTTTTTCTCCAGCAAGGGTCAATGTATTTCTAATTAACCTGTACTTCCCTCTAGGGTTCGTTTTTGGCAGCCTTTTAAGCCTATGGACTCATAAATTATTTCAAACTAGGAGCAGAATTGAATCATACTGACTACAGAAATCTGACACTCTGCAGAAGTTATTTCTAGCAGGTGACTGTTCCCTTTTCAAATGTACTTCTGCTTTGCTCCAGTTTAGAAACTCCCTGTTCTTAACCACAAACACTCTGGGAACAGGGCTACCAAGTGCATGCTCTGAACTTGTGCGTGCTTTGGGACAGTTAAAATATTCTCAGAAGCCGCCTCTCAAGGACATTGGTGATGGCAGATAATTGATTCAAGCACCTGAGCTGAAAGCACAACTTTAGTGGCATCGGCGG
Source organism: Myiotriccus ornatus (assembly GCA_036023395.1). Lineage (NCBI taxonomy): Eukaryota > Metazoa > Chordata > Aves > Passeriformes > Tyrannidae > Myiotriccus > Myiotriccus ornatus. The sequence continues at coordinate 15,362,333 of JAYRBT010000010.1, read as the reverse complement.
ATAAAACCTCCATCTACGGTGGAAATACAGGGGAATGTATAAAGACGGGGAAAAAAATCCATTTTAGAGGAAGGCAGCGAGAAAGTCTGAAGCTGTAACATACCCAAGTGGCATGGAGAAATGGTTGCTCTTTGTAACAATAATAAAGGCTGTCCCAGAGCACCTCTCAGCTTGGCTTGCTTAGACTTTTTGTCCAGAAATGTGAGCTGAGCTTACAGGGCTGGCTGCTCGTTTGTGTTATCATCTTCAGAGATCAGTAAAGTTTTGATCAGCCTGAATCATTCAGTGATTAAATGCTTCTAAAGTGCTGCTGCTGCAGTTTGCCCAGTCAGGATATGAGGGAGAGCATACAGCTGTGCTGTGTGCAGTTTGGGAAGGGTTTCTATTCCTGTCCTGCAGCACATTTGTCACACCCAGTGGCTTCTGTCAGGTTGTCAGACTAGGCCGAATTCAGATCTAGAGTGTTCAGATATATGGCAAGACAGTTCTCATTTAGATTCCATGTCTTCCATCTCTGGATGACAAAGATGAGAGAAACGTCTTCCTTTTTTCCTCACCAGACCAAAATACGAAGATTAACAGTACATTAGAAAATATTAGAAGGAAAAGATAGCAGCTCAAAATCAGAGCATTTTCAGCTGTTATATTAATGTTCGTAGAATTAAGAATTAGGTTTCAATGTACTCCACATAGTCTGTAGTAGAAATTCTTCATAATGTTAGTTTTCAAGTAACCACGTGGTTTGGCATCCCTCAGCAATTACATTAATACTTACAAAAATGGCAAAGGTAATTATATAAATGAATAAGCAGCAGGAATAAGAGAATTCATATGAGACATTTGTAAGCATTTTTACAGTGAATGCTCCATTAACTTTTTAGGCAAATGCATTTTGTTGTGAAAGGAAGACTATCCTCTTTATAATTAAGACCAATTTAATCCTATCTAATTTGAATTACTAATACAGGGAAGGACCATAAGACGATATAATAAATATCACAGTTCATCCAGGCAACATACATGTTGTCTAGTTTGTTGTATATACAACACTTGAAAATTAAGGAGAGCAGTTTGACAAGAAGATAACCCTGAAATCCTGCTAGGATAGTCACTTCAAGCAGCCAAACCAGCTGGTGAAAAAATGTGGAACTATTCATAGTAAATAGGGTGGTTCTACAAAAGAATACTAAGTACCAACAGCCTCCTTCATGGCTAGTAACAGATATCATAAAAGATAAAATGGGATCTACTTAGGTAAGCAGCTCCCAAACACCAGTTTGTGCCCCACTTTGAGAAGCCTGAAGCCTGGCTTCAGGTCTTTTTCTAGGTATCACAGGGATGGTTCAATGCAAAGGAAGTCAGAACAGGGTGTTTAAACTTAAATTCCACCACATTATTAACTATTATGTTCAAACTGCTGAAACAATAAATATGACAAGGAGAACTAGAAAGATGAACAGAAGCAGATTTACTAATAAATTCAAATTTTAGAGCTCAGAGAAATCCTGCAGGGAGATCAGAAGTGCTGCACCTGCTCATAAAAGAGCTGGATACGGCCTTTCCATATATGATTACAGTTGGTTTTCAATCAATTCATAGCTCAGGGAAAGACAGTGACTACAAACATCTTCCCATGGCTACACAGACCTGTAGAATAAAAAAAATCTGCAGATCAAATGCTTCTACATTCTTTCTGCAAAGTGATTTCCTCAAAACTCAATCCCTATCTGTCTGCATAATCCTTTATACGCCTGTTAAAATCCAAGTTCTTTGGGAAAGCTTCCACAGCTTTGCGTGGGAGCCACTGCACTGGTTGGAGAGGCTGCATGTCCATGTTTACACCGGGCTCTTGTGGGGCAACCTGGTGTCCCAGAACAACTCACCATTTTAAACTGGTGCTAAGGCAAAGCAACTTTAGAGGGGAACATCAGAAATTTGCTGATGTGAGGCTTATTGAAAAAAAAAACATTGGTAACCCTCAAATTTTAAACTTAGCTGTTCCTCAAAATGTATCTTTTTGTGGCTATAAAAAGATTTTATACGACCTCTATTATTATTACACGCATGCACTCCATTGACTATCACCACTTGCTGGATAAAAAGCACAGTAATTTCAAACTCTTCAGTTGAGTACAATTGCCATGAAAAATACTATATGATTTATTCTCTCCACATTGAGATGGAAAGAAAAGGTCTAAGGTTTCTGGTTGAGAATCAGCCTTGCAGTGTTATTAATGCCAGTCAACGCTCAGATGATTCCCTGTTTCCTGTCACAGTCACGAGACAAAAGCACTTGCACCCTTAACAGGGGGAAGCAGAATTATTTGAGGAGCTGGACAGCAGAAAAGGCTCTTTCCACTCTCCATTCTGCTTTTCTCATGTGGAGAGCATGTCTGCAGGACTCAGAGAGCAGGTGAGCCTTTGTGTCCCTTTGGCATTCCATAACATAACAGAAATGTAACTGTTACTATATGAAGGTGCTCCAGGAAGTGTGTTTCCAGGATGATTATTGCTTTCTCCAAGACAAACTCATCTGTCTGTCAGTCCACTACTTATTACCTAAGGCAGGCAGAATTATATGGCCTTGCTGCTCAGCTGGGACATGAACATTTCGGGTGTCACTAACCACAGCCTTGTGAGTAAAAGGTCATCTGAGCACCTTTTAGCATCAGTAATATGGCACACAGATAGCACACAGCACTGCGCTCCCCACATCCCACTGGCTCCCTACACACAGGGAAGTGTGGGTGCCACTTACAGAGACAACAAAAAGGCAGTGCTGTCACCACCTCTGAGCCAGCTAGCAATGGTCTGCTGCAGTCCTTGCTTACAACACAAAACACTGGACTGAATTTACTCGTTCAAAGTAAGGACTAACATCAAGAACATCAAGAACTGAATCAATTTTTAAAAGCCATCGGTATGTTTAAGTAAAGTTTTAAGTAACAGAAAGTAAAAAATAGAAGCTTGCTATGGTTCTCACGTAAATGAGATATAGAAAACATTTTTTATTCCAGCCCTTGTGTTTGTTTTCTTAACCTATCACCTATCCCTGCACCATTAACTGTGCTAACAAACTTGTATATCTGTATAATGACTCAAAGGGATATATGACCACAGTGCCTGGAGCATTCAAGCAGTTAAACACACAGCTGAATTCCCTAGTAAAGACAACATCTCTAGCCCAGGAACAAGATATCAGGGAAATAGGAAGCAGCTCTGTGAGCAGCAGAACTAATGAAGCCTAATTTCCATCTTAACTCTCCCACAGTTGGGCTTCATTCCTTCTGCCTCTCATGGACTCTCCACTGCTCCATAAGGGTGCACTTACAGTGAAGCTTCTCTCTAAACTAAGAAGCAAGATCCCATTGAAGCTGTTCCTTCCCTAGGTCCGCCAGTGGAACCTCTTACTAAATGCTTTGGAAAGATTTTGGTTTGGAGCCCTTCTCCTTTAATAAATTTGGCAGAAACTGGCCTGTGGTCGGAAAAGTTATTCCTGGAAGAGTTGGTAAGTGCATGCACAGACAAGCCATGGCACAATTATACAGAATGAGTTTCCTTAGGTCAGCAAGTTCAAACATCGCTAGAACTGCAAGTGCTCAGAAGTCGAAACAAATATGTTAGGACAGTGCTTGTAGTGTTATGAAAGTACACTTTACTCAAAGAATGAAAGCAAGCTCTGAAGCATAAACACAATTAAAAGGCAAACTGCTTCGTGCCCAGCTGTGAGACAGCACCTCTGACAACCCAGACCAACACATCTCAAAATAGGATGCCCAGAAACAGAACTTCTTAACTTTCACAGCCCCTTCTGAAACGTTACGGCCTAAAACAAAATGAATTTAACGTGATTTTGATAATTTACACGTGATTCAGAGTATTTGTGCAGATAGATAGAGAAAAACGGAAGTTTCTTTAACATGACTTATAATTTACAGACATTTTCAGAGAACTACAAAACTTACGTATTTCACAGTTTGCACCGACCCATCCGTGAGGACAATGGCAGGTGTAGCCACCAGGCTGATCAATGCAAGTTCCACCGTGGTGACACGGGTTGCTGTCACAGTCATTTACATCAACTTCACATTCTTCACCTTACATAGGAAAAAAAGCAGCAAAAACCACAGTTCTGTATGGCGGGTGCCTGACGTAGCAAGTACGTTGTCAGCCATGGAATTCCTCTCTTGTTGCAAAACATCTTATAGTGCAACAGCGTCTTTATCCTCAAAACATCAAAACGTTCCAAGAAGGAAGCATCCTCATTCAATCAGGTGGAAAACAAAGTCTGAGGACTAAGGGATTTGACTAACCTCACCCAGACTCTGTGACCCATTTCTCTAAATATGTTTGCCATCCCAAGGAAATGAAATATAACAGCTGATCGTGTGTATTCTGACCTGCTACACGATAATATAGATTATCAGTGCCTCTGAGAAACAGACATTGTACAGTAGAAAGCTAATTCTTTCCCAAAGAATGCCCTTTAATTAGCACAGATCAAACCCCACAATATGATTTATAAAAGAGTTTTGAATGGGTTTATCTATTACTATCACATTAGATATTATGTTACATGACTAACAGAGCATCAGGTTGTAAATTATCTTAGCAGCAGATATTTGGATTACACCAACCATGTCAGTCTAAATACAAGGTCAAAGAATTAAATGGGCTTCTTACCAGGACTCTGAAAGTGTAAATTAATTCATAAAAAGCACTTTAGGGCTTTTAGCAATTGCATATTAAGGTAATGGAGTGAGTTGTTTCTCGAGGCCAAAGTAACTAAGGTCGATGTTAAAACATTTTCCAGTTTTGACAGTGTCCAATTAGTGTATTGGCTTACCTGGAAGTCTTCAAAATTATATTTTTAAAATGCAATCTAGACTCAAGTAGTAAGGTCATAGGGCACATTAAATAGCTGTCAGCTTAATAAAGACTCTTTAGTAACGGGCTTTTTTTTGCTACAGAGTTCAAAGCAGCTGTAAGGAAAACCAAGAATTTTTCATTCCCACTAGACTGATTACAATTCAGCAATGCCCAAATTAATGTGTTTCTTGAAGAGACACAATCTTATTTGGTATTGGTCTTCTTTTGGACACGGTGAACACTGACAGCTAGATGTTCTGTGTAACACAAACCACTTGCCTGCATATCCAGGTGCACAAACACAGGTAGCATTTAGACCTTCACTGTCGCAGGTGCCACCGTTCTGACAGTTCATGTTGACACAGGGATCTTTGTACAATTCACAGTGCCTTCCTGAAAAGGAAAAATCAGTAACCGCCATTGACATGACCGGTACCGACAGATGAAATCAGTACGTGCAACAACGTGGTTTCACCTGGATGAATGTGCAGTCTCCAAACCCGCCCTAAGTCATAAAACTAAAGCCATGTATTTTATGCTGCCTAAACTTCTTACACACGTGGCTCCTCTCTGCCCTTCCCACACAGAGGCTTTGAGCTAGGAGAGGTAGGGCAGCCTCTGCTAAGAACTACTGGATGTCTGTGAAAAACCAATGATACAATAAAGCATAATCTGATCACCTAATTACCTACTATTCTTCAATAAAATGTAAAGAATAATTGTCTTGAGTAAGAATTTTATGTAATAACTTCTGCAATAAAACACACAGGCATTCTGATGCCTCTCTTTTTCAGGAAAATGAGGAATATAACTAAGGCAATAAAAAGAAATTGATTTATTCAAATGGATATTAAAAGTGAATAATTGGGTGGCTCTGCTTCATGTCACTTTCTTCATTCTTTCATGCCCAGTGTAGGTTGTGAATTCATCAGCTTTGCCTTGCAGAAGACAGTGCAAGCTGCATCTGGCACACAGAACATAAAACTCAGCAGGTTCCCACCTGGGGAAAGGCAGAGAGACTCCACTGCTACATGCATCAATTTCTTGGGATCTACTGCTCAGATAAAACTAGAAAAATCAATACATGAATGATCTGATCTGTGCATAGATGACACTGAAACACACACATGTGAGTAAAGAATGATTATTGGGACTTCATTTATAATGTCTCTACTACTGTGAAATTAACTTTTACTTAAAATATCGGCTTAAATTTATCCATTAATCTAAGTTTTAAGTCTAAATATAACTCTTACTATGATTCTTTGCTTTGCAATGAATCCAAAGTGACCACAAAGTGACTACTTAGCTAAAATCCTAAGTTACCTTCAAGTTTTCCCTTATACTTCCTAAAAGAATTTCAACAAACTGGAGTTGAGTTCTGAATGCTTCTGTGTGGTAATGCTTAAATTACTTATTAAATTACTAAATGCTTAAAAATTACACACCCATTTTTCACTCTCTAAGGTGATTCATGTTTCTGAATACTTACAGTCCATGCAGAGTGTAAGCATGCACAACCCAAAGACTTCTATGATTCTGTGATTCTGTGCTGGTCAATAGAAGCACAAACTCGTATTGTTTCTTTTGTATAAAAACTGCAGTACAGCTTTGGCATCAGGAAAATGTTTCTAATAATGAGATTGGGAACGGTTATGATGAAAGCTCAGTAATCAGCAAAAAGTGCTCCCTGGACCAGGTCCTCTGCTTTCATTTAAAGCACCGTGTGATTTCGGTGATTTCAGCTGCATGGACAGGTTGGATGAGGACAGAAGATGAAGTCGTAACGTTGTGGTTAAGTGCTGTTTAAACTGCCACGGAAAGCTGAGGGTCATTTCCTCACTAAGCCTCTAAAATGATGAATTCTGCATCTATTGTCAGAGAGCAGTGCAATCACCAGCATGAAATACACATTTAGCCTCAAGCAGCTGTTAAGTGAGCGTTACTTGTCCACACAGCTAAGGATTGATATGCTTAATGAGAAAGTCCTAGAGCAACGATCCTTAAAACACAGTCATTCTGGGTAAAATATATGTATTTTTTAAATACTAATATCATATAAAATTACATTAAAGACGTTCTCACAGCATGATTCAAAACAGAGTACACCAAAAAAGTATCATTTCAGCCCTCCACAGAGGGATGTCACAGACCAGTGACGTGTGTTAACGTGTTTACAGCTGAAATCTACTGCGAGATAAAAGATTTTGTACAGCCAAACATACACTTTTCTCATCTATTTAATCAATTACTTAGGAAATGCCAAAGACCAATTCCATTTGAAAATATCTAAGAGTAGCTGCAGTTAACATGGGAAACCAATCACAGACCTACTACTCTCTCTGGGCTTTCCAGTCTTTTAAATGATCAGTCAAGATAAAACTTTTATTTCTACTCCTTTGTGCTAATCTATTTTAAATACTAATCTTTTATTATTATTTTAGTTTTAGCTCTGGAGAAAATGAACAAGAAAATAATTCGGAAAACTCTCCATGTAAAAGCCCCTAAAAAATAACTGATGAACAAGACTATTTAACAATTATGTTTTCTTTTAAAAACTCATCACTTTTTAACATATCTTAAAAACAGCAGAAAAAAAGCTACACCTATCAAGAACAGAGAGAAGTCATTTGTCCCCAGACAAGGACATGCATTCTCACAGTCATTTAAATACAGACTACGGGATCAGGATCTAAACTGAAGTTTGTTTCCATTAATTTTACACGAGGGATTTATTCCTGCTCAATGAAGGATGTCGTCTATCCCTGTTTGTAACAGAACCTACCCTAAAAAATGCAGAGGACAACTGAAAAGCCAAGAGGCAAAGCCATCCTACCTTCATACTCAGCAAGGCACACGCACTCGTAGTTGTTGACGAGGTCCCTGCAGGTGGCTCCGTTCTGGCAGGGTGCAGAAAGGCATTCGTTGTATTCCTCTTCACAGTAAAGGCCATGGTAACCTAAATCCCACGTAAAGGAAATAAAACAAGCTGTGAAACGCTTCCCCAGGAAAAATTTACAACCAGGCAACTGCAGGCTGTGGGCAGACGCTCGCTAATTTAAATACGCTGCACAGACAGACACGTGTCACGACAGTGATTTGAAAGGAATCTGCTCCCCAGGTGAAAATTACCCAAAAAAAATATGGGAAGCACAATGTTCTGAGAGAACCCCAGCCCCTGTGACCAGCCACAGTGAGGCTGCAAGGATGGAGGCTGGTGGCAGAGGCCACGAGCAGCAAGATGAACACCCACACTCTGATCGTAAAAAGGAATACGGGAATACTGACTTATCTCCCAGCTACCTTGGATCCTTGCATCAGAGCCACTTCTCATCAAAGAGGTGATACAATTGTATAGCAGTAGTTAGAATGATAATGTGTTTTAACTTTAAGGCTGTACAATGTCAAAACACTGTAGAAGCAGTGAAGTATTTCCATTTTTACAGTGTTGCCAAGCCACAGGCAGGAATCACAGCCTGATTAGGCAGACACAGAAAGCAGAGGCAGAGAAAAGCTACCTGTTAACAGCCACTGAGTCATTTGTATCATGAGGGAAGAAAAGGGAGTTAATCCACTTGAAACAGCACTTTTTTCATCACTTAGTGTTCCATACAATCATTAGTTTCAACAGAAGTTGAAATTAATTTCCAGCCATAGTGCATCGGGTCAAAGTAGTACCTACTCATACTACGTAACATCATTAATTAGTGCAGTGTAACAGAGGAAATAAACTAGCTGTAACGCTAAAATATGTTTGCCTGATAGCATTTGTTTCTTGCCATTAAATATGAAGAATCACTTTTGTCATTCTGAAGGTCATTTTGAAAACTACTATTTTTGATACCAAGAAGCTTATTTAATTCCTCTTCCACAGATCCAGGTTTTACTTCTGTTAGGAAAAGCTTCCTCTCTTATTTCTTACTACTTTTCTTCCTTTCTTTTTTCCTTCTTTTTTTTTTTTAATTTTTTTTCTTCTTTCTTAAGGTAAGGGGCTTTCCAATAGCAGAAATAATGTCTAACTTTATAGGCATTTAATACACTAATAAAAAAAAAATCCATTGAAAAGGTGAGGATTGAAATTGTAGCCAATAGGGTTGTCCACAGTAATGCCAGACACTTGGTATGTGGTGGTTACTCCACACTCTTTTTCCTCCTGGACTATTATTTTAAAATATTTGCCTGATACTGAAAACAATATAGACTGGGCACTTTTTTATTTGTTTTAAGCAATGGTTGGCCTCTACCTGTCAGCTTTTCTCAGTGTTCTAGAAATTTCGTTGGAATAAAGGTCTGCATTACACATTTCAAAAGGTGGTTTCAAATATACCTTCATATTAAAAACTGTTTCACAAAGAACAGTCATACACAGAAGATACATCATGGTATGTTAACAGTACCTAAAAAACACTTTTCCCACCCCTACTGTGGATTAATTTGGTTTAAATCAGTTAAATATTTAACCTTCTTAAGTCATCAGAGCCGATATTCCCCTCAGCCTCAGTGGTCACATAATCACACCACGAATATGTGCTTGTAGTCTACGAGACAATACCATGCACTGGAACAGTGCTCATGTGCTTTTAAAAATCCTGATTTGCCCATTACATATATCTGTAAAAGCAAGAGAGGAGTGAACATACAAAGAATAAATACACAATGGGCATGAATAAAGATGCCAGGGAAAAGGCCTAAAATACAAAGTGAGTTTGAGATTCTGCAGTGTGGTTTTACTTCTTCAGATAATCTCTAGTTAGTGGCAAAACTCAGAGATATGAGAGGAGGGGATCTCTCATGAAGAACCAAGGAGAAGGGCAAATTCTCATTTCAGTAAGCATCAATCCATATCTGTTCTCCTGGTTTACATTTTCCCCAAAATTCTCACAGAATCATAGAAAATAGGACAAATGCCACCTCCAGGCAGTACTTGCCTTCCCTCTCTCCCTCCCTATTATGTATAATTCAAAACAAAATTTTATGAAGATACATTACTACTACTCAAGATTTTATATACAGTACAATCCATTTGAGTCTGCACAAAATTGTCCTTTCATAGGAAATAGTTGATTGGACTAGTAGCTTATTAAGAAACCTTTCAGGACCATTTCTGCCAAAGCTGTCAGCCAGGCAATACAGAATTAATTATGCTAAACATTATGGGGTTTCTTACTAGCCTACGATGAAGTTTATCTAGCTCATGGTTCTATGAAATATCCTTATGTGGTGAGATCTGTAGTCAACACACAAACCACCAAAATCAGAAAACTTAAAAGAAACACAGGTGGGAATTCCCAGTGTTTAACACCGACGTAATTCGACATTTAAAAAAAATAAAAAACGTTTTCCACTTCTCACCTTTCAAAGAGAACGAAGGGAATTTGTGACTGAATACTTGCCTGGTTTCCAAAATCAGTACGAACTGTGGTATCCCCTGCTCAGGCTGCAGGCAGCCCACGCTGCCAGACACCGCACACGGTGAGGGAAAGACGTTTTCTCTCTCCACGAGAGGGCACGTCTCGCCCACACACCATTCCACCCTCATCGTGCTCACCCCGGGGCCAGCAGCTTCCTTCTGCTGGAACTGCTGGGATGGAGGACCTTCTGCCTCGGGACCAGGCACCCCAGGGAGGGTCGTGCTCCTCCTCGTGGGGCTGAGAGGCACCGTATGGCTCACAATGAGCATTTCTTGTTACTGCTTTGAAATGATACTGATATATAAACCGTGTAGTATACCGAACTCAGATATGTATCTTCAAAAAGACTACGCAAATAATTTCTTTTCTTCAAAGGATTTGGATTGAAACAGGCAAATTTTTCATAAATAACTTCAGAATAAAGGATTCTGGTGTAGTTGCTTCCTCCCTTTCTAAAAACATTACAATTCTGCTGCTTTTATATTCACTGCCGGTGTCAAACACAGCTCTTTTGTGGTGTGTAACATTTCTGTGGACATATTCAGAAAGAAACTAATCCTACATTAACAACACTTCTCCAGCTACTGTGTCCTGAACAAGAAAAAAAAAAAACACATTAGGCAATGCAGCTTCAAAAAGGGCAACTTCTTTTTTCCAGGTCACTTGAAACTGGAAAAGCCTTCAATAACACTCCCTTCGTGAACTCAAGCAGAACTCAACAATGAAGGTCCCACTCTGATTTGCTCTCTTCAGAGCCTGGGGAATGGACAGGGAACCTAGAAAAAATAAATAAAATAAAGATGTCCCTATGTTACCTCTTTCCCCTCTACATGACTGTCCTCTGCTACTGGTCTTTGCAAAGGCAGAAACAGATCTGTTGCCATCCTCCTCTCGATTCCCAAGCTCCTCCTCTTTCTTAAGCAACAGGGAGGCTGCCTTGAAGAGGCCAGGTTATTTTCCTGGTGCTCTCTGGCATGGCCTTCAGAGAGCTGCATGCTGACCTGCACTGCCTTTGCATATGGCTGTGAAAAACTGCAGGAGGAGAAAATGGGAAAGGAAGCAGGCAATCTGCGTCAGGCAGGCTGATGAGCAGAAGCCACGGGCTTTGTCAAAGCCTTTGAGAGCAGTTGACAGCAAAGGATACAGCAGAGGAACCTTTTGAGAATATCTGCACGACCAGGTTAAAAAAAGAGAGAGGCAGAAGCTCAGTCTGCTTTTCTAAATCAATAAAGAACAAAAGTTGAAAGCCTTTGAGCCTTTCTAGGCACTAGCTCCTCAACAGTGATTCCCTGGGCTGATCCACGCTTAGCACTTCACCAAATCAGGGAAGCAGAACATAAAACCCCATCTTTATGGGAAGGCCTAATGGGGTACAATGTTGGCTGCTCTGATTTGCAGGGAACAGCATCAGTCCACACATATGGCTGTTCACCAACAGAGAGCTGAATGCTATGAAGTCAAGAACTAAATGTGTTCAGTGTGAGTCTGAGCTTACATAACAATTAAAGAAGAGAAGGAGAGAAGACTGCTGCAGATGGCAGGAGGGTAGGAAGGCATGCTCACCAGCCACAGCCAGATTGCAGGGAAGGTTGTCTTGATGTAGAAGTGGAAACAAGATGAGGAAACAGAAGCAACAAAGGGCTTGGTTGGGAAGACAGTCAGGAACTGGAATTAACCTACAGTCACTTCTGCTGGAGCTTGCACACCCTGCCCCAGCTCCAAAATGTGGGAAGGGAAAAGACAAAGACAAAAAGAAAATTCCTACTGCTACAGACAAATGTTGCACTGGCCTCTGCAAAGGCACTGAGATAAACCACTGTTCCCAGAAACACCTACTGAGTTGCATGAGCAGAAAATCAAGGGAAACAAACTCCATGGTACTACTTCTGAAGCTGCCACCATTCTTCACACCTTGTAGAATTTTTTCTGAAACTCCTCTTTTCTTTTTTTAAATGTTCTATATATGAGTGTGTACATATATATATTTATATAAAGTAGAAGGCAGATGTTACTGTACATGTGCTTTGCAGTACCAAAATCTATACCCCTATGTCTTTAAGAAACCCAAATGCAAAACTTTGCTCCAATATTAAGTTATGCAACTTCTAGATAGATTCCTCCACTTTGGACCTGTCAATGTTAAAAATAATATATTAAATATTGGCATTTAAAATTTATAGCAGCAGCTGCATTAAATTAATTGAGTATAAAGAGTTAAAAGGTCTAAGATAAAAGGTTTAAGAGGGGGAAGAAACTGCTTTGAGATCCAGGGACTAAACAAACATTCTATGAACAGACACAATGGGGTCTCACTGGTTTCACAAAAGTAGGTATAGTTGAATAGGTCTGGGAATTCCACAGAGTCCTTCAACAGACATTTGAAAAACCAGTATGTTCGACTTCAAAATAACTTACAATTTTTTCTCCCATTCTGGAAATAGGGACATTAAAAAGTATGAGATTGCTCTCCAAGTTAAGTTACATAAATTAACTTTCCTGTACAAGCTAATAGATGATGGAGATTATTTATAATCATGCCCACAATGAAAGCCAACACACAAAAAATAATTAGTAGTAAATTCCTGGTTGTGCATGTTCTGCAAATTGTGCAGCTATGCAAGTATAACTACTATCATTTATCATTCTTCAGATCTGTACCCTGGCCCAAAAAACATGGAAACCAAACTGCCTACCAAGCAAGGAGACTTGCAAAGACCTTAGGGTAATTGGAACTGTTTAAAATTCCTCTCCTGTTTAATTTTTGAGGCAGAAGTAACACAGAAGAAAAATCCAACTGACACTGTTCCTGCTAGTAGAAACAGTGCAGAAAGGAAGGATGGCATTCAGGTCACACACATAAGCAAAACTCTGCAGCACTTTGCTTCTGTAACAGGAAATTATACCCTCTTTAAAATACCTAACAGAAAAAAAAAAAAAAAGGAGGGGGGGGGGGACGGACAAAAAGAAAAAAAAAAGGAACACGACATCCTAGGGCTGAACACAAAAGTATAAGCAGCAGGTTCTAAAGTTTTTAGAGCCATATGCTTCAGATGTACCAAATAACCAACATAGAAGAGAGTTCTAAAAATGCCAGTTAATAAACTTTAATATATATATTTTTATATATATATATATATAAATAATGTATGGGAATTCAGGGACATGTCTGAAACACTCCTGCTCAAAGAAGCCAGTGTTCCAGGAGCTGGCACACGGGTGCTGAGAGCCTGCAAGCCTTTGTGGCTCTGCCTCGTGGTCTGGAGGCAGAGACCATTTGTTTCCTGCTAATGTATGGTAATATCTTTATTATTAACTCTTGATAATGGTCCTGAATTGCACACAAATTTCATTCATCCACTTCATAAGCAACGTGACAGAGACTGCCAAAGTCTCTTCAGGCAAAATTGTAGATGGAATCCATCTTCTTAATATAGAAGAGACTTCACTCATCCACCATAGCAAACTGCTGTGTGATAGAGATAGCAAAAATGTGGTAGGCCATGACCTGTAGTCATTGCTTTAAGGGTTTTTTTTTTAGGAATTGCAACCTAGGAATCCTCAAATTTAATTGCTCTTATCTGCCTTACACACAGTAATTATGCAAACTACCAGGAAAGTGTGTCTCCTAAATGATGATCTACATAGAAGTAGATTCCCATTTATCTACTATCACTTTAACTCATGCAGAAAACATCTGAAGATAATTGGTTCAAATCCTGCTGCTATGACTTAAAAAAGGCCCAAAACGGTATGTTCCTAACATTGACAAGGCACAAAAGAAGGAAACAAATGATCCTGTCCATTCCTGTCTTGCTACCACTTAGGTGCAGTTTTTAATCCTCTTCTGAAATAAGCTACCCAAGTTTTTAAATTGATAGATTAATGACAAGTTCAAATGATTTGGTCTTTAGGTCCACCTCTACACGAAGCAAGTAATGCTGGTTTTAAAAGTGAAGTTTACAGCAGCCTATAAAATGCTTGGGATAAAAAACATCTCTTTTTTAAATTTCCAACATGGAGCAACACAAAAGAATTCAACTAAATAAGTGCTGGATGCAACCTCTATGGCTTCTCATCTGGCTAATTTTTAAATGCACAAATATTATTTAAAGAAGTTCCCATAACATGGGAGGTCGAAGACTACTTTAAGTCCTGAGAGACACAGAATTAGTCTGAACAAACCTAACCATCAACTTCTAACCAGGTTTAGGTGAAAAAGTTAAGAAAAAAAGTTTTTATTTCCCCAAGAATATTTAATTAGCTTTTCATTGCTTGAACCACAAGCAAAGAATGTGCTAAAGAACATTATAAAACTTCCCTGGTTTACTTGGAAAGAGATATGTCTAATTTTTCCTACTATGGATGACTGGGGAAGGGGCACTTGTGCTGGACAGCTCCCAGTGCTACAGAAACTGGGAACAGTTTTCAGAACGGACATTCAAAAGAAAAATTTTTTTTTATACTACTTCAGAAATTCAGGTTTCTGTTGACTTATCTTCCCATCACTTACACAGGTAAAGTATCTCTTCCTGTGTTTTGATTTTTACAATTCGAAGCACTTGAATCCTGACAGTTCTTTCCACATCTTACCAGACCGTGCACCGAACTGGAGATCTTAAAAATGCTCATCATCAGCCTGGTTTTTACAGTCAGGTCTGGTTTCAGCCATAGATTAAAAACTGTTTAAAGATCCAGATATACTGATACATTTTGATCATTTTCCCTGTTGTCCAGCATTAGGCAGCTCCTCACTCGTTTGTTTTCCCACCCTCTGCTGGGATGTTTCTTGGCCATACCCCAATGGCTTGTACCAGTCCATAGCTGGAAAGCAGCAGTTTGTCCTTGTCCTTTCCTCTAAGGATTCCTCTATTACGCAAACAAAAAGCAAAGGAATTAAATATTTTAAAAAGGAAGGCTGAATATTTGCAATGAAAGATTTATCATCTTCACAAAGCACATAAAACAGACCTCAAATTAGGAAATACACTTATGCACTACATAATGCCATTCTTCTCTTGAGATGGAAAACTGTCCACACAAATATTTCAGCTGAAAACATCTGAGGTCACTTAAACACCTGGACCTGTCTTGCCACAAAAATCTACCTACCATCTGGTTTCTGAAAAGTTGCAAGCATGCAAGCAGAAGAATTGAGGATGATGCTGTCCATAAAATAGAGACTGCCTTTTTTCTTGTAGATGTTGTGGTTAAATACATTAATATGTTTCAATGATTAAAGCTTTTATGTGAGATTTGTATGATCTTGCATGTATAAATTCACACGTGCTGTCAACAAATTAATTATAAGATAACACTACCGTGGTATGGTCTGCATTTCACTTTCATATTTTTCTCCTTCATTAAGAACTATGTAATTTCACTATAAGTCTGTCAAATCCAACCAGACATTCCCACTAGTTTCCTCTCATTTGTGAGTACCTCTGAAGCTCCTTTGAATGTCTCTTAACATCAGTTAAACTCTGGCACCTTCGAAAAATGCTGCACTATAAAATTCCCATATTCACAAACATACACAAATATGAGATTGGATCCCTGCACAACCTGTAACTGAGAAGGAAGGGATGGAGAGTTTTGGCTGTTTTCCCACATGACATGGAAGAGCAGCAGAGAGAAGGTGTTTCTCTGAAAGGACCTTCGCAGAACAACGAGCATGTCACAGTGTTATCTATATACAGACCTACTACCCATCCAGTGTCACTCCTTAGCTAATCATTTGTACATTGAAAGTTTGTTTTCCCCTTAATTTCTTCAGTTTTCAAGTGTATAGCTTTCTAGGAACAGCCCTAAAAAAGAATAATGTGTCAAAATTACTGAAATGATAACAGAGATTATTGGGTTTCACTCAGCAAGTCCTTAAGAGAGGTGGATGTGCAGCATTTTTTTCCTTCTCTTTGTTCAGCCACCTTGTTCGTTTCTACTCCTTCCCTAGTGAACAGTGTCATATTTTCCATCCTCTGCGCCAGATTTTGTAATTCCAGTGGCACAGATACCTCACCTTAAAAAGATTTATCCTGCAGACTGAGGTTTTGTAATACAGCTGTAGTGATTAACCAAGCCATATGGATCTCAGTGGGTATTTTCAGTGCTCACCCTGCAATTTTTGATTTTCCGAACGGAATGTGTAATGTGTAGGTTCCTGTCATTACCCTCAACAGATAAAACATCTGTTCAATGTGTTTTATAGACCAAAAAGGAAAAAAAAATAAAAGAAGTAAATAATTTAAGTACATATAAAAATAATGCAAATTTCACAAAGCATGTAACTGTTTGTACAAACCAGGGATACAGAGGCATCTGTAGCTGGTTCCAACACTGCGACAAATGCCATGTGCACATGGATTCAGGGCACAGAAGTCGATTAGCTGAGCACATGTAGGTCCTGTAAATCCAGGACTACAACTGCAGGAGAAGGCAAGTCTGTCTGCATAACAGGTCCCATTGTTCTGGCAGGGAGATGACGCACAAGGGTCTATTTTGTCTTCACAAGAGGTTCCTAAAAACCCTGAAGGAAATAAATGGGTTTGATGAGTAAGCATTTTGGTATGTATACAAGTTTAACAACTAAATTATGCTGAAAGTAAGCCAATGATATATCTATATTCCCTTTTTTTTAATTTTATGAAAATTACAAAAATACAGACTTCCTATATAATAAACTCTAATTTTGCCCACTAAAGATGCTTCAGGTAAAATCATACTATGATATGATTAAGGCAGTGAATTGAAAAAATATTTGCTGACACTGGCAGTGCTTTTCTGCCTTCCTAGTGGACCTGACTGGAAAAGAAGAAGAGATTTTCTAAAGATCAGAAGCTGACTAGCCTGGCAAAGAAAGAAAAGCCAAAACTGACTTGTTTTCATATCTGTTAACATGTACATTTGTTATAACAACCTCTTAAACAGAACATGGGTTTATTTAAGCCTCAATTATTTAAACATCTTTTATAAGAACAATCTTCTCATTAGCAGGAGAGGCAATGATTTATTGAAGCAACACCAGGCAAAAAAAAGTCATAAGGAAAAGGATATCCTTGCACGGAAGCTTTTTTTAATCAGATGTAGAGAAGAATAATATTTGAACACTAACTACAGTTTGTATCTATACACACACAATCATATATGTAGTAACACAAGGCATGTTTATTGCACCCAAAAGCAAGACAGAAAAGCACCACTCCAAATAAAAGATCAAAATGTCCTTTCCATTCGGTTCTACTTTTTTTTTTTGCTGAGTAGTTCGTGCATCATTTTTCAGGCTTACAGTTCCCTGGATTATCTTACACTGTAGAACAACTGTCAACCTTACGATGGAATATTAAACGAAGGTGAGTGACCCACACAGAGAGCACTACAGGGATCTACTCCCACAGTTAACAAGACTTAGATTATCGTAACTAAGAAAACATGGAAAGGCCACAACTCCTTTGTGAGTTTCAGACAAAACTGGGATGTCCTTGGCCACTGTTGGCAGCAGAATTTTAGGGGCATCTTCAAAATATTAAGTCCTGGACAAGTGACTTAAGAGGTCATGTTTCCCTCATATGTCCATAAGTATCACATCAGAGGTATGGAATGAAAAACATGGGAAAAGTAATCCAGTTAACAAAAACAAACAAAACAAAACAACAACAAAAAACCCAGGGAATTAAAAATGTTTTTTAAAAGGAAGAAAGAAAAGAAACAACGCACAGATCGACCTTTTAACAGTTTAGTCATACATAACTCAGCAACAGATCAGGAAAGAAAAGCAGGTCTGGCAGGGCACAGGCAAAGAACAGGCAGGACCCTTCTGCCCTCTCCAGGCAGGATTTCGCTATCCTACGGCTCTAATTCCTTCATGGGCTTTGTCAGGACCACCTGCTGACCAATGCTGAACAGACAGAGCTTAAAAACAGATGCTGGGATAAAACCACAGGTACTGGAATCCTGTATCAGAGGTCCCTCCTGTCAACGATAACTGAGCATCAGAAACTGCAAAGAACAGAAACCCTGAGATCAAGGATCTAATTCCAGCAACGTTCCACCGACAAATTTAAAAAAAGAAAAAAAAAAAAAAGCCTGTTATCATAAAAGCTTGGTCAGATTTAAAAGAACCTGCGAGGGCTTTCAGGTATTACCAAGAGGAGGTCAGCCAGTGAGTCCAGTGAAATCTCCATATTAACTCTGAAACCGGATCGAAAAGGATCAGGGAGATCTGAGGTCAACCAAAGACATTAGTGCTGCTTCACTACGACCTTTGCAGTAATCTTGCCCACAAAGAGGAGCTTGCTGGCAGATGGCTAATGTTTCAAGTGACAAAGCACTTCAAGAACATATGCAGGATTAAAATACACCAAAACATGTTGCCCTTGTGCTATCTTTGACTGCACTGTGAAATATGTTTAGTCGATTCTGGAAGTTGAAATCTTTAGTATGAGTTAAATATCTGAAAATGCTCAAAGCAGCAAATCTGGAAATCTTTTATCTTGGCATTTCTGAATGTACATTTAAATCCGTACCAGTACAATTGTTGAAAATAAATAATGCAAGGAATGACTTTAGAAATCAAATGCAGAGGTGTGTTGATTGAAAACAGAATCAAATACTGGAGGAAAAAATATCAGCATTATTTATCTGCAGATAATTATCCCCTGAACTGCTCTTCAACCAAACCCTGCACCTAGGTCATTGCTGGTGTAACAGGGACGTGACTGAAATGCAATCACTGCTGGTGAATTGACAGATCTGAACACAAAATATACCAAAGCAATAATGTAGAAGGTAAAGGGGAAAGGCAATATTGGAAAATATTTATAATCCTAAAGACCGTAACACAGTGTTTGTGCATACACAGATCAGGCCATTCAGCTCGTTGTCAAGAAGAACAGTAATAAGACAGGTGATATGCTTTATAAATCACAACAGACCTCCAGGGCAGTGATAGAAAGTGGATCAGAAAATGTTTTCAGAGACAGAAAAGCTCCCCATAAAAGCCAGATTTCTTATCATGGTGGGATTTTAATTACTTCACTATTGAAAGCAAAAGAGCCAGGTGCAAGTCAAGGAAGTCAAACATTTTCTGAAGACACTTCTATACAGACTGCAGAAAAACTAACTTGTACGAATGTTGTGTTACACCCAATTCCAAGCATTCCAAAAATGTGAAAAATTAAGTCTGTGAATCGCTAGTGCTTGGGATTACAAAGCCTTTTAATGTGAAGTACAGGGATAAGTAGTAAAAGAAATACAGGCAATTTATTATTTTCCCTATAGAAATTTGTCTTGTGGGGAAATAGAAATTGAGGGTATTTCACCAGAATTCTATAAAGAGAAAACAGATACTCATCAGATGGATCAAGAAATCATTAAAAGGTAGCTGTGAGATTTTTGATTGAAAATCACCCTTGCTAAGTCTTTATGGATAAAGATGAATTGAGGCTAAATCCACTCAAGCATTAAGGAAAAGTCTATTTAGAATAAGAGCAATTTGGGAAGGTGCCAAGTAAAAACATTAGATTAGCAGAGAGTACCAGAAACTAAACTGCCATAAAAAACTTTAATTAACAACAAAATGTTCTTCAGGTAAATTAAACTCTCTTGTGGTAATATGAAGAATTCTGCATTCTAATCACCAATAACCTTGGGAAATCTTCCATATACACCAGCTGTGTGACCCACTTTCCTGGAATCCAGAGAGTAAATAGGTTTATTCTACGTAAACCTAAAGAAGGTGGAATCACATCTGCAAGATGTACTAGAGACAAAGGCTTTTATGTGAGCAATGAAGGACAGAAAAAAGTGAAGACTTTGAAACTTAAATCTACTCTAAACCTGGGCAAATAACTTCTGTTCTCCCAGTCAACTAAAATTCATGGTGACAATGTGCATTTTCGAGCTGCTGTTGCGAATCAACACGTAGGAATCACAAGTCAGCATCTTCCATAGCCGTCAAACTCTTTTTTCTAAACCACAGAATCTCTAACAAGAGCATTCAGAAATTTCTTGCTTTCCAGTATTTTCAGAAATACCTGCAGATATTTCAGGACACTTTTGCTCAGCGTGTCGCCAGCAGTGAGTTACCTGCAGCTAGTCAAATCAAACTGTCAGCAGTAAAATAAAATCCACCCTGAGACGTTAATGTCCAGTAATCTGCATGTTAAACTCTTAATCATAGGCATTGTTTTCTCTCTCTGTCTTCTCCTAGGGAATGGCTCCGAAATCCGTTGGTGCTGAGGAATTTTTCAAGAATAGGTTACCCTGAATGAAAACATTTCTGCCCTGCTGCCAGAGCAGGTGACCTCCACACGCAGCAAGTGCCAACAGCCCAAGAGGCCAAGCCCGTTTTCTGTGGTTGGCCAGCTGAATTCATGCCATTTTAAACAAAGATTAACATCTTCCTGTAACACTGGATGCAGTTCACCTGTACTCATTATCAGGACATTAAACTTGCATGGAGCACAACTTCAGAAACATCTTGCAACAAAAGTTTATTCTTTTAATGTAACTGATCTGCACTTTGCTCATTTCCCCTGCCTTTGTTCAGAACCGTAGCCCACTACCAATTTATTTCAATATTATCTTCTGAGCAAAATTAACAAAAGCTCTCCAAATGTTTAAAAAACGTAAGACAAATACATACACAAGTACCAAGTCTTTCATCCTATCTAATTTTATAAAAATTTGTGTGTGGAAGTAACACATTTTCCCCCCAGTCAGGCAATTTCCATACAAGTGGGTTTTTTTCACTTTTAACAAAGATTTGCATGAATTTGATAATTACATAAGCAAGGATAACTAGTTCCTACGTTGTTGGAACATGCTTATCAATTTAATAACATTTGGCTATTAATTGAATGTGATGACATTTGCTTATTTCAAGCAGGGTTTTTTTTATGTTTCCAATATTTTTTAATCTATATTTAATTCCTTTTCAGGGTACTTTGGAAATATATATATAACTTCTCAGTGACATAAAGAAAATGGAACAACCAAATTTATAAGTTGATAATCAGTGTAAAAATCAGCTCAAATAAAATTTATTAATGTTACTGTCAATACAGTCGTCAGTTATACACTATGAGAACGGGAAGAAAATTGGGGGATTTATGGAATCATTCTGAATATAAATTTCAAATATTCATATTCAGCTCGGCATGTTTACTATGTGTAGGTTTTTAGAATGTCTAGAAACTTCTTTGCATGATCACTGGAATGTAATATTTGCTAAATGTATGTTTATGAACATGAAACTTTTGAGAAGCCAATCAAAGGTCCCCACCCCACTGTGAGAACAAGATCCCAAATATCCTTTTCAAATTAATAGTGTCAAAATTTTAAACAAATTCTTTGGTCCTTAGTATTGCTTGAGCAATAAATTT
This sequence comes from Myiotriccus ornatus, assembly GCA_036023395.1. Classification (NCBI taxonomy): domain Eukaryota; kingdom Metazoa; phylum Chordata; class Aves; order Passeriformes; family Tyrannidae; genus Myiotriccus; species Myiotriccus ornatus. The sequence goes on along the minus strand of JAYRBT010000010.1, from coordinate 15,340,675 downwards.
GAGGGCAAAATCCAATTTTCTCTTTAGCAAGGGTGACTCAACAACTCCAGGTAACAGTTTATTTTCTGATATATTTTAAACATTAAAACCTACAATGAATCCCACAGAAAATGGAATCTGCATGCATAAGGAAATTTTCTTTACTAAAGGAATCTTTAAAGCAGCAAAATTTTCTAAAGAATAATCGTGAATTGTTCACATTTGAGATAAGCTGCTTTTTCAGTGCCTCACATCTCACCTCCTGTCCGTTATCACACCCTTCTTTCATGAGCCACAGATCTCATTTGTAAAGGAAATGCACAATCTCCAGATCATTCCTCATTGTTTCCATCTCATTCCTTTATCTGCCATCTCCTTCTTTTCCCTTGGTGACACCATATTTTCTTATCCTTCCCTGCCTAACCACATTGTATCTCCACTCTGTAGTTCTTCCACACACATAAGCTCCTCGGCCACCTTTCTGCAGAGTGCTGAACGAGCACCGCGTAAAGAAAAGCCTTTTCCCAACAAGCAATTATTATTAAGCACAGCAGGAGAACAGCAGCAGGGCAAGAGACCTCAAATTAGAAAACTGGGGGGCTGGTAGGGTTTTTTTTAATTTAATGGAAAATTTGAAGAGGTGCTAAAAACAGCAAATGTGCAAGTTACTGCATCTGCAATTTTCAATTAACTAGCCTTTGTTGTATTTACAAAAATTACCAGTTTTCTTCAAAACCCAAACAAAAGCTCTCAAAATATGCTCTATGAGAGGATAACACCTGAAAAGAAGTAAGAAGGATCAAGGGGCCATCACTAGTATATGCAGATAATGTATTTTGCTACATCAACTCCTTGCACAAAGTATCTGAATTCTTGAGCTCGTTGCCATCAGTAGACCCTCCAGAACAAAATGGAAAACCTTTTTATACTTGCATGGGAAGCATTCACTCTTTGAACCAACTGCAACTCTTAGGGAGAATCTTTGGGATTGCTGTGGATTTATCACAGGCTGACACAAGAAGAGCAAACATGCAAACAAGATCCCATTTGTTCCCACAAACCTAAGAATGATTTTCTCATGCTCGAGGAAATAAGAATGGGACACTGAGCACATAAAACTAGTCTTCCTGAGGGAAAGAATCCTGCAGAGTGCAGAAAGTGATTCCTGAAACACTCTATCTCCTCCAAAGGCTTGCTCTGTGTTAGTAAATAAAGCAGGTCAATACACAAAACCCAATTTCAACAAGAATTGTAAGTGTATTTCAGTAAAACTTTTGGAAATTATACTGGGAGACTAGAACCGGTAACTCTGCACAGGAAGTTTCAGAAAGATGGCTCAAAAAATGTGTTTGCCTATCAACAAAGCCTAGAAGCAGAGAGGTACTTCTTGAAGTTGCTAAGTTTCAGCTTTTTCTTTCCTTTGGAAGAGTCAAAAATCACAACCAGAAACCATAGAAAACCTCATGATTCCAGGCAGAAATGGGGTACAGGCTTACAACAAACAATAAGAATGGAAGTACCAACAAACAAAAGGACCAGACTACTGAAAAAATGATACCACTGTGCTCAGAAGGAAGAAGAGCAAAGCATAAACATTAAGATAGTACAATAACTGCCAAAATAATCCCACTTAAAGCAGAGCACTCAACAGAAACGATTGGAAACTTATCAATCACAAATATGGATCAGTGGAAAAGAAAGGAGCAGAAAGGTGACAAGACTGAGGAAGCAAACAGCTTAACACAGAGAGAGAGCCAAACACGAGCAAACAGGGACAAGGAACACAAGTGACTTGGTTCTCCTGCAGCAAAAAACAAGCTGCTACCAGTGGGAACGCCGCACATCAAGCACTGGCACATCAAGGAACCTCTCCATCAGTCTGCCTGGGGAGGGAGGTTTTCCTGCCCCGTGGCACAGGGGCACAGCGTGGGGCCCTTGGCACAGCCAGCAGGGCCATTTACAGGAGCAGCACTGGCTGCCTGCGGTGCCAGGGCCGGCGGGCCAAGCGGAGCTGGCAGCCTCCCCACTCCCCTGGCGGGCTCATTGCCACTGGCACCAGCTCCCTGAGCAGGAGAGCAGCCACAGCCCCCCACGGGGACACAGGCACCAAGGCCATTTAGCAGGCACAGGGAGATGAGCACTGCAGCCCAGCCACAGCCCCACAGCACAGGGTGGGGAACGCGCCCATCCAGGCACTCAGCCCCCCAGCAACCCCAGCCCGTGGCCATCCAGGCACTCAGCCCCCCAGCAACCCCAGCCCAGGGTCATCCAGGCACTCAGCCCCCCAGCAACCCCAGCCCAGGGCCAGTGTCACCAATGGTGGCAGGAGAGAAGTCAAGACATGGTCAGCACATTCACTGGCAGCTCATCAGGAGCAACTAAGGCACACCCCGCACAGAAACAGACAGGGCTGATCTAAAGCGACCAAAAATCCCAACAGCTTTTTTTTCTTGACGTTTATTATTGGAAAGATCGTTTCCTACACAGCATCCTTAAAGACTCTGGAACAGATTTCCTAAGGAGAATGCAAGCAAATTCTTCACCTAGCCTAACATCTAATATTTTTCTCGCTGAATTCTGCTACTAGTTACAATGGAAACAATTTTCAAAATTCTACCAAATGCAAGATCTGCACTTCTGTCAAGATGTCAGAGTCTGTGTTTCAACACAGCTGTTAAGTGTTAAAGCATGACACTCGAGAAAAGCAAGGAATCAGTCTAAAGAAATTACAAATAATCTTCATTATTGAGCGAGCAGATATTACTGGAGCTGTTATCAGACTTGGACCCCAGAGCAACCATAAGGTGCTGGTAGAACAAAACCTACATCCACAGATCAAGCAAGGACAGAAAGATAATTAGTTCAAAGCTCTAATCTTAATTATAAATAACTAATGGAAGGCTTCATAATTGAAAGCTTCCACTCATGATAATTTTTTAATACGCAATTTCGACATCTGTCACTGGAGTCAGCTCAGTGTTACGGAAGCACACACCAGCACTGGGGTGTCCTCGTTTCACACAGTTACATTTACAGAGTTTACCAGTGACAATCAATGAAAGAAACTGGAAGAAGTATAAATTAAAATGAGGGACTGAAATAATTCCTTTAGTTTTGAGTTATTACCCTTACACATATTTTAGCCAACTGGCCCATGTACAGAAATGTGCAAATGCTACAAGGGAGGCATCTTTTTCTCACGCGTTTAGTGGACAGCATAAAAATCAGATCACATCCTAAATCTCCTCAAATTCGCCTTTCCCACAGTGCTGGAGCCTGATTTCTGTTGTAGAATGAAAGAACATTTCTGCACCACACACACACTGAAACACTCAGCCCTTGCCACACTTCATATCCTGTTGCTGATTACACAAAGCATTTCTCATCTGGATGGTTTCTTATTGCTTACAATTACGGGCTAAGGCACAATTTAAAACATATTTAAATACACATATCAGTGTAACTGAAAATTTAGACTGAGTACACACCACAAAACACCAGTTTGTAGGAGGTACTAGGCAGGTGTTTGCTGTTTACCTTCTGGGCACTGACAAGTGAATCCGTGGATGTTGGATGAGCAGGTACCTCCATTCTGGCACGGCTGCTGGACGCAATGATCAATCTCTGACTGGCACAGCTCTCCAGTGTAACCTACAAAACACACACATTATTCAGAAAATAGAGCAAAAAATGAGGGTTTACCATGAAATGTGTTACTAGTCATCCAAACAGTAACATTACTTTTCTTGAATAAAATTAACCAAAATAAGCAACAGAATTCAGGACAGTCTTCTAATTCTTTATAAAATGAGACTTGTAATTAATATGTATTCTTCACTGGAGAAACATAAATAAGTAGCACAAATCTAGAGGTTATATCAACTGTATTTTAACTGGAGCAATATTCTGACAGCACCAATAATAATGGAGATGGGTGCTCAATCCTCATCAGCATCCACATAACAAAAAAAATAAGTAATTTTGGGAAGATTTTCAAATGCATCTTGAATCTCAAGTCAATAATCTTTATCAAGACTTTAAACAGAACTTGACACTACGAATTATTTGTGCATATGCTGAATGACTGTCATTTGCTCCTACTTCTGGGCTTCAAAAAGAGTGTTTATTTTAAGTGGGAGCTGTGAAGAACTGCTCAGCACAGTTGCAAACTCCTCCAAAGAAGCTTCTATAAGTTCACAAGCTACAGATTGTGTGTACTGTACTATTTGACCATAAGTCTGCTTTGTTCCATATGTCTGATGTCTGTAACACATCCCCAGAAAATGAACAAACTTAAAAATACAGTCTTAATTATTATAGACTCCAAACTTCCTTAGCAAACACCACACACTCCCCCTTTGTAATTTTTATTCACCTCCAAGAAACTATCTTGAATGCACGACTGAAGAAGGAACTAAATGCTACACAAAGACCTTTTTTTTTTTTTAAAGGAATCCTCCATAAAATTGTAAAAATCTTCCCTAACAAGCACATTTAAGTCACGATCTGGTGTTGAAGACCAGTAAGCTATGACCAGGTGACACTGTCAGTACATTGTGAGGAATGGGTACAGAAGACAAAGACCCCAAGGTGAAAAAGAGGACATACCTGGACAAGGATTTTGCTGATGCAGGGAAAAAAAAAGGAAAAAGAAGGGGAACCAAACCAAACAATGGGGGGAGGGGAATCTTATTTTTAAAAAATAATTATTTTTAATGCAATCAAAATTAAAATTTACATGTCTTTTGGGCAGGTTAATACCCATAGCTGTTCAAACCTACTGGTATTACCATAAAATAGCTGTCAACACAGATAGTTATATTTGGAGTTGCTTCCACTTTTATAGCTGAATTCTAACCCTACTCTCTGCAATGCAAACCCTGAAGGAAATAGTTCTGTTGTGTGTTTCACGTCATATGATTCTATGAAATCACCTAAACTGGAGAAAAATAATGGAGTTGAAAGCCAGAGCTGTGGTCTCATCAGGCAGGTCCTCTGCACCAGGTTGAAGCGCTTGGAGATGAAAGTGAGTGAGACTTTCCAGCCTCACTCTGGAAAACCAGTGATTTTCTGCAATTTCAGTTGATCTCCAACGATGAAGTATTAGAGAAGACTACATCCAGGGATTTCTTTCATCTATAGGCTTCACAGTTCTTCAAGTTCTCACATTCAGCTGATTATTTTTGTCAGTCATAACATCAGAGTGTTGAATATGCTTAACTCATTACAATTTTTTCGCATCTTTTAACGTTACCAAGTTTGTGAAGGTTAAAAGTTACCACGGAATTCAACAGGTATCCAAAAGAGCACAGCAGAGGAAGGCAGAAATAACTGTGCTGCTCTGAAGACTGCAACAGGAATCTGACTTCCTGTGATTGCCACTGCAGCTGGCAGGAAAACTCATCAGAGATAACACTTTATGACAGATTTGCAAAAATAAACATGTCCTATCTTGCTGTTATCTATAGGGCATGTTTTGTCCATCTGAAAGACAACAGGATTCAGGAATATCATAGCAATTGTGTCACAAGGGTTAGAAAAGCAGAAGTGCTGAGCAATCACCGTGGAGGGGAGGGGAGAGGGGGGGAATTTTCTCCCATTTGACTGGTGCACCATACAGAAAGAGTTTACCAGTTACAACGAAAGCCTGTTTATTCAACAGATAAATTTAACAGAAAATCTGAAAAAAAAAAACTGACTAGCAAATAAAATTTTGCTTTTGTCTTCTTAATAGTTAAAGTTCTTTCAGTTACAAACAATTCACTCATTAGGTTAATGCCTAAATATATGCTTTTAAAGGTGTTTTTCAGATGAAGAATCTTCCACAGCCTTTTAAAAACTGCCCTCATATTTTCCAGCTTTCCCGGTATCTGCAGCTGCGCAGTTCACTGCTCTGCAAAAGACATGCACTGGATGCCAGAGCAGAAGTGCATCACTGGAGGTGTAGCACAGCACCTACCGGGCAGACAGCTGCAGGTGAAATTGTTCCTGTCGTGTTTCTGCGCCACGTCGGTGCAGGTCGCGTTGTTCCGACAGGGCTGGCTCTGACAAGCATCAAATTCTTCACACAGGGAACCCTTATAAGCGTCTTCACACTCGCAGAAAAACGTTGCCTAAAGACAAACAGGATGTATTTTCAAAGATTTTGTTTCATTTAATGCCCTACTGAGAGTAGATGTTTGGTTTTTTCCTGTCCACAACAACAGCAGCTGCCATAGATACGTCAAATACCAAACCTGCACTGATTCTTCAGCTACAATTTTTTATGGTGTCGGGTCACTTCGTCCAGGCAAGGAGGCTGGGATCAGATCCATAATATCTAAATCGCTATAAATTTTTTCTTCCATTCCAGAAACTGGATTTATAGGCTGAAATAACTGTCAGGATAAGTAATGTGCAGATATACTGCAAAAAAAAAAAAATCCTACTACAAATATGCACCCTTTAAGGGAAGGGCAGGACTGGCTCCCAGGGGGTCACTTCAGTGGTGCTTCAGCAGTAACCCCCCTTCAATTTTGTTAAAATATGTCTTCTTCCAAATGTATTCATTACTTTTTCCAAACCCTGCAGCTTAATACAAAAACAAGACCACTACACTTGCTAAAGGTTTAAAATACCCACAGAGGGCACGATATGGCACACGTTTTGTGGTAAGAAAGTAATTAAAATTAGATTTAAAAAATCTTTGGGTCACTACCATCGCCGAGGCAGGTTCACAGAAAGGAAGCAAGGCGAGTTCTCTCATCTGTGGTGTAGATTTAGCTTAAATATCTATCTGAATTTGCTCAGTAAACACTAGGTGGCAACATCACTCACTCTCACGTTTCAAAGGCAGATCATCAGGGCTGGAACGCAGCTGTCCCGTGCACAAACACTGTAATGCAAAGTGCAGAATGTGCGTGGAAGTAGAAACAAAAAGAGGGGGGTCTGCTATTTTTCACTCGTGTTTGCTTCATACGAATAAACAGCTGTGGCTTAAGTAAAAAATCATCATCTTCACATAAATAAAAACTTCACTCAGTAAACCCCAGATTTCAGTCTTCCTTACAAATACCTCACTGGTTGAGTTATGCAAGGATCAATGTGATACATCTCTAAAATTCTGAATTACAGGCATGTTATGTATCAGGAGGGCAAGTCCTTGCTGAGTGTACTAAGAGGACAGTCTATAAATGTTCTGGAATTTACCCAAGGCTCTCCACAAAACAGCTCTGAATATCTCACATATTAGAAATGACAGGTTTCCAAACAAGGCTGCAGTTCGGCAGAAAGCCAGGCAAGCAAAACAGAGTCAAAATTGTTATACTCCCATAGTACAGTAACTTACTTTAAAGATAATAATTCATATGAACTGTCTACAGAGAAACAAGCAGCACTAACATCCCGTTATAGCAATATAAACATCAATACATTTAAACAATGCAACAGTCAGTCACTGCTTCGCCAATATTGATTAAATAGGAAGTTAAGAAAAGCTCAGATAATGCTGATATCTCTCTCAGAGTTTCTCAGAGGCATCAATTTACCATAAAGAGTAGTTAACCAAATAGGGTTTGAAAGCTGCAAGAGAAAAGCATTGTAACACTTCAGACTGAAATCTCTCATGACAGAGAGCAGTTGTGAGATGCTGACAAGTTATTCTATAGAGAAGATTAGGTGTTATTGTCAGTTCCCCCAACCAATACTATTACTTTTTCCCTGCATACCTAACACATAAAAGCGTATTTGAGGAAAACGAAGTCAAGAAGCAGCTCCACACTGCCACAACACCAGTATTAGTCACTACCTAAGAGCTCCAAAACCATCTACCATCAATAAACAGTTCATCTGTGTGTTTTGTTTGATTAAGAGAGTGCAAATCTATCATATATCTTTTGGATGGCAATAAAATAAATTTTTTAAATAATCTGCTATTATGCAACCTGTATCATAAATATAGTTGGAATATAGTATTTTTTTCCTATTTTAAGTAAGCAGAGTAATAAGTACTTTTTTTTACTATAGCGAAAAAACTGTTAAGAGGACCAGAATAAAATTAATGTCTACTCTTCTGCTTGCTGAAAAAGACTTTCAGTATTTATTACAACTCCCAGTGAGTTGCTGTAACATTTGAGCAAAACATTGCTGTATGATAATTACATACTTTGTATTTAGGAGTATATTGGACTTAGAAAAATAAGTCCATCTGCAGGGCAGCTTGCCTTCAGGTGTACATTAGGTTTCTTATAATTTGGTTTTTACAAATTATAATCAAATACATCTACCCCAAAACTTCTGACCCACAGAGAAGACATGGAAACCATTGCTATTCATTTCAACATGTTATTTCTCTGTGCCAGCAGAGGGCAGTTATTTTTGTGTAAATCTCATGGGTTCTACATCTAGCAATAAAATTTCATGTTTCCACAGCCAGCTCTTCCATATTTCACATGGGAGAGCTGAAGTTGTGGAACAGAGCAATCTACGAAAGAAACAACTTCATCCCCGTTTGTAAATAAAGTTGTGGCATTCAAAATGGATGGGTGGGCAAAGTTCACTTCAAAATCCTCCATGGAGTCAGAAATTCACACCAGACAAATCTCTCCCCTTTGGGTTCATACAAAGATTTTTCTCTTCCATTAACACCTAACCGGTTTGAGGACAACTTGCTCTGGTGTAAAGCTGAGTATACGAATCTGAAAGGCGTATTCACATTCCTGCTTCCCTCTTGTGGACAAATGGCAAGCACGGCAGGAAAACAGAGGTACAAAGTTCATACAAAGCAAGGAAAAGGCATCACTTGGACTCAGCATCACCTCACAGAACTTTCATCAAAGTGGTGAATTTTATGTTGCTTTCAAAAGCGACAGTAATCAAAAAAGAAACTCTCATTAAAACTTTGCTTTTCGTATCCACAGTCTATAAAAAGTATCTAGCTGAGTAGAAGCCAAGTTATGTATCAGTAAGGAATGAGTAAAGACTGTCCAAGACTCCCAGGTTAGACCAGAATTCATTTGTTTACAGTTGCATGCGCTCCGTAGATAACAGTTTGCCACTGTGCTCATACCACTGCAGATTGTAAATTACATTCAGATTTCCCATTAAGCAGATGTGTTCCTACATTCTTCTACATTAAACTAGGTTTGAAATAAAACTATGAAGTACATAAAACCCCAAAGACAACCATATAAATCTTCTTGGCACTGGAAGCAACGGATACAGCCAGCAGAGCTCTGAGCTTGTTCATGGTATTGGGTCTTTTATGCATTCTTCTAAGTTGCTTTGCATCCTGCAAGACTACATTGTGCAACACAAAATGAATTATAGATAAAATTAACAGCAGATCACGAAGGACTCGCTGTAAACTTAAAGAAAAGGAAAGTTTGAGTTCTGCAAAAAGAACTGCGTCCTGGGAAACCAACACAGTGGTCGTACACGTCAAGCGCGTAACTTTGGCAGTTGGTCGCTCGGTCGTTAGGGAAATCATGGAGATATTTTAGGGAAATCATGGGGGTATTTTAGGGAAATCATGGGGATATTTTAGGGAAATTATGGGGATATTTTAGGGTATATCTCACAGAATTTGAGTTAAACAAAGGCGAAAACATCCTGCTTAATGAAATACGCACCTTCTCCTTTTTATCTTACGCTGGGCATGAATCAGTTTCTCAGCTGAGAATGAATTCTCTTACGCAACTAATAGGCTGAAAAGCAAAGAAATCTCACTGATCTAAACAAACTCCATGGACAAACAGATGACACAGCATTTTTATTCTCCTTGGAGTAGGAGGCTGGACGTAAATTATGTACATTTTGGTCACTGTATCTGAGTTTTCAGTGAGCTACCCCAGCCCAGCAGGCTACCTGGCACATGTTTGCTGGCACTCAAGGGGATCGCTGGGGACAGTCCTCGTTTGGTCAAGTTCTAGAAAACTCAGGAGAAGTTTGTAACACGTGAAAATAGAAAAAATTGCATTTCTAAAAGAAAAAAACAAATTATTTGAGGAGAAAAGATATTCAGATTTTGTCGTACAAATATATTTACATTAAATTTTATGTATTATTTTATATGTAGAGATGTTGAGAATCCTGCTAATTGCAGATCTCTGACTGCCATTAATTGATAGACACGTCTCCAGATGTGGACTTCAACATCCAAAACACTGCCTTGATACAACTTCCTGTTATCAGATTCAGAGAAGGAAAAGTGGAAATATAGGAACAGTCCTACATTTTTCTATTCATTTGCCAGGGAAATCAACATACCACATGTGCACAAGGCGGGGCTCATTTATCACTAACTCTTCCAGTTTTAACACATGCATTTTCCAGTGCCAAGGTTACAAGTAGGGACATACAAACATTGAATTTTATTTTTTTTTGAGTGAAATAATTACTCCTCTTTCTTGTCATGAAGTCAATCTGTCTTTCTTTTTAAAGAAAATTTTACTTTACTTGCCGTGTCTTAAATATTTATAACACAGGGACAATTATTAAAGGCAAAGACTTTAATTCTCAAATTGACCAAAAAAAATGGAAAAAGACTAAATTTTGATATGATGTTTATATATAGTAAAGTTGAAGATATTATTTACGTAAGTGAAGTTCAAGGTGCCAAATTTAGAAAATACAAATTATAAATATGGTAAAGCAGAAAAACTAAACTGGACTATGAAACACAACACTGTATGTGAATGAATAATTTATTTGGATACCAGCCAGCTGGTATAGCAGAGTAGCACTTATTTCTAAACACATCTTGCAATAATTATGTTCACACATTACCTCCAGCATTTTATAAAATTCATTTTTGAGAAATAAAACAGATAATTATTCCAGATGTTAGCACTGCCTTGTATATATAGATTACTGTAGCAATTTAATTATTGTTGCTACAATTCAAACCACCATTTTTCTATCAAACATGCTTATTGAAAATTTAAATCAGAAAATGGTAGCAGATGAACTAAGAGTGAATTCACTAAATATGCCAAATTTTCTGTGCTCAGAGCAGGCTCACAGCTGTTAATATTTACTCAACAGTTACTATTGCTTTTATCTCCCAAATGAATATTAATAAAACCAAAGATTAACTGCGCATATTTGTGCTGTAAATGACTTTTAATCCATGAAAGAAAAAATAACACATATAGAAGGTAGCAGAGTATACAGGATCTAAATCACTGAAGGGTCAGTCTGGTTTTGTAAAAGCAGAACACAGAATGCAAATTTAACAGATCTGGTTCTTATTTTCTCACATTACTGGATCCCACAGACAATCCACAGTGACCAGTGGCACTGCCATTGTAATCTCTCAGTGTAGTATCATGCAAGAGAGAAAGAGGTACAAGAAAACTCCCAAGCAATTCCAAATTACCCTGTTCTATTTCTTCTCATAATTATGCTCAGATAATTCCACTGCACTGACCAGTGTGTTCTGAGTGACCAGCTGTTCAGAGGTGTAGATATGAGCACCAGATTAAATCAGACCCAAGACCAAAACGAGGCGGAAGACTTAAACTGGGACAGATTGGTCTGGAGATTGGAGATCCCAAGTGTCCACCACGTGGTCCTTTTCTCACAAAGAAACATTCTTCTACAGTGCCAGTAGGATGCAGTCCAAATGACCTTATACCTGATTGGAATAATTGTTTTTTACTGCCAGGGCAGGGCAAGAAACTTTGCATTTATCTGTTATTTCCTCACTTCAGGCACTTTACTTCTAGATACAGCAAATAAAAATATTGTTGTTGTCTAGTAACACCTGTGGGCTTCAGCAGGCTGTGACACAGCAAGGTATGCACACACTCAGAGTGTTTATATTGTGGTGGAATTGCCACACTACAGGAAGGTCTCAGTAAGTTCACTTTACCTCGTCTGGTTTGGTGATGCATTTTCCTTTCCCCGAGCACTGCAAGTTCTCTGAACGGCTCCCCACGGGCAGGCAGGTACTGACTTTCACTACCACGGTCAAGCGTAGAGCCACAATGCACTTGGTGACTGAATCGTTCAAAAAACCTTTAAAAAAAAAATATTCTTACTATATGACAAAATACACTGATACATATTAATGCTCTAGAGCTAGGCAAAAAAATAAAATTGATTTGAAATAAACTGTCAGCCAAGAACGGCATTGCTCCCACTTAATACACACCTACCCGACTTCAATGCACGTAAATACAAATGAGAACACAGTTCGGAGTCAAAGGCTCATTATATTGATTAACAAAAGAAAGGCAGGATGGTGAAATAGATACCATTCCAGACCTCTAATCTGCAATCATTGTTTAGGTCTCAAATAATCAAATGCTTACGCCTGCCATCTTTTTGATCAGTAAAAAAATATCTTTTTTTAAGTTTTTTAATGACAAGGAACATTACAATCAAATTTTGTGGAGAAATGTGTTTAAATGAATTCATAAAAGTTACTGCAGAGCTCAAAAGCACACAGATTCATTACAATGGTAAAAGAGGCAGAATCCCTTTGGCTCTATTTTTTATGAAGTTTGCAAGAATATTCACACACAACTTGACAGCATTTCTTTGTGTATTTGCAATGCAAGTATTATTGAATGTCTGATCTGATCTCTCTGTGAGGTGATGTAGCAGGTGGAGATGAACACAACGTGAAAATGGGAACATTTGACAAGGAAGAGGGAAATTCATAAATCTCTGGCTAGCACCTGTAATTGCACGGAATTATAAACACTGTTGGGTGGAAGATACTGGAGCTGAACAACATCACTATCCCCCATATTTCTAACAGAGATGTCTGGAAAATAAAATAAAGGACAGCAGGAAAAATAAAACAGTGCACATGCACAGCCCATGACATTTACAATTAAGTCAGAGTCCTTTTCAGAGCATTTAGACTCTGCTCCTGTACTCCACTTGAGCTGCATTGTTCCAGCACAGGGATTAAACTCCTGGTTTGCAGCCCTTCCACGTGGGGCTGTTTTGTCTGGGGAGCTTGAGACAGACTAAATATGCACTGATATAAAATGTGTGAGCTTGGTATGGTGTATATACTGCATGCAGAATATCTGCATCAAAAAATCCACCAAAGATCCTTCCATAAATCGCCACATTTGACTCCACTATCCTTAGTGTAGGCAGAGTCCAAAGGGGATTAGAGTGGAGTACCTGTATGGGAAGTTACAGACACAGCACCACTGTAGGATTACTCTTTTCTTTAGAAATTAATACAGAGAGAATCTAAGCAAAAAATTGATGGTTTTTTTTTTAATATAAATATCCTTAATTTTAAAAAGAATGATGCGAGAAGTGCATGACATAGAACGGTTTTTTCAAACATTTTTCACTTGAAATTCTAAAATCCACTTACAGCCTAAACCTCTGAGGAGCTTCAAAGATGCAGTCTACCTTCCTGAATTATAGGCTGGAAATAGCACAACATTTAGTCAAGCAGAAAAAAAAAAAAAAGCATTTATTATGAACAGGAATAAACAAAAGTTTTGTGGAACACTCAGAACTTGGAGCGGATTTTCCTTCAGAACAGCTGCTAAGCATTCCTTACATTCCGCATACGGAAGTGTCAAGCACGACTAATTCCAAAAAATTCCACAAAAAATCATATGGAAGACTTCCATTCTTTGTCCTTCATTTTTAGATCTCACTTTTTGAAATGCTGCCTTCTTTCAACAATTGGTTGTCTGCCATCCCTAAACCCCATCTCCAAACAGGAAAATCTCATGTCCAACACAGGCATCACCAGCCTGAGTGCAGCCTTTACGAGGTAGCTAAATATTTTAAAGGATCAGATTAAAAAAAAAAAAAAAGATGTTTTGGGTAGGGTTCCAAATGTCTAATGGTCTGTTTTTGCTAGTGAAGATTATTGTAATCTGATGCCCTCTCCAGAGCTAGCCAATTTATTCTGGCCTCAATACATACCCCATTTTTACCCATCTGTTCAAAGATGCAGCCAGAATTATTTTCTTTAACAACTGAACGCAATTGTCACTGGCAGTCCTGCAATTATGTGAACACTTGGAAGAATGTGGCATTTATGAAATGTCTTTGGGTTCACATTTGCTTGTCTGAAGCAGATTGTTACATATTCCTCAGGACAGTTCCCTAAAGAAATATTAAATCAACCTTCTTTACTTTGTACTTTGAATCTTGTTACTATTTTGGTACCAAAAGCCCTTCGGCAAACCACTGAAAAAATCATTATTCTCAGTGGAATGCCACATATTTTCCTGTAATTTCCAATTATCTCACCCAATTTCCAAATACCAGAAAAATACAAACATGGATATTTATTTTCACTCTACAGAAGTTGCATACAACTTTCTGAGATCTCTAGGTTTTAAGGCTAAGAGAAGCTTGTCTGACCACCTAAATATAACTACCTGCTTAACTCAGGTCACAGCACTTCAATTAATTTGTCCCCCAATTCCCATAACAGCAACCGAACTAGAGGGAGTTTTAAGTTCCATTTTTAACTCCTAGGTAGGAGAACAATTTCAGAGGCATATTTACAGCTGCCTTCATCTACAGTCTGGAGAAAAACACGACAGCAGTTTACATCAAAAGGTAATTTGGTTCAGTTCACCCTTGCTGGTTTGCTAAACCTAGTTAAAACATAATGGTATCAAAGCATTTTGAGTTGCAGAATTCAGGCTTGAATTATTTACAGCAACGTTAGGGAAACAATTCTAAAGCCTAATAAATCACAATGTGACATGAATAGTCATTTAGATTGCAGAGGAGGCATTTTCAGGCTTTGTGCACACACATTTGATAGTGTGAGAAGGGCCTGCACGATTTCACTGGCAGTATGTGTGGTAAAACACACCACAGCTCATCCCTCCCTGCTAGTTTCACCTGCTCATGCCTAGGAGCACCAAATACATACGCTCCTGTTTCACTCACATCACAACAGTTAAGAATGAAAAACAAGGAATCAAGTCAAAACCAAAGATGAGAGGGGTCACCATTAGGTCCAGGTGCTTTCAGCCAGGTCATATCATGCCACTCAGATTGCCACTGCTTGAAATTTCTAGAATACACAGACTGATCTGCTTCCTCACAAGCTGCATTTCGGAACAATACCCTCCTTCTAAGCACAGCAGGCTGAGGTCAGCAAGCTGGTCCACACTGGACAGCCAAACTAAGGAAGCCTGAAGCCAACAGACCACCAACTAAGATCATTCTCTTCTTGCACATAACGGTAATGAAAGGCATAACACTTCCCTACAAATGGTTTAGTAACTCTTGGTGTGTACCCAGCACTCTGACACACACGAACACTTGCCTTTTGCTATTGGCTCAGATGTATTTCTCTGTATCCTACACAGTGAATGTGAGTATTCCTACAGATACTCACCTGGGGTTGAAATAATAGATCATCATTTTAGTTTCATTAAAGTTCCAGTTCACAAAAATAGAGGTCTTTCAGTCCACCTAGAGGTTTCCTTGGATGAGTGAGAATGACTGCCAAGGGGATTGGGCACTCACTCACAATGAAGTCCTCAAGTTTTCAACTTATTTTTAGCCTGGTTTCCCAAGGAAATGAGACAGAAGTGCAATGTCTATCAGTTTCCATCTGTTCTCTTTTTCTCTCTCAACACCTTCCCACACCAAAAGCTTTTGGGGTCAGTAGCCAACTTCAACATTTTGAAAAGAAGTGAAGTTCTTAAAGACACCGAGTGCCTACAGCTTCCCTGTACAGGATACAGCCCTGGCACCAAGGGCACTGGTAAGTCAAAGTGGGTAGGAAACCAAAAAAGGGCCCCAGAATAAGGTGCACAGCACAGTCAGCTCTTCACTGTTTGGAAAATGGGAAACTGAGATACATTCAAATGGAAGAAAAGCAGATACTATCAGGCTTTCAGGAGCAAAGCAGCAGTGTTTGGTGTGCCTGCACCACATCTTCATCGGCTTCTAGAAACAACACTGCTGCCATCAGAGCATACTGAACCATAGTTTAAAAGCTTTAGTGGTCCAGGATAGAAGCTGCAGGACAGTTCATCCACAGATGATGTAAAGTCACAGAATTTACCTAAAGTGTAAGAGAGTCAAGAGGAATTTTCAGTTTGACCATATCTTTCACATCACAAGAGAAAATATTATCCAGCAAGCTAAACAAGAGTGGCCAATATGCTCAACGTTTGGTGCTCATTGAACTTTGCAGACGTAATACTTTAAAGAAAGGAAGCTAGAAAAGAAAGAGAACTATATCTTGATTACAGTTATCACCAGAAAAAGATTTAAAAAAAAAAAAGGAATGCCTGAATTCTAGTTCTTTCTCCTAAAATGTTTTATGTCCAAGTTTTATCCAAAGATTATTTCATGTCCATAACACTCACACTGTCCAAGAGTCATATGGCTACCATTCAAGACTATGAAAATTACTATGAAAACAGTCTATATTAATCATCACCAAGCTTCAGTGCCTTTGATTCTAGGAATCAAGTAGTAAATTGATTTTAACTATATAAACCAATTTTCCTCTCCTATGGGACTGCATATCACAATCTAAAATAGTTATTCATTGAGCAAATCTAAGCAGGCTCAATCCTTCACTTGTTCATGGAAGTCATGTTCAACTCCTTTTAGAAACCTAACAAATTAAAAAGCATAACAAGGTGTTCTCATGATGCAATTGGTACTGAAAATTTACATTTACATGCTGAAGTAGTAGAGACCTGCTTTTGATTTACAAGTGGACAAACACTTATAATCTTTCCCATGACCCTAAAATTCAGGGTCACTGAGGCCTATCAATACCCTCAGCGCCCTGGCACCAACACTGCTCCACAGAATTGGGAAAATGGGTCAGGAATCCTTTCCTTGTCTGATTATCATACATAAGCAGAAAACAAGAAGTGAGAAACACATAATCAGTGCCATTCTCAGTCTTTGATGCAGCACTTCAGTGCCATCAGCACCGTACAGAACATCTGAGATCATTCTCTAACGATGCTGCTAGGCAACACAGCATCTGGGGATACAAAAATACAGCTGCAGTAACGAGGTTGCTATTTTGTCCACAAATAGCACTATTTATAGGTGGCACAACTCTCCCAAATTCTATATAGATCAGCATGCTCACTGTGCTTTGTCACAGATATTGCTTGTGAAAGTATATATAGATTTTAGCGAGAATCAGTTCAAGACCTGTTTCAACTAATTTTATTTTTCAAAAATTCACATGAAAAAGCAATTTAAAGAATTTTTTTCTGGTTGTTGATAAGTGACTGAAAACCTTCTTATTGCATTTTTTTGTCTTCTCCAAATTGATATCACAGTCACAATAATCAGTTTAAAAATAGATATGCTTTCTTCCTTTGCTATTAACACTGAAAACTCAGCCTGGGCTTCTAAAATCAAACATATAACTTTCTTCTCAGGCAAAATCACTTGAAGGTAAGCGAGTTGCTGGTCAAGTTACATTCTCAGTAACATCACTGCAATTCTACCAGAGGCAAGCTGACAATGACAGTGTTACACTGGAGTAACAGAAAGCAAAATTTGGGTGTCAAAAAACTATCACCAAAACTTTGGGAAGAAGCAGCACACAGCTTGACTTTCAAGCTGGAGCTCAGTTTGGCACGACTGGCAGTTTAAATATATTTATGAACTGAGCAAAACTGAATTAACTTAGCATAGAAAAGTCGACAAGCACATGTTCCATTACGTTTCCTCTATAACAAATAGCAATTTCTGAATTTCATTGTTACCTAATCAATTACCCAACTTAATAGCTTTGCTGGACCAAAACCCACGACAGAACTATGAAACTGTTAGCTAGCAAGAGTACACTTACATTTACAAAACCACTTTCCCACAGCTTATGAAGGAGATGTGACAGTAGCTTAGACTGTGACCTTCTGCCACAGCTTCAAGGACTCTGCTCACAGTCCAAAGCACTGGGGAGAGCCCAACCAAGGGTGACAAGTCTTCTAAAAGATTTCCTGTACCAAAACTTCCCATTATATGCTTATTTGTCAGCATTTCAACAATGCTGCCGAGCTGGCAGTGAGCTATTTTGGGCATAAGTGTGGACCCCCAGAATCTCTGATGCCACACCTCACAAAAGCAGTTAAGGGTGGTGGAATACAAATGGTGTAGCTGGGGCTGCAGAAAGGGGAGCTGTGGAAGATGGGATGGCAAGTTTGGCTGGGGTATATCTGTAGTGACTTGGAGGTATCACTTAGATATATCTATAGTGACCTCAACGTTGAGGCTGTATGAGTGGCCACCCTACTTTTAAATACACCTTCCAGTAGCTACCAGCTGAAGATCTCAAAGCATTTTACAAGCATTATTAAAATGCACCCCCCATTGTCCTCACACTGGTACATTGCATAATGTTCATTATGCATTGCTCTCCTTTCTTCACAGGTTAAGCAGTCTGTCCAAGGTCCCACAGTGCAAACAACCCAAAGTGGGATCAACTGCACATAAACATCTTGACTGGTCACAAAAGTCATACCCGAAGAAGGAGAAATCTTAAAATTAAATAAACAAACAAAAAGTATTTAAGCAAGCTTTACAAATGTGAGCAGATGAACCTCCAAACATGGATTAGAAAAATATTTTCCCACCACTACTTGCTAGAAGCAGCAGTGAATAAAAATTAATTTTGATGCTTTCTCAACTGAAGATTACTCTAAAGAGTAAAAATTATTTAAATGCTAGCTCAAAAGATAATACAATGTAAATAGTCTAATGTTTACTTATATGTGGGATGAGGTACATGCAACTTGAAGATGAAGGACAGGATATTTATTTCATCATATTTATAAAGGGTATCAAGAAGTGGTATCTTTCTTATGTAGGCCCACAGCATGTGTCACAATGGTTTGGATTTCAACTGAACACACCGTGGTTTTGCTTTATAAGGCCATCTTTTTTAAAAAAATCACTGAGATTAACACTTCAAAGTCCATTTTCTGCAAGGTCAGCTCTCGGTGTGCCCAGAACCCCCGGGGAACGCTCCCTTGCAGGCAGATGACACACCTCAAGACGAGAGCCCCAGGAGCAGGAGCACTTGTCACCAAGGGCCCCCACCAGCGAGGCTGACCCTCACAAACGGGTCACGCAGAGGGACGTTCCACGTGCAGGGCAGGGAGATTTAATTTAGTCCACGGTGGAAGAGGGTTAAGTCAAATGACTGCACATATGCCACGGGCTGGGAGCTCACACAGACGCTCTGCTGACACAGAGCCGCTTGTTAAAGCTGGAGTAACTCGATTACGCGGCTCTCGCTGAATTCAGTTCACACGTCTCCTGTTATGAAATAAAATTGGCCTATTTAATTTTTTTTGTTTAAGTGAAAGCCATTTCAAGACACGGTAAACTGCTTTCTTTTGAGGGAAACGTGTGTGTGTTTTAAAGGCAGCTAACAACACAAAATACAACATCCCAAAGCCCCAGTTACAACTTGCCTCCTAATCTGACAGTCTACATCCAGATCCAAAGAGCTAGAAAAGACTGACTTATTTCAAAATATAGCTCGAGATTATTCCTTTTTCACACCATATTGTTTACACTGTTTCATTTTGCCTATTCACTATATCACTGCAGTCATACTAGTGGTGACCACTTGTTAATGCATGATGAGGCCTTGCAAGGAAATTCATTAAATAACCACAGAGAATCAAAAAAGTAAATAAATTTTCAGGGCAGAGATAGGAAAGAAAATACTTGGTTGCATCAGAAAGGCAGAACAGCATTTTGGACAGCAAAATATCATACTTTCTGACATAGACCCATATAGTTCACACACTTATTAAAAAGCAACAGCTCTCTTGTGTTTTAGAAGCCAAGCATTGGTTTTCCTTTTCAAGCAAAGCTTCAAAAAGCTTTGTGGAATTCAAGCAAGCTGCCTTACAGGGGCTGGCATTCGAAAGGCATCAGCATTCATCTCACTGTAAAGATGTCAGAGCATCCCTTCTCAAGTGAGTTTGTACGGCTACCGATTTTATTTAAGGAACCACTTCTGAAATACTTGATAAGTGTAGTTTAAAACTGATGGTTATGTTGTATTGATCTAAAATGCTGGGCATACTGGATAAAAACCAGATTTCACGCCTGGTCTACATCACGTTTTGTTTGCTGTGATGAAAATAACCGTTATAATTTAAAGATTGTGCTGGAGGATTTCTTTTCTATCCCGATACAAATATTAATTCATATAAATGTTAAACCTTCTGCCTTATTATCTGCAAGGTCCTATCTGAGAAATAGAAGTTTTGCTTATAACTTTCTTCCTCTGATTTTATAAGCAGACAATAAGCTAAAAAGCTAATGCACCAATATCTCACAAAATTGCTTTTTAAGCAGCATCATGGAAGAACTAAATAAAGCACAGAGACAGAAAGCAAGTAGTTTCAAGCTACTTACAAGCATTTTTTTTTTACATTTATAGATATATAAACTTTTTAACATATTGCCTATGGGAAATGAAGGCAAAATAATAATTCTGAGAGAGCTCCCACCATTTGCAGCTTCAGCAGTGGGCACACCAAGGCAGAAAAGCAATTTTTTCCAGCATTTTATCATGAAAGCTGATGAGAAGTGGGTTTTTTTCAACAGAAACAACACCTTAACAGGCATGATAAAGACCTGAAAACATAATTTCTTTTTTTTTAATCTTGTTAGGAGAAAGAAAGGAAGTAGGTTGCAGGCATAGAGTCAGCTCTGCCAGCTTCACACTCTACATTATGCCCAAACCTCCCAAATAAACACTGCTTAAAGCTAAGTAATGATCACACAATATGTAATTTTGGATTGGTATGAAAAGGAAAATGGTATGAAGTTATGTCAGGGGAGGTTTGGGTTGGAAATTAAGAGGGTTCAACAAGTGTTTGGATGATCCTCTCGGGCCCATGGTGTGACTCTTGTGGATGGTCCTGTGGAGGGTCAGGAGTTGGACTTTGATCACTGATCCTGGTGGGTCCCTTCCAACTCAGGATATTCTGTGGTTCTGTGAATTATTCCTCAATCTCCAAATTGACTGGGAAAAAAAAGGAGCTATGGTGGTTTTGTTTCTGAGCTGTTAACCGGACTGTTAAATACAACCTGCTATCTGCCCAGCCACACAGGTGTATCCAGACCAGTTTTCCAAGGAGCCTGGAAACTGTGTGAAATTAGAACAGACTGACTGGAAGTCTCTCAGCCACAGGTGTGTCATTTGATACAACTGAAGCACAGAACTGTTGCCTTAGTGAACAGGTATATTAATTTAATACCAGGAGGAAATAACTGACTCGTAAAAGAAACAGATGCTCTACAATCACTGCAAAACAACTAAAAGAAACAAGTGTTACCATAAAGGCATTAAAATTCTTCTTCTGTGTGTGTTGGTTTTGGTTTTTTTCAGTATTTGTGTTCTCAAAACTAACATTCCAATTTTCAATCAGAGTGTGATTGAGTGCCTGGATAAAAGAGATGCATGCAAAAAGTCACAGGATATTTATGAGAGTAGCCCTGTCCCTCAAAGCCCTTCAGCAAGGCCTTTTTTATCTTTCAAAGAAAAATAATAAATTATATAATATATAAAAACAAATTTTATGTGCTTGCAACAAGCTTGTACAGAAAAATATATCCATGTTCCAAAATCCAGTATATTATTCCCTGAAAGCCAGAAGTGCACAGTGCTGAGGGGGGATTAGGATTCTCCCCAAAACATCGAACAAGCAGCACTTTCAACTCACCACAGAGAGTAGCTGTAACCCATCAGCATTCATGAGAACTTCAGTCTGAAAGGCTCCTGCACAGACTGACGGTGCATCAGGGAACTCTTAGCTCATTTTTTCAGACTCCTAAAATCTATTTCATCTGATTTCAATTTCTCGAGATATATTGCAATGAGGAACAGGTGTGGGACTCTAGCAAGGTAAAGTTTTGCAGTTAACTCACTTCCAAATGTTCCAGTACCGTTGTTGCTAGCATCAATATATGAAGATCCCGAATTAAAACGAAATACCAGTGAGACATTTTATAAATATGATAAATAGTTTATGCAGGAATCACTCCTTAACTTCAAAGAACATTGGGACAAACAGTATGAATCTATAGCTCTACTGATGCAAAAAGCAAACTTGCCATGAATTAATGTTTTAGTTGTTGAACCCTTAATGGGGATCCCTTATTTACAGATATCATTGATTCCCTCCTGCTTCACTTTATATCTTTGACAAATCTTGATACCCACCCATAGCACATACAGAGATATTCTTCTGTACAGATATTTAAAAGCCACCTTGGCATATGGAGTGTGCTTCATTGTACCCCTAATCCACCTAAACTACTGAGTGAGTCAACACTTTCAGGGGTGTTTTCACTTCAGAGCATGAGCCATATTGGTCTTTTTTTTTTCCCATTGGCTAATAAGTAGACTTGCTAATAAAACATTATTAATTACTTTAGAAGACTGACGTGTAGTATCAAACCTTACAAAAAAAGCTCTTTAAAAATACTCTGAGCAAAGCATGGAGAGAACGTGTTGCAGAAGGTAAAAGCCAGTCTTCAAGTTAGTCCTCCTTGCCATCTACTGGGGCTTATTTTAACAGGGTAAATGCTGTAATTTCACAGACAAATCACAGCACCACAATTCTTTTCCTGCACTTCAGAAGACTGCTGGCAGCTGCAGCAGCCATTTCCTAAATCCCTCTACAGGACACAGACTGCTCCTTTCCCTGCAGTTGTGCTGCACTCCCCCCCTTCCATCTCCCCCGGTGCAGCTCCTGTCTCTGGGGTGAGCAGCGCTGGGCTGCAGGTGTCTATTTTTAGATGTCAGAACAGGATCCTTCCCAACCTGCAGACACTGTGCCCTGGCCCACACGGTCAGCAAATCAGCACATCACTGCTGGCTCCTGCGCCTTTTCGATCTAGTCTAAACAACTTTAAGCTCGTGTCACCACAAGGTAACGCAAAACAAGTAATATTTCCCTAAATGTTTTATCTTCGACGTAAATGACTTGTTCGGAAAGATTTGCGAGAGGTGATTAAAGCACCTTGCTGAGTAAAACAAAAAATACTTGGAGGCAACACAGTGAGAAGTGACTCAAAAGTGACTCAAGATGTAGATCAAAAAGACACATACACCCAAAAAAAAAGAAAATCAAACGGAAAAAGCATCATTCAGACCTCCCCCATTTTTCTTTTATAGTTCTCATTAGAAATTCTTTAAAAGAAAGCAAAAAATGCCATTGTACAGAATTCACAAATTAAGAGAAGAAACCTTTAAAATCTCATTTGAATAAACAGAAAAAGTGAGGGAAGGAGGGAGAAATTATAAAAAATACATATATTGACTGTCCACAGTCTTACTGTATGACTGTGTTTACAGCACCCTACAGTATCTTGTGGCCTCCTGTTGCTCTATCTTAAATAACATCAATAAAAGCACATGCAATATTACTGGTTTTTTATATATAATAACCCAGTTTAATTTCTTGTACCTTAGTATAGGTTTGTCATGCATACCAAGAAACACATGGAAAGCTGTCTATCAGAAAAAATATATTCATGTGATCCTATTGAAAATTAAATGACTGAGATCTGAAGACTTGGGAGGCACCTAAACTTCACAGACCACTCCCATACCTGGATTGTATCTGAAGCAAAGATTAAATTATTTTCCTATAAGTCTTGGCAGAATTGCAGATTTCAGTCAAGATAATATTCAGCATTTTTCACGACAAATAACTGAGTTACTTTTAAGTTTTACACCCAAAACACTTTACTGGACAAAACCTGATGATGGAAAGTAAGCAGAATATTCCCATATAATTGAGAAGGAAATTCGGAGGCTGTTTTGTTTTCTCTTTCTTAAACTAACAAATTCATGTTTCAGTGTCTTCATTGCTTTAATATTTCACCCTTTTTTTGCTAAAGTGTTTTAATAAAAGAAATAATTCTGGGAAAAGCTGTAACTAAATTAAGACAATACAAAATAATTTACTCTGCAAAACAGTCGAGTTACCTCATTACTTGATTATTTGACAGTGCAGAGTTGCAACACCTCAGGACTGAAATATATGCAGAAGAAATGTCCATTTTCTATCAAAAGAATGTTCATTTTCTATCAAAAGCACTACAGCTAACCCAACCATTTGCTAAAATAAATAGGATTTATAACAACTCAAATGCACTATAACCTCACTCATCTTGACTAAGCACTGACACTCCTATTCATGGACATCTCACTGCACTACTGGAGCATCCCTGCTGCTTCATGCAAATACATTTGTGATTCATGTTCCTTACATAAATCAAATTACAGCAACTGAAAAACTCTACAAAGAATTTCACTAGCAGGAAATTAAAAAGAAAGACCAAAGAAAATAGCAAAAGCCACATGGAAGTAAAACGAGAGGTCTCAGAAAACTTGTACTGCCTGAAATAATCTATTTTTATGAACTAAATCTTGAACTGAATCTTACATCTAAATCTTTTGAAGGAAACAAACATTGCTAAGAGAAACCACTGCTGACAGTAATTAAATTATTATTCTAACAGTGTTTCAGCAGTATCTTTGCTAAGTGTTAGCTCAAAAAGGAGAGAACAAGGCACTACTGCTGCATTTGGGGTTTTCTATACTAGCTACACACTTGGATTTTGTCCTAATGTTTCTACAGCAGAATGCTTTTAATTTTACATTTATTAGCATGATAAGTTATTGAATAACAATTGTGGCAGCTTACAGTTCATTATAAGATATACAGTATCTCAAGCAGATAATAATGAATGCTGTTATTACAGTGACTTTGGTTTCATGTCATTGGTATAATAAAACATCTGCCCAGAAATCTCAATTCAATTAAGTCTATTGCATCTATGCCTAAATATTGCATTAAACCAGTATTATTTTCCAGACACTTAAAAATAACATATCAGCCTATTTTCACTATACTCCTTCCACAAAGATGCATAACATTTAATTGCCCAATGAAACAAATAGCATATTTCTAAGGTTTCACATTCACAGAGAGAAAACTAGAAAATAAAAAAGCAGTGCAATTAAACATTGTTAAAATATAATAGGAAATCTGATCTTCTGATGTAGTAAGTGACCTCATGCAGCCACTTCTACACTGTAGCATTTACCAAAAAGCTTTACAGTGATTAAAATAGAACATACAAAACATCTTGCATCATGTAAAGGTGTCAGGCAAAAATGACCATCTACATTTTAAGCTGAATGGTGCCACCTGCGCACGAATTCAGTGTCCCTCTCGTCTGGTTTGAATGACCCCACGTCCAGAACATGGTCCCGATATCCCATCTGGATCTTTCAGCAGCACTTAAATTAAAGGAGTTACTCTTGTTCTCCTAAAAGCTGGGTAAACCACTGGCTGTCACCTAGAGGTGATGAACAGAAAGCCTGTCACTCACCAATAAAGTAGTTGTTTCCCAGTGCAAGAATTTCTTCAGAAAGAACAAGTCCACCCAGTGCCTGGAGCAGAGTGACGCTTCTGCCGTCGATGAGTGAACACTGTTTGAATCCAGCGCTGGTGACTTTCCACAGCAGAATGAGAGAAGCAGTAGCATCTTGCCTTATTCTGAGGAAAGAAATAATGAGAATATTACACTATTTAATAATAAATACATCACTGTAGAACAAAAGCTTATCAGTACAGAAGGAAAACTTAAATCTAGCAAGCGTGGAATCAGGAAAAGACCTGAAGATTTTTAGCATGTCCACAAAATTAAAAAATGCTTCAACTGTAGGATTTGCATAATATTATATGCAATAGCAGATTCACTCATACAGAGTCCCAGTTTCCAATACTCAAAGGTCACCATCTTACTGCCCAAGAAGACTTTTACATAAATACCACGAAATAGTAAAGGATCCTTATGCAGTCTTTGTATTTATGCCTTTTTGAGTAGTGCCTCCATTCTACACCTACAATGCCATCATTTTCTGCAGCTGAAGTGGATCCAGGGCTCTTGTTTACTGAGGAACATTGGATGTTCACTCAATACAGGGAGGCAGAACCTTGCAGAAACCCCCCCTTTGTTTGACACACCAGATCGAAGATTCAGGACAGTTTATCCTTTTAAATCAAGAGTCATGCAATGCTCCCAAGGTCACTGAGCCCATGGAGTCTTCCTGAATGCTGACAGATTGGATATGGGGTTTACTAGTCCATAAACACTGTCAGCTCCATTAGGGAGCACTGGACTCTATTTGTGTCCTCTCAGGATATATTTTTTCCTGCTTACTTCCATAAAGAAACAACAAAAACCTGTCATGTTTCTGGCAAGTTCCCAAATATTTGGGCATTAATTTCCTCTGAAGGAATGCCAAATGAGTTTAAACAAGCCTCCAGAAATTCAAACACAGCTACATCCGACTGCTAAGAACTGATAACTCTCTTGCTGAAAACAGACACCCAAATACCTAGAGATGTTCTGTTCCATAATTTTCTGCAATAAAATTATTTCAGTCCTGCTCAAAACACAGGGCAGTTTATCCCTAGTCATTTTTTATTTGACTTCAGAACAACGAAGTTTTCTAATCATGCATGACCCAAGTTGAAACATAAGAAACGTTTTTAGAGTATTTTGGGTCCTTTTTAAGGACAAGCCCATTGCTGACCATCTCACTTTTAGAACAGGATAGAAACTAGTTTCACAGTTTGAGTCTACCTGACAATCAAAATAAAACAAACTTATTAAACTGAAATAATTTTCCTAAGTAGCCACTGAACCAAATATGTTACTTGGGCCTTTAACATAGGAAATAAAATGAAATAAAGGTATTTTCCTTGACCTAATCTACTGAGATAAAAAAACACTACTAAATATATACAGCGTAAAAATGATCCAAAATGACTGTGTACTATGCAGCCTCCTTTAAAACGGGGTCCCTCCATTTTAAATAGAGTTTTAGACTCCACAAACGCCAGCTTTCTCCTGATTCCAAGAAAAGACACTTGTTTGCTTTCAGATTCCAGCCAGCCAGAGCTCCCCACTCCCAGATCTCTTCCTGCCTTCGGGCTCGTGAATGAGCACAATTCCAAGTGCCGTGGGGAGGGCAGGACGGTCCCCACGTTTAACAGTTACTGCTCCAAACTGTCTGCAGCTTGTCTGCTCCCACAGGTTTGTTTTTTCCTGTGAGCGTGGCCTTTTTTAACAGAAACCTGGGATTCTGAAAGATAAGATGACAGTGTGAGAAAAGTAGGCTATTTCGGGAAAACCTGAGCCTAAAACTGCAGTAAAGCTGTGAGCCAGAGAGCTATGTTGGCAGATTTTTATTTAAAATAAAATATCCGGTAAGAAAATGCCTCATCCCAGCTGACAGAATCAGATCTTTCTAGGAAGTCAGGTTCTGTTGATTAAAAGTAACAAAGCAAGTATGTGATGGAAAAAAACAAGAGTTTGAAAAGATCTTAGAATAAATTCAAATTTTCTAGGAACGTGGTTTTGTAGGAAATACACAGCTGATGATGACACCCAAAGCAATAACCCAGCAATCGAGTACAAATGCACAAAATACAGGCATTTATATAGTCAAAGATAACACTTTCTAGCAGCAAGTTCGTCTTGAGATTAAAGGGGGTAGAAAAAAGTGTTCACTGCGTGAAGTAGAAAGGAAATGTCATTTCCTCTTCAAACTGCCATCTTCCACACGTCTGCCCTAATTTCTATTGCGTTATGATAGCCCAGAGACAGCTTACACACTTACACCTCCTGAAACATGAAATGCGTGGGGAAAACGATGCCGAGCAAAGCGCTGCGATGGCACTGCTCGATGCCTGGAGTGTGTCTGCAGTTCCCTCACAGCCTTTGAGCCACGTGACAGACCTGCCCCTCTGAAAAACTGCTCTCTAAAACACCCAGCCAATCGAGGAGGAAAAGCATTTTTGCATTTGGTCCCCCAGAATGAATGTTCTTACTTTATTGATGTGTTCTGGGGGACTTCAAAGGAGACAAGCCGGCCTCCAGCAGAGCTGTTGGAACTGGCATTTCCACAAGCCACATCTGGGGTTATCTGAAAATAAAAACAGCTTCAGTTAGCACTAAATGAGAAAATCTGACCAAAGAAAACACGAAAGAATTTTTTTTTTCTCCAAATGACACGAATAGTCCAGCAGTCATCTTTTAAAAATCCTCAGGAAGGACCAAAAACATCCACCGAAGCCTTTATGCTGCCAACAAATGCTCTGAAAATTTACATAACCATCCTTTTAGGTCTTTATTTTAACAACAAATTCCTGCATGTAAGCGTGAACATGTTTAGAAAAAGATGGATAGGCTTTTGGTCTTTTAAAATAATAGATGAAACTGTAAAATTTCCCACATCCAAGAGATATTGTGGCACTGATTTATGCCATCTAGGAGGATTTATAATAGCAAATACATCGTCTTTCTACCACACTGAAATATGCGTTTTTTCCTAACATGTTTCCTTTAAAAAACACTCTCCCATTTGCCCACTGCTATTCTTTGCAAGTAAAAGTTGCTCAGACAAACAACGCTTTCAGATGGAAAAAAAAATGATGGTCACAGTTGAGAGTGAAAGGATGTGTTTGCCAAATCCAGGGATGCCTACCAGGCACAGAAATCACTTCATTAACTAGATCAAGACACTATAAAAGATGTCACACAACACAGAGGAATCACAGACAGACTCATTAATTATTGAGATCTTCAAAAGCAGTAATTTCCTAAAAGCAGTTCGAAAATCATTAATGTTTCCAAGGATATATTTATTTCAAATACATAATATTTTATGTGGCATAATTGAGTCTTTTCATTACTTGAATTAACATCATCAGTAGTTTTAAAGGACTAGTTTTCATGTATCTTCATCAGCTTGCCTAAGAAATATCACAGTGTAAAAAGAAACCAAATAAACCCATTTGATCTTCAAATTTCTAGGAAGAGTTTGCCACGTTATATTTTCGGTCACCAAGAACATGTGTGCAAGCTTTTTACACCAACCTTGCTGAAAAGGCAAAAATGCAACCTGACACCCATCCACGAATTATTTTAACCTCAAAGAAACAGCCAGGATCCAATTTGTAAGCTTAAATAAAATTGAAATTCACATTCTACCCCTTACTACGAAACACGTGTAAAAACATGAACAACAGAAGTCCAGAATACAAGGCAGGTGATAATTTTTTAGGAGATTCAGAGCTTATTTTGATTCAGGCAAGACAAACACGCAGTATCGACATTTCCCAATGTGAATGATTTCCCAATGTCTCAGTGACATAATTCGTTGTGGAATTCCCTGGAACAAATAATATGTATACAGGTGGTTTATGAAACTAAAGTGAGATGCAATTTTATTGTATTTGTTCAAGTGAAATTTGAAAAAAAAAAATAATATATCCATTATAATTATTAAATCTCTTTAAATCTTTAAATCTCCTGTGCCAACAGGAAAAATGTCCCCGTTTAAACTTCCATTTTCTTTGAGAATCTATATGCCTACTAGAACAGAGGGGGGGGGAATCAACATCTCTATTCTCACACAGTCTTATCTCATCCAAAAATACAGCCCTTTTACAGTATTTCTATAGTTTTACAATTTCATGCACCTATTATCTTGGAGCACAAGCGGGAAAACTGTAATTTATACATTTCATTTAACTTACTGTTTAATGTCAGAAGTTTGTAAAGTAAAGGGTATTGATTTCTTTGAGACTCAAATTAAAAAAGAAACAAACAACATAAAAATATAGAAGCAAGAGCTGAACAAAGTGATTTGACCTTGAGAAAATGGAAAAAACAAACAAACAAAGAAAACTGAGCAGAAAACTTTAGCTTGCAAACACATCAGAATTTAGGATTAATCAGCAGGAAAAGCACACCCAGGAAATACTGCAATGGCAATCAGAAGAGTGAAAGGCAAATACACGATTTTGACTCTTTTATTAAGAGATCTGTAATGTTTGATGTCTTTATCTGGGAACTCCATTTGTAATTGGCCCCGAGTTCAAGCTCTAAGAATCTGATGAAGTAATCATATAAACTAATGGGACACTAAACCCAGGATTTGACAACAGCCAAAATTCTGATTTTTTTTAATGTATTAAAACCCCTGATCCTTGGATCAGACAAAAAAACACAGGCAGAAGCAGTGGCTCTCGTAAGGAACAAGAAATGGTCCCAGCACTGTCCTATTTCAGGCAAATATTATGGAGACAAAAATGACAGCTTTGACACCTGAATTAAGAAACAAATTGCACAGTTTTTCCACAGCTGTGAGAAATTTGCACGAAGATTTTTAAGTATGTCATTTCCATGTGTTAACAGAGCTCTCTGCAAAACTAAGCAACCAAAGAATGAGGCCAGTGACAAGCAACACACCACAAGAATAAAGGACACTCAGAAGGTGAGACCAATCTGTAATTTTCATTCCCAAAAATAAAAATAAATATTAAAAAAAAAAATTACACGTAAATCCAGTGATATCAAACTCTTCTAAAATTCCTCTGAAATATTCAATAGTACAGAACCCCTAAGACAGCAAGGAAGTTCCTTGGAGAACAGACATATCTATGGCACAGATGATGCAGTTACTTAGAAAATACTCTCAAAAGAAAAAAAATCTTCATGCACCTGCCAGAGCCTGCAGAATGTTTAGGAGCTGATTACAAAGATGAGCTCCTATGTCAACAGAGAATACATTCAAGAGCTGTTCTTGACTACCTCACTCAGAGTTTAAAATTATTATCAAATTGTTGATAGCAAATACAGAATTCCTCTTTACTCCATAACTTTGCTTCTAAATGATTGTATGGTTTTAAAAAGATAATCTTTAGAAATTAAATTTCTGCTTCAAATGCTTTAAGACTTTACAGAGGTGAAAGAGCAGCAGCATTTGAGAAAGCAAGAGTGAAATCTCGAGAAGCAGACTTCCTCCTACAGTCTCAACTTGGACCTTACCGAGGCAGCACTGACATCTCCCTACCAGGCCACAGCATTAGTACAGATGAGATTGCAAAGAAAATCAGGTGTGGTACCTGAAAAAAGAGAGCAACGGAGTATTCTTCCATGTTACAACTTTTCTGAAGAAATTAAATATGTGGGATTGGCACAGCTGCTCTCCTGCCTCATACAAACCAGAATAATGAGATACACACTTAATTCAACAAGTGCTGAAATACATAAATCCCCAGGCAATATTTTTACATGAGTGAGTGCCTTTATTACACTGATAAGTGTACTAGACTTTAATTCAACGAGGCTAAGAAGAGTAGCATACAGACATTAAGTCTACATTTATGCAGCCTCTCAGTACTCGAAATTAGTTCTTTGAAGACAGGTATATGAAATTTCACAGTATGTTTCTTGAAAAGCTGAGCAGACGTTTGTCATTCCACAAGAATTTATCAACGTGGGCAGATTAATCCCGAACGGTGCAAAATACAGCAATTCTGCCACCCCAGCACCTTTGCATTTCTTTTGTATCTTCACCCCCCGAGTTCACAGAACTGCAGAAGGCTTTTGCTTCTTGCAAAACGTGTCACACTTTCCTCAAACTTCAAAGTGGTCTGTAAGTGGAATGGCCAAATTCATGTGAGCTTTAGAAATTCCTCACTACCCTGTTAACAAGATTATTTCTGAAATCGAACAGATACTTCCAAACACTGAAAGGGGCTGCCCAGGTATCTTGTGGACTCTTCATCCTTTGAGTTGACTCATCTGAACACAATTCTGAGCAACCTGCTCCAGCTGACCCCGATTTGAGCAAGCAGTTTGGATTAGGCAATGTCCAGAGATCCCTTCCAGCCTCACCTACACTGATGATGCGAGTGAAAATTCCCCCAACGAGCCAGTTGCCCATCAAGTCTTTGCTGTAAATTGCCATTGTAACTTCAGTGACACCGCAGCTTTCACAAAACCCCGCTCCAGCACACAGGAAGAGCGTTTCATGTCACTCAGGTGTCCCCAAAGTTACACAACTAGGTCTGTGTGCACACCCATGCACACACTGACACCTGGGCATTTTCAATTGAAACCTTCCTGTGGTAGCTGGGAATGTTCTCTTCATCTCTTATTTCTCCATCTCAAGGAGCTGTTCTCCTGTTTTTAACTCCTAATGAGGTAAGACAGAAATCTGCAGGGTCTTCCAGCCAGAGCAAAGCGGGTCAGATTAGTCTGGAATTAAATAGAATACATGAATGCACACATCAGTCTTGAACTAAATAAAAGAGATGGATACAAATTCATCTTAGAGTGAAGAAAAAAAAATATGCTTAAAACTTTAAACATATTTGAAAAGACATTATGTTAATGGAAAGAGCAGGAAAACGAGTTCTTCGAGAAAAGAGGTGGTGTCCCATGAAAACTGACTTACTTGTTCATTAAGAAAGATAACCTTTCAGTTCTTCAGTGGCACAGAAACTGTCAAGATAAATGAATTATCAGAAATGGTCTTGTAAATGCTGCTTCTTTCAAATCTTCTTCCAAGGGATTTCATATTCATTTTCAATTCAATAAAGCAAGTTTCATAGTGTGCAATTCAGCTTTTCTGAGCATATAACCACTTCTCTATCAGGACAGGACCTGCAGGATTTATTCTCTCCCAACCCTCTTAAGGGTAGCAAGAAGTATCCCTTATTTTGTAAGAAATATAACGTTTGGCAGTCTTCCTTATGCAAGGGAAAACTAACACGTGAAAGAAAGAAAACAGGTTTACATGTTGACTGTAGACCTTGCACAGCTGTCTGCAAATAATTAAAAAGTTAAAAGAGAAGTAGGAAAATAAAAGTCAATATATATGAACCATAAAAGGGGGATCTATTACTGTCTACTTGCAATCAAGATGCCAAGCAATGAAGCAGGATCTCTTCTGGCACAGAAATCCAATTCAGAACAAAATAATATAAGGAAAAAGAAAAAAAAAAATAATTCCAGTACCCTTGCCCTGTAGCATGAGAAACTACTGCTTCTGAAAATCTAGTGTATTGTAGCTTAACCTCCATATGAGTGCACTTGTTTCTACTCTCCAGAGTTTCATATGCGACAATGCTTGAAAGAAAACCAGAATAAAAAGAAAGTTAAGGTTTATTTCTAAGGTATCTCACCAAAGGGAGGGAAAAGCAAAAGTGTTCAGAGTAGGAGTAGTGCCTGTGTGGAAAAACACCAAGGGGAGGCTGACAGACTGCATCCCAAACCAGCATCAAATGAAGGCTTCCCAGTTACTGTAGCACTGAAACGGGAGGTAAGGGAGGCTGCACATCCACCTGGCCAATTCTGCTGCTGGCAGCTCGTTTCTTTGCTCATCTGAGCAAAAGTCCCTTTGCAGAGGCAGCAATCGCACCACCAAGAGGATCCAGTGCATTTTGATGCACAACAATCCCCCAGATAACACTGTTAAAACTTCGTATTTCCGTCCTGGGCTCACAGTGTCGATATTAGGGGCAGATGCCCCAGCAGGCACAGGACGTCATCTCACCTGATGACACTTTCTCAGATGGATTACCTGGGTTATCACATTAACCACCTGCCTTCTGGTCTCAAGCTGGCCCCCAAAATCAATGCCAACTTCATAAAATCTGCTGTTCGTCCCGGGCAGGTTTTGGCTGGGATGGGTTTAATTTTCTTCGCAGTGGATTTCACGGCGCTGTGTTTGGGGTCTGTGATGAGCACAGAGTTGATCACAGGGATGTTTTAGGTTTGGCTGGATGGTGCTTGCACAGCACCGTGTAAGGTGCTTTTTTTAAGGCTTTCTTCAACTGCCCTGCCAGCAAGTGGGCTGGGGGTGCACATTTGGGGGATCACAGGGGGACAGTTGACCCCAACTGACCGAAGGGACATTCCACACCATCCGATGTCACGCTCAGCAATAAAACTGGGGGTGGGAGGTGGAAGCTGCCCAGAGCTGCTGTTGCTCAGAGACTGGCAGGCCACTGGTTACTTGGTGGTGAGTAACTGGGGCTTTTTACGTGATTTGTTTTGTTTAGTTTTTTTCTTTATTTGTCTTTACTGCTTTCTTTTTCTTCCTTTTTTTTTTTATTTTGAATTATTAAACTGTCTTTATCCCCCATGAGTTCTTGCACTTTTATCCTTCCCATTCTCTTTGGATGGAGGAGTGAGCAAGTGGCTGTGTGGGGTTTAGCTGCCTATCCTCTGCTTCCATCACAACACAGTCATTCAACAAATATTACATCCATGCACAATTAATAGTCATTTATTATTCCAAAGTGTAAGGAGATAATAAAGGTAAACACTGTATGAACAAGCTCACCAAGCAAAAACTTCCCACAGTCAAATCTTTACATGCAGTGTATGAGCTCAGGTCACTGGAGAGGAAATTGGGACGTGCATTTCAACCAAAGACTGTCAAGTCAGCCCGAGATATTCCTGCACACAACTCTGAAAGGCAGTAAACACAACAAGCTTTTTGGTCGGTTTTTTTTTCTCCTCAGACTCTCAAAGACTTCAAGGCAGGATGATTCCTGAAGGAGGAGTTAAGAATCCAGCTACTTTTTTTTTTTAAAGACATCCCTGGACAACCAGAAGTCCTGAGCCCACCCACCAACGTAGCTTCAGAAGGACGAGCCTTCGGCATCTTGATGGAATGGCACCCACTAGAATTCCCTATAAGGGTATTTCTGTCCTTAAAGAACTCTGATTTTAGGAAAGCTAGCATTTATGACCATCTATTAAACATCATTTAGCAATGGAACATAATAAACTAACGCTTGTGGGAACTTCACATAAGTTTTATTTTAGCTTATTGAGCTTTTAGAGACACTTAGGGTTTTGCTTTGAAAATAATTATAATAAAGACTATCACTTATCCAGAGATGCTTACATCAAGTTGTCTGTCAGAATGGTGTTTGTAGAGAAAATTCCACAAACAAATATTGTAGAGAGTGAAGTTACAGATTTATCCTAGAAGAAAGTTAAAATTATTCTAGCAAAATCTGTGCTTCCTTCTGTCTCCTTATGTGTCTGTAGGATATCTTTTTCTAAAAACAAAAGAGAAATAATAGAGATTTCTAAAACAAACCTGATATACAGGTAGATCTGTCCTAAGTCAAACCAGAATTATACATATTCCAATACTTTAACAGCAATCATAAGAGGGAATGTCAAGAAAATAGGTTAAGAAAAGGGCAAGCATACACGCTCCAGCCTTCATCCATTACCATGACAAAGATTTTCCTAAGATGCCATTCCTAAAGATGGAGTTTCTCTTCTGTATTCAGCAATCTCAAAAGGATCTCTCTTCCATGTTTCCGTTCAGATGCTGTTCCTCCTTCTCTACTGATATTATACCTTGTCAAAAAGTGCACAAACATTTAGCGACACATAAAGTAGCCAAGATTCAAAGATTTCAAGCAGAATTATTCCTTGACCATATTCCACTGTTGCAGAGGAGGAGCACTCCCTTTCAGGATTTTCCACTCGGCTCAGCCATACTCCTTTTAAAGGCTGATCATTTACTGAATAAGGGCACATGTGAAACAAATGCTGTCCCCACTGCAAGGGGAATTAGAAGTTTATTGTAGCCTCTAATCACTGGTTCCAAACCCTTAAATCTGAGCACAGAACTGCAGTATAAATAGAAGGTTGGGCTAGGACTCATGTGCTCAGCATTCTAAATCCTGGCTGTGCACCTGGCAAGTCACTTCACTGGTCTGAGCTTCAGTGACTCCATCTGTAAAATGTGCAGAATAATGCTGATTTCCTTTGAAGAGAGTTTGAAATCTAGTATGGAAAAGTCATATATAAGAGTATGGACTATTCTTACAGTTGATTTTGTACACAGAAACCTTTACTAAATGCATTAATTGAGTCAGATCAACGAGATGGTTTCTTTTTTCTTCTGCTGTTGGCTGATATATAACTCTTCTGCACTGTAACAAAAAGATGACTGAACTGGAGAAATGTGGACTGTTAGTTGGATCTCTCTTGCAAGTGGAATGAGGTAAATTGCCCCAAATAGGCAAAGGAGTTCTCTTTCAATAGCTGAGCACAAAGACAAATTCATATTATACTAAAGAAATCAACCGAGAGAAAATATTCTTGTCTAAGACCTGTGTTTTCACTCCTCAATCTGCATATCAGGAAAAGATTAATTTCCTGTATCAAGACCTCCAAGAACTAAAACTGTATGCAAACAGATCTGTATGCTGTCTACTGCTTCAGTCAACACTGAGACAGTTCATCCCAGCAAACAGTGCTAAATATATCCCTGGGATGAAGGCACACACAAAACCTGTCCAACTGTAAGCACACATCATGCATCTCCTAGACAGTCTGCTTCTCTCTGGTGCTCATATTTTGAGTTGCCAAAACTTCCTGGAAAAGCTTCTGTGCAAACTTCATCCCTGCAAGATAGTGAGAGCTCTCAGTTGCAAGGATTCAGGCAAAATTCCTCTATGAGACAAAAGAATCTGAAGAACAATAGTTCACTTGCAGTATCAGTATAGAATAATTCGGAAAACAGACTGTCTTGGAAGATGTAAAAAAAACAAACAAACGAACAATAACATAATAGTATCAGCTTTTGTTGTCCTCTGAACCTCAACGAAGATCAAAACAGTACATTTTTGCAGCACAAAATCTACAGCTACTTTAATTTTCTTCCTTTTAAGAGAGCAAGAAAGGATCAAGCTTTGCAAAGCACTTAAAGCTATGAGGAAAGGTAGTATTTTCCTTATTAACACTTAACTTTTTACTTTTGAAGCCTCCACCAAAGAGGCTTTGGAACACAAACCTTCAGGCAAATCAACTCTCTTCAGCTTAATATAGATCAATGTCTTGAATCAGCAACTGAAACCCCTTTGTTTCAGATAATCATCTCTCTCGCTGCAAATTCCAAAGAACAAGGTAGGAGGTCATTATGTCACACTGGAGAGCTTGTGAGAAACACAAGACCCATCACAATATATTAAAAACATATCAACCCGAGCAATTGCATAATAGGGCAACAAGAAATTTCCATTTTAGTGCTCACAGTGCAATTGCAATTGATAACCTACGTGTGTTTCTCAGGAAGAACACAGAAGACAAGCAGAAGGGGGAACTTGAGCTGTTAAAATACACTCCTGCAAACAATCTGCTTGACTGAAATTCTTAGTGAACCTACCCAAAATGCAAACCAGGCAAAAATGTTCCTTCTACAATACCAGACCACAGATTGAGGGAGACACACCAGGGAAATCTGGTACAGGGAAGAGCATGCCCTTAATTGATCAGGACATATGGAGCGACCACGCAGAGATGAGACTGCATTTAGGCTAAGTAATAGGAGCAGATCAGTGTTTGTTTCTGCTTCAGTGCTCTCTCCAAACTCCATTCTTGGTGCCTGACATATGTTCTGCTGAAAAATAACAGATAGGGGAGATGGAACTCCAAGAAATAAAGCTTTGTGCTCCAGACTTTGCCTACCAGAACTCCTACTGAAATGGGAGACAGCCCTAGAAATACTTATACCTCAGATACAACCTGAGGGTCATAACACATCAAATATATACTTTACATATGTTGATTCTACTTTGAAAAATTGATTAAAATTAATTTTGCAGTAAAAACATCTATAAATTTGTTTGGGCTAGCAAAGAATGACGGAAAACACACTTCTTCCAGGATTAAACTCATGCCTGTTCACTTCCTCTTCATGTACTGTGTGAAAACACCTCAGGAGCATCAAACTCATTGAAACACTTTAAGAAGAGATACAGTGGACACT
Source organism: Myiotriccus ornatus (assembly GCA_036023395.1). Lineage (NCBI taxonomy): Eukaryota > Metazoa > Chordata > Aves > Passeriformes > Tyrannidae > Myiotriccus > Myiotriccus ornatus. The sequence continues at coordinate 15,303,069 of JAYRBT010000010.1, read as the reverse complement.
TTCCCTATTTTACCCGAATAAACCGAAATGACTTCACAAGGCCTTTCTCAATAAGAAAAAAATGTCACAAAGATTCAATTCTTTGCCTACAGAAGTTAAAATATTTCTTCACCAACAAGTTTCATTACCCCCAGTGCTTGGTACTAAGCTGGTCATTACTTTAACAATAACTAGGTAAAGCCTGATACTTTTTTTAAAACATTTGCAGATACTAGAGTCCATGCAAGACACTTAAGCATTGCTAAAAAAGCAATGTAGAGCACAGCAGAAAGCAAAGGATCATATGTTGTGTGCTTTCCAGTTGTGGTTCTGCCAGGTAGTATTACATTTGGGATTATTTGTAACAAGCATTTAAAAGTTTAATTATTTAAGTTTCCACCACTGTCACTGCATCTCCAGAGCTGTGCACTGTGTAATATAATAACTACCACTTAACTGTATTTGCTTAAGATTGCAGGAATCTGTATTTTTCAAAGCAACATATCATTATAACTGCAAACAGCAAAAAATACATCAAAGGTATTGTGTTGGCCTTTATTTTTGCCTAAATCTGTTTGGTGTTTGGAGAGACAAATGCCTGGAAGGAACCATATTATTCCATTTCAAAGAACCACCTAATACAACACATTGGCCAACTTTAGCTCATTACTTGTAGCATGTATCCAGTGGGTTTTTTGTGTTTAATTTTACTGGCATATTAGCTCAGGGCAGAGATCGTATCTTCAGTCCTCCCACAAAACGATGCACGAACGACAACCCAAAAATGATAACACTTCTAAGGAAGGATTTTTTTTTGGCGCATTTTCATTCAGGCAGAATTCCTCTCACCTCTGTTTCATCCCATTTCAGATCTACCACCTTCTGTCCCGCCCTCGGCTGCCACGTGGGCAACGTCACGGTCGCTCTCGAGCGAGGGAGAACCACGTCAGGCTCCGGGGTGGGGGAGATGGGGCTGCTCTGCCGTGGGGACGTCGCCTCCGTCCCCTCAGCCCCTGGAAGGCTGGGAATTGAGTGCTCACAGTTTGTTCCCTCGTAGCCCTCGCTGCACAGGCAGAGGTAGCCATCGCCGCTAGTGCTGCAGTTACCATGGTGACAGGGGTTGCTGGCACAAGGATCTGAAACAAACTGGGAAAAAAACATATCATATAGGTCAATTGCTGATTATAAAGGATTTATTTCTGAGATTTAAAAATGCCATAGAACGGGATTCTTTCGCCCTACTGTATTTATCTTCTGAACGTTTTTATGAACCAAGCTCATTTTGGTGTACCTTCAGGGAGGTAAATTCAAAGGATTAAAGAAGAATAGAAATTAATCTATATTAACTAATTCCCTCAGACCATTCATGCTAATTCACTGTTGCCACATTCAAGCAAAGAAATAAGCATGAAATAAGAACATGGCCACTGCTCATTATCAGGAATTTTCCAAAACAGCCTTAAGAGAGTAACCTATTCAGGGAAAACAACTAACATCTTGAAACTTAAGGGAGTATCAGAAATAGGAATGGGGCACAGAACCCGTACAGAACTCCAGGTCATGAAGCAGCTCTGTGTGCTCAGAGTTAACCACATCACACAATCCTATCCGTGGACGCAGCTTCCAAAGTAAAACAGCCAGGCCTCTTACCCACACCTCATTTTATGGACAGCAGTTTCAGAATGCGAGTCATTTTGGTGCTGAAAACTTTCAGGAGTTAGGAAGTAGGGGCAAAAAGGTGCCTGTTCTTAAAACAGCGTTTGTAGTAGCATAGGACAAGACTGAGCTGAGTGACGTAGGAAATATCCCGCCCTAGCCTTGCGTGCCTTTAATTTCTAGGTTAAATTTACCTACAGATAGTTTGTACTCAGTTTCTTACATCATCACTGACTCTCAGGTTAAATGTCTTCCCTCTTCTGTGCTGATTTTTACACCCATAATGTATTTATAGAATACAGGTATAAGCTCCTCTCACGTTTCATCTCCTAGAAAAACAAGCCAGGCTTGCCCAGCCTCCTCAGGCAGGACAAACCCTTCCCTCCAGACACATCCTCATTTTCGCACCTGGCACTCCAAAGTTTAGCACTGCCCTTCGGAAATGCACCAACATTTTTGCCTGTCCTGGAAACAGCTCCCCTGATGATAGTTCAGGATTGTCTGCTTTAGAGAGAAGTAAATCACCTGGCTGGCTCGGTGGCAGCGTTTGCCCAGGACAGTCAGGCAGTTCCCTTGATTTGTCTTCACACCAAAGGGATGACCCATCACTGGAATCAGACATTTCCTCTCTTGAAATGTAAATTTTGCCCAAGAGCTCCGGTTCTAGAGCTTACACAGTTCTTTCCTGTACAATATTCCAGTCCTTCCCTGAATGCTTCTTGTTAATATTTCTCGCTAAAGAACCACCCTCATTTATTATTAAACATCTGTTTTAATCATCACAGGAATTACATAAACCTTATATATCATTAATGTCATAAAAACACATATTGGGTTGGTCTACACTAGGAATTTTACCTTTTCATCAGTCCAAAGGTCCCATGTCAGGGATACCAAACCCTAATATTACACTTTCTTTTATGAAACAGTACTATTATTGACCTCAGCTGGAATTCTTTCTTTGGCTGAAATTTTTGTACACCTCAGACTCTGTAGCATTTTTAAACAGAAAACAGAGGAAACATTGTGATGAAAGTTAATTTTGGGGGGGGTTAATGACAAATGTCAGACTTTGCACTGACTGATGTAGAAGAGTCAGAGGCGATGGAAGACACTCCAACATTGTTGATCTGCTCATTTATCTGGTGGGTTTGGTTGCAGCTCAGGATGTTATTTAGTTTGCATAGGGACACATCTCATGCATATCAGGGGATACATTAGACATCAGGTTCAAGCTCTGACTCTTCTCCCTCATTAAAACTCAACTATAGAGCAATTTTACATGCATAGCTGACATATCAAGTATCAAAGAAGTATGGATTTTTATTATCAGAAGGGCTTATGTCCTTAAAGTCTCTTTCTCCTGCAAATCCACAGAATATATAAGTTCTCCCAGAACAATTTCTAGACCTCTTCTCCACGAAATAACATTTAAGTGACAGAAAAGAACAATTTCCAGGAAGGAACAAAACCAGTTCTGTTCTGCGGATTGTCAGTAACATTTTACGCTTGTTCCACTGCCAAGGACCAGAGATGTTCCCAGAAATTTCCTCTTCCTCTAAGAGTATTGAAGATAAAAATCGTTGACATGTGAACAAAGCCCAGTTCAAAAACTATTTGCAACAGTTTTTTCATATTCCAGTTTCTTGGGCTAGATTTGAGTTTCAAAGACATGCAGATATTCTATTGTTGGATAAGCTCTTTACTCACGCTTTCACAATGAATGCAAATTCACATTAACCCACTTTTTGTTAATAATTTAATTGCTCTTGTCACACCTAAAATGTTAAGGCTATTATTTGCAAACCTAGTAAAAAGGAAGTAAAAATAACATTTCAAAGAATCCCAAAGGGCACTTTTTCCCATTAGTGAATGCATCCATCCACTTTACCAGTAAAATAATACAAAATGCTGCGTGACACCCACTATTTGCTGTAAACTGTTTTGAGCTTGTTTGACTGGAACCGGATGTGCTTGATGACAAGCCCTGTTAGTGCTGTTCCTGCCACACACTGAAAAATACCTTGTGCCTTAAGAACCACACCCAGTGTTCCACACATTGGGGAAACAAATATAACAAAGTGTTAAATTTAGATGAAGAATAAAAGAAAAAAAAAAGATGAGTGTAGATGTAGAACTTGAGCCATGGACTTTCCCAGAACTTAGTTTTATGAAGCACTTCACAGGATTTTATCATTCTCTTTTCTTGGTGGCAATTCCAAAGCTCAATTCCCTTTCAATAAGCCTATCAAAACAAATCAATGTCTGACGTGCATAAGTTGTCTGTTAAATTAGAAGGTAAAAAGAGATAAGCAAATATAATAGATTAATTTGTGTTGATTTTTATGTGTTCCTCTAGTCCTCACCAAGGTGGCAGCAATGGTTAGCCAAGGGATCTGAGAAACACCTTGACACTGTGAACAGCATGACTACAACAAAACTAAAAAGGGAGCAAAATTTCAAGGCTTAACCTTCAACAAACTATTGAAGCTCACCAAAAAAAATGAAATAACTATCCTTGGCTCGTGAGTAAGAATTGAACATAAGCATATTGCAAGTACACAACTAAAAGAGTCCTTTTTCAGCCATTCCTTGGGAACTTCAAAGTATTTTCAGAGATTGGTGAACAGAGAAAAAGAGGAAGCAAGTAACACGTATCCATAAAGCCCATGAGTAAATATTAACACAGCATGATCACTACTTAAAAAAAATCCAGAGCTTTTTTAAGTGCAAAATTTCAATAATCACGATTAAGAAAGTATATTTAGCATTTAGTTCTCTTGTTTTCATCCCAAGTCTTCCATTTAATAGTCTCTCTGTTTTCACAATGTGTTTGTTGACTAAATGGGCACAGCCAGCCATTGCAGCTGACAAAGCCAAGCTGAAGAGTATAAAATGTATTTGCATGCAGTAACTGTTCCACGTGCCTGGACAGTTGTAATCTTTGGAGTATTTTTCCAAAAGAATCCTAAGACAGATGAATACCAAGGTGCCCTTCATATCATTGCTAATTTTCCAAAGGCAGATTGACTATGGTGTAGACACTGGGCTTGTTTAAGAATCACATTCACAAACGTGGATCATTTGCCAGCCACTCCAGTTGTTTCCCAAGGTTTCAGTTTAAGATAAAACATAAATCTGCAAGTTCTTTCTGCCAGTGCTACTCGTGGTGACACCCATTTGTCATTTGATGCTTATTCAGAACCTCTTCAAAGTGGTCCTACTTGTTCTACCTGGAGACAGCCCAGGAAGGTCCTTCAGAGAGCTTCAAAAAACAGAATGATAAATCTAAAGAGAGAAATTTTTCCAGCCACGGGATAAATTGTTGTGGTTCTCAAACACGTAAAGTGACTTTAGCTGGTTGGGATTTAGACAGCTGGTTTCTTCATGTGTTCTGGTAACAGGAGGTCTTAAGAGAAATTTAAATCAGTAAAAGGTTTTGCACCTACACTGCTGAAGAAATGCCTCGACAGACAGACAACCCCTGCGAGATCCACCACAAATCACCAGGACCAGACACGCCAACACGTGCATGGGACATTAAAAATTACCAACTCCTGGATACTTCAGAGAGAAAATAATTAAAACTTACAATATAAGCTATCTGCTTCTAGTACAGTAAGGAGGGGGAAAAAAGGGTGGTTTTTTTTCCTTACAAGCACATCTGAAATATCATCTATTTTTGCATACGCATCAATTTATGAAAGAGATGGAAACAGATTTAAATCTTTTACATAGCAATGACAATAAAGATTATCTAGAAATGCAATCTCTTTGAAAAAATGGTTTAATTATGTTCAAACTATTATTTAAATTCATTCTCATTCAATCTTTTCCACAGCGGAGTTGTAAGTCCCATTCTATCCACATTAAATATTAGTGCAAACCAGGACATTAAAGGCAAGGAAAGAAGATTAATTGAAATAGAAGAAAAAAAAAAAAACAAACAGAAGTTCCAAAAAGTACCCACAGAAAAATCATTGAGATGAGTAGATCAAATAAATGCATTTTCTTCTGTTTTGAGAAAAGACTGTCTTGAGACTTGGTAGGACTCAAGCAACATATCTGGGTTCAATTTCTGGCTCTGCCAGAGACATCCTGTGTGACCTGAGAACAGTCAGACTCTATCTCTGCCTCCTTCCCTACTGTAAAATGGAGATTACACTTCCCCTCTCACACTGCCTGTGTTCTCTGGTTAGAAAGCAATTTTTTTTTTTTCAGGATGGGAAGCTCAGAGACAGATGTAGATAGGAACTCTCAAGTAGCAGCGAAATACAAATAAATATAATCAAGAAATTCAGGTTTCTTGCAAACACTTCTTTGCTCTGACAAACAGATGCATTTAGAAAAATATCCAGCAAACTTAAAAGTTAAGAAAAAATCCTACATTACATCACCTCTTCTAATTAACCCATAAATGACAGAAAAATCATCTTGATAATGCATCTTCAGGCACTGTATTCTTCCTCAAAATGAATTTACTTGAAAACAAGTAGGTTGAAGAACATATTAATTTTCCAACTGTGACCGAACAAAATACACTCTGACTACAGGAGATAGGATGAATGAGAGCTTTGTGTCACACGAGGATATAAAAACCAACCAGTACCAGCACCACGGTGCAGACACATCACCACCTTGAATGGCTGTTTGTTACTTAAAAGCTGCTGCGATTTGCTTTGTCCTTGCGTTTAAGGACACTCTTCACAAGTAATTCCTCTGCCACGTGAGGAGAAGTGGTACTAGAGCAGAGTGAAGCCCTGCCTGCCAGGGTGCAGTGACCACAGATCAGACACCAGCCAGCCCACCCATCCAGCAACTGGAACACCCCGGTTTGTGAGAAGGAAAAAGCAGAGGTGCCGTCCCGGTGCTATTCCACACCACGAGGTGTCCACGTGCAATGAACTACACCAGTGTGAGCCCTGGCATCAGAATGGGCACCCACAGAGTCATGGAAATCACTTTATACGGAGGTGCTGGAGGCCACAGCAACCAGGGCAGTGTTTGCCATCCCTCGAAGCTGTGTCAGCAGGACAAAATATTTATATGTAACATAAAACCTCAATATGGCAGCTGTGTCCATTCCAGTTAATAGGAACTAACTACAAGCTGCAAGACAGGGTTGGAATTAATCAAGGTTCAGAAGGCTAAGGCCAAGAACTGTGTCATGCTGAAAATACAATGTAAGCAACTTCTTTCTAGAAGTAAACATTTACAGTTTTCATTTAGCAATTCGACTCAATGCCCCAACCCATCAAGAAAGCCATCAATAAATCTAATAAAGTGCAACCTTTATCAGATAATTCAGAATACGACTCTTTGAAACACCATTAACAGTGAGAAGTTTGGATTCCTTCCAAGCTGCAATTCTCA
>JAYRBT010000010.1:15283361-15295961 GCA_036023395.1 Myiotriccus ornatus | reverse complement strand
AACAGCATGATAGATTTCAAAAGCAGAGCTCCAGCAAATGGCTAATTTACCCTTGTGTAATAAGTTACCAGTCACCAACTGCTTTGCTCTACCCATCCTCAGGCACGCTCACCTCAAGGCACACTGAAACAACTGCCAAGTAAATTGAGATCACTTTCCTTCTGCCTCAGCAAAAGGAAAATATCATCTTCACACTAACCACGCAACTGTCAGGTGCAGCATGTGCATAAACAGTTGTTGACAAGCACCTTACGTTTGTTCCTCAGCTCTTCTGGTCAGATGATTTTTAATCCTTTCTTTTTAATATATATTTGCCTTTTTCCTGTTGTGAAAGGACATCCAAATTGTTTCATATTTGTCTAGATATAGTGGATTTGTAATTACACTCCAAGCAGACAATCTAAGCCAACTTACTGTGATTCTCAGCAACACCCAGACTTAGCAAAGGCACTTTTTAAAAAGCAAAATGAAGTCAGAATATCCATCCTGAAAACAGGTCAACTGCTTAATTACCAATAGATACGTGAAGATTAGCACTGAGATTTTTCTATTGCAGCATCATCTCATTTTAGTCCCAGTAAGGGTTGGCATCCCACAGCACAGCTGGCAGATGGAACCCCCGTGGGCCTCTCACTGCTGGTGGCAAAACTAGGGGGTAATTCTGAAGGCAGAGCATTGCATCTGTTACAGTGGCACAATGCATTTGTTTGTTTAGATCTTACGCTGCTATTTCGTTATTAAAACATCACACAGTGGAAGAACTATCAACAGGGTCTTTATTCTTAATATTATTTTCCGGCTTTAGAAGCAATTTTTCTTGAGCAACAGCAGGGTGCACAAAATATTTTTACGAGAGGACATTAAGATATGTAACAATATGAGAATTAATAACATTTTTTATTTCTTGAACTAGTGGAAAGCTGAAATTAAGTAAATATGCTCCCTTAAATTACTCTAGAATCACTGACCTAAGAAACGTCGGTAGAATTCCATAAAAAACACACAAACAAGTGTTCCAACTTACATGCAAAAGATTTAAACTTTTTTTTTAAGCAGAAGATTTATTAATTTGAATTTAATGAATTTAAATTTACATGAACTGAACTTTGAGGTTAAGTAGATGGGTCACAGTCTAATAAAAGGCTAATAATAATATTTCAAAATCTTAAAGTTCTGCCGTGAATACTCTAAGTTATGGTGGGATCAGGACCAGACCAGGGAGGAATACAGTTCAAATACCATCATGAAAAAAAATAATCCCAAACAATCTGCTACTGGAATTTTCAAAATCGAATAAAGAAATCATTTAACCCACTGAGAGGAAGATGTTCTTGAACTTCTAAATCTTTAGCTGTTTTAAAAGCAGCAGTGTGTTATAACCTCCACAGCAATGCCAAGTGTTACACGATCTATGTATCTGTCCACCCTTACAAATATTGACCCCACTGACCAAACCAGATTTGACAGCTTTCTAGACATCTCAAAAACAACTAAGATTTTAACTTTGTTGCATAAACAACAGACCAGGTAGAGGGCCAAGCCTATGTAATTGTTCTGAGTGTGCACCGCGCACAGCACAAGCTCACACTGGATCACACACAAGACAGAGCCCCCCTACAAAGTTCAGCAGCATTCTCATTTTCTTTAGCATCAACATCAGCCAGCCTCAAGACACAAATTCACCTAAAATAAGACTTCGTTAGTTCAAGTGCTAATGGCATTTCTTGATTTGTAAGTCTGAGGCTTCAGGCATTTTCTAGATGAGACACAGCAAAACTGACACACAGTTCTCGTAAGAACAAGAGGGGGACTGAATAATACAGTGAGTTGTGCATGAAACTATGCAGCTGAACCATCAACACTGCATTAAATCCTGAAAAACTCTGCATGTGTGACAACTGGCTGCTCTCATAACCTTTTGCCCACAAGAGGCTGTGAAAACAGGCAAAGAATGATAAACACATCCAGGAGGTATCTAGGAGATGCGATATAACCAGCAGGTCACAGATGTCACATTTTCAAATCAAGTATGAAAAAAAAACCCAAAAGCAATTAAAATTTGGGGAGTTTCAAAAGAAACAGTTGTCATTTCAACCCACAATGCATCAGAAAGGAGACATTCTGCCAGCTGAGGCATTTGGCAATCAGTGAAAGAACAAAAGCTCATGCACTGGGTCAAACAGGTGAGCATTGGATGGGTCTTCCAGCCCTTTCAACCAACCAACATTCCTGCACTCCACCCACTACTACTGACAATTAAAATATTGTCTAGTTGGAGAAATATGAAAGAAAGATGAAAACAGCAGTGACCACATGAATGCATTCTGCCAGTACACTCTCTCTGGTTTGCTGTGCTGGGCAGTGGTACTGTCCAGGATGGGCATTTTAAAAACTCTTTCCTTTCTATGTTAACACGGGCTTGATTTTATTTGTTTGAGCTCAGGATTAGAATTCCAAAATCCAGCTACATTTTTATACGGTTATTGGGGTTACATCAAGAACTAAAAACACTTAATTAATTAATACACTTAAACACACTGTGCAGAACTGACACCTGAAGCGAATCAATGAGAAGTGATGCCAGTGGGAAGTATCTGCCTTCAGCTCTCTCATTACAGGGGACAAGGACTCACAGCCTTCCAATAATTACTGGATTAGGAACCTAACAGCTTTCTGGTCACAGGTGATTTTCAGCTTTAAGACAGAGTTGAAGGCATCTTTATCTCATAACAAAGCACTGTCTGCACATAAAAAGGAATATCCAGAGAGTTTCAAGTCAACATCCACTTACTAATCCCTGGAGAATTTATCATTTTACTGCAAAAAGTAATTGGATTAAATATTTGAACAATGTTAGGATAGAGATAAAAGCCCAAAATTTCTCTGCTCCTCCTTTGTAAGCACCATCCCTCACCCATGCTGGCACTCATCCCACTGTCACACTCTCCACCCCTCTAAAAGCAGTTCAAACTAACGTGGTATCTCATGTTTTATGACAGGCGGAGTGAACTCAGCTACTTCACGGCAGCTCACACCCAGTGACTCGTTAAGGTATGAAAACAGCAGCACATGCCTGAACCCTGAGAATGAGCCAACCTTCAGAAGCATAAAATAGGTCATTATATTCGGCGGTGAGAGGCAGTGCTTCTTTCAGCCTCATCTGAAACAGCAGTTCTGCCCGGGCAGCACAAAAACCTTTTTGGGGTTATTTTTTTAAACCCATATTGATCTTGTGGTCCAAAAGACCTTCTAAAATTGGCACTAAAATAGGCTGGATTATCGTTTTTCCCATGTCATCCAGTAACAATCGCCCAGGGTTTTATCTTGCTAGCCTGTGCCAACGCAATTTTTCTAATGTCAGGTTTTGATTATTTCCTTTTAATTTCAGCTACTCAATCACTCCCACAACTTCTAATTATATACACAGACTTTTAATTTCCTTAGCACAGAGGGCTGTGCTTGCTGCCAGGACAATTCAAAAAGGAAACTACCTCTAAAATCTCTAAGTCTCGGGAAATAAAAAATCTGGAGTACAGCCAACCTCTCTGGGACAGTTGTATGCAATCTCAGGCCTCTTGAAGTGAGAGGAGTTTGTCATTACAAAGAGGGGAATTACTTCTCAATGTGTTTACTACTTTTTTTTTTTCTGTCACATCACAGATATCAAGCAGAAACTTGTCTGTTGTAAGATCTTTCTGGTGTCTCCAGGATGAGACATCCCCATTGTTCAACGTGAAAGATACATGCAGAAATATAAAATAAGGGAAGTTTTAGCCCAGCAATGAACTCATTATCTATCATTTTTAAACTGCCCTAAAGACCCTAGCTGTTATCAAATGCATTCCAATATTAGTGAACAGTTCCTAAAAGAAATGACAGGATTTGTGTCCCCTCTAGATGAAAGGGCACAAATGAAAGGACCTTGTCCCTTCAGGGAATAAATTTCTTTTGCTTAAGTCTCTCTTTCAGTTGGTCTAAACACTGGAATCTACAAAATCAGGCAACACTGTACAGCCCCTTTCTCTAGCACTGCAGAAAGCAGGGTGAGACCTAAATAAGCTCTCCTATGAATTTCTGAGATATCAAAAGCCCTTGTATCTGCCATCAAACGACACTGTGTGCACACTGACAATTTGCTGTACACTGTAAACTCAAGAAACAACTCTTGTTTAAACAACACCATTCCACAGTTTCTCTCACTGGCACACATTTCTCTTCTGATGGTCCGCCCTCGTGAATTAGTCTGTATGCAGACAAGTGGAACTTACACCACAGGTCATTTCCCATATTATTTACTTCTCCAAATATACCATGACTATCTTTGAATGACTTCAAATCTGCTATTTTAGCTAATAATACCAATACTAATTTATGTCTCTCGGCCCAGCCTCTTAATGGTTGAATGCTACGGATGAGACCTATGATTTTCTGAACTCAGCAAAGCCTCATTGCATTTTAAAACAACTTCATGGTAATAACAAAAGCATAGATGATCTGTCTGATTTAAATTTGGTCGTTTTATTACATAGCCCTACTCCTTATCCTGCAATATTTAGCGAATGTGTTGCTCTCTTCTTCATATCACTCACGATTTCAGAGACTTTTATCAAAATGTGTTTGAAAAAGAGGTGAACAACAAAGTCCAGATATTCAGAAGCTGTTTCATACACCTTGTTACCATTCACTGTGCCTCTTTGACATGGAGTTTACCTTGGATTTATATACTGATAGAGTGATATTACCTGCTTTTCTTCTCTTGTCTTTTCATCGCAGGAATCAAAATATCAAACCCACCTTTCACAATGATTCTCATTCACTTTGCCACTGTTTGTCATTTCCTCCCTATATGACACGTGACTCTCTCCTCGCTCTCAGTTCAAATTGATTGACCCTCTGAGGTCTGTGTGTCACCACTCCCTGCACACGAGTACAACACACAGTGGTCATCACCCACAGCAATCACGAGGGCCAGGATGTCCAGAGCCGATCACAGTCGTGCCGGGAAGCTTCGGATGGGACACAAAGGCAAGAGCAGCAGAATTCTGTTTCCTGCAGATCACTCCTGCTGCCCTTCATCAGTTAGAGTCCTACAGGCATGCTTGCATTATTAATAGTTTCTTGTTATGTTTTTGCAAGTTTCCATTAATTCTTATGAGAAAAGATTCATTTTTGGCAGCAAACATCAGGGCTTTTGAAAGGTACTTTGCTATATCAATTTTTGATATAATGGATGGCAAGACACACAAGAGTGCCTGAGAGCACTCTAGAGGTAAGGAAAAGTGTTTATTGATATTATTTTCCTCCAGATTATCATGCTTTCAGGGGCCACGTATCTCCCTTTGAAGCAGATAGAAGAATTCAAGGGAGTATTTCCTGCTCCTGTGAAAGAATTGTAGGTTATTTCAGGGGTCATCAGCCAGCACGCTGCCCCCACGTCACAGGCACTGGTGAGACACTCGTACACTGACGCTCGTAGTGCTCCGCTCTAAGTGTTAGCCACAATATTAAAAATGCTACTCCTCCTGTTGTAATTGTACTGGAAGAGGGTGGTTTAGGAAACATTTGAAGAGGCAGCCAAACACAGAGTCTACAAATAGCAGAACAGCACAGGGCATTTTGCACAACAGGATATCGCTGGGGGCCCATCCAGCTCGACGTAAAATTCAATTTGTACATTCACGTCTTTACATCACGGGATGAGACGGCAACTTTTGACAAATGTCACTTTTCTCATACTGAAAATTATACATACACATCTTGCATCAACATTTCGTCCTTGACCTTCAACAAACACGTTCATACTAAAATAAACTTTTCTAAAAAAGATGGGAAAAATATGGCGGGAAAAAAAAAGTGACAATTTTAAACCACTGCTGTGGGGATGCCTTGCAGGAAGTGATGGTGATGGACAAAGCAATGGCTCATTAAACCCCTGCAGTGCCCTGTCCTGCATATCTCCTGATGTCAGGTTACATGATATTTTAAGATACTACACAACTGCCATTCCCTCTGAGCAGGTTCTTAACATTTGCAGAATGGTAAAACACAACATAACCTGGTTGAGGTCTAAATTTTGTCACCAGTCGTCGTTCTCTCACTGTTGGTTCAGAAATTGTTTTGATTAAGGAATTAAAAGGATAAGAAAAATACGGAGAGTAAAAAGAAAAGTCAAGGAAAATTTTTTTCTCTTCATTTGTCTTGCTTCTGGTTTGCTTCTTTATATGCAGGAGACCTTTCAGAGCTACAATGTTCCTTCAAGATTCCACTGAAAGTCAAAAAAACTCAAAATTCATGATGTGATTAGCTATTAATCCTGGCAAACCTCTGCCCATTAATTTACTTGCCCTTTGCCTTGTGGAAATTATTTTTTAATTAAAGACTCAATTAAAAATATTTTCTGGGAAATAAGGGTGGGGGGTTTAATTTCTTTTTTCAAGTAATTTCTTATTTAATGTAGAAGGAGGAGAACTCTGAAATAGGTTAGGAAATAAATACTGGCAGAGAGAGTCTAGAGCAAGAACAAAAGAAGCTGAGAGAAGTTGACCAGGACAGAAAAACATATTTTGAAAGTACAAGAGAAAGAAGTATTAATTAATCAAATCATCTGCACACAGAATCAATCTGATTTTCTAATATTTCCAGATGATGCATCATGGGACAAGATTCTTTTCCCAATAGCAACAAGACACTGAGTTACAGATGAAATACAGGCAGAGATATGGCTAGTGCTACAGTTTTTAGCCCCCCAAAAATAGATTTGTATCGTAAGGACAGACAGAACACAAGTATTTTACACAGGAATATGCAGACATTTAAAAAATAAGTCAGCTGTACTCACTAGAGCTGGTCCTGTATCCTTAACCCCCCTACAGATGCATTCTTGAAGCATTCAGCTGCTAAATACTTGGAATAATAATGCACTACTTTCTGCAATGATAATGTAAAGAGACAAAGAGGAAAAAATAGCTAAAATTCCAAAGTGTTAAAGCCAAAAATGTTATTTATGCACATATATCATATAACATGTCCATTATTACTTTTACATCCCAGGTAAATCTGTAGGAGGAATACAAACATCCGTCTATTGCAGGGCATACAGTAGCAAGACTTTTTAGAACTACTGAGACCTACATTTTGTAACAGAAACAATCTGATAATGATCTAGTCCCTGTTCTCTCTCTGTTGCTCAACTTCCAGAAAACTTTCTGCTTAAATCCTCCATCATACCACCATCGCTTCTGGATCCAATTTTCTGTAAGTTCTCTGTAAATGCTAAAATATAACGTAATTGGAGTACCATCATGGGAAATCTACTCCAATTATACTCTTCAAGATTGCAGATTTTTACATCCTCCTATTTTGATTTTTTTTTTTTATCCAGTTGATGATCAAACGTAACTTGGAACTGAGCCTCCAGTGGGCAATGGACATTTATGTATATTTGCATCCTTGAGGAAAAGGTATCAGCTGCAAATTCAAAATAAGATCCAGAACTGGAGAATCAGTAAATATCCTAGAAAACACTGTTACCCAATGTAACAGGTATTAGGAATTAATCTATCAACAGCTCTGATGCCTTCCATGAAGTTCTGACGGATATTCACAAACATGATGAACTTCCTGACAGAGCCTGGGTTTCTGTAGCATTTGCTGCGTCCAGTTTCACTCGTCTCTCTGGGTTCAAATCCTTAAGCACACATTCACAGGCACCCCCAGCATCTCTTCAATCTCCTGTTTGGAGGACACCACCATCCAAATATCCACACACTTGTTTTGGGAGAAGCTCATATTCTGTGACATATCTTCAGCGGTGATTTCATCGTGCACTTCTTTAGCTCGTTGTTTGCCCCTCACAACGAAGCCAGTGAAAGCTCAGACCCTGAGATCTTACACATACTCCCAATTTTCTTGGTGCAAACAAAAGAAAAGAAGTGCAGCTGATGGGAACCCAACAACACGTGAACAAAATCCCTTTTCCACTGTGCAGGCAACATCAGGATACTCAGGTTACAAACCAGCCCAAAAGCTTTCTTATGATATTTAGGCTTGTAAAATCCACTCTCCTCTCCAAAACCCACTGGGAAAAAAACCCATCTCTCCTTTACAACCTCAGAATCTGCTTTGCTGGTTTAGTGAATCCATACAATTTTCCCTCCCTGCTCAAATGATCTGCTGCTTAATTACAAGCTCATCTGAAAGGATCAATATCTCTTGGCAGTAAACAACTCGTCGTCCTAACCTTCCTTCGTCTGGTTCAGGCAAACTCCAGTCAGTTTTTGATCACTGCTCCTCACAGGCACCCTCTCTCAATAGGTCCTTGATTTCCAGGACCAAAGACACACATTTCAATGAAAAAGAAAAGGGAAAAGGAAAAAGGAGACAGAAGTAAAACAGCTTTTAAGGTCTCAAAAGACAACCACAGACACACTAAAACTTCATGGTCTTAGTCTCTGAAAGAAATAAGTCTCCATTTGTGAAATGGTACTGAAATTACATTTAAAGCCTAAAGGATGGAGAGATACAGTACATAAAAAGTTACTTTATCCTTATGGTCTCCTTTTGCCAAATCACTGATTTTCTGTGACAGCAACAACAGAAAAGAGTAAATGAAACATTAAATTCCCATTTAAATCAGATAATCAGATAAATTTTGCTCATTTTGCTCATTGCTGAATAAATCCTGTTTCAATCTCTGCTTCTGCCATATCAAGCAAAACAAAAGGACAGACCACCAGAAAGCTCAAACACAACACACGCTGTAAAATGAATTGTTTCAATCACAGTGTCAACATCTGCACAAATAATTAGCCAGAAAAAAAAGTATTTAAAACACAGGCATACACTAAATATAAACAAATTATAAACTTAATTATAGCCAAGGTTGTCCCTCCTCCAGTGGCTTCACTCATATTTAAGTTCAAAAAACGGCTCACCAGGAATGAACTATCGCCCACAAAAGTTGTTCTGGAATTTAGTGGCTGTGCATTCAGGTTAAATGCCAGTCCAGTCCTGGCAGCCACACTGGCCCTCAGCAGATTCAGAGGGAAAAGAGAAGCCTGCAAGTCAGAGAAGTTTTAAGGGATCTTCCTGGTCTTGCAGATTAGAACTGAATTTGGAAACAGTGAGAGACCGAAAGGGAGGATAAAAGCAGGTGGCTCATGAACAAGCTTTGTCACATTGTTTTGCCAATATATTTCCAGCTTGATTTGTCACACTTCTGTTACTTTTCTATTATCCATTACTTGAACAGACTGCATATTTGATGAAGACATTCAGGAATAATTTCTTGCACACAAAAATGTCAAGTAAGAACAAAATAATGAGCAATTTCATTTTAATTTATGACCTTAACTAGGATTTGAATCTTGATAAAAAGGAGAGGAACAACCTCCTGACTGCCTGAATTACGACTTCCCTGCATTGTGATTCTAGTCTTACGTAGAACACAGTCAATGTTATTTATGTCTGAAATGCAACTAAAAAGAATTGGCTGTATCAACTGAAACTTCCTCCCTCATAAGACAATGAGGAAGCAATGACGAATGACAACAAGAAATGCCTGCAACCCCTTGCTGTGGCATCTAGCACATCAAAAAAAAAGCCATTTTCCACCACAAACATGTACAGAGATCTGCCAGGTAAATATTTGGAAACTGAAAGGCTGGTATTGCCAGCAGATTGAAGCATGGCACTCTCCCATCCTAAATTTCTTCAGGGTGCATTCCTTCTGCCCACACTTTGATTGCAAAGACAGAAAAATAAAAACAAAGCAAAGTAACGCTGTTTTCAGATGATAAACCATCTGGTAAAATGCCTACAATAATTACCCTGTTTCCTTTAGAGATAACTTTCCATATGTTGGTAACTAGCTGTATTTTCTTGTCCCACAATACATTCAGCTTGGAACTGAAAATGCACTTTGAGTGCTGAAATTAGACTTACAGTCACAATTTAGGATATACCCTACTGCAACTGTGCTTGTTCTTCTATTTAAAGAAAATTATGCCTGCTGATTTACTATGGCTCTTCCTCACCCACCCTTATTAGATTTCAAATTGCAATGATCTTGCAAAACAAACCACAATTATACTGGGCTTGGGTTTTCATTCTTTTTCTCTTTCTTTTTTTTTTCTTTTTTTTTTTTGAATAAAAGCTACCACATCTGTTTCACCTACTTATCTGCTCTGCTTATTATAGAATTATTTCCAAAAATAAATTTGTCTTTTTATCTCCATCCCAGTGGACACATTCTGTATCCTCATCAGTCCTCCTATGGACAAGATTTACTACCCCAGCTCAGCAAACCCAGCGCACTGAACATTTTTTACACTCATCTTCTAAATCCCAAAGAACGCTTCAACCTTCTCTTCTTGTAATTTTTATTTCTCATGAAGAGCTCTTGCCAAAAAATGCATATTACTCCATATTACATACGATTACACCCCACGAACTACACAATTTATCCTTTGCATGGTTCTATTAGACACAATTATTAGCTTGTCTGCATTTTCCAGCTATATCAAACTCACCCAGCAAAATGTATCCCTTCTGTTTACAAACCCCATCCAACTAGCAGCAAATATTTTTATATTGAACAAAAATTGAACTAAAGCTGCCAGTTAAAAGCTGTAAAAAACAATCAAGCTCTGAGACAGAATAAGCTATTAATTGACAAAGCAAGTGGTGTACCAAGGCGCTTAATGGTGTGACAAGGTGGCAGAGTTTGTTCTTTAAGAAATATTGACACCCTGCAGCTGAAGGAATGCAGGACACCTGCATTGTTAACATCCAAGCACACACACAACTACATGACAGAAATTCTCTTGATTTAGCATCAAGTCTTCTCTCCATAATTTGTCACACTATGACAAGTTCCACCCCACAGCAGCTGGCAGGACAGAAATGACCTAACAGTGCAAACAGCCCCGAGGCTGGGGAAAGAAATCCTAGTAAATACACCTCACAGTCTTTAAATACAGTATCAGTCTCCCCAAATTGACGTGAAGAAGTCAACACACCTGGTAAACCCCGGAATCACAGACATTTTAAATGTATCGGTTTGCACACTACTTAATACTGCAGATTCCCTGATTTCTGCAGAGAAAAGCTGAACCAAGCAGGACATCAGCCTTCATTTTCCTCACAATCAATATTTACCCCCAAGCCAAAAGCCAAGCACCAGACAGTGTGCACTGGCATCGTGAAATTGCTTTAGGGGTGGAAGGGCTGGGAGTAAATAAACTGAAGGACAACGATTAAGGTTGTTTTAAAAAAAAAAAAAACACGTGAGAGGAAAAGCAAGATTTGAAAGAGAAACAGTTAAATTATAGAAAAATAGCCTATGTGAGATCCATGGTGCAACGGCCCCTCTACTTTTATAAATATAAAAGAATTCCTCTTTCTATACACAGCATTCAAAAAAGATCCCCTCAGCCTGAAACAGTCGGAAATGGGCCACATTTCTGTGATTTAGTGTCAGTCCATCCTATAAAGGTTCTTGTAGACTTACAGTGGAAATCTGCTTAACTGTTCTAGAAACGTGTCTTCATCTTTATGCAAGAAAAGGGGGGAAAAACAAGTGGTGAATCACATCAGATATGTCAGATACGGTCTCTCTGCTACTCCAGGGGCAGGAGTGGATGAGATGTTTCTGTCTTACACTTGGTCTTTCACTGCATCAGCTCCACTCATTGCTCCCTTTCTTACCTTGCTGCATTCACCCTCCCTTCCCACCTTGATCAAACAGGAGAGCATCACATCTCACTGCAGTGCCTGTTCAGCTAAACAGGAACTTATTCCTCTCACAGTCCTCTGGCATCAACGGAACACATTAACACGTGCCTTGGTAATCAGGGAACGTGCCACTCTCAAGCAAAGGCTTCTGTAAATCATTCTGGAGATCAGAAATCTTCATTTCAAACCAATTCCACTGCAGCCCACAACTCTGGTCCTATTTTAGCCAAAAGCTCCCCACTCAAAGGTAAATTCTTACAGTATGTCTTTGGGTGCTTCTCTGTGCACTTGCTATGACTCCACTACTACATATTGACAGATTTTGTCTGTGTATGGCAACATTTAGGCACAATTTTAGTTTGCTCCTTGAAATGCAAGGCTTGTATTTACAATTGCCTTTCGAAGAAAATGCAGCCCAAATTTTCGAGGCACTTCTTAGACACAAGATGGAACAGCAGCAAATGCCACTCTGGTTAAGAGAACTTCAGACATAAAGCAAAAAAAACCTTTGTTGTGGATTGGGTTTTTTTCTATCTGTTCCTAAAAAATATTTCAGTTTAAAATACTTTCAAATCTCCTTTTTTTTTTTTTTTAATTCAGAGACCCTTTATCTTTCAAGACATAGAAAATTATAGATTTTTTTTTTATATTAACTTCTTTATACATAGAAGTAAATTTAAAATTTGTTCCACTTCCTGTGAAGATACATTAACTTTCTGAGAAGGGTAAGCCAGAAGTCATACATAGCTTTGGAGGTGACCACACATTCTTAAATTACAGGTATAAGCAAAGCAAAGACCTCACAGTGGGCCTGTGCATCCAATATTTACATCCCAAACTTGATATTCATCATCACACATTTCCATC
>JAYRBT010000010.1:15259070-15276320 GCA_036023395.1 Myiotriccus ornatus | reverse complement strand
ATACTAAAGATTCCTAAAAACTATAAAAAATTATAAAAGTTGTTATATGTTTTTTCTTATGAATTCTCCAATAGACCCAAATTTGAATTCTCCCATCAATCCAAACCCATGTGTCATCCATATGGTGATGGTAAAAATCAAGGATCAAAAAATTAATCTAAACTTGCTTGTTTACATCCTAATAATAAAATTATTTCTCTTTTCACTACAGCATACAATTTTATCTATCCAGCTGCTGCTACTTTATGCAAAGTAAATATCCACTGTTTCCTTCAGAGTAAGAAAAAAAAGTGTGCCATCCAAATTATCCAGATTTCAATGCAAAACAATGCTCACTGGTCCTAAAATATTAGGTAAGAAACAAAAATCATCTAAAAGGCAGGTTTTGGTCAGACCAAAGTTTATTTTCAATGTAAGTTCTCAAGGAGATTGGTAAGACAAAGTAGGGAGGTTTTTTTGTTTGGCTGTGGGTCTTTTCCTTTCCTTTAACTACAGAATAATTAAGGGTAATAACTACTTACATTTTACTGAACCAAATACAGGCTAGTCCCGACTTTGATATATTTGGATTCCATTTCTCCATAATGCCAGATTCCCCATTTCTATTCAAATTACAACCCATAATTGAAAATTCATTATCTATTGAATCTTATGTGTAGGACCATTTACTTTTTAATGAAACCAAAACAAAACACCATAGCAGAAAATGTTCCCTAGCTCCCAAGCATACCTTCCTTAAACTTCCATTTTTAATTAAAAATATGATATTAAAGTCAGCTCTAATGTAACTTGCAAGATCTAAAACCCCATCCAAATACCTTGTTAAAAAGTTATTAAAAACATTTGTTACTACCTCATTAACTTTGGGCTTGTCAAACATGTCTATTAAAGAACATTAAAATTTAATGCCATGCCTATCTATTAAAAAACAGGAAAAAAAGAGAGGAATGAAAGAACAACACATCATTACTAAAAGCCTGAAGCAATCAAGGCAGCGATAGCCATTCAGAGCTGCAAAACAAAACCAAAAAAAATGCTAATTTTACTACCTCAATAACATTGAGGCATCTTTTACAAGGAGGAGAGTCTACTTTGGAGGGCAGAAAGAGATGAGTGAAATAATACACTTCTAGAATTACTGGAAGTGTCATCATTAATATGATATTAAGCAAGGAGTGTTTCTTAATATTTTTTATTTTCTATCTAAAATGGTGCAAGATTTAGAAGTATTATTAAGGTGGATAAGCGAATCAGAAATAAACTGAGCCTAATGAGGAATTACCCCTAAACACCATCTTAGATATAGAAGAAGCAGAACCTTAAAAATCATTCAAAGTAGGAAACATCAGAAGTGACACCACACTGGCACGGAAGAAAAGAGACATCAAGGTAGAAGAACACATTTCAGAACTAGAAAAAACTTAAGACTAGGTTTCAAAATCAGAAAATTGGCTGTCCTGTAATTCAGGAGAAAAGAAATCCTGTTTGCTGTTTTTAGCACAATGCTGTTCCCAAGAGATGTAAACCCTTTAGACTTAATTCCTTACATGCAAACCTGTGTCACGTGAAATGCAATAGGAACTCCATATTGCAATGGAATCAAAATTGTGTCACTGCACTTGCTGCTGACAATTCCATTTACTTTTTTTTTACCATACAAAACTCTACACAATTTTCCCTTTCTTTCTTTAGTTCAAGAGACGATCAGGTTGAATGGAAGGTTGAAAACAACTCACTCTGCACAGCGTCAAGCACATGCCAAAAATTCCTGTTGTTGTTGAAATCGGCAGATTGAAGATTAAACGGCTAAACAGGTGAAATCTCAATCATTCGCATATTTGTAAAACTAAAGTAATATTTTCTTCTACTGTCCCATTTTTACAATTAAAGAGACTTGGCAAAAACACTTTTTTCCTCTTACTCACAGATAAGTTAGAAAACCTCCAGGTCTAACTGCGTATTTCCCAATTTGACAAACCTTTTTCCATTTCACTTTCACATACGAAGTGGCAATAAATTTGCTTTGCTGACTGTGCACATCCCCACCAGCTGTAAAACACAAGCAATGTGGTGAGGATACTTCGGAAGGCTGGAAGGAAGAGATGCAGATGGCGTTGCAACGGGATGAGAACTCGTGCTACAGAGATGAAAATGCTTCCTTGTTCCTCTCCAGATTTTACAACAAAACTGCACAAACAGACTTCACACTGACAGTGTGAATTAACTGCTTTGCATGTGCACTGGTTAACGCGTGAATGCCTGGAACAATTAAGACCCAGAGGTGCTGATTAGTTTCCACTCTTAGAAGCCAAGAAAATCTACTGAAATAAAGCACTGAGTCTCAACTGCAGTTTGAAATCATTCCATTTGTCTTCTGAAGAAAACAAAGCACATACGAGGTGTCCACGATCCTGGGCTTTAATACACAAACAAGGTATCACTTTTATACTATTCCACTACCAATATGAAACTCGTGCTTTTTGGAGCACATTTTAAGACTGCAAGAACAGTTACTTTATGGATGGCTCTATAACCAGAGCATTTATAAGGAATTCTTCCGAAAGATGGATTACAACTGAGAAAGTTTATTTCATTCTTTAAAAAAAGAAAAAAAATCAACTAAGCATTCAACCATTCAGTTAAGACAGCACTAATAACTTGTCTTCTGCTCATTTTTCTTTGGGCAAGAAGATACAGTGTCCATTATTTATGTGTCCAGTGCTGGAGTATTTCCTTGGAGAAATCAAGTTGGTTTTGTCACTTTTTTATCGTCATATGCATCTATTTCCCACAACAAAAAAAATACTTTTGCTTTCAGAATTACACATAGGTGCAAAATGCGAATGTGGGTAAAATAATATAGTTTTTACAGGAATAAGATGATTCTGCATTCCTAACAATCAGAGTTCAATTATGGTTCAAGATAAACTGAACAATGCTTATCATCCAGTGCTTTTACAGTGTAATGCACCAACAATTTTATATAATAAATTATATATAATATGAAAGAAATCATTTAGATTTTATAAGCCATATAAACAGGTTACAACAAATCCAAAACCTTTTGTTACCAAGGTCAACCCATTATACCCACACAAATTTCTTCATCAAAATTAGTTACATCTTACATCCACATATTTTGGTTCCTAAATTTTGCGTATTTTGGTTGAAAGTTACGAGGCATTTCTCATTTGTTATGAATAAACAAACGCTTTGTGAACCTATACAGGATCTTCCAAGGCCCATTCAAAATTCTTTTTCTAAGGCAACTCCACAATCCAGACACTTGCAATGAGTTAAACTGCGGAGGAATGGAAATTTGAACAAGATCTACCTTTTCCAGAGGCACTGTGTGTCTGATCTACCAACCACGAAGCTGCTGGAGCAGTCATGCACCAAGCCTGACTTCTTTCAGCTGATGCACACGTGACCTGTAAGGAGATTCTCCTGGAGAAGGCTCAAGCTCTGCAGCAGACCAAGTCACAGAAGTCAACCGTGGCATGGGAGCCAGAGAGGCAAGAAGAAATGCACAGAAATATTAATTTTTATTTCCAACACTGTTTG
Organism: Myiotriccus ornatus; assembly: GCA_036023395.1. Lineage (NCBI taxonomy): Eukaryota > Metazoa > Chordata > Aves > Passeriformes > Tyrannidae > Myiotriccus > Myiotriccus ornatus. The sequence continues at coordinate 15,272,756 of JAYRBT010000010.1, read as the reverse complement.
TAAATAAATAATTATTTATACATGAATTATTTGTAAAGGGAAAATTTCTCGAACTTCAACGAAGTCCGGGTAAAGGGGATTTGCTGACATTCAAATATTGACTTGCAATTTGTAGGCAATCAGCTGGGAAAAACCTGGATGTGCATCAAACTTTACAGCAGCTGACCTGGCAGCCAGGGAACAATGAGCAGAAAAAGATTTCTGCATCTGGAGGTTACTGTAATTAGTAAAGAGCATTCTGTGAAATCTCCTAAGACACAAAATTAGAACTGGCTCATATTCATATAAATTAAGAGGAATTTCATGTGGCCAATTTGATGACTACATTCAGCTTTCAGTCGTTAGCAGATTTTTCAGGGTGGAAAATGAGCAGACTACAGATGGGGAAAACACTGGAGCTGGCTCAGCAGGGTTAATTGTGGTACAATGCTGCATCACTCGTCAGCTGCAGTGCCTCAGCACCGCACTCCAGGGCCGGGGTAATTGTGCACCGAGCTGGCAGGGAGTCAGGAGCTTTGTGAGCTCCTGATCAGCATTAACCACTCTAAATAAAGCTCAGCTCCACGCAGGCAAATGTAGGTGACTCCACGTGATCCTTCTGAGCACCCTGGAGCTTTCTCCAGGATGCCATTTCCCCAACAACAGATAACGGAAGGGACTAGTAGCAGAAGGAAGATTTTGTCCAAAGACGTCCCACCCCAGTTTCAGCCCTTCTGCACAAACTTCCCAAAAACACGGGCAAGGAAAGGAGGAGATCAGTAGAAGAAAGAAGACCTTTGTATTGCCCCAGGTGCACGAACAAAAACCTGCAATAAAGTAAAAAAACAGAAAGTGCATTTGGTGTTCTTGTGACTATAGAGGGAAAATGCTTCATTACAATTAGAAGAGTTTTAACTGTCACTGAGCACTCCAGAAGGTTACAGTCCACACAAGGGAACACTTCCAGGGACACAGAACCACTCCACAAAAATTAAGGCAAACTAAATAAACAATTCACTAAAATAACATCCTGTTACATGGTAAAGTGGGAAAACTAAAAGGGAGACCAAATTAAGACCTTGGTACAACTAAATATAGGAGCAAAATCCTCAAGATTGCTGGGCAATTTACTAAAAGACTTCTAGGAATAAATCCGATATGGACTATAACGAAAGTAAATTGGTATCAGCAGGTAAAAAACCGCATTTCCTACCAGCTCTGAAGAACCTCTATGAGCTCTAAAAGGTCACCATATTGTTAGATTTGAAATGAAAAGTACCAGTCCATTTTGCTGTCTGAAGGTCTACATTTTTCTCATAAGATCAAGAGATTTCCAAAGTGAGGTGTGAATGGGAACAAATCTTCTTCCAACATTAGAGAGCTGAAGAAACTTTTGATGCTGAAGAAAAATTTGAGGAAATTTCTAGGGGCAGATTATAAGCCAAGCCTTGCAATACCAAGTTTCTGAACTTTTAGATCAAAAAAAAGAATGTTAACAGATCAGGCAGGAGACAAGGAAGAGCAAGGAGTGCGGGGGCAGGATTTTTTCCCTATGTCTATTAATTATTTGTAGCCAGAACTATTTTATATGAACAGACCAATAACGTGTTCTTGCAGCTATTAATCACTGTTGCAGTCGATTGAACCAATCCACAGAATTCAGCTGAATGCAATGGAAACAGTCTTTAATGAGGAATTTAAATATGCCTGCAAACACATTCTTCTTTCTTTCTTCCTTCATCCATCTTGAGTCATATCAAACCTTTTATCTTCACATAGAATCCAACATAGAACTCACTCGATAGCAACACACAACGAAAGCACTGAAAATTAAAATTAAATAAATAAAATTAAACAATAACTGAAGCTGCACTATCACAAGTATAGAAGAATAAGGAAGTCACTATTTAGTTGAAATAGAGCAAGAAGATGAATTGCAACACTAGTAAGAGTTCTTTTGTATATTCCGATTCCTACCTTGATGCCAAAAATTACTTATTATTTCTATCCTGGTGAAATCCTCTGCCAGATGTCTGACCATGTCTGCTCCTGTATTCTAGAGCAATGCTGTTCTAAGATGAAGCAGAACTCAGGAATCCATACAGATGACTAAAAATAATTTGGGTTGCTGTTATCCAAACGAACAATGATACGTAACATATAATAGGGTATAGAGCATATAATAGGACTAGAGAAACTCGTAATCCTTTCCTACCTGTGAGAGGGCTAAAGACACCTGTACCACTGTGCAGCATCATTAATGCATTTATTCAGGCCTGGAACACAGGCAGGGGCTGAAGAAAAGCCAACAGTCCAATTCTCTGAGGTATATGATGTGAGTTCACCTAGCTGAGACAGAAAATTCAAAGCAACTCTCAGTTAGACCCAAAGAGCTGTCAGTACTGCAGTGAAAAACCCACAATGCCACTGAAATGCAAGTCAAGCAAGAAAAGAAGCTATCAGACCTGTTCAGCATCTAAATCCCCTTTGTCTAAGAAGAAAACAAAAACTGTTTGGGGAAGCTGACTTTATTTATGTGACTCAGTTAAAAGACAGCAACAGAAGCTACAGAAATTACATTTCTGCAACTACAGTGCAAAAAAATCTTAGGCCTTGAACAGATGCCTAAACATCAAACGAGCTGGGAATCGAACAGATGTTACTCTGATAAAGGTAGAGGAAAACCAGGAAAGGATAAGTAGAAATTATTGCAAATAGATTGCCTTCTAATGGTCGTTTGATGTATCTAGTCCCTCATCCAGCTCGTGTCCCCAAAGTCATTCCAAACACTGGGAAGGTCAAAGGCAAGGGCTTTGTGGTTCAGGAGCAGCAGTGCTGTAGATGTGGGGGTCAGAGCAGGACCCCAGTCCAGTCCTTCCTTCCCAAACCAGCCAGCACAGCAGTGCACACTGCCCTTGGTCAGGGCATATTTTGCACATTAAATCACAATAAATGCACAGAAAGACACGAGTGCTCTGTGATTAAACCAGAATATCTGGATTTCCTCATTCTGTTATGAATATCTATGGTAAATATTTCAGCTTATGTGTTATACAAACTTAACATTCAATCCCAAAAGTTCAACTTCTTTTTTCCCTGATTTTTGCCTGTATTTGATGTCTTAAGTAAAGAAGTGCAAACACACAACATGATATTCCATATTTGTCTTCATCCCACTTACTTCATGAGGTTTAAGCAACTATAAATTACTTACTATTCTACTCATTCCACAATTCAGAGACTGTAACCAAATTACTTTCTGCTCATTCCTACATTAACTTTGGTTTCCTCTGGGTTTGACATGATTGCCTTTAGAATGAAAGCAAATTCTTCTGAAATGAAGGATACAAGTTTCATCAGCTTAACCTGATCAGCAATCAACCACAGACCTTTACAATTCCCTTCAAAAACAGAGAACCTCACCTGTGGTATTTTAAAAAGACAGAAAAATAAACCATGCAGATCAACAATTGATACTCCAAAGTTTTACAGCTATCTCCAAAATTAGATTAGATAATGGCAAAGTTCACATCTAAATCAATATATCATTAAACACTCAGGAACCTTTCCCACTAGACACCACAACTGGCAGAAATCTCTGGCTGAACACAGGGGTCATCAGAAAACGACAGCTCGTTGATTAAAATGAGTTTTGTGCCTGCACCTCTGATCAGAAGAGGCCAACTCACAGATGTGTTTCGGATGGAAAGTCTCTCTCCCTGCCTCAGCACTGCTGCTCTGCTCCAAGATCAGCGAACTCTGCACCCCGAAGCCCTGAGCTGCAGCCCCGCTCAGAGTCAGAGAAGAGAATTTCAAAGCCATAAGAATGCCAGGGTCACTCAAAACTTTCAAGACCTCTCAGCTCAGCCCTGTCCTTCTCACTGTCAAGACGCTTGGAAGAGCTTCCAGCAGGCAGCAGCTCTCAGAGCTCAGCAGCTGCTTGCACTAAAGGCCCCACCTCCAAGTGGGGTATACTTTCCCACTGCGGGCAAGGAGCTTAGAAAAAACTGAGAATACGGACTAGAACTGGATGCAAGGATATTTTGGGAAAGGAAAATGTCCTCAGAACCAGAAATCCCAAGTCGGAAGATGCCGCGGTACCGATTACAAAGTGAAAAGCAGAAATTTCTGTCATGCAGAAATCAGCCAAGGTGCTCCACTTGTGTTTGCTGGATGTCACCTGACAAGGTTTGCCAACACAGCTGTCATTCCAGAGCACCCTTCAACTGATTGTCTCCTTTAAACATAAAATATGGTTCAATCACTCACTAATACGTTACACTGACAGAAAATCCTCCGTGTTCCTAAATCAAATACAGAGAAGTTTGGGGCCAATACCCTGGTTTGCTACCACTACAGGACTTGATAATCAGAGGGCAAACCTGTAACTGATAAATCTATCACGCTGTTCTTAAGCAGGCCTTTGTGAAAAGGCAGAATTACTGTAACTGTTAATCCTTCCCTTCCCCCTCACCTGCAGGAAGAGTTAAAGCTGGATGTTGCAGGGGAACCGTTTAATCGGGGAGGAGGGTGTTTTGGAAGCAAGTGGCACAGCTGACCTTGCTCCTCCATTCTTCCACCTTAGAGAATTTCTTGGCTATATTTCAAGAAGCCAAAGCTCAAAATAGTGAAATAACTAGTTCCAAATTTATATTTGTTATTCTTATAGACAAAGAACTGACTATGAGTTTACTTCACCTTTAAGTGGTATCCCAGTGGAGTCCTAAGCAGCCCTCTAAAGATGCTCCACATTTTCAGCATGCTCTGTACAAGCCAGGTCCCCACACACCCTCAGAAAGATTATCAAGAACTTCTACAACATCCACCCGGTACCTTTCCATTACTTTTAAGAGGAAATAGTTAGAAAAAATTTTAACATTAGAGTCTATTACAGTTATGTAAATTAAGTCAATCTGTCCTTCCCTCAATTAAACATGTTAATTTCCCAGGGGACTCAGCACCATTTTCTTCGGCTGTCACGTATGCCATCAGCACACGGCGCGCTGTATAGCCTTAAAAAGAATTAATCAAGAAGCTGATCTCACAGACCTTCCCTGTGTCAGTAAACCTCACCTAACCCAACTCTCTGGAATTCAAAGACGTTCTCCAACATGCAAGTTTCTCAGATCCTTACATGCAAGAACACAGCCTTGGTGTTACACAGTGACAACAAATGCCAGAAAACGACTCTCTCGCCACCGGACAGTAGAATTAGGAATCTCAACACAAAAAGGCATTAATCTCATAAATTATTAGACTTTTCTATGGCCTTCTTCCTTCTGTTAAACTTTCAGTTTGCCTGAAAACTGCTGAATTTGCCTGAATATTGGACTACAACAGAAAGACAAGTATACAATCAATCACAGGTTATTGATAGACTGCTGGGTGTGTATGAAACCTAAGAAATTTGGGTTGGCTTGCCATTACAGAGGTTCATTCATTAGTTTGATTTTGATAAAACATATTAAACAATTTGCCTATTTCTTCAGCAGAAGAAACCGTACATCTGATAAACCTTTAAAACACATATACAAATAAAATCTGTATTAATTTTTACAGATTTGCAAATTCAAAGCACAAATCATTAGGGCTGAATAAGAAACATAAGAATTGTCATGTAGATCGTGGTGATAGTGACTGTTCTTGTTGACAAACACAGGTAACAAATACTTCAAAAGGAGATCACACCAATTTACCAAGTTTGGAAAATTACAAAATATTGTTTGTATATTTTCCTTAGCCACGTTATTTGATTAACAGCTGATGCCCAGAAGAATTTAACTGTCTGATTTGTGTTGATATTTTAAAGGACTGTCCTTGTCACAAGATTACCTTCAGGCTCTTCTTATTTGTCTCTGTATCAAAGTGAACAAGTGGTCCCCCCAGGTTATTCACATCTTCCCAGATCTATAATCTGCTAATCTTTCTCGGGGTGGTATCTATTTCTGCTCTCTCTATCTTGTAACCAAAGTTGCCTGAACTTGACTTCAGGGGACCAAGTACTCTTCATTCAGGGAAGGGACCAGCATTGGACAACAGCTTCTGTTCTCCTGTGGCATTACCTGCACATCTTTAAACTGCACTTTGAGCACTCAGGCTCAGGGAGGATTATACCCCACTAACACGTGTGGCTCTTCCTCCCAGGGAATCAGGGGATATTTAGAATGTGCTTGACTGAAGCTGCTCCTTCTCTTGCACGTCTGTCAACACCAAGCTTCAGCTTTGTTGGGTCCGGTACAAGGGACGAGATAAGGGCAACCTGGGCTGAAGAAGAGGCTTGTTGTAAAGAAAAGGAATCATATCTTGTTACTGTTTTTTCACAGCTATTGTTCCTACAGCTACCCCAAATTCTTCTCAGGCTGGCAATACAGTTGCTGTTGTAACTAATACGTGAGGCACAGCAAAGTTCCCAAAATCATTAACATTCAGCGACCTTATCTCAGTCTAACAATCCTACTTTCCCAGGCAAATTGAATCCTGTTCTTACCTCATTCAAGAGCACCTTGTTCACAAACACCTTTGCTACAGAAGTCTTTGAAATACTGATCAGTGATCTATTGCCCTGCTTCCAGTGGGAAAGAACATTGTGAAACTAAATTAATCTGTAAACTGTTAGCCTGAATATTTGCCAGAGACAGAAATAGCCCAAATGGTTGATTTTTTTTGATTTTTTTTTTTTAATAAGAAGGGTTTTTTCCTTACAATTTAAATATATCTTGATAGGCCACTGATGTGTAATTCAGAATCTGGTATTTCAACACCGTGATTCCTTATAAAGTGTTTCTCACTCAGCATTCTTAGAGCCTTCATATATATTCACAAATTAACCTTTTGAATACCCAGGATTAACTGAATTTATAGAGAAGAAATGCAAGTAAGAAGGTGATAAGAGTTTTTGCCCAGTGTGACTCAGCAAGGCACTAAGAATTCCCAGCATCAAACCCTGATATTCCTACTCCTAGTCACAATGTATCACTTCCAGGCCTTTCTATAGAGTTTACAATCATTTTTTTCAGGTTTACAGCAGAACATAATACTACAAATACAGTACAATTGTTACACTTACTACAGCCTGTATAACTGTAAAACAAACTAAGGTGAACTTGAGAAATAATAGAGGGCAGTGACATGTACTGCTGAACTCAAACAGGTTATATATGCAGCACACAGATCAGCTTTTGAATGCAAGTGCTTCTTTGTAAGAGATTACACTCAGCCACCAGAACATATTAAAGAGTTTTCTTATTAAGTAAACATTCCTTGATAAATGTTTATCTCGATGTGCATTTCCCCCTGTTACAAAATTGCTGGAAAACTGCACTTACAATTTATGCTTTGTGGAAGACAAATTAATTGGAACACACACGTAATGCAAAATATCAGAGGGGCTTGATATTTAACAGGAACAGAGTGAGATATGAGAGCATCAAAAAATCCACCCCAAAACCAGAAAACCATCAGCATGTGTTTGCAGTCAAGTGGCCACTGTTTTCAGCAGCCCCACATCTGCCTATTAAACTGGAATCTTAACTAATCATCATCTACGATTTCTGGACTCATGACCCCATGATCAAGCAAAATGCCACTTCTGAAGTCACTGATCTCAAACGAGACCTTCTCTGAAGGGCAATATGTACAGCATTTTCTGAGAGCCCTCGAAGGGACGGGAGCAATTCCACCTCCTGTAATGCTGAGCCAAGTCATACAACTCCAGTTATATGAAGTTTTGGGAATTTGCTCCACTAAACACAATTTCCAGAGCTAACTAATATACAAATTACAATATCAAGTCAGGTGTTTCAAAGGAAAGGAAAACAATGCTGGTTTTTAAGCAGATATTGTTCAAAGTGATTGTCTTTGATCAAAGGACATAAACTGCAATAAAATCCAACATATGAAAAGTTGAACCACCTTAGCCTAGCATATCTCCTACTATTATTCAGTTACTTTACACCTGATAAGGCTTTTTGCGGTCTTTAATCACAAAAAAAATTATTAAAAACCAACACTTGAAACTTCCATTTATATGATGGAATTCTTCAGGATCAAATTGCTTGCTCTATGTAATGACCTGCCTAGCATTTAAAAAGAACTATTTTGAACAGACTTACCAGGAGCATTTCAAGACATTGGAAAAGGCACTCCAAAGATTCACAAAGGTTAGTGTGTAGATGGCATCAAAATAATAACCTCTGTCCAACCCCCACTCAAGTCAAGGCTGTTGCTAGGCCAAGGCAGTGGGAGTTTTGGCTACTCAAGCCAAGAATCTCCAAGGATGGATGTCTTACAACTCTTTTAAATGCCTCTTTCGTGTTTGACCACCCTAATTGTGAGGAATTTTTTTTTCCCCTCAGATTTAACTGGAACTTCCCCTACTGTGACCTGTGTGTCACCTCTCGCCCCTTCACCGAGCACGTCTGATAAGAGTCTTCCATCTTCTCTATAACCACCCACTGAGTAGCTGAGAATGGCACTTAAACCCCCCCTCAACATCCTCTTCTCCAAGAAAAACCAAACCGAGCTCCCCCAGCCTCTTCTCACACGTAGCATATTCATCAGCGCAAATATTTAGGTTCCACATCTTGAGAGCACTGCACGAGTGAGCAGAGTTAGTCAGCAGGAAATGACATGGTACCTCAGAACTCGGGCAAATCTACATCCAAATTAAAGAAAAAAAACTGCTAAATGTTATTAAAGGTAAAGGAGCAAACAGAGTGACCACATCACCAAACTCCTGCATCACAACAGCCACATAATCTAAGTATATACCCTTCACTAATGAGCACAGAATGAAACAAAGCATTTTAGATATACCAGAGAACTCATTAGGAATTTAAGGATTAGAGACCTTTCCGAAGCAACGTCAGCATTTAATAGGAAACAGGATCATGTGAGGAATTAATCAGGATACTGACATGAAGGTGATTTAGCAGTTAGATTAAAGGATGTCCTTTTACACTGCACTGGCCAGTGCAACCTGAAATGACCTGGCCAATGAAATTCGTACCACTGCCTCTGAAGGATTAGACAGAGAGTCAAGAAACAACAATCCTCCTTCGTGCAGCTGTTTGCTAACTCTGGATTTCCGTATTCAGCATCAAACACCACATTATCAGAAATCTGCTGAGAACAGAAATAATTCAAGGAAAAAAAACACAAACCCAAGACAGGACAAAAACAGTAAGAGCAGGGGTCACCGAGCAAAAAAAACTGAAACCACTGCAGTGTAGTCTAAAAACCTTCAAATACCATGATTAAAGAAATAATAAATTCATCCAGCCTTCAAAAGCACCAAAAAAAAAAAAATGGGGGGGAGAGAATGAAGAAAAACATACTCAGGCAGAAATTCAGGAGGAGAAATCAAAAATAATTTTAAAAATAAAAAATAATTCTAAAACCAAAACTTAATCTATAACCTACTGTCCAGTTTTTATAACACCAGTTCCTTCGCTGACCTTTTTAAAGCCAGCCTACACCTTGCTAAAATTCCACTCCTCCCCAAGACCAAAGAGATCTCCTTGCTAATAAAAGAAGTGCTTGAACACTGACTCAAAAATGCCGTTGCATCAGTGGGACCAACGTCATGCTCAGAGGTGAAACATCCAGTCATCACTACTCAGACTGGGGAGAACTGCTGCAAAGTCAGAACTCGGGTTAAGTATGCTCAGACTCTACTTGTTTTCTATTCTGATTACTGACACTGTCTCTAAAATAACTAAAATAACTAAAAGCAGCAAAGGAAAACAATTAGGGAAAATTACCAATCAAAAGAAAGAAGGAAAAAAATTTGAAATTAAAAAGAAAAAAAAAAACAAACAAGAAAAGGAACTAAAACAAAGCATGTATGATAGCATTCTAAAATACATTAATAATTTAATATTTCTTCATGTGATAGCCTTTTAATGAAATTAGCACCAGCACAGGATCAAATAAACATCATGCAATTCAATGCAATTAGCTGAGTTCAGTTTCTGTATTTTAAGCCAATTACCAAGTCGATCACGAAATTTTTCATTTCCCAAATAGATGTTTTGTATCTTATGTCTCTAAAATTATCTCATCAGCCACAAACACAAATTAATTTTTACATAAAACTTTCCTGATAAAGTAAAACAGCTTTATTGGATTCAGTACATCACTAGAAATAAAGGAGTAGTTATTACACTAGTCATTAGAAATGAAGGTTAAAGATTGCTTTTAAAAGTAGAATATAAATAAAAATTTAGGGATTATGAAGTTTATGTAACTTTAATATCTGTTACTCAGTTCATTTCAGTTTATTTCACCAAATTCTCTCAGGGTAAAGCTGAGAAGTGGCCAATTTCAAATTTCTGAAGAAAGGCAGCTGAATTCACTATAATTTTTGTACAATTCTCTTGGGAATACATGTGATTTCTTTACTCAGACCAAAGTTTAAGACACTCCAACACAGTAACTCTATTTCTTCTTTACAGAGACTGGAAGTATGGTAAAGGGAAGCAGGAAAAAATTCACAACCTTGAACAGAAATTGAGGTAAATCAGAGCAACGTCCCACAACGTGAATCCAAACAATCCATAGCAAAACACGCCCCGAGTTTACAAAGCAAAGTGTACTCAAACCATAAATAACGTGAGATACACACACATGCATAATTCATGGGATGGATGTACTAAAAGGACCTGCACTTTCTGTTGTTAAATAAATAATGAGTTCCTAAAGCAGTTTTAAGAAGAAATCATGGAATTGGCTTGTCTAAGCTAAATACGTCACTCGGTGATAGGAAAGCTCTGGACTTTTAGAAGCATCTCACTTGGATGTGATCTCAGTTTCATCCTTTTCCCATGCCAGCACCAGCACACACAGATGCATCAAAGCCAGTTAGAGGGGAATCTTCAGGAGCAAAATTTATGTGCCATCTCCAAGTTTGTCTCGCAACAATCCTTCTGCATCAGCAGCCTCACCATGCCCAGTTGACTCATGGGCACATTCAGAACATTTTGTCTTCATTCTAACAACTCAACACATCTGAACAGAACTACTGAAATACTGCCTTCAGTACAGGAAGTAACGTGAAAGTATTTTTGTCTTTTTAGAGAAGCGGGATTCCCAAAGAAATCCAGCTCCATCACAGACTGCAAGAACTCAAACATATTTTCCTTATCTGAGTATTTCAGCATAATATTTTCTATTCTTTTTTCCCCTCTTGGCATTCTCCTCTACAAGTTCAATTGTTCAGTAACAACTTCAGCGTTAAGACAAAAACCTCTGTCTAGTTACAACCCATTGATCCCCTGATTAAGTCAATAGTTTTCTCATAACTCTTAGGAATACATGAAAAAAAATCCCTATGGTTGCTTTTAAATCCTTATGATTGTTTATTGTCATTGAATCAGAAAACATGACTGTTTATACCTTTCTTTGTAGGAGCTTAAGCCATTAAGTATCTGTTAAGGTCATAGGTATCTAAATGACAAAGCAACACGAGAAATAAAGCATTTGTACAGTATTTATTCATTCCCTATTTTGACAAAATGAACAAAACCTCGAAAATATATACTATGTTTCTATTATGCCTTTAAAAAAAACCCTCCTGGTCCCCAGTTAAAGTTACATTTCAAAACTATATGAACTTCATAGCTACCTGGTATCCACACTTCAGCTGCTGCCTTGAAAGCTAGAAGTGGCATTCATTTGTTTATCAGTGTTCCTTGCAAGGGTCATTACTCGCTATTTTGTTAAAAGGAAACAAAAGGTATTACACTGTAAGCCTCCTCTTATTAGTTAATAAAAAGCATAACTGCTACGAACATACTGCCTATCTCTTTTATTAGAAAAAACAATTAAACCCAGTTCCCCAGGCACAACACTTCACAGGAGGTGTGACGGCACAAGTGTTACATTTTACTAGGTCTTCAAAAGGGTCATTAATCTTTCAGTCATGGATCTCACAACAAGCAGAAGCAAACAGCGCTCTCTTTCTCTCCTTGTAGCAATAGAAACGTAGTAAACTCTTAAGCAGACAAGACCTAAAATTAGCCAAAGAGAAACCTACTTAATCCACTTTCATCTCCCCGATTTCACAGAATCTTATTAGTGTAAATATTTTCACTTTCATTGTTACATTTAACCAGCTGAGGCGTTTCAAGGCAAGCACAGAACTCTGTGCTCCTACTTCACAATGACTTTTAGACTCACCTACACATTAAGTCTTCAGTAAACGTATTATCCATTTCATCTATTCAGCAGTAAAATTTTCAGACACTACATGACCAAAGAACAATAAAATAAAGCCTAAAAAGCAGACTGAAATTACCTGAAATCATTTGCTTTTCTGTCAGATACACTTACAAGCGAGAGCACTGACAAAGCAATGGTCGCCAATTCATCCAGCCTTTTGTACACTGCTCACAGAAAGTATCCCAGCATATACACATGCAGGAAACAAACCTGAGTCCCTCCACCTGCTTTTCCTTATCTGGAGAGAGGGAAGATTAAGTTTTTGTGGATTTCTGAGCATGTTAACAAAGACTGTCATCTTTAATGCTGGGGGGAATCACAGTTTCATGTGACAATAATTACATTCCATTATGATATCACATTAAATCCTAATATGACCAAGAACGTTAGAAAGATACTGCTTATTGTCTCTCTGTTATTTTAGACCATTATCCCTACTCTGAGCATTCCGACCTCTCAGAATTCAAAATCAATGCAAAAGGCACCCGAAACGTGGGAGCGAGCCTTCCTAACCTATGAAAATGACCCCTGGAGACGCGATTTAAGGATTAGCATTCAATGCAGTACAGCATCCGCTTGCAAGGACCATCCCTTTCACCTCCCAGTAAGTCAACGCTGAGTAAACTGCGAGGACCGGCTGTGGTACTGACATTGCCCCGGGAGGCACCGGCTGGGCTCAGCCCCGTCCGAGCCCAGCCTGCCCGAGCCCCTCGCACGCCGCCGCTCCCCGCGGTGCCCGGAGAGGCTCCCGGCTCGGGAGCGCTTCCCACCGGGCCGGCAGCCCCTCGGGGAGCCCGGGGAGCGCCGGGGCCACCGGGCACGGCAGCGGCAGCGCAGGGAGCCGGCGGGAGGAGCGGCCGCAGCGGGGGCGGCAGCGCCCGCCAGGCACCGGGACCGGGACCGACGGGAAGGGGCACCGCGGGTGCGGAGCGGGGCAGGGCGGGCAGAGCCGCCCGCGGACGGGGCAGGGGCGAGGCGAGGGGGGGACATTCGCGGCGTGCCCGCACAGCGCGGGGACACCCAAGGGCAGCGACGGGCACAAGGACGCGCGGCGGGCGGCGCTGGGCGCGCCCCTTACCTGGCAGGAGTCGCCGGTGACCCCCGGCGGGCAGGAGCAGCTGTAGCCGGGCGAGGGCTGGGGCAGGATGAGCTGCAGGCGGCGCGGCGGCGGCGGCAGCGGCGAGCAGGTGCCGTTGTTGCGGCAGGGCTGGCTCAGGCAGGGGTCCCGGCCCGGGGGCGCGGCGCTGGCCGGCGCGGCGAGGCAGGTGCGGCGCTGGGCCAGGGCGAGCAGCAGCAGCAGCAGCAGCAGGGCGATCGGAGCGGCGCGGGGCATGGCGGCGGGTGCGGGCGCCGCCGGGCTGCGGGCGCCGGCAGCGAGGGAGGGAAGGAGGGCTGCGAGGAGGGATGCGGGAGGCGGCGGCCGCCCGGCTGCTCCCGGCCCGCGTTCCCCGGGCAACGCGCGGGCGGGGCCGGGCCGGGCCGGGCGGG
>JAYRBT010000010.1:15237851-15258972 GCA_036023395.1 Myiotriccus ornatus | reverse complement strand
GCCGCCGGCAGCGCCACCCGCCGCCGCCAGGGGGCGCCCGCCCGCGCTCCCTCAGCGCGGCGCGGCGGGGCCGGGGCCGGCGGGGCCGGGGCGAGCTGAGGGCGGGGGGTCGGGAGGAGCCCCATCCCCATCGCCCCCGGCCCCCTCACGGGGCACGGGCACCGGCGCCGCGCCCCCGGCACGCCGGGTTAGAGCGGCAGCGGCGCGTCCCTGAGCTGCCCGCGGTGACGGCCCGCCCGCCCGTGCCGCGGGTGCGAGGGAGGCGCAGGGGCGCCCGGCGGCACCCAGCGCTGCCCTGGCTTAGACAGGCCCTGGAAAAGAGGCTCCTTCGTCAGGGCAGCTCACGGTTTGCTGCTTGTTTGCTGTTTCACGAGTGTAATCCGCTGATAATTACTTTAAAGTTCTACTGAGACCGAAGCAGGGGCAGACGAAAAGCAGAAACATTAATCCTGTCATTTCTCATACCGCAGAGAAGCTGTGCGTTTTCTCAGTTGAGGGTATCTACGGCTGATTTTTTAAAAATCGATTTATATTTTGCTAGGCTTCTGGCCGTTATTTTTACTTACTCCTATTAGAACTCTCAGATGCAGGATTTGTAAATCAGTTAGTGGGAAGATACCCCCCCACTCTCCGGCCTTCTATTCATTTGCTTCTGCAAAAGTGAATTTGTCATAACTATCGCAGGGTACGGGAGGATTGCTGGCTACAATTTTCACAAACCTTCACCCTTCACGCAGGGACGAAGCTCTAGCGCAAGCAGGAACAGCTGATGGTGCCGATTGAACCGAAAATTCACCAGGGTCTCCAGCAGCCTGGCCGCGATACTCTGTGCCCGCACCCTCCATCCTCCTCCACCATCCCAGCCCTGTCCCCGGAGCTGTGGCTGCTCCTCCGTCCCCCCAGCCCCGTTCGGTGCCGCTCCGGCTCCCTCTGCTGCCGCCGCTCCGGCTGCGGCCCCAGCGCTGCAGGGACCGTCTCCAAACCCACCCCGTCTGCGTCTGACATCATTTGCTCTCAGTAAGTCTGCAGAGAGGCTGCTACGCGTCTCCTTGTTATCTTTCAAGTGCTCTGAAGTAACCTGTGTACATCCCAGGCCGCTGCGATGTTACAGCGGCAGGGCTGTAATTCTCTCTGTCCTCCTTCTCAGTAACAATATTTGTCCCTTTCCCGGCTCCTCAGACTTCACCCATCGACACAGGGTGTCAAAGTTGTTAATAACAACCTTCGTCCAGTTCTCTAAACATCTTCCAGAACAAATCATCAGAACCAGACAGTCTGAAAAAAACGTTCTACTCTCTGACCTGACCCATCTTTCTCCCCGCTCAAGCTCTTCTGGCTGATGCTGATTGTGTTGACCTGCTGACCAACCTTCACAACAAAGAGGAGGCCTAAACAGATGGTCATGTAGTGACCCCGCTCTCCACTTGTTCTTGTACCCCCAAGAGGCTTCAACAATTCTGGCCTAAAGCTGAGGCTTTTTAGCAGTAAGACATCCCAGGTAAGTATTGGAAAAGATGGTTTCAAGACTGACAGCTAGACCAGGCAATGAATTCTGTTTGTGGAGCAGCCTGGTATTTGCAGAAAAGAACAGCTTTAAAAATAAACTGGTCAACCAACACAGCCAACAGAGCAGGTCATAACACAGTACTCTTGAGTCAGACTGTACATATCTCTATCACAGTTTCCTTGGAATTTTACAGAATATGTAAGCAATGTTTGCACTGTAATTGCCATTTTCATAAGGTAATACTTAAAACAGAAAATATTATGCTTACCTAATTACCTAGTGATTTTTTGAAATGCTGTTCCTTCTTATGCATATTGTTACAATATGCATAGTTTAAATAATTTTATAGTCAGCTTTCCATAAACAAATTACTAATCTTAGTATTCAATAAGGATTCAAGCTGTCTCCCTAATTTACACTTGCTAGGATTTGAATTGTATTACCAGTCTAATAGCTTATTAGTGTGGCTTAGATAAGCTACATTACAGCTTAACTATTTATTGGGATGGGGACGTACTCATCCTCCAGTGGCTTGAAGGAGATTTTGCAGAGATTTTTTTTTAATCTGTTCTGATTAAATATTTAGTGAGGAACAAAAATCTCTCTGATTTCCTAAGAGAAAGTTGCATGCCTTAAATATCTCCCATAACAACAATGATGTTTTCAAATATTGATGAATTCCTTTAAAACCCCTATTAGTTACATTTTTCCTTATTACCATAGGAGTTGCTTTAGATGAGAGAGTTACTGTGTTGAGCCTTTTCTGAACAGTGTCTGGGCTGTGATTCTTTTCTGTTTCTCATTTTGGGTCAGGCTGAAATCACATCTCTATGGTATCGGTTTGCAGAGTACAGAACTGACATTTTCCTCATCTCTCCCCCAGCTTGTGCCTGCTGTACAGCATCTCAGGGGTTTAAATTTCAGACTACCACGAGGACTGGGATTTTAGTGTCCTTTGAGAAACTTCAGAAGGGTCCCATTCACGCAACTGAAGTCAAATTTCCAAAAATGCCCATCATCTTCCCAATCCCATACTGAATAACAGCCAAAATTAAGCCAAATCCCTTTGAAAATCATTGCTGGAATCACAGAAATCATTACTGTGTGTTCAACGTTGTGTTTCATACAGATTAAGGTGCATTTACCTCAAATGTTTGCTACATGTATGTAACTTCTTTTTTCCAAGCACACAGAGCTTGCTGGAATAGAAACTATTAATATAACTGTTTGAATGGCCCACACTTCAATTTATCAAAATATTGGAGTACACATTCAAGCATGTAAGTAGCCCACAAAATTCAGGAGAGTCCACACCTTGGAAGGAACGTGCTCAGGCGTTTCACGTTGGAACTCATTTTGTCTGACGTTTGTGATTTTGCGAGGGAAGTTTTTGGCTACAGGAAAAAGAGAGTTCTCAAGGGTCTGAACAGAGACAAACATTTTTAAAAATACATAATTCACTGTTGCAGGTGGGTAAGGGGGAAACGTTGTTCTATTTTCACGTGTATCTGAATAATTGCTATTTTTCTTCTACCTCAGCACAGCCTGGCACACACCCTGCTCCCTGACAATGAGCAACAATTTATCTGCTTTCTCTCCAGCTCTTGCATTTACATTTGGTTTACTTTGCTCCCCTTTATTAAGCTGTTTGAAGCTCACACGTTTCCTTCTTTCTGTTTGCTAACTTTGCTCCAGGAAGCTGGTGCCAATCCTGCTGGTTTGTTCCCCCCTGTTGGCAGTGAAAGGATGTTATTTAAGGTCTGTCAGCTGTCTAAGGAAGATCTGAATAGCTACTGCACCTTTCACCAAAAAGCTGTCCACATAATTTGATCACAGACCCTTATGAGTAAAGATGAGCTTTTTATACTCTTACAGTGTTTTTTATCACCATGCTGTGGGACACCACAGCAAATATTTCCGTACTTCATAAAATGAGAAATTTGTCTTACGAGAAAACTGATCTGGACCTACCTTTAAGTGAACTACACATGGTAAAATTCTGCAATGTATCTGTAATATATCTGAAGAAAAGTGTTTTTTTTTAATCCAGTAAGGAAATTACTCTATGAATTTCAGGATGCATATGGCAGAGGACATCCATATTTGAGCTGACTGAAAAATCTTACACATTAGAAGCTGTACAGAGGAGAGCAGAAAGATAAACAAAATATCCATGGACACCTTGCCCTACCTCCTTACTTCCCCCAAAAAAATCACAAGGTAATTTACTTAGATGTTTAAAGGCTTAATTATTTGTTATTCTTCCTGAGCAGTACAAAAAAGGTTATGTTTTAGTTTGGTTTGTAGACACAAAAGAGCAGCACTTGGAATTCTCAAGGAGCAGCCAGCAGTAAAAAACCCCAAATAGAGAACTGCCTATTATTGTTTTAATTTCAACACAAAATTTCCCAGCAAGCACAAAACTGAAATATGTGTTGGTTTATTTTCTTTCATGAAATTTTTCTTTCAAACCTTCTTTTTCAAGCATTCATTTCTTTTCAAGTTTTTTCAATTTATTGCTACTCAGTAATATCACCTTCATTAGAATTAAAATTCATAGATAAATGTCACCCTTTGCCTATCTTCTATGTTCTTTTACATGTCTTTATAAGTAGTAGTTTGTTTTTATTTGTGGTGAATAAACTATGGATGAATATTTTATGTTTCTGAAATTACGATAAAATTATAGAAATCCTCAGCGCTGAAAACATTCAGTAGCTTCCTTTCATCTTCGTGGCTACACACCAGACATTTCTGTATCAATGCAGCAGTGACAGCTATAAATCCCACACTGCTGGCTAGTTCAAAACCAGAGCAATTGCACATTGTTTAGTTTTTCTTAATGTCTTCTTGCTTAGTTCCATAAGTGGCTATAAAGTTCATACTCTTACACAATTTAACAAGTCAATAATTCCGAATAGAAAATGCAGAATCATTCATCTACATTCCACGTTCAGCTTCATGGCTTTTTTCTTTTATGGTTTTGATTTAAAGTGCTGGTGTGTCTGTCAGCCTCAAGGAATATGCTTACACGATTCTCCAGGGTACAGACACACATACTGAAGTCCCTGTTTTTGCTCAAACAATGAGAAATCGAAGTCATAAAAACTTGGCATGCTATCTCCAAGATACCTGTCTAGTTATCTCAACATCCAGCACACACACTTTTGATACAAGTGTTACAAATCACCTCTCTCGGGCAGACAGGCATTGTTGCATCAGGTGGTACCTCTGTAAATGCAGCTCTTGCTTTTGGCAAGGATGGCTGGTTGGTTTGGCAGAAGGAAACGTCAAAGCACATCAATCACTTAAAAATTGCTCCTTTCCCTCAGCAATTATCAAATCTGAGGGGGGAAAAAGTGCAATTATGAAACCCAAAGGGGCTGAATTACTGATATTTAAAAGTTCATTGAACATTTTCAAACAAAGAAACATAAACTGTGAACTTGAAAACCAAAGTGCTGTCTTCGATTGCACGCAGAGCAAGGGATTGTTCACCATGTGGTGTCTGGTTTTCCACTGACACGATTTTTTTTTCTACTCTGCACAGCCAAAGAGGCAAGATATTAACTATTTATTATTACTATAAAAGCATATTGCAGAAACAATCTGTGCCTGAATGAGAGGTGCAGATTCACCCTTTGGAAAGCTGGTTTGCTGATATTGTGTAACACAAAGCAAATACGCCCTAGACTTCTCAATGCCTTTGGAAGCCATATGATCATAATGTGACATGTAGAAGACATTATTACATAGCATCATATATTGTTCTGATCTTCACACTGACTCAGGTGTGAAGAGATGCATTTTCATGGTTCAGAATCAAACAGGTAGGACTACTAAAAGAAATAACAGAAAAAGCCATATCGTCTTTAATAAGAGTGTTTATATGGACAACCAACTAACCAGAATTACCTAATTCCACTTGAGAATTATTTAAAATTATTGCTATTAAATTTATTTCCCTTAGATAACGATCAAAGTTTAATAGCTAGATTCACTTTTTTATTTTCTCCCATAAGATTAAAAAGTAAATCTCTGGCAGCCGGTAATTTATTTTGCTTTTATTTCCAGATCACATAATGCTTCTGAGACACTGGTTCTTATAACCACATTCTGTTTAATGCTGGGCAGAGAAAGGACCGAAAAAAAAAACCCTTCCCACCTTTGCTTACCATTAAAGCACAAGAGAGGGCAGAGTCAGGCACTACAGAAAAACTGCACAGTCCCAACCATGACAACAAGCCGTGAGCCTGAATGGCAATTGTCACTTCTCATGATCATTTCTGGGGAAAAAAGGCTTTTTGAAGGTTAATTTCAGAGTGCCCAAGGCAACCTGAGAAAACATTCAGGTGCAAGATAACAAACAGGAGAGGGAACAGCAGCTCTTTTTTTTGGAGCATCGGAAGACAAGAACTTTATATTTGTTGGGGTGGAGGAAAGGGAACTAAGAAATACTGGTGGAGAGAAGAAATGATTGACATAAGCCAAGCTACAGTCTGTGTATCTTGTCCCTTGAAAGGGAATAAGCAAAGTTATCTTTACTAGTAAAAAAAAAGAGAAAACCTAAACAAAAATGCCAGTTATGTAATGGATCCAAATATCCATGGAATGATGTATGTGGAGAGGAGAGGACCTGCTCAGCACAAAGCATCAGCACATTCAGACCCAGCAGGGATGCAGGAATCTATTTTTGAGGCCAGGCTGACATGGAGGATGCTTGTATTTAAAAAAAAAAAAAAAAAAAAGTAAATCTCTTGGAAGAATGATTAAAAGCCTTATTTTGGACTTCCAGATACGAAACATCTGGACATCAGTGGTATTACATCGGGACTGGAATGTGGTCAGAAATAGTCTGCTGCAGCACAGAAGGATAAAACCTTTAAATCATTAGTAAGAAGAGTGCAGTTAAATGTGTTTTAGTGGAAGATTACTGAAAAATAAGCTATGAAAGGAGAAAACCAGGAAACTAAGAATGGGGGCAGTAACTGTAATATATAATGTATGTAGCAATAACAACAAGGATGAGAAAAAGTAACATATAGCTGTATAAAGTTGGTATTGTACTGCCTGTCCCCTTATTCTAAACACTTTTTCCACATTCAGGCTGAAGTTGTAGAGCTGCCCACTCTGCCTGCCTAAAGCAACTCCTCTTGTGCATTGCTGGTGTCTTTTGAAAGAGTTATGGAAGAGGTCACTGCTGCTGGAGGAGAGGGAGATGCCTGCTGAGCGAGTGTCACCTTTGTTAGCTCATAAAGCACATATTCCTTCTGTAAGATGTTGTCTTTATAGTTTTAACCCCCATAATCTTTTTTTTCCACTGTCATTCTTAAGACAAACGTTTTTCTATGAAACTTCACTAAAAAAGACCAGTTGGTGGGCCCATAAATGGCTCTGACCAAATAACTGATACACAAAATGAAATCCTACTTGATTTTCAACTGCCTGGTAACTTCTTGCTACACCTTTTTCTGTTTGTGTTGTCACAGACATGCAGGATCTCCATCAGCTCACAGTCAGGCCTTCCACAGCTTTCAACAACAATATCAAGTGTTACTGACAGCTGGAATTGGGCATTTGATCCCAAACAGCACCTTACTCTGTTCCTTTGCCTATACACTTCAGAGGACCAAGGTGACATCAATCTGTGAACTGCACAGGGAGCTTTTGGTGGAAAATGTCTTTTGCAGGAATGTCTCACTAAACTTTTGCACTAACACAGCAAAGCAGAAGCTCAGTTATGTGACATGACCATGAACACTTGAGCATCACCATGGGCAGACACAGCACTGCTGTGCTCACTCCCCTCACCAGCACTCACTGCTCCAATTCCACACATGGGATAGGAATGGAACTCGATGATCTCGTCCATTCTATATTACTAATTCTACCTTTCCCTTTTGGGGCAGTCTTCAAGATGCTGGTTTTTGTTAATACCTGTGAAAACTGCTCCTTCTGAAAACCCTGTGTATGGAATTCTGGCATCTCCACAACTCCTGTCAAATCATGTGGGCTCCTTACTCTGGAAGAAATTGGGACATGACCAGCTACCTGCTGGGGCAGAGGTGAACAGAGAAACATAACAGTTTCTGATCACAGGTATGTGCCAATCCATGCAATATTAAAAACAGAGTAAGATGCCAGAAAAACTTTTGAAAATTGAAACCCTTTAAGAAAAGTAGAAGTAATTAAGGTCTGCAATTTTCAGCCAGTTGAACCAGAGTTCTCTGGAGACTGCTCATAATCTGCAGCTGCGAAGACCCTTGTCATTTCCATTTATTTTATCAGAAGATGTAGAAAACCTTTCTCTCTGAATATAAACTTCTTCCACTGAACTTATTTAAATTGGTGGGACTGATGCAGCACAAAACAGTGCAAGACTAAGATT
This sequence comes from Myiotriccus ornatus, assembly GCA_036023395.1. NCBI lineage: Eukaryota > Metazoa > Chordata > Aves > Passeriformes > Tyrannidae > Myiotriccus > Myiotriccus ornatus. Next base: position 15,251,077 of record JAYRBT010000010.1, on the reverse strand, counting down.
CATACTAACTTTGCTGCTCAGCCATCAGTAAATGCCTGCAAACACTTCTGATTATCCCTTTAACCACAGCTCGTTTGAGAACTGTAACGTGTTTTAGTGAAACAGATTTAACCAGTCGGGTCTCGAAACACCCGGGGAGGTTGAACAATCCCTCTGGGGATGTGAAGCAAAGGGGAACAATCCCTTCCCTTCATTTCCCAGCTGTGCTGCTGTTGCTGCAGCCGGGGATGCTGCTGCTCCCTCCCTGCCAGGGCACAGCCCCTCTTAGACAGCTTCTCCCTTTAACTAATTTCTGGTCCAGCAGAACTAGCCAATCCTGCTGGCCATAAACTGAAAATTGCCACTCTTAGAACCCAGCTTCGAACTAAAAGTGGAGTAATTTGCTGTTTGATTACAGTTTTAATGCGAATTTTTTTCTCCCCTTTTGAACAGCACTTTTATACTTTCAGTGTCCCAGAACAAGTGTTGGTCCTTTGCACACCAAAGAAATACCAAAATTGTGGGAAACCTTTCTGAACGATTAGTAACATGAGTACTTCCCCTAAATTAAGCATATCGAGCTACCAAGTGAAGGCATAAAGATTAAATACTGCCTTTTTTTTTTTTTTTTGAGAAGTATAGCACAAACTATGGGAAAAAATAATCAGATAGAAAATTTTCATTGTTCAGCCAGTGTCTTTTTGACAGTTTTGATACACAGAAGTAATAATCTGTAAAAAAGGTTGGAAGAAGAGGCTGGGGAATAAAATGCCACCTCCTAGGCTGGCTAACTATTTCTGGATCACCACTGGCATCACCTGCCAGAGGTTTGTGCATGGAGAAGTCCTAAGAAAAGCAGAGCTGCAGTCAGACCAGGCCTGTATTTAGCCTAGAATACCTTGGATAGCAGCTAAAGGAAGAGTAAAATAATTTGGGAAATAGCTGTTGATATGGGATAACTGCACTGAAGTATCTCAGCATCAACCTGCCTTGGCTTCCAGTGTGTAAGAAAACAGATTGTGTAAGAACATCCCTTGTGCAAGCTTACCTTTTGCTGTCTCACATTTCCCCCCAGGCTCATCTACTTCTGTCCTTTAGGGGGTCTTGGCAATCGTCACAGCCTGATACCCAAGGGGGCAGCAGGAGGGGGAACAGGACAGACAGACAAGACCAAATAAAAGCCCAACCCACAGCACACGTGCTGCTCCACCCCAACTTACAGAACTGCTCAGAGCCCTCCTTCCATACAGGGAAGCATCCCAGGAGTTAGGAATTCCTCCCACCTCTGGGGAGGCTGGCGGAAGGAGAGGGGGACGCTTTCATGTCTCCTCTTACTCCTTCGAGGTTGGTTTGGGTTTTGTTTGGGGATTTTTTGTTGCTGCATTTTGTTGGGGTTTTTTTAACTCTTTGAACCAGGTTTCCAGAAGTTGCTGCCAAACTAGTTCTTGAGCTATCAGAAACTTTAATCTAGTGCCTTGAAAACACTGGATGTGTCGTGCCTATTTCCCCTCTGCTTACTTCTCCCATTTACTGTCCACGACTTCATCACTCCCCAGAACACACACAGCAAAGGAAGAGGCCAAAAATCTGCTCCTCCCTGCACTCCAAAGCAGCTGAACACTCCACACCCACGGCAGCACCAGGACACAGGGACACGGTATTTCTCTGAAGCCATCAGTCACTCCGTGAGCCCTTCGCTCGCAGGCACAGGCAGCACAGCATGCAAGGGGCTTCCTCCTGCTGGATAAACGTGCACCAAACCTTCTGATCAGACACCGGGACTGCAGCTGCTGCTGCTGCACTGCGGTGGGGCAACTACTACTCTTGGGGCAACCATCTGCACCCATCTGAGAAAAGCTCTGAAAACACAGTGCAATGGGAACACACAGCTCTGAAATTCCTGCCTCATCACTGGAACAGATCACTCAGTATAGAGGTTTTCCAGTTCAAGCCATCAAGAGACCAGGAAAGGAAAATATGAGAAAGGGCAAGCCCTCAAAAGGCTCAACCATCAGCAAGATTTTGCCTCCCCTTCTAAACTTTTTATTCTAATCCGTTTCAGCAAAGCTTTTCACTCTTCTCCGTTTCTGCCATTAGCTTCAGCTACAGAAAAGACTTGGGGAGGCACGTTCATATTAAAACCAAGGCATTATCCCTCATGCCAGGCAGAGAAAGGCCCCTGCAGAGGCTCAGCCAGCTCAGAGGACGGAACTGGCACTACTCACGTGCAGACTGGTTGCTGAAAACAGGTGGGACAGACCCATCTCCAGCAGTGGCCAAAAGACAGGGCCCAACTGATGCAGACACTTGGACCCACCTGCTCACTGGAGGAGAGCTCAGTAAGGGAGAGAAGATACAAGAAAACAAGACACGTGGTTGAGGGGAAAGGATCTGAGCAATTCAGTTTTGCAAGCAGTCTGCATACGGAAACTCGAACATCCAAGTCAGTCTGGCAATGGCATGGGGGGGTTACACAGAGCTGGAATTAATTCCTGTGCACCTTCCTACAGATTATGAAGCAGCACTGTAACTAATTCATGTCAGGTGGAATAATAAAGTGTTTCCTAAACAAGAGATTCTGGTATAAAGCCAACATTTAACAAAAATAAAATAACTGTACAAGTTCAGTAGCAGCTACAAGTGCTTAGATGGCACTTGTGTCCATGAGTGATTTTTTGCTGCTCTTGTTAATTTAGAAGAGGACATGAAACTCATCCAAAACAGTAACTGGTGGTGTTCTCTACAACCAGTTGAACTTACCATGTTAAAAAAAAAGCATCTATTTTAAGAGGTAAGAGTTCTTATTGTACCCTTTATTACACCTTCGAAAGCTCCACAAATCAGTGCAGTACTAAGATGATTATGTTCTTCTTCTGAGAGCTGCACAGCCCTCAGCTGGCAGACAAACATGGATTGATTTTAGTGAGCTTCTCCCTTAATCCAAAGTTCCTGAAGAGGAGGAATCCCTAACATCTTCCCCCACCCCTCCACTTGTCTGAACTACTCCTAGATATGTTTGTTTGCAGGAAAGTACTGCAGCCATGAGAAATGGGACTCTTCAGTTTATTCATTTACCAACTTGCTCTTCCAACACACTAAAAGCTGCCCCTGGTATGAAAAAAAGAAGTGTCACCAAAAGGGTTTCCTTCACTTTTCAGGCCAACTAAATCCTTACTCTGTGCTGAAAATGGCAGCCAGAACAACCAAAATCATCACCACAGGTACTCTTCTTTTCCCTCCTTTTTAAATAAGTAACCAACAACTTATTTTCCCACTGAAAGTTACACAAAGGCTATGTATCAAATTTGAAAGCTCCTCAAAATTTCAAAGTGGATGAAAGCCAGATTCTAGAGGGAGACAACATGGGTAAAAAAAATATCGATACACATGATATTTTAATACAAAATATTAGCTTTTTTCTTTTTTTTTTTTTACACAAGTCAGTTTTTGTTTTTAAAATATAGAACCTTAGAAAATGAACAAATTGCTATCCACACACTATAAACACTTTTGTTTGTGCTCAGTTTGATCAAGTTATCAGAACAATTGAAACACCAGTCCATCGTTTAAACACTGCCTCGAAGTTGAGTGAGAGCTACGGCGCGCCGGGCGCTGCCGTCACTGCACGGACAGTGGGAGGCGCCTCCGGCAGCTTTAATAGGAGCAAAAACTGTTCAGTTATCAGGTTCTTTGTGCAAGGATTTCACATTCTACTCGTGCTCATGACAGCTCTGTGTTACATCTCAGTGGCACTGGTATGAGCAGCCACATGTAATTCTGTGAATGTTCCCCGGAAGAACGTCCGTTACGAGTTCTGGAAGTACAAGTTCTTCAGCTAGACGAAAGAAAGCTTGTTAGTTTAGGGGAAACACTAACCTGATTAGCCAGGATTTAACAATGTCTAAGCACTGAAATGAATTTTGATTTCTCAAAGTTGAATAAAAGTCATTAACTATCACGTTTTCAGAGAGATTAACTGTGTAGCAGGTACATCTCAGGAATATTTGTAAATTGCCCGGTTTTTGAACCCATAGAAAGGAAAAAATTTCCCTCTGAGTTGGAGGTCTTAAAAGGTCTTGTTTTAGTAGTAAATCATCCACAAGTTGCAGGTTGTTAGGCAAGTAGATTTAGGATGATTTACTTGCATTACGGTAATTTACACAATTGAGCTTTAGGCATACAGTACAAAACTATGAACAAAAAGGTGAAGCAAACTTTTTTATTTATATTCAGGTAAAAACATTAACCTGATGAAGTAAATTATTGCAGATTTGAGAAATCAGCACATAAAACAGTTGGACAGAGCATTGCTTACAGGTGCTTTATCTGTGTCAAAAGACAAAGGCTGAACTGCTTGTTCCAAGCTAGCACTGGGGGGGGAGGCAAAGAAGAAAAAAGAAAAAGAGAAAAAAGAAGAAAAAACTACAAAATTAATCATGAACTTAGATCAAGAACAAGAAAACTGTTTACTCAAACAGGGAATGGGACAACTAATTTGTCTTTTAAAAAACTTTACATCAATTGGAAATGCTCTGGCCTTACCACAATACACACTGGCCAGCCCAAGCTGTTGGACTTGAACTACATGAAAGAAATAATTCTTCCTCGCCTCCAGTAAGAGGCTTTTGCTGCCTGAATCACTGTGTAAACAGCTCTGGAGCGCCGCCTGGTAACGACTGTCACCATCATAACCTACCACTACAGGAAAACTAAGCTATAAGAAAGGTTCTACCTAGTTACAAAGGCTGAATTATATTGACAATATATATTTGATTTCAGTAAAATTTAAATTATCTTAATCAGAGAAAGAGGCGTGGAGCAGTTAAATGCCCACGCTAACCAAAACATAACAATTGTTGAATGTTGCACACAAAAAGAACCAAGTGAATTGCACATCAGACAATACATGAGGATGGGTAAAATTAGAGGCAGGTGAGGGTACACAGAACTAGTCTACTAAACTAGATTCGTCAAATACATGTCGTGTTTTAATTTCTGTACTTATGTACAAAAGTTGTCTTTGGAGGAAAAACTTCAGACTTAGCTAGATGGATACACACAGCCCAGTATTAAACTGCACAGCGACATTTATTGTTCCAGCCTGGAAAAACATCCCTTTTTAAATTTCACACAGCAAAGCAAGTTAAAAACTTCACTCATCAAATAAATGATAATTTAAACAAGAACTTGCTAAAGAAACCTTGTCACAACAACTTTTAGGGCCTGATCACTTTAAGTCCATAGGGGCTTTTAATGAATATCAACCAAGTGTCTTTGTTTATAATCTGCAAGCCGTTTTTCTACAACAAGAAGGCGTAACACGTTTCCTTGACTCAGGTGATATATTTAGAAAAGAATCATGAGTTTCTCGTTTGCTGTAACAGGCAGACATTGCATTTTTCATTGTGATCAGGAAAGATGGAATGACTGCTGCCCTTCTCTTGCAGCTATCAAGAGTTTTTCACGCATTATCTCGATAGTTGAATAGTCCGGCAATTTGAGATAGTTCACACAAGTCATTACTGAGGGTAAGAAATCATCCGGGTTCTCCGTCGACTCAAAAGTCTTGCGTACAATCGTCAGCGGGGGGTTCAAACTTCGGAAACCTGGCAGTGGGAAAACAGAGTCAGAACGAGGCTGCTCCTCTTGGAAACCCCCAGCTGAGCCTGCAGACACCCCGCAGGGACAGCACACCGGCACAGCCGACCTCAGCCCCACGCTCACAGGTTTAGGGTACGGCTCAGTAGGGCCACGCAGCAACCTAAAAACACACCTGAAATCCTCTCTGGAGATTAAATTCCCAAGATCAATTTTAAAAAAAGAACTAAGTTAGATGAATCCACTCTAACTGTGGTCTGGATGTGTAAAAACCCTATTCCAACCATAATATTTTGAAGAGTTTGTTGGCTTCACACATGTGTTAAGATTCTGAGGAATGATCTATGACTGCAATACCTTATCTGTTTTTACACTCCTAACCTTCAATCCTGTCTGCACCATCTCTCCATAAAAGAGCTCTAAAAAAATACTTTAAATACTTTAAAAAAAAAAAAAATCACCTCTCCCCCCCCCACCCCCCCCAATCCCAAAGAATGTAAGTAATGGAACAGATGCATAAATTCTGTTTTGACTTGCAAAGTGTTCAGCTGAGAAAACAGTAAATGTGTATTCTACAATGGTTCCTAGCAAAGGCAGCAAATTCCTCTGTTTTCCTCCTTGCCTCCCACTCGAATTCTAAAATTCAAAAGGGGGAGAAATTGAATAAAATGAACACTATGCCAGTATTGTCCCCTTTCTAGGAAAGAGATTGTTTGTGTCATTTTGTTGACATACCTTAATGCACCTCTAGCCAAGAAATACAGTATTAGGAGCTTTTACAGTTTTGTTTAAATTTTGAACTGTTTCTGGCCCTCTGATAGGTTTTCTGGTAACAAACTAAACCTGGAGAGTCAAATGAATAAAGTATCAGGAGATTAACACGAAGGTTATGAAAATTATACCTGAAGTGTACGCAGTCACCTCTGAAATTAGAAACGTCAAACTAGTATGAACCTCTAATAATTTTTTCCTACACTGAAGCAATCCACTTACTCTGAAATGCATTATTAATAGTGATTTCAGATACAGCAACATGTAATAAGGAAAACCTACCTCCTACGGGCAGTCTGGGGCTCCCCGTCACAAACTGAAGGAACAGTCTTTGCTGCTCACTGTCAAAACTACTGAGAATTTCAAAGAGATACTTCACTGCTCGACTGAGGGGGAAGAAGCAAGAAAGTGTTACTCTGTTTGTCACTAAAATAACTGCATCAGATTCCTATTCAGTGCAGTATGAATGTTTTCATATAAATTTTACATAATTCCCTCAGCTTGAATAACAATATATCAAAGTTATTTAAAAGGTATTTTCTACTGGTTTTGGGTTTTTGTGTGTTTGTTTTGGCTTTTTTGTTACCTGTCATGTGTGTAACCGTGATCAGGCCTGCAACATTCCATCAAAGTCTTGGCATCCCAAGTGTCTGTTTTGCTGCCGCACAGGAGCTGCTCCAACTGTAAAACGAGACAAGGAATGAGTGTTCCCCTTTGGAACCCGAGGCAGGATGAGCACTAAACACGACTGCAGTGCTTGTTGGGATGGCTTGGTGCAAAACCAGCTCTGTCACACCAAGCAATCCACTCGTATTCTTTGGATTCAGCAGCTTCATCCCAGTCACTGTCTCATTCCTGGATCTACCACATGAGATGCTGAATCTACCTTTTAGAACAGAGACAGTCCTAATGAGCAATTTACACTGGAGAATCAAAAATGCCATGTCTTGATGAAATCTCACAGTTTTTCAAAAGAAATCTGGAGGAATGTGACAAATAGTCTTTACATTTGCGTTTTAGAAATGTGAGATCCTCCTTGAAAGAAAAAAGAATAGCCATTAGACAGAAATGGATCTGTCAGACAGCAGTTCTGTACTTCAGTTATTCTGCCTGTTCTTCCAATGGATTTGGGCAAGCAGAGATGCCAGGCTACAGTAGCCAAAACATTAAAAGCTTCTGCTGTCATCCTGCCAGGATGCACAAGGAGTTGAAAAGCCTCAGTCTCAGTAACACCAGAGGTTTGACACATGTAGCTGTTCTGTCCATAAATAAAAGAATTTTAGAAGTTCTTGGTAACAGTTTAGGCATGGCTTGTAAAGAGGTTCAAATGGCTGGATAGGGATCAGCAGCAGAACACGAGATCCCACATGTATCTTCCATCAGGGAAAAGCTCTATCTCAGGCTATTCTGTGGCTTAAATCTCATCAGCTGTACTGGTAGGTCAGCAATAGACTATCATCTGCATTTTAAAATTCCAAGGGGAAGCATCAAACCATGCCAATGACAAGACAGAAGAGCGTCACATATACCACAAAATGGACAAGGGGGTAAAACACTGGATAAACCAGAATAATCTGCCATTTTTACTTGCCTTAAATTTGTTGCGGAAAAGAAAAAGTGGTGGTGCCTTTGAAAGTTGTACCAGCAGAGATGATAAAGAATAATCACTAGAGTAGCTGCAGGTCTCAGCTTTAGGAGACTCTTACATTGCAAAGCACCAAGAACATGAGAGTACCACAAAGGCTCGGCTAACACATTGTTTCAGAGCATGCTTTAATGTCTGTTCTTGAAGTCAAAGGTGTAAGTTTAGAAAGGTACAAAAACCCCTCAAAGTACAGTCTTCAAACAGACTCCTTAAAGGGAGAACAATAAAACATTCTCTCTTCTAGTCCAGACAACTATAACTGTGACTCAATTCAGTCCACTTAAGACTGTAAGCATTTTACAAGGAAATTTATATGATGGTGGTGAGAACAAGGCGAGACAAACTATCCTTATTCTTTACTCCTTCACCTGAATCTCTTCTTACTGTCTAAAGCCTTGCTAAAGAGCTGAACACTTGTTTTATTGTTCTCATGGAACATCCAGGTAGCATCCACATCTGTGGGTAGCTGTTCAGAGGTACTGCAGTTCAAGGAATTAGAGCATCCATGCCAACAGAGAGAGTGCACACAGAAACTCAGGCACTTCTCAGAAAAGCTGCAAACACACAATTTCAAGGACAATGGAGCTGCTCACAAAAGCATTAAATAAATGACCACTGAACACAGAAATCTTTAACATTTAAGTATGCAATTTCAGGGACACTGAGTTTGACCAACGTGCATTAGAAATGCAATGCCATCAGCTGTCACACATGCCCTGCACCCAGGTTCACACTGCCCATACACACCCAGAGAAGGTTACAAAAGCATCAGCAAAACCACATTCACCAACCTCCTCAGGGTAGAAGTACTGAAGATGACTGAGGGGAAAGACCGATTCAAATCCATCTCTGAAGGAGTCAAATTGTCTGGCAACACCTTCATTTAGTGCCCAGAATATAACCAACTGCAGGCAAAGACAAAAATACACAGGAAAAAGCGATCAGTTTGCAGGTAGGAAGCGTGGAATGATCACGACTGTACCAAAGGGTCCAGCTGCAGAACTCCCCAAGTCTCACCATCCACTGCCTGGAGTTCCAGCAGTTTGAACAGGGATTCATGGAGCTGCTCTACAGCATTGCCTCCTTCTGCCTTAACTCATAACTTAGATCACCCTACACATGAAGGTCACATGGAATTTAAACAACTTATTTGCCTTTGTTTGTCACGAAACAAATAACCAGAATTCAGAATAGCTGGTTAGAATGAACCTGCAAATTTACTATTTTTAGAAGCCTAACCCAGGTGTTCTCTCTCTACACCACTCAAAATTCAGCAACTGAAGCAGAAAACCTTAGGGCATCACTGGCAATTATATTTAGTTTCCCCCATGGAAACACATGGATCTCTTTTCTAATATATACTTTAAAAAAAGTAATTCCACCCTGTTTGATATATTAAGTAGCTTAATATTACAAGAATACATGGGAGGCTTTTTGAGTGTGATTCTTCTGTTCTGGTTTGGTTTTGCATCTGCAGTTACCTCCTCAATAATAAATTCACTTCCAAAGTAGACAGCACATACCGAAACGATAATCACTGGGGGAAGGAAGGGAATATGGCACAAACAAGATGAAATTTCTTTTAAATAGATCTGCCACAGGCAGTATTGCTCTACTAAATTAAAAAATAATACATATTTTGTCAAGTTCAGATTCTGTTGTCAGTCAGTGCTTTTGATGATGACACCTGCCTTGTATACCCCTCAACTCGAGCAGACAATAAATGCTGGGCTCCTGAAGCAAGTATTTAACCTGTCCCAATAACTGAAGAGTCACCTGTTGCAGAAAGCTCTCCAATAAAGGCTCTTTAGGATCTGTAGACAGGCTTTCCTACAGAAGAGCTGCATTTCAGCTGTGTGAGAGGCACAGCCCCGTTTTCACACACACCGCACTCCTCAGGAGGAAGGGCAGGAGCACCAGCAGCACAGAGAGCTGTTCTGTAACACAGAACATTCTAGGCTGTTCGAACAGCAGAGCTGCTCACCCACAACTAGGATCACTTTCTATGGCCGAGAGCACATGGCAAAATTAAGCTGCACGGTGTTCCTGCAGATTCAGAGAGAAAATCAAACTGCTAGGCAAAAAAACTACACTGCTGAAGCTTTTGGTTCACAAATTTAGAAGTGGTAAGTTGGCCTCTTTCTTTGTAGTACGGGGGAGAAGGGGACAAAGAAAGAAAAAATAGAGAATAAAGTCTTTCACTCTGGTGGTAGCTGAAGCAGTTCTAGTTTCTGATAAAGGCAGCTCCTGTGGGAACTGTCCTTTTGGGAAAAAAGGGAGGTGGAGGGTAGAATGACATGATGGTGAGAGGCATGAAAAGCACCAGTAGGATATTCTACCTTTACTGCCTACTTTTAATGTTAATCCACACACAGAATTTTAATGAAAATAAAATTTTCAAGAGCAGGGCAGCTGACCCACAGGGAGCTGTACAGGGCAGCTGATAAATAAACTGTTTCTAAAATGCAATTCATCATACTTGTGACAGAGAGCACACTAGTTCTCTCTGAAATCTTTTCTATTTCCTTCACATCAAGTGTGTAATGTTATAAGGACCAGGGGAGGGAAAACTGCAAAGGTGTCCTTTAAGAAAATAGTTCCAAAAGTTGCTTAGAAAGGAGGACAAGCTTTCTGTAGTAATCTGCTTCTCCTTTACAGTGCCAGAGGCCTGCAATAGGACAACTCCAGGACGCCTGAGCTGCCTGCAAGCCTTTCTCAGTGTATCAGACACCTGATATGAGTTACCCAGAAGAAAAAATGACTGCAAACTGTACGAAAATCAGACTTGAAACAAACTTTGCTCAGTAAATAGAGACTGCTAATTGTGTTTCTAACAAACTGTGGCAGTTCATATTGTCTAGGAACAGCTTTATATCAAAATATATTTAATTTTGTAAGTGATTCTGGACTAGCAGAATCTGCTTTCAACAAATAAATACATGAGAACTGGATAGGTAACCACTCTGAACTGTAGGATGAACAGCACCTGCTCAATATTCAGTTGTAAGGATCATGGAATAACTTTGCAAAGTTCTCAGTTCACATGCAGGAGCTTTTATGACCCTTACTGAACATCAGATGTTTTGTCAGTGCTTTAAAACTGCAGTCAGAGTGAAAGGGCAGCAAACCCTCCTCTCAGGAAATGCATTATTTAGTAACTGGAATACAGTGATCTTACCTCCCTCCCACTCATGATTTCAGGGGATGGTATTGCATAGTTCTGTCTTCCCTCACCTCTTTTCTAGGCTGTTTTTAACCCATTCCTTTCAACAATTCCTTAGGGAGACACAGTTTCCTCCCTTTGTTCAGCACTGTTTTTCTATGCCTTATATCCCTTTTGACACAGGAATAAATTAATACACAGGTGTCCTGTCAACTTCTTATGGCAATGCTTTTTATTTTCCTCACCTATTATGGTTTGGGGTTCCTTGTGTCTGTATTTCATGGGTTTTATTTGTTTGTTTTGGGGGGTTAAGTGGTTTTTTTGTTTGTTGCCTTTTTTTTTGACAAAACACTACTACTCTAAACTCACAGCTGAGCTGATGTTTTCTTAAGTCTAAGTCCAAAAAAATTACACTACTATTATAGCAACTCAAAGGCCATGGGGTAGCAGATGTTAAATTACTATTGCTAACAAATTCACTCTCACAACCCAGATGTGGGAACTTGTTAAAATGTTCTGAAAATCCACAGCTGATATGAATCCACTTACAACACTTTCTCCATCAAAACAAACTTCTTATGACTTAGTTTTTGTACTGTAACATTTTCAAGTCAGGTGCACTGACGAGGGTTCAAACAGCTTTTCTGTAGTAATTAAACTTGTACAGAGGAGAAATGATCAGCAGGAAAATTACAGCAGTGCCTAGCTCATGACAATGAACTGAAATGTATATGGAAACAAACTACCAGGGAGCAAGAATGAAGAAAACTTCAGTCCTAGGATTGTTTTTACATACTCTGAGATACTCCTCCAAATTGTGGATGGTGACCGGTGTATCTTTCCCCCCTTTCTTCAGTTCTATATTGGGAAACCCAGGAAGGGTGAAGTCCAGCCCTAGATCTTCCACTGAGCAGCCATTCATAGTCAGAGCCTCCAATGCATACTGTAGACTTTCTTTGGTCTGAAAAATTGGAAGTGAAAACCCGTGAGAACAATTCATTCAAATTAACTCGTCCAAAAGTTAAGCAGACGTTTCTATAAGAATATCACCGCTGAAACTGTTAACAAACTCCCTGCTTTCCTTCTGTAGTTTTCACACATAACAGTAAACCAAAACAAACCAAATAAATCAGCTTAATGGATGAACTGGAAAGATCATAGGAGTACTTTTTTCCTAGCAATTTTGGGATTACTTGGACTCCTTGCCTATTATGCATCTAGAAAATACTACTGCAAGCAAAGGAAGTGTGTAATCAGCTAAGGCTCTTAGGCTATGTCTTCTCCTTAGAACAGTTAACAGCATTCATATTTGGCATGCATACTGACATTTTTCAGCTTTCATCCACCAGGTTTCAGGTTTTTCAAACTCTTGTTGGGAAATTAATAGCAGTGAAAAGGAGAGAGAGTGAGACAGTGAGGTGAAGAGGAACAAAGACCCACAAGCTTGCAATAACTTCACTGGCAACAAAGCAGGTGTAGTAAGAGTATAAATTAGGTTGTTAACTGCTACCTTCTATTAACACTGGATGTTAGAAAAAGCATGCATGCCAAAGACCTTCCATCACCATCCTGCCACGGTGAATTGTACTATTTTCAGCTAAAAGTGGGTAACCTTGAAAAAGACTTTTCTGCATGTCTGAAAGAACCTGTATGCTCATGCATTGTGACAGTTTACACAGTTCTGCATTCACCTCTTCAGGGGAGGAGGGGAAAATAACCCAACACAAAAGGCATTTCTAAGAAAATCTGAAAATTTGACTAAACCAACTAATAAAAAAGCCAAACCTTTTGCATGTTCAAGAATCAAGGATAGATTTTTTCCCCCCTAGGATATTTAAGTTGGTAAGTCTTTTCAAAGTGAACCAAAAGAGAAGTTAGGCAAACATCTGGCAGTTGTAGATACTTCTAGACTGCGTTTAATCACACAAAAGAATCCTAGGACGTATTTCTCATGCTAGGCTTTACAAAAAGACTGCTTTTTAATTACTAGCCACTGATCCAACAATATTAAAACTACTTTGTATTAGAATGAAGTCATTATCACTATTATCACCAGTATTAAGCCCTATC
>JAYRBT010000010.1:15212072-15237751 GCA_036023395.1 Myiotriccus ornatus | reverse complement strand
CTGATCCAACAATATTAAAACTACTTTGTATTAGAATGAAGTCATTATCACTATTATCACCAGTATTAAGCCCTATCATACACTCTGAATTACTGCCACTTCATAAAATCCAAATGTGTGAGGCTGCACTCTTCCATTCTTAGGGTTACTTTCCCACCTGTGTTTTATCCTGTTCAAGTCTTTTCTTTTGTCTCACAATATCTTCAAGGTGATATATTGATTTGGCTACCACTGGATCAATACTGAACAAGTCATGTGATGTCAAGGAAGTTTCCTGTCGTAGCATCCACTTATAGAAAGGAAGTCCAAGAGGAAGGTCCACCTGAAAACCAAAGCACTAAACTGTTTAGTATTGAACTGTCTTCCAAAAGTGTATCTTTTGCAATCTTATCTCTTGACTAGACCTAGAACACTATTTACTATTTCCTAGTTCCAGCACACACCCGAACACCGTGGCTGATTGTTTTCACCTCAGAAATTTACAGCTGAGAAAACACAACTGACTGCTCCGTGCAGGTACATTAAAGCAATCAGCAACCTTGCAGCTGGAAGAGCAACAAGCCCAAAACGATCTTGAAAGACTGGAGAGAGGCTGCAACACATGCCAGGTAATGGCTTTTCCTTTTAACACTATGGGCTCAAAAGCCACTGTGAAGATCTTCAACATACACTACCCTCTCCCCCCTCCAAAGTTCAGCTGCATCCCTGTCCTCCTCCCCACCTTCTATCAAACTGCACTTAATTCTAAAGCTGAAAACAATACCATTAAACTCTTAATGCTTTCATCCCTCACTCTGAATTACTATTTTAGTTTGACCCCTTCAGAATCATATTTTATATTTTATTCTCACCAGTCGAAAATCCATGATTGCCTTGGCCATTAGTTTTCCCAGAAAACGGAACTTCATTTTAACTTTTGCAATGTGAGCTGGCTTGGCTGTTCTACCAAAAGGAAGTGCAAAAAGGCCTTGAAGGTTATGTATATACTTGGTACCTTCCTGGCTTCCTGTTGAGAAGGAAGAAAGAAAAAGAAAGTGCTTCAGTTCATACACTTCTAGTTTCATTCCAGACTCAAGTTTGAAAGTGGCAATCAGATAGCCATGACCTAAAGCTTCTTATAAACCCCCTCCCCCCAAACAAAACAAAACAAACAAATCCAAAAACAAAACCAACACTGGGTGTACTACCAGACCACAAACTGAGGTGCCCTTTACGTAACTAAAGTCAGCTTAGAATCAATTCAGCATTAATCAATATTGGTAGTTTAGACAGTAGAGCAATTACCTTTTGGATTGGCTAAAGTCACCTCTTCTCCCCTCCAAAGGCCCAAGTCTGCTCTCTGTAGTTCCTGAGATACAAGTGCATAGAACTCTAGTGTGGGGCCTAGGCCTGTGCCAACCTTCAGGGGAAGGAGGGTGAGGGGAGAGGAGGGGAAATGAGATAAACAAGTAAACAAATTAGTCCACTGCATCAGTTTGAATATCAGAATCTTTACCTAGTCTGAGAAATACAGTACATTATTTGCTATAAAGAAGACTGTAGCAAAAAGCATCTAAGAGAACGTAACTACACCAACATTTACAACACAACAGAGGCAGCTTGGAAAGACCACGTCAGAGGGAATAACAGTGGAATAAAAGTATTAACCACCTAGTTGTCATATTACAGAGGAAATGCACACAGCTGTTTGCTTAGAGTTAGAAAAAAATCGTGCTCTGAAGAATAAGATTGATTATGAAATCTAGATCAGAAAGAGCTTCTCCTAGCAACTAAAAATAACAACCAAGTGGATTAGGGGTAATTAACAGACAAAATTCTGTAGCACCAGCAATGCAAAGGAAGAGTCTGACCAAGTCATTCTAGGAAAGCTGTAGCTATTTTGCATTAATCTTCAGTAAAAAGGGGTTAGATTAGACTGCATTGATATTACTTACTTCATTCTCATACTGGATTTCCAACATGGCTCTTGAACTGCCTAGATCCTGCATCACAGATTCTGCCTGTTTCAACAGCTCATCTCTGTTCACAGTGCGCTACACATTAAAGAAGATTTAAGTAGTGAAATTATGTCTGTAAGTCCCAGCTCCCGAGGCAGTTACAACAGTAAAAAAGTCACTTATGCAAGTTTTTCCACCCCACTCCAATAGTTCCACAGTTCAACAGTTTACAAGCTTATACTTTGATAAAATAATTCTTGCTTCTGTATGAAAACTGTTTAGAATTAATATGATCCACATAAAATGAAAAACCAATGCCTTACAATTGTGACAGTATAACTAACAGGTACTACTCTTGCCACGAATCTGGCAACAGGACTATAACATACAGAGAAGTGCTGTCACATGATGCTATAAACCTCAGACTATTATAGGGAGAAGAAAACAGAATAAAGATGCTGAAACCCAACCAGAAAACCCAACACCACCAGGATTCCTACGTGCTGGAAGCTATATTGTTTTCACTTGGTTCTCATGTCTCTTGTCTTTTTTCCCCCACAGGTATTCAAGATTGTACAGCACGTACAGCAGATCTTATTTTAAGGTAACATCTCTCCAGACTCAAGGCAGGCATGCAAGGCTACCTCAACTTAACATAATTAAGCTTATTGTGCTGTGACAGGAGGTTTACCTTCCCCAAATACAAGGGCAATATTTTTGTTTGCTCAGGTAACACTTAAGGGTCTAAACCCCGCTGCTTGAATTCTTCTGAAAAAAAAACCAAGCAAAGCAGAGGTTTACAAGCTAATATGCGGAAATACCGCTGGTTTTTCCCCAAACTCAGCATTCACCAGCGGAGCATCGCTCCAAGAAGGCCGTGATTCCCGGTCGAGGATGGAGCCGGCCATCCCGCGGCCCCTCCCGCCACCTGGCGGCCGGTGCCGGGAACACTCCGAACCTTCTGCTCGGGGTCCGAAACCACCGAAACCACCTCCCCTCTCCGCCGCACCCCAACCCCTCCGGCGCCACACCCTGCTCACCACTGTACACTCTCAAAGGCAACGGCGTCCGCTCCGTTTCAAACAAGATGTACCTACCTTCTTCCTGTCCAGCCGCGGTGCCACTCTGCTGTCCTGAGAATCCGACTGATTGATTTCGGGATTAGTATCCAGCAGTCTTTGCATGGCTCGATCACGGTCAAAAGCAGTTACGTAAAACAGCATTTGGCGGGTATCAAACGGAAAGAAAAATGGGCTGTAAGGAGCAATGGACCAGTCAGTTGTGTTCCAAGGAGACCTGTGACTACCATTTAGGTTAAAACTAAACAGAAATGTAGAATGCCTGCAATCAGTGCTTCACTACACACTGTGGTGAGAGCAGCCTCCAAAGGAAGCCTTCCAGGACACACTTCAGTTTTAGTTACAGTGCTTACAAGCAAATGTCCAGAGAAATGCAATAAATGAAGGAGCCACAAACAAATTCTAACTCTTCTTGAAAAATAACTCAAAATACCTGAATGCCTTGGCTATGCAGTTTGCATCAGAAAATAAAATTCCCTGTTCACGACTGTTTTATGTTTAGTAAATCTAACAGAGCAAAGATCTTAAGGAAGTGGCTCCAGCTCCTGTATTTGACAGTGGGAAGGCATGAGAACCTGCTTACAGCAGCACCACTATTCTACTTTCCACCATCTGCAAAAATATTTCAAGTCTTCTGTAAAAGACTACCAGAAAAACTTCTTATTTTAATTTATCACTTCCACTATTCTCAAAGGCACGTGTATGTTGACTGTAGTTCTCCACTGGCATTTAAGTGAAAAGGCAATTTTATGGAAAAAATACTGCTATAGGTGTTTGTATGAGAATATGCATTCATACTCATCATCTATTACCTGGAACCTTTATGAAGGACTTTAGAGATCTTGTTTTCAAAATGAAAAGCCAAATAGATTCTCTAGAGTATGTATTTCCCATCAGTTGTCAGCAATGTTGTTGCAATTAACATTCTTGAAAAATCCAAGAATGTCAATTCTAGTTTCTCATTTTTGCAAGTGCAAGAGAGCTTTACAGTTTATACTCTATTTGAAGATACTAAAAAGCACTATGAATATAGCTTTATAAACATTTTGAATATTTTATCAATAATGATAAACATATTTTCCTTTGTACCACATTGAGTATGTCAAGGTAAATGCAGTGGTATGGTAAGAATGCCATTAAGCAGTTTAACGGGAGAAAACCACCTCCTGAATAAACAAGTACCATAATTTCAATGAGAAAACTTGAAACTGCTCAGAAACTCCTGTAAGAAGTGATCCAAACTTTGCAGGTAGTCTATGTCTTAGTAGGTGGTTTAAGTTCTGCAGCAGAGGTGTAAATATCCATCAGAGTGTCACTGATGTAACTTGGCAAGACTTCTGGGACTACATTTTACCCTCCCCTGGCACTCTCAAGAGTTCTGTGATGTGTGATGCACCTGTGCTGCCCCCTGAACTCTAATCAGGGATACCACACAGCAAATCACCCGTACCATGTTTTCCCCAGCTCTGTCAGCCAAGTTGGGATGTTTCCTGTCATAATGACCAAAGGATCCTGGAGCTGCCTGTTGGCTTTTGCTGTCAGTTTGCTGTTGATGAACTCCGAGGTTGGAATTATCTCCTTGCAGACCGCATTCTGTGTTAAATAAAACCAATGTATTTCTAGTTAGAGAAATGCTGAAAGAAGTATTCTTTATTAAGACATTTCTTTAATGCTTCTAGTTTGGTCATCATCACAGGAGAAAAAAAACCTTTGTCATTTTGGCCATCCAGAGTCTAAGCCATGAAAGAGGGACTGAGGAGAGTTTTACTGTTCATTTCCTTTTCAGGAATAATGTTGGATTTTGAACTTAAAGAAGGGAAAAGCATGAGAATTGTGTTCAACACACTACAGAGAAAATATTGCCAATTACAAGAATTTACAGCCTTCATCTTTTCAGAAGTCAGAGAAACATGCAGAGGAAGATGACAGTAATAATTTGCATTATTCTGTCATGGTGGGGGGCAGTAAAGAGGGGAAGAAGGTTATTTAAGGTTTAAGGTTTGAGGACAGAACTGTGAATTAAAGGTGCAACTGATTTAGAAAGCGTTCTACTCACATCATACAAGTAATACCAGTATCGACTGATAGCATGTAAAACTCTCAAAAGAAGAATAACATCTAATGAAGGATCTTCAAATGTTATATTTTCAGGTGGAGTAGATATGAGGTAAATTTCCAGAGGATTTAACACCGAAGGGCATACACCGTCTAGCAGGACAAAAAGAACACATTAGCAAAACAAAACAATTAGCAGTCTTCCCAAGATTTAATTATTAGGAGCCTGGGTAGTATTAGTCATGGCATTCACTCAGTTACAACAGTTCAGTTAAACAACTCTGTAAATATCTTATTTTTAGTTCTAATACACAGATTAATATATGCTTACTATTCTTATACTAGGCTTGCTTTAAAAGAAACGCTACGGTGTCTGCAAACATTCCTGTGAAATTTCTGCAAGGAAGGGGAGGAAAGCTAATATATCAGCAAGGCAACACACTCACCATGCCACAGCTCATCGTGTTTTTTAGAATTTCTAGGGGAGGTTTTTGTGGGAGCGGTTTGTGCTCTTCCTCTTTTACCACCAACACAGTCCTTACTACCATCTTCATCCTCCCGCACAGGTTTGTACCTAAAACATAAATTAAAAATATGTTTTTGAAATGCTCACATGGAAATGAAAACACTTATGAAAGTGTTAGTTCTTTGATTAGCAGAATTCTACTTGAATGACAGTTAAAAGCAGAAAGGCAAGAGCACTTGCATTTGGGTATGATCCAGCCTTTGAAGGTAGGCCCTTGGGAGCAAAGACTGGCGTGAGGGAGAACTGGAAGGAGAGAAGCAGCAGGTATAGACAAAACCCCAGAGTGACTGGGGTTTGGGGGGTGGTGGTTGGTTTTTTTTTGTTTGTCTACTTTTTTCTTTAGCACACTTCATGATTAGAAGACGACACTGGTGAACACTGAAATGTCAGGCACAGTCGTAGGTCAATGCTCCTCCCTAAGTATGGCCAGAGAACACTCACACCTGCCCAGCAACGAGTTAAGAAAACCAGTTTGAAGTTGACCATGATGTGTAGACTGCAAACACACCCTCTCCTGCTTGTGGTTAGTTACCTAACACTGATTTCCCTCCATCTAGCACATGTCATCTAAGATTCCCCATTTCTTGTTCATCAGCTCTGTTCATAAGCCAGAAGGAACATCAGCAGCTAGCAACGAATTCTTACTAAGTTTTAAGCATCCCAAGCACATCAGGAAATTCAAAGTTCCACAGTTTTGAAAAGAAAAAGAAGAAAGATGACTATATTCCAATTCCAAATTTCTTGATGTATATATGTTTAGGAAACTGGAGGAGTTATTCCCTGATTTCTCTAGGCAACTTACCAAATGGTATGTGTTTTTGTCCAAATGCCAGCTCTTCCTAATGGGTTGCTTTCATCATCTGTAGACTCCCTTTCTTCCTCAGATTGCAAACTGTACTGCCTGACTGCCTGATACACAGTCATATTGTATGGCAGCAAGTGATCTCCAATGTAAAACTGCAGTCTGTGTCTCACATTCCCTGAATTTAAGAATTGAGCAGCCTGAAAAAAAAACAAAAAAAAAGAACAACATACAAGTTAGGAAAGTTGTTGCCCAGCTTTTGTTTAAGCCTCTCCCCACACTGTTCCCTCCCCTTGCTCCCAGGCCAAAAGCTCACCAAAGATTCATCTATTTCTTCATCTGACCCATCATCATCACTATCTTCATCATCTTCTCTAACTCTTCCATAGCCTGAGGCAAGAGAGAAGAAAGATTTCCTCAGCAGCTTTTTTCACATGAAATGTGACAGTGCTCTAATACTCTGACTTTCGTAAATTCCCCTGCTTAAAATCGTTCCGAAATGCATCAGTTAAAAACAGGAAGATTCAGAAGTGCTACAACAAATTTCAGCATCAACACCTGGCATCAAAACTGCCAACCTACAGCCAGTCTGACAGTAAAGTAGATTATACTTCTGTTAGTATTTTGACTGAACTGTTTACAGCATGAAACAATTTGTCCCAGAAAAAGGGAAGATTTTCTACAATCTGAAGTCTCCTCCCTGTGAGCAAGATATATTGATTTATAGGTGCCTCCCATTTGTCTTCAGTGGAATCCCTCACAGGTTTTTATGAACATTACACTGACAGTAGCAACTATTTCAAGAAGCAAAACACAAATTGCTGTATAATATATAAATACCTCTAACTACAAGGTATCTTTCAATGGCTTGTACCAAAGCCAGAGGATCAATCTTCACAGGTCCACCTTTCCACTGTTTCACATTAGCACAGTCTGGATGTCTTTGCAGTTGGCATTTTAACTGATGTGTATTGAAGAATTTTAAAGCTTGGGATCCTCTGTTAAGAGAAAAACTCAAAATAATTTGTGAAAAAAGTTGCTACACAAAGAATCTAGTAACTATAATTGCATTAAAATAGTTTTATACATGCATTTACAATTTCACTGGTTCAGTGTATTATTTGTCAGACTATTTCTCTAAAAATAACCTAGTACAGTTTGGATAAATAGATTACAAGTTTTCTTCTACAAGAACACCAGAATTCAAGGTGGGCAAAATCTGGAAGCTACACAGATTAAGAGAAAGCCCAGCCTGAGGTCTGACTACATCATGGCCTATACTGACCATCTCTGAAATCTGAAGTTGTTCAGATTGTCAGCTGATGCCACATGAGATTTAGAGCTGTGTTTACCTGCAGTGCAATAAGGATCAGAAGTCGGCACTTCCTTCCAAGATGCAAGTATTCATTTATTTTTTTTTAATAAGGACCTGAATTTTAATGTTAGTCAGATTAATGCTACAGTGAGGCTCCAGATCATCTAATGCAATGGATGTTGTGTCACCATTAGTGACAAAAAATCCACACTATTTTACTACCAGAGACACAGAAGACTTTTGGCATTCCTATAAAGAAGAGCTTTCAAAAATTCATGTTCAATGCTCCTCCTCTCCTAATTTCTACACAGTCATAAGAATATGTCTATAATCAAACTGAGCTTTTAGCCAGCACCAAAAAAATACTTGCAAACCTTCCTTGCAACTTGTACTAAAATAGAGTTCCTAACTGTGATACAGTGAGTGAAAGCTAGTGATATATCAAAGAAAAGCACAGAAAAAATATTGTAGAAATAGGTCTTTAGTCACTTAAATGTGTTACTTAGAGCACAACTAACAAGCTGGATTCCAGATTTATTCTTTATCTTAAAACTCAGGCAGGTCCACAGCTATTTTAAAGTATGCTGACAGCCAAGAGTTACCACTCAACCCATTATCACTCTAGAGAACAGAACCTACACGAGTAACAAAGTTTAGCACTGTAAAACAAACTCTCTTCAGCTGAATGACTTGACTAAAAACAGTGTCCCAGCAATAAGGAGATGGTTTCTTTGCAGTGTTTGTTACACGGGGACAAGGATGACTTCTGAATTTTTAAAGCTTAAATTTAGAGACTGCATTTAAAGTTACACATCCACCTCCAATCTAAGTGAGAGACATGTCAAGATGGCAAGCAAACCTTTGGTTAAATATTCAATCTTCCACTGAGTAAGGAAACCAACTGTGTAATCACTTCTGTCTTTAACAGGGTCAGAAGTTTCTATTACTTCCATTACCTCCTGGAGCATTTAGTGCTGTTTCAAACAAGTTTTGGAAAACAAAAGCTTCTAACAAAACTGTTACCTGAGCATTAATCCTTACCTGCTCCCTGTTCCATTTCCACTAGGGAAGTCATGCACTTTAACAGGGAACTGTTCCATCTGACTGAGGCAGTTGTTCATTTTATGGACTAACGCCAACAAAGGTGCATTTTCTAATGGCTCTAATCTTCCAAGGGGCTCTTCTCCAGGAAGCTGAAATACAGTCCAGTCTTTTAATTATGTGCCTGAATTAATCCATCTTCAATAATTTACACCACAGATTATTTTAAAAAAGGGAAATTAAGAATCACTGTTCTCACTGAAAGCAGCAGCAGTATCCAGATGACACATCACAAGATTATGACAGACCTATTTCAAAGAACATACTTTTCTCTCCTGGTTTCAGTTGAACAGCGTATAAATTCTAAGTATTCACCCTTAGCCATGAGCAATAAGCTTTGTGGAAGTTGTAGTTATCTACCTTCCTCTCTTCCACTTTAAATTTATTCCTTTAAAGACAGGACATTAGTTTCCTGCAGTATTTAGGACTGAAGAGAACAAGTGGTAAGATTACTATCCAAACTCTTTCCATATCAACTTCTTAAAAGACAGAAACAACCTGTAAGTTGTTCAAGACTCAGATAATTGGCCCACTGCTGTGTGGAATTTTCTGTAACTACAGGGTATTCAAAAAAGTTCATGACCTATAAAGACTTAGAACCATGTGAAAGCTGCAGTGCTGTACAGTTTAGGCATAACCAAACATTCCTTCTGTACTCCATCTTTAAAATAAGGTCAACACTGAACCTTCTCAGATGGTATTTCGAGAAAGGAAATTCAAGAGAAAGACAACTAAGAATTCCGAAACAAAAACCAAGAAAACTTACTGGAGAAGAAAAAAATACATGAAGAAATCTTTTCAATCTGATATCCCTGCTTACAGCATCTTTTTCACTTTTGGATGTCAAGTAAAGCAGCAGTTGTTTAACAAACCCACTATGCTGGATTTCAAATGAGGAGACGTCGGACTCCGAGACAATGCTACGGATTTCTACAAGGCACTCTGTTCCACCATCCACCTGGAAAACAGGAAGGGAGTGTTTTACCACCCACCCAGGTACTAAGGGGCTTCAGAAATACTATTTTTCCTTCTACTGCATGGAAGAGCTCTAAAGGGAGAGGGAAAAGGGGAAAGTCTGGAGTGTACAGTAACTTAAGCAGTAACAGAGCAAATAATCTGAGGATAAACTTCTCTGTTTAAGGGAAGACATTTCAGGCAACATCTGCTTTTTCTGTATTTTCAGAGAAAAGTAAAGTCCCATTTATGTCTCATGTGAGGTAAAGATGAGCTTTAAACAGGTGGGTTTTGTTTTAAAAAAACAAAGAAACACCACCACCTCCCCCACCCCAAAAAGAAGCAAAACACAAAAAACATACCATACACACACACAAAACCCACAATGTACCAGAAAACCCCAAACAACTCAGACTGGTATATGTTTTACGTGACTTCCATGTGGGAGAGAAGAGGAAGGAGAGTTTCATATTTAAGTGATTGTGCAGATCAAAGCACAGAACATGGCTCAGCTCTTGAGCTACTTTGGATGTCACATGTTTAGACCACCTATCAATCACAACTGTCTGAAAAGCCAGCAACTTCTAGAGATGCTCACAGATTTGCCCCAATCTGTATTTCTTCTCTCACTTTAACAAAATGCCTTGATCTCCCCCTCTCTTGATCTCCCCCGCCCCACAAAGTTCTCACTACAAACTGGGTAGTTCTTTAGGTATAAAGTCAACCCTAAAACTTCACTGTGTAACTTTTAAATTTGAAATAAACTGCTATGTAAGTGACATTATTGCTAGGAATCAAAATACCCTTGTGAATACTGGTCTTTTATCATTAGTGATGTGTGTCAGAGCTCACAGACTCGTTCCAAAAAATGACTCCAAGTCATAATGAATCATAAGTCACGTCAAGAAATGTCTCCCCACTCCAATTAAGTTCGTCATTTCTAACCTGGAGGTTGAGTTGTTCAGTTGCAGTGCAAAGTCTCTGTAATACATTTAGTGCAGGATTGCTTCCATCCATGTTTTCAGAGCTAAAATAATGTTCTACAAATTTATGGGCTTGCTCCTTAATCCAGCCCTTAATTTTTTCTCTGTAAAGAAGAAGACAAAAGGCATTTGGCCACATTTAGCACTTGCATACACCAGTATGGCAATAAATACAGCCAGAATGTGATTTTCTCCTTGTTAAACAGCAGTCACAAACAAAAGACTCTTTGCTCTTACTCCAACACAGTCAAGTCCTTTTCTCTACAGATCATTTCTTGCATCATTTTTCTCAGTTCTACAATTTTCCCCCACCATGCTACTTTAAACTACTAAGAGGTTATTTTCTCTACCTTAATTTCTCGATTCTTTTTCCAGACTTATTTTAACCGTGGTTGCCCTCAAACTTCTTTGTTACATGGTACTAAATCCCTTGATGGCTTACCATAAGCAGCTCAAAGTTAACATCATATTACAATGTATTTTGACTTTTTTGTGTGTGTACCTGTTATTGGAAATGGTATCCTTGGAAGCAGCCCTTGCAAGACCACTTACTCCTGCTGTTCGTGCTGGTTCAATGTTATTACTGTTGGACTGTGTGCTTAATCTTCCCCATGTTTTAGGATTTAAACTTGCCAAGAAAGAAGATTTAGGAGATTGAGTAGTTGTAGGGCTTTTAGCTGGAAGAAGTAAAGACAAAATTTAAAGAATCAACAGGTTAGTTTACAGCTAGCACTTTTGGCAGCTTATAAACTTACTTTAGAAGGAGATAAAGTATCACATTTTAAGAGTGATTTACCTTGATTGTCTACTTTCTCGTCATCTCTTGGAGGAGAGTATTTTGGCCTCCTTGGCCCTCGTTTTGGCAGTCTTTTCCTCTTTAGAACATCACTGAGTCTTCTGTCCAGGACAAAGTTAAAAATAAAGAAACATGTTTCCACCCATCATATTCACACACATACCCACCCCTTATTTTAAGATGCATCTGCCAGCTACTTCCTCAGGAATTAAAGAACAGGTTCTACCCCATTACATGGAGAATACTCTTTACTCTGGGAGAAAGGGCCTGAACACTATTTGAATTGACAAGACAACGTGACTCTCTCAGAAAGAAGGGGGTTTGCTTGCTGTCACCTTTCTATTATGAGCAGCCAAACGCAGAAGTGACACTAAATAGAGGTCTCTCAATTTTCATGTTTTAATTTGTGTAACCATCTGTTTATTCATTTATTTAACACCTTTCAAAAGAAGGAAAAAATAAATCTACAAACCTCTACTGAATAAACACCAAGAGACATGGGATATTGGACCTGTCTCCTTCTTAAAGCCCAGAAAACACTTCTTCAACAACAATTTGTGGCATTTCTACTCACCAATCCCTACACTTACAAAGTTCACATATTTCAGTTCTGGTTTGAAGTGACAAACACTTGACCTTTAAAATGAGGGCAAACTGTGTAACATGAAAATAATTTATTCCTACAAGTGATTTTAATTCTACAAGTGTTCAAACTGGTTGCCTTCCAACAGAATAACTTAAGGATGATTTCCTTTTTCTTCAGTCTCCAGCAGAAGGGACCATGCACCACAGCTCTTAAAGAATTGCTCTGTCCTCAATAGTTAGATGAGACTACTGCTGTGGCTCTTGGCATCCTCCCAAAACAGCAAATTATTTCATATTATTACAACATAACTCTCATGTCACTAGTCCTTTTTTTTCTTTTAACCATTTAATATAAAATGAATCACTGAAAAGCTTCAGCACCACCCCACTTTAGTTCCTCCAAGGAAAATACCACACCAAAATACGGACAACAACATGGCAGCCCACGTCACTCTGGATTTCAAAAAAAGAAAAAGAGGGCAAATAAACCCACAACAGGCGGTTTTTGAGGCGGTGCCCTTACCCCTGCGGGCTCAGATCCAGCGAATCCTCCCGGCTATGCTGCAGGCTGGGCGAGCCCAGATCCGCAGCCGCGTTGCCGGCGGCAGTGGCTGTTCCCGTGCTTATTGTCGTGGTGGTGCCCAGCGTGCCCGAGCCGTTAGTGCACACTTTGGGGGGGCTGGTCAGCAGAGCCTCAGACTCCGCCAAGTTCTTCACTTGGTGCATCACCCCTTGGCAAAAGGAGAACTTCGTTTAGTGGGTTGGTTTGGAGGGTGCAGGGGAGGGGATGTGGCAGCAGGAACAAGGGTGTTTGAAAATGTGAGAGCCTGTTGTGTGAACCTCTGTTTTGACTCCGGCAGCACCGGCTCGCCCCACCCACCAGTACAAAAGCAGCTCAACCTTTTCTCCAGAAAAAACCTACATAGTTTAAAAATAAAAAATTACAACAGCATGGCCAGTAGCTAAAGAAAGCCTGAAGTGCCCAGTGGAGTAGAACACACACTTCCTGCCAAAGGTTCATCACTTTTCTCCAGTAAGACTTCCCACATAATTTCAGTGAGCCATCTTCAGCCCAGGTCAGCTCACTAGGATCTAGTAAGCCTTGTCTCAGATTCTGACAACTCAAGTGTGTCCCTTCCAGAGTCTTGGTCAGCTCCTCCCTAGTAATATGAGGACAGCTTGCACAGATTTGTCTTTACAATAACAATATTCGATTTTTACAGCTTGGGGAGGTCAGAGAGGAGGGGTAAAAGGTATGGATTCCACACACACACCTTTTTAAAATACTACCTAAAGAGGTGAAGAGGAAAAAAAAAAAAAAAGCAAGATTTACCTTCTCTTCTGAAGTAAACACTAAAAATATCAGGTAACTTTTGCATTAAGATCTCTGCCATCTGCAGGGCTCCAACTACTATCTTAAGGTCTTGACTCGACAGCATGGAGGCAATATGACTAAAACAGATAATTTGTTAGAATTAGCTTTGTCCTTTTTTTGCTGGGTTTTTCTTTACAAATCAAGTCAATTCATCTTGCATATATATAGCATGATAATGATGATATATAGCAGTGGAGATTGAAAGCAAACAAATTCCACAGAGCTTTTGTAAAAGCTATAAACAAAAGGACAAACAGTCTTCTTTCCCACCTAATACTATGTTTTAACATGGCATAAAGAAAAAGAGAGGGTTTCCTCCCTTCATAAACATGGTAAGTTTTAGATACCAAAAAAAAAACAGTGAAGGGTATATTAGGCACTACCTATTGCTGTGGGTACTAATAATCCAAGTTTCTAGTAAGAATGCCCATTGTCATCAACTGCTACAAAATCTATGCTGCAAAAAAAATTCCTGCAGAGCTGGCAGCCTCAGCTTTTGGAAAATACGTGAGACTTTAAAAGCATCATTTCCCCCTAAAAAAAAATTATTAAAAAGAAAATAATAACAAGTTTTAGTTTGAAGCTCAAAATTAATTTCATTCATGAGAGTTAATGAACCCACCTTGAAACAGCATGGTTTTTCAGAACATCCTTCAGAAGTTCAGCATCAGCAAAATAAATTATCCTAAGAATTGCTCTAAGGCACTTGTGTCTAACAGCAGGTCCAGCTGAAGAACTATATACTTCATAAAGAACACCAAACAATGTTTTGATAAAGGATTTTGCCAGTTCTGGGTCCTCTTTCATTAATTGTGCTCGAGCATCATCCTTCTTCAATTCTGAATGTCCACCTGTGAGAAAGTGGAGAACAAATCACTGTTTAGTTCTTTGCACTTCTGCTCTGATTCTTCCATTAAAGCTGATTTAATTCAGCTCTTAAATTGAAGAGATATAATTTAAGAACCAGAAGTCAAAATAACAGCAAGAATGTAGAGACAGCAGGTTTTCTGAGCTGGACTTACTAGTGTTTGTATTGGCTAAAGGGTTTGGTTTTCGCTGAATGGCACGTGCTGTTCCAGTGTCCTCATTTATTTGCTGCATAGAGTTAAAGTCAATGGTATAGACACGCCCAAGTGTAGACAGGCTGATCTCGTCCTCACCAACCTGATGAGCTGCCTAAAACCAAGGAAGAGTTCAAAGTTAAGAAACCCCTAACAAACAGAAACTACATGAGAGGTGAGGAGGGGGTAACACAGTAGGAAAAGCAGGGGCTGACAGAAATACAGTAAGAACAGTGATTAAGCAATTAAGTGGTTTGGGATGACAGAATACCAAAATAGTGCAATACTAGAGCAGGATGTTTGAGCAAAGTCGTGTTTCTTATTCAGAAAGATCAAGAGTGGTATTTTCAAAGATGTAAAGAAAGCGCTCGATTCCCTGGACAACCGCACGCGTATTTTAAAAGCATCACCACACGAACGTGTGGAGTTACTACCTCTATTATTCGACTATCAATCCTGTTATAGGGATGCCAGAGACCCCTGTCATCTCGCCATTGCCATATTGCACCATCTGTATTTTGTGCATTTCCTTTCTTTAGCATAGTATCAACAGCAAAGATTCCCTCTTTTGGCAGGCAAGGCATCAGTTCACTGTAAAGAACATTAAAACAGTATTTTACTACAAATATACAATAAAGTCCATCTAAGCTGAAAACTGTTTGCCTTCATTTTAGCTAAGTTAGGGATTTCAACATACCAACCAGACCCAAAACCTAGGACTGCAAAACTTACCAGATAAGAGAAGTAAGCTCATAAAGTTCTTGAGGACTGCGTGGAACAAGGTCAATTTGTTCTTGACAACTCCCATTTGAGGCTCCACAAAGGAGGAAGTGAAGAGTTTCTGCAATATCTATAAAAATTATTATTCATGAGATTGCCTGTATCAGAATATGGACTCCATTTCCTGTTGGACACCACACAGTTACTGCCCAAAGCAAAGAGACAGCAGACAGGAAGACCAAAGCCATCTCTTTGAACACTGTAAGAAGTGTGGTTGTTCTCAGCTCTGGGGTTTGTGGCTTTCTTGGGTTGAGGTTTTTATCTCTAATGGACTTCTAGGGGAGAAGCATCACTCAATATACAGCACACAGAAAACAGGGAAACATACAGGGCAGATTAAGTGACAAGTCAAAACTTACATGAGATGAAACAAAGAAAACAAGTGGCAACTAAGACAGCTATACAGCTCCTACTTTGGTAATATTTTCCCTTAGTAAAAGTACTTAAATCGCATGGTTCCCCCACATTGTATAGACTATAAAAGGAATTACTCAATTTGTGTTGGAATGAGAGTAACTTGTGCAGCTAATACAGACTCAAAACTAGGCAAGCACTCCCGTGACAACAACTAGATAGGAAAGGACAGAGAAACCCCTCTGGATAAAAGCTTTCAACAAGTTTAACTACACTCTGTCCCAGGGGAAGCACAGTAAGAGAGAGAACACACCTGAAAGAACAAAATATTTACATAATCAAGTCCAGAGAGGCCCATACTGATGGCAGGCATTAAACTGAACAGGTCCCCTAGAGTATCAAAGAGCAAGAACTCACTTTGCTTCATGAGCTGGACTGCAAGCGTAGGGCAGTTGGAGCACATCAAGGAGAACATGCGCACCACCATGATGAACATTCCCGAGCTCAGGATAGGAGGCGTCACCACCAAGAGCTGCTGGATATTTGTTAACAAGTCCTTGGAAGCCACCTGCTGCAGCAAGTTCTTCAGGAGGAAACAGCAAAATGGGAAACATGAGTCTTTGAAAGGTAAGCCCTCCAGAGAAACGGAGGAAGGAAAGAAAGAAACAAAAATCCACCCACGCCCACACCCTCACCTCCTCATGCTGGAAGTTGTCCACTAGCCGTGCAAAACAGAGACAAGTGCTTTCAACAGACTTTTTGTCCTGTTATTAAAAAAAAAAGGTATTTGTTTGAATTGAAATACGTTAACTTGCATTAGATTATCCTGTCATTTCCAGGCATTCATAAAATACCTCCAAAAAGGTCAGCTGAGTCACATTTTACAGAACATCACAGCTCTCAACCTTTAATTAATTGATACAGTCTAAACTGACCTCTGTTATGACTGTGCTCCTGCACATTCCCTGGGAAACACCCCACACTTGCAACACTAATACCAGCAGGGACCTTTAGAGATAAATACATGGATCTATAATATTCTTTTTGGATCCTGCAAGGAGGAAACAAAAGGCAAAGGAGCTACCAAGCCAAGTAACAGGAGATTTAATAGATAATAAGCAGGAGTGAAGGCTACTGTTCTACAGAATAAGTGAGGCCTGATTTTTGTATCATGCAGCACAACTAGCACAGCAAATGCAGAGATAGCAAGATAGTAAAGACTTCTCTGAAAATAGCTCTACTTAAAAGTTCAACGAAACACTCAAAAAAGTTTATCTGAACATAATAAAACACTAACTGTAAAGGTGGCTGAACACCAGAGGAGGTTACCCAGAGAGTAAGTCTCCATCCCTCGAGATAATTTGAACAAACAAACAAAATCAGCTGGGCATGCTCCTGGACAATCTGCTCCAGCTGACCTTGTAGGGTAGCTACGACTACATAATTATCCAATTTAACTATTCTGTTAAGAGCAAACTCAAGATCCTTTTCCAGAAACCTTCCACCTCCAGATTCTTGAAATCTTACTTTCTGGGGCTGTAGCTTCTCTTCAGAGAGCAGGAATCAGTACTTATCCCTACTATTGCTAAAAATGGTGCTTCCTGCTCCTAAAGTACAGTCTAAAGCTGACAACTGACTCCATGAAGCTGCTTCAAAGATTCAAATAGTCTTTCAGCGAGATGATGTTTGCAAAATGAAGAATTGCACAGGACTACACAAAATCATTGCCTGTAAGCTTCCATTAAGTTCATTTGTTAACAAACAAAATATTTCTCACTTGTCATCTCTCGAATAGGAATCTGCCAGCCAAGTAGATCATCAGGAATCTCTTTTGATGCACCACTCGTTGTAAGTGCTCGTTTATGAGCACAGCAACTTGGCAGCATAGGTAGTATTTAGAAGCCCCGTGATTTAGGATTATTTCAAACTATTCTGCAGGAATAGGAACTTTCTTTTTAAAAAGCCATAAGCACCCCTCCCAAAAAGACATAGCAGTGAAAAAGTACACAAAAATTGAAACTGAAGCTGTTCTGAGTTAAAAGTGGGAGAGAACCTTGGAAGACACTTGTTAAGGAAAAAATAGTACAGTAATACTACTAGACTCCCTCTTTGTGATGTCCTTGTAGTTCTTACAAGGACTACAAACCCACCATTATTCATGCTTTAACTACCTTATTTATCTCATTTTATAAGATGTCATAAATCCTTACAGCATGCTTACAATGAACAAAAGGCCCATATGCATATCAGGATATTGCAACTGGATGGTACAGAAACTTTAGGACAGTTATCACATTGCAAAGGCAAAAACACACAGTAAAGAACTAGGTATCTGGAGGAAACCTTATACTACATTCACATCAAAATTAGAACTTGCAATTCTTTAATAGCTTCTTACCTGATGGGTTAACCTTTGTGTAAGCAGTGGCAAAGAGTCTGCCACAAAGTGAAACTCATCAGGTGTTATACTCTGGCAGCAGTTGGCAGCGATAGCGAGTGCATTCCTCTGGGCATTTATACTGAAGAATTCCAGATACAGCAAACAGTCTGCCAGCCCACCCTACAACACAACAAACATTTCCACTTGCAGTGCTGCTGAAGTCATAGAAAGTTGTTGTCTTATTTCATCCTCGCCGAAGATGACCAGGATGTGGAACTGGGGAGGGCAGTGAGAGGGCAGTGTTTGGTACTTACTGCCTGCAGAATGGCTTTGCTGTGCCTGCGCGACAACATCTCCAGGGCTGTCAGCGCCTGCTCTGCCACGTCAATGCACTGGATAACCTGCAGCTGCAAGGACACAAAAAAGCTTGTAGATCAACTTCTAAACCATTCTGTAAAAGTAATCACCTTCATCAACACTTGGACAGAGAGTCTCTGCTAAGACACACATGCTAACGAAGCCAGCTGGAACCAAGCCTGCTGGTTTAGGCTACCTCGGGTGTGAAGCTCCACCAGGAGACAACAGCTCAGTTAGACAGCATGTCTGCAACACCAACCTGACAAAACACTCGCAGTGGATCAGACTGCACCACTCAGTGAAGTTGGGAACAAAAATTATACATGGTTTTAAAAGCCTCTTGTGCATTATGCGTTATCTTGTGAGCCATGAAAAGCAGCTGTTATCTTAACGGTGTTTCTTAAAGTTAAAATCCCTTCGTACTATTTTATCACTGTTCTGATTTCATTTTACCTTTTCCAAGAAGACAGGAATTGCATCTACCACTACAGCAGATGATCTGGGAAGTGCTTCCATCATGTATGTTAAGGCTCGGCATGCGTGATTCATCTATGAAATATCAAATATTTGGGTTTAAGTTCAGATAACACATTTTCGTATTTCAGAAGTTTCTGAAATATTACAAGTGACTTACAATGTCAAAGTTGTGCTCCATCTGCAGCAGTGTTATCTGTTTTTAAAAAAAAAAGTATTGTTAGATTAGAAAAAAATATCTAGGTATCATCATAAAAAAGGGTACAAATCACTGCTGTAGCTTGACTTGGGACTTTGAAAGCTTCAAAAGAACCCACCCAATCTTGAGCTATTAAAGAATTAATAGGAGTACCAAAATTTTGCAAAACTTGCCCTCAAAACCAAACACTGTGATAGATAAACATGTGCACACGTACAAGGAAGTCTATATAATATAAATTAAAAAATTTAAGGAAAATATCGAATGAAATATTATATCCTCCAGTAGAAACGTGAGAGTAAATCTTTACCAAAGCTGGTACAACACTCTTGACTGGAAATCCTCCTAATGTTTCTTCATTTCCCATGACCAACAGCTGGCACATCTCAATCACTGCCTGTAGTTGCTGACTTTCATCAGTGGCTTGGAGACCTTGTAAAAGCTGTTGGGCTTTAGAACCTAGATGTCCAGAAAAAGAAAAAAACATTAGGGAAGAAGATATTAGAAAACATAAGTGTTCAAGGGAACTGTCATGCTATACTTCTGCCAGAGCGGAAGACCAGAGATAGTTTGTTTTCCTCTGTATTTGTAGTTTCACTTCCTTTCCCTGTCATAAAAAGGTAGGATAGGAAAGGGACACAAAATCTCTTGGCTGTCTTTCCAGTGCAGACTGGTCAGCACAGGGAGTCCACCACACTGCTCATCACAGCCATCTTGCCAACCTACAGCAGGTGCCAGAACCCAAACCACCCACCCCACCTTCGTAAAGCAAAGGAATTTTCCACACCCTCCCAGATAATACAGCACATGAGACCCCATCCTCTTCTTGGCATGCAGTGTAACAGGCAGCCTCTGGCTCTGCTGGGAAGCCAAACAGACTTGGACTACGAGGTACCCATCTCATCCAGCTGCACAGAGCAGACCCGGGGCAACAAGTCTAAGGACCCACGTTACCACTGACACACCATCTGAAGGGAATTATTTCTCTCTGAAACCTAAGACACTTCTGAAACTAACACCAACATAACTTAGAACTGACATCTACTGGTAGTTTTCAAGCTAGCTTAAGCACTTGTTTAAAGCTAGCAAAAAAACCCAAGGGGGTTGTAGAGGTCTTTTGTTAAGCAGCCCATCATGCAAAAGAAAAAGATAAGGAAGGGGTGAAAAGGCAAGAACCCTCCCTTCCCCACCTAGAATGGAACATTAAGATGCCCCCACAAAAAGAAAAGAAAAGAAATATGGCTACAGCAGATTTCTCTTCCTTAAAAGACAAGCAAATTAATATTTTTGACCAGTGGTCTAGCACTACCATGACATACAAGTCTCCAACATGTAAAATATTAAACTATGAAGCTAATACAAATATTAGATTTACTAGTGGCTGAATTCTACTAGTCTGGAAGTGGAAAGAATTAAGTCAAATTAGACAAACTTTGCTTACTAGCTCCACTTCCAATTGTCCTGTGGAAGAGCTGCGACATCCGAGGACCAAGAGGGCCAAACAGGTGAGGAGGAAGACCCCTAGCCTCTAATAGAGCTAAAAGCAAACAGAGGATAACAGCCATTGTCAAAGCTTCTATGAATATTTTTAAAAGCTTAAATTCCATGATGTTATCATTTAAGATTACTAGAATTTTGATATTTTAAGAAAGAAGGATTAGATGACTGCAGCTACCCTGATTTCCAAAAAAACCCCGAGAAGATGACCTTTAGAGAACAAGTAACTCATTTCTGTGTGTATCAGAGCACTAAGGCCCTTTAAGAAGTCACCCGCTGAGTTTCCAGAGTTAGGCATTTCACAGAGGAAATCTGGTCTGTTAAACCGTTCTAAGTCTAGAGACACAACAGCAGATAGACCAGGCTGTAATTTCAAATCTGAACTCAAACTACATAAAATAGGTTAAGCTTATCTTCACATTTTCAGAAACTGCATGGCACTACTAATCTGAAAAAAATGACACTGAGAAACAGGTTCACAGCTTTGTCTGCTGATGAGCAGGGAAGGGAAGAACTCTGCTAGGTGTTAGCGGGTTTCTTTTGCGATTGATTTGAAACACTTCACAGTAGTGTTACTTAAGCTAAACTAATTGGGGGATTCTGATTTTTATTGTAGTAATCATGTCTACTGCTGATCAATAAAATAATCATGAATAGGGAAAACCAATTTAGTTCTATGTTCCTAATGCATACCTGTGCTCACTGAGAACTATAAGCAAGCGAACTCGTAGTGACACAGCACTGACTTCACATTAAAATATCCAGATTAACCAAAACCCCTCATTTGCAAGGGAGATCATAATCTCAGGACTCCCTGCAATGTAGCAGCAAAATCATTAGTCCAGTTGCAGGACATGCAAACTGAATTTATACCTGTTTGTACTCTCAGGTGTCGACAGACCCGAGTCCTTTAGCCCAAGCACAAAAGCAAGCGCTTTAAGAACATTCAGATTTTGTTTGGTCAAAGCTTATAGCAACATGGGTATCAATGACAAGCACAAAAAAAAATGTTATCCAGAAGCAGGCAGAGTACAGTAGGCTTAACCTGGCCTGGGAACTGAAAACATGCTTGCAAAGATCATTTTGATATTTGAGCTTACACGCTTAATACAACTGAGTTCTCAGTTCTCTACCCCCACCTCCTCCTGGAAAATCATCAGTAGTAGTGTATTGTACACCATGTAAATGAACATGCCACCCCCTCCAGACATTAATTCCAAATTCTTGCACATCTTTAGTATATTCAGGCTTGTAACTCCATACTTCAGAATTACTGTAAGCAAAGCAACACATTTGCAGACAGCGAAACAAAATACAGCCTTCCCACCACATGTAGTACAGAATTTGTGTAGGTATGGCTATTTCTGGGCTGCAAACAACAAAAAAGGTAAATTAATAACAACTTTTATACCTTGTAGTCTTCCCATCTCAGAATCATCTGACTCACTTTCTCCAGAAGTTGTCATACCTACAGCTCCAGCAACAGAACTAGAAGCTAAAGAAACAAAATAGAGATTAATGCAAGTTACAGTGCCTTTAAAGCTACAAAATTCACATGAAAATAGTCTCTGCCATCAAAAGCGTGCTCTGCATCTAACATTGCCATCAGCCAACTTCTGCACAACTTCCACTTCAAAGCAGACTAGTCTACAGGTCTAATACTTTGCCAAAGCTGAAGACAGTGGCTAAACCAACACACCGTAATGAAAAAGTACAGCTAGATTCACAAATTACATTTCAGAAAGATTTACCTGTATCCTTAATAATTTTCTTAATTGAGTATTATGCTGCACTTAGGTTTCCATTAATTTTAACTTTCAGCACTGATGTAGCTGGCTTTAAGCATAGAACATGTAATATTTTCTACCATTCTGCATAATTACTGGAAAGCACTTTTGAACTCACTACTGATTAGGACCAGATGATAAAGTTATCATTTAATAGGACTGTGCAAGTAATAATATTTAACTTGGTTACAAATTTCTCCAGTACAGATATGGCTGTAATTTCAACAGAAAACCTGCAGAATATTTATGAGTAATTTCAACAGAGCCTTTACAGGTACACGATGCCTTCTGTATCCTAAACTGTTCTGTGTCTTTTCAGTGGGTAGTGATTCACGTAGCATCAGCTGAAGTTACTTGTATTAAAAGAGGAAAAAGCTTGAAAACTAAAGCCTGGTTTATTGAATATAGTTTGGAAACTTAAAAACAAAAAAAAGCATAACTGACACATGTATCAGAGAGCCAAGAAATCAAATGCAAAAGGGAAGATCCCTCTCACTCAAAAACCTTCCAGAATTATTTATGAGCTTACTCAGAACCATTTAATTATTTTCAAATGCAAAGAAGTCTATATCATTATTAGGCTAAAAATGCTTTAGTTGACATTTCTTCTCACCTGCAGCTCCCTGGGGAGGCTCATCTGTTCGTGCAGCTGACGAGTTCACTCCATCCTGGTTGTTGTCAGGATCAGCCATCTTCTCCTGTCGGCGAGCTTCGGCTGCTCCTCTCTTGCCCAGGCCAGAGCCTCGCCGACTGGGGGGTCAAAACACAAGAGTTCAGACCTCATGAACTATGACAAGAGACTCATTAGTGCAAGTCTACTCAAGACTGTGTAACATTTATGTAGATCACCACCACAACACTGCATAAACTAGTAATTTGTTTAAGAATCAATCTTCACAAAATTATCCAACCCTTCTTTGCCCTCCTTGCCCCACACCATGGCAGTGATCTGTTAACACTAGTGCATTACAGGTCCTTGCATTATACCCTTCAAGACAAGGCAGTCTACACTAAAATACAACAGTAAAAATGAGCAAGATTGAAGTGACTGTTAGTTACAAATCATGTACACATTTGAAAAGTTCAATAATAAGAGTAACCATCTTTAAAGGAAGTTCTGAACTACTGCAAGAGGACTCTGATGTTCAACTTGGCTTTCAGTGCCAGAACAAGTTTGAGGGGATGAGCCTATTTAAATCTGCTGTTTTAAACACTATTGTCATCATCACTACAAATACATATGCCTACAAAGTAAGTCAAACTGAAATGCTCACTTGACAACAGAATAAAGGCTTCAGAAGTGGGGGGAGTTTAATGGTGTGGAAGAGGGGAAAAAAAAGTATTGCTGAAACATAGCCTAGGCATAAGAACAAAAATAAAGCTTGTTCAGGCTTCCTAGGTCTAGTTCCAGAATATATACAATTATAGGACATATTAACTCTCCTCTCCCACTTAATCTACCAGCTGTTTAAAGTAAGTAATTCAGGGCTAATTTTCCTCTGCATCAGGAAGTAGACTAAGCACTTAAGTGTAGTATTGTTCAGATGAAGCTGCTGACAAGCTGAGTCAGCTTAGCAGTGCACACCATTAAAACAGACTCCTGTGTGGTGCCATGAAGCCTCATTTTTCAAAACAAGCATCTATTTTACTAGTCATGATGAACAATAGTTCAGCACTCTCACTCTTTGTGTTAAGTATCTCTTTAAACAAAAACTCCCTAAGGACAGGATTACTTAAGTCTGTGATAGTGGCTTTGGGTGTTTCTTTCCCTCCACCTCCACAGCTGAGGGACTTGCTGGAAGTCTGCAGATGACAAATCCTTTGTGCTATCCACGGCACCGACGTGCAGAGCCATCAAAGCTACAGCTGCTTTTACAACAGCCAAGTAAGAGACAGACAAGGCCGGTCTTCACACGTGAAAATGGCATCAATCAACTCACTGCAGAAGCCACGATTCCTGTCCTCAAGGTTTACCTGGTGCTAGCACAGGAGCCCGTGGTCTTTTGGCGTGTGCTCCGCCGCAAACTGGGGAGCTCAGCAGGTGGTGATTCACTGCGCTTCTTGGTGGATTTTCTTAGACCTGTGCAATAGGTAAAGAGTGGAGAGTAAATCAGTCTTTAAATACACAGCAGTTCTACAGAGACATTTTCCTGGACAGGAAGCCTCCATGCAGAAGAACAGCTTCTCCCTAAGAACCTCAAGAAGCCCACATCAGCTTTTAGTCACTTTAGACTGAACTGACAGGCCAGTAAAAGAAAGGTTCAGGCACTTACTTTTACTTATTTTTTTAAGCTAAGCAACACTAAACTCCAAGTTGTTATGTAGGCACCTTTTCCTAACATACATACTACAGTTACAAAAGAGCTTCTAAGTCTTTCTTATGCTGGATAAGTAACAGATTATGGGATACAAGTTTATTATTTCCACATGCTGATGTCCAAACACAAGAAGATGCTCCAGTCTTAAAAAGAAAGAGAAGTTACATTTTGGGGAGGGAGGCTAGTGGTGGTTGTGATCTCAATTTTTACTCAGTTTTATTCAAATTAGTCTGGCTTTAAAATAACTGCATCAAATCAAAACCATGCTCCCCTCCTGGAATCAAGCACTGCCAGTGCTGAGACCTATTATTTGTGTTCCTACTTCAACCCCACCACTTCAGCCCCTCTCTGTCACGAGGCCTTCTTTGATGAAAATAATCAAGCATATCCTCAAAGCTTTGGAAATGGCGTTCAAGTTTTTAATTTACAAGTATTGGCACTGTTGAAAATGACCCAGTTGATAGTAATTTGCTCCAGGTTACAAAGCCATTGCTCTGATGACATCCCAACACAGAACCAGGGAAACCTTAAGCACACAAAAAACCCAGGCAACACAATGTTCTCAGTAAGCTTATTGTCAGGTTGAAATAGCCCATAGCAGCTTCCAAACCAGAAAACTGGTAACTGAAATGTAGAAGTTAAAAATCTTTATCAGGCCCAGTTTGACACTGAAGTGCCCGTCTCACCTCTACAATAAGTCAACAAAATAAAAGGGAACTTTGTAACATTAAATTCAGACATATTATTACTAGAACAGATGTGAATAACTTTGAAGAGATGAGGAAGTTAGATCACTGCTCCCCCCACTGGCAACAAGGCAGAAATAAAACCCCTTTAAATGTGCAATGTGTTTGAGTTCAGTACTTATCAAAGTGGTTCCTATTTCCTTAATCCTAAAACATTCCAGGAATGCAGAGTTGTGGTACTGAGGGATGTAATGATAACTCTGCAGCTTCTGACTCGA
>JAYRBT010000010.1:15191831-15211972 GCA_036023395.1 Myiotriccus ornatus | reverse complement strand
TTAATCCTAAAACATTCCAGGAATGCAGAGTTGTGGTACTGAGGGATGTAATGATAACTCTGCAGCTTCTGACTCGAAGAGGCAAACATCTGAAAAGCTGCTACTAACCTGGTCAACAGTGTGTCCTTTCACACACTACAGTGTATCTGACCCGGGAACACAGTGCTGTGTGCAGGTGAGTTCCGTGCAGATGAAGGTTAACCTGATATTCACGGATTTACCACACACCTGGCTTATCAGCTCAAGAAATCTGGCAACCTTAAGAACCCAACAGGGTACTGTATTTAAAAGCCACCGAGCACTGAACTGAAGCAGGCCAGCCACTTGAATTTTCAGATGGTCTGCACATACACAACAAAATATGTAACTTTTTCAAGTGTTCAAGAAGCAGTGGCATTCTTAATAAATAAACTTTAAAACCAAAAATAAGTTGAAGTTGCTACAACAGAAATACACACTGACTCCAACACTACATACATACAGTGAGACACTTGTGGGGGGGTGACAGAAAGACAAGTGTCACAGAGACACAAGACAAAAATCATTTGAAACAGCAGCAGCAGGACCCCGTGCCATAGCGAAGTTTCTCAAGTAGGAAAAGTCCAAAGATCCAGCAGAACTTCTCGCAGAGCTGGTTGTGTTTTACACCAGAGAATGCATGCTTTAACTGGCACTAGGTATAGCACTGCACTGCTCCACAGGCAAAACATGTTTACCCCTCTGAGTCCAGAGGTAGACTCTTCCACGTGTAACCTATGTAACAAAGGGAAAAGCAGGCTACTCAAAACCTTTAACACTATGGTGAAATTCTAAGTGAAATGTACCTTTGCTTTACATTTAGAAGAATAAAGTAATTATCTTGTTACACTAGAGCTCACTGGGAAAAAAAAGCACTTTTTCACCCTTTATGTTAGCACAACATTTATTACTGCAAATCTGTGGGTCATCATTTTCTAGCAGTCAGACCTCAACATCAGGTAACTTCTCATTAGCTTAGTAACAGGCCATCAGTGACACACCACACATCCCCTCTAAGTGACCTAAGACTGACTTCATGGATCAAAATAGGATTTCTGCTAAGGGCAAAAGGTGTCACACAGCAGCAGAGATATCCTAACAACTCACTGTTTTTTAACAGTATGGCACACTCACTCGTGTCTTATTGTCCCCAAATCAGTCCCAAGATGTACAAAGTGCACACCTGAAACACTTTCTTCTTTGTTTGGTATTCTGCCAGTTTGGCAAGCTGAGCTTGCTTTACAAGGGTCAGATGAGCAGACACCCTTAAAGTTCGTTGTTTACAAAGGCTTCTTACATCAATCTTACCACCTGCACCTTTTGAGAATTCTTTGAGTCTTCCCAATACCAAAACTTCAAGACTTATTTTCTTCTTCCTTTCATTTGCATTGTCATCAAAATTTGGGATGGCCAACACAGCCTCCCAACTGAAAGTTAGTCCTGTGTCCAGAGGACTTGGGGGACGCTAAAAGTTACAAACCTGCACTGGCAAACAGGACACAACCAGCATTAAGAGAAATGAGATTAGAGATGCCCTGTGACTGCCTGATAAAGGAAAGCACCAGTCATATTGCCACAGACAGCAAGGGCTTTCAGATGAATACATTTATGTTCATCTCCAGAAGTTAGTTATTCAGCACTATTTCTGTGTTATATAGAGCTATGTATTGGTAAGTCATCTCTTCTCCAGGCTAAACAGATCTCTCAGCCCTTCCTCCTGAGATGCTTCAGTCCTCTAATCCTCTTCATAGCCCTCCACTGAACCTTTTTCAGTAGGTCCTTGTCTTT
The DNA here is from genome assembly GCA_036023395.1 of Myiotriccus ornatus. Lineage (NCBI taxonomy): Eukaryota > Metazoa > Chordata > Aves > Passeriformes > Tyrannidae > Myiotriccus > Myiotriccus ornatus. Next base: position 15,210,166 of record JAYRBT010000010.1, on the reverse strand, counting down.
CTTGAACTGAGGAGCCCAGAATTGGACACAGCACTCCTAGTAAGTCCTCGTGAAGGCAGAGTAGAGGGGCAGGATCACTCCTCTTGACCTGCTGACAATGCTCTTCCTAATGCACCCCAGGACACCACTGGCCTTCTTGGCCACAATGGCACAACACTGCCAGCTCATGGACAGCTTGTTGTCCACCAGGACCTCCAGCTCCTTCTCCACAGAGCTGCTTTCCAGCAGCTCAGCCCCCAACATGCACTGGTGCCTAGGGTTATACCTCCCCAGGTGGAGGGCCCTACATTTGCCTTTGTTGACCTTCAGATGGTTTCTCTCCACCCAACTCTCCATGTTTCACTGAATGGCAGCACAGCCTTCTGCTGCGTCAGCCACTGCTCCCTCTTCTGTATCTTCTTCAAACTTGCTGAGTGCATTCTGACACTTCATCCAGGTCACTGATGACCAAGTAGAGCAGGACTGGACCCTGCACTGACCCCTGTGGAATGCTGTGAGTTACAGGCCTCCAACTGGCCATGGTGTCGCTGATCACGACCCTGTGAACTCTGCCATTCAGCCAGTTCTCAGTCCAGTTCACTGTCACTCACCTCACCCGCTCTTCCTGCGCTACCTGAGGATGTTACGGGAGACAGCGTCAAAAGCCTTGCTGAAGCCAAGGCAGACAACATCCACTGCTCTCCCCTCATCTACCCAGTCATCACAGAAGACTATCAGACTGGCCAAGCATTTTTCCCCTTGGTGAATCCATGTTGACTACTATGATAACATTCTCCTTCACATGCTTTGAGATGACACGCAGCGTGAGCTGTTCCATCACCTTTCCAGGGACAGAGGTGAGGGAGGCCAGCCTGTAGTTTTCCTGGGTCCTCCTTCTTGCCCTTACTGAAGACTGAAGTGACACTGGCTTTCCTCCAGTCCCCAGGCACCTCTGCTGTTCTCCATAACCTTTCAGAGAAGATGGAGTGTGGCTTAGCAGTAACATCTGCCTGCTCTCTCAGCACCTGTAGGTGCATCCCACCAGGGCCCATGGATTTGTGGGTGTCAATTTTACCCAGGTGATCTCTAACCCAATTCCCTTAGCCAAGGAGAAGTCATCAGGAGATCTGTTTTAGGAAGCTATAAACAGACATGGACTTTCGATAAATGAAAAGAAAATCACATTTAAGCAGTTCATATTCAATACCTGCCAAAACTTCAGAAGGAAAGTTCAGAACTAAAGGCATATATTTATTGCTTGTGCCCTGACCTCATCCTATTTGCATGCCAAACACTCATGTTTATGAGTCAGAAGGAAAATAGACTCAAACAGGCTAAACCTGAAATAGCACAGCCTAACAGAAATCAAACTAGAAAAACCCTAACTTCACATTTAAGTGTGTTTCCTGATCAGCACTTTTTTTAAAGGCATATTTTGCTGTGTGAGAGAAACAAGTTCTGAATGCAGCTGTACTGTGATCACTTGAGTCAGTGTATTACCCGAGTCAAAACAAAGTTAGTCAAACTTTCACAGTTCATAACCCAGAAAACCCTTTATTTGCAGTTCAGAAAGGTAATCAGGAGAGATTTGCTGGTTAGGATTGGAAGTTTAGATTTCAGATTGGCTCCTGTGCTGGCCTGCTCTCCTCCTCACTGAGCTGGGGTGAAGGAGCTGTGGCAGTGGAAGGTCAGACGGCCTCCTGCCATTCTAATATTCCACTATCACCCTCCCTCAGGACCAACCCAGACACTCCCAGCTCCTGACTGTGGTCCCACACAGTCCATCACCACAACTGCAGCAAGTATCTCCAAGCCAGTCATCTTACTTCCTTAATCCCAATTAAGGAGCCACAATTCCAAGGCTCTGACAACCATCCCCCAAAATCCCAAATAAACTAAGTCAGAGCTGTTTTCAGACCTTTTTCTCCTCACCTCTGTCAAAGCCCTCAGAGTCAGGAATTCTATACCATTCACACTGTGTTTATGTTCATGTGGCTTTTCAGTGTACCCCAATAATCCCTCCAGCCCCCCCAAATCTGACAGCATTGGGGAGAGATTTTTCTCAGTCAGGCACAGCTATCCTAAGTCACCCTGCACTCAGCACTGTCCCAGCCACAGTTTCCAGCTTCCTTCTACTTAAAGGCCACAAGACAAAGGACAGCAAAGATTTCCCTAATAACGGAAACATAATTAAGCTTGGGTTTATATTGTTACATAATCAGTAAGATGACCCAATTTGCAACATTTAAAAAGCCCCTGCAACATATACAGATTGAAAGGGATGTGAAAATAATCAAAAGGGCAAAATGAGAAACCTTGTTTTCTTCCTCTTTTGCTCCCCTCCCCCCATGAAGAAATATTCAGCTACTCAAATAGATGTGAAAACCTTGAGTCTAGCCTGTTTTTATTATTCCAACATATTGTATAGTGATCTCACTGCTCAGTTACAGAGAATGCTGTGTAGCTGACACCCTGAAAGTCACCTTGTCTGGATTTAACACCTATTAATTATCCAGCAAGGACTGGACAGGAAACCTCAGGTATTCTTCTGCAGCACATGGAAAGCTCCTGCAAAGATGGCAACCGTACTTCTCCTCATTCTTCTCTTCAGCAGAGCAAGCCAGATCAGCTCTCCTTGTTTTACCTTCAGAGACCACATCTAGTAACACTGTTTGCACTTCCTGAACTGCAGCACCCAGAAGGGAACAGCCTTGCATTTAAACAGTCACCACTGACTGGATGGGGCTTGGAGCAACCTGGAAGGTGGTCCTGCCTGTGGCAGAGGGGTTGAACAAGAGGACCTTTAAGATCCCTTCAACCCAAACCATTCTATGACTTTACGGCAGCCTGAATAATCTCCCCTCTCCTCCTACTTTTCATCCTAGAATGCTTGGCTTCTTCCTTATCTCCCACTAGTTCCACGAGCCCTAGCTCAAAGTTCTTCCAGCATGTGTTTCATAATATACACCTACAAGCCTACTGAGTTTAAGCTTTCAGTTTCTATACAGGATTACTATGATTTCTAAGGACATGTTTCCAGGCAGAAGGTGTCCACCCCAATTTCAACCAGATCACTGTCTGCCTTGCTGCTTTAGAAAGTTTTAGGGTGTTAATATTTGTGCAAGACATCATCTACTTCTGCTCCCTTATCCTCTAAGGCTACTAGCCTGCTACAGAAAATAAATTTGAACTTGCCCATTCTTTCTTAAAAACCAACTCTGGTGGTTTATTGGCTTCATATTTTCATGACACTTCTCAGCATTATCCAAAATGTGTATTTTGTTAAAATACTTCAAATTCGTCCCAGTATTTTGAAGGTGTCACATAAGCTTTTTTTTTTAAAAAAGGGCTAAGCTAACCATCTTCACTATTGCTTCCAAGATCATTTCAACCTGTTATCAAAGAGCACTATGTGAAAGACTGAGCCTATTTGAAAGTATCATAGCTTAACACTTCTAAGTTGAGCTCTTAGTCTTAGTGATATTCCATGATTAATTATATTTATTGCAATAAGTTTTGCTGTAGTCTGTGGCAAAATAAAGAGGCATTAGACATTTTAGGCTTCCTAGTATCACCTGTTAGCACTTTTCCCCAACCTCAAAGTAGGTTGCCATCTACATAAAATAACCTGATCCTCTACTGCTTCTAGAAACATCTCTCACTGTGCTTTGTGCCCCTTACCAATGACATTTTATACTTACACATACACCCCCCTACAGTTCACACCAACTTGGTGTTGTCACTTGAACATTTTAGTTGAACTGAAGTTTAGCTTTTTCCATAAGATAGCTTTAGCTCTTCCATGACCTGAAAGTTAAGCCAAACTGGCTTTCTCAGAACAGTCTTTGTGGAGACAGTTTAGGCTCATATTCTCAACACTGTTTTTCAAGCTACAGAACCCCACTCCACCCCTTACATTGTGCTATCCCCCCCTTCCCTTCTAACTCCTTGCTGAAGTTTTGTAACTTATCACATGAATTACTCTCTGCCTTCACCTTCTTGTTGTTCACTTGTTGGAGGTAAATTCTCTCATCCCTGTTGCTTTTCTTTCAGGACTAAAAAGCTGCCTGTAGCCTGACTTCACTGAGAACTTGTTGGTCGTTCCCATTGTTGCCTGACTCCTCCTCACTCACCCTCATTCCACCCTGTGCAAATTCAGAGTTTTGATTCTGGAATTCATCACCCAGTAAATTCTTGAACCATGGAGCAGCTAGAAAAAAACCCAAACTTTGCTGTAAAGCAGATAAGTCCTCTCCACTTCCCCAATGCCACTCTTCACTTCTTAGGTTAGGTCATTCCAGAATCAATCCTCCAGTCATGCAAGTTATCCAAAACATACCTGTTAGATTTAATTGACCTATGTTGATTATACAGGAAGACATCCCGTTGCTGTTGTTTATTCCACCTACTTCCTGCATTAGTATTACCTACAGATGGGTAGGTAGGTCCCCAGCTGGGACAGGCCACTTATGACCATGCACAACAGGCTGGGGGGTTCATGCACACAGTTTCTTTGTAAAGGAACTTCGTAAGCAAGCTCGGGAATCCAACTTCTTACATCAAATTTTAGAGGATACGTGCTGGAAGTAAATCATTCAGTACATGAAGGCAGCATGATGCATTTCAAAAAATAGTAACTGTTCAAGACAGCAGAGCTACAAGCACACCTCTGTACTAGCAAGCAGGTGCTCTGCTTGGAAACAGCCTGTATTTGGAGGAGACCACGTCCAAGAATGGTACCTGCTATTCAAATCCAGCACCAGAAAGAAGACATACTTTGTGAGAACCTCAAAGATAAAGTGACTAACATCCCCAGCACTAGGAACACCAGGGTGACAAGACTGCTGTTCTCCAAGTAACATCAGAGATTCTCACAACAATGAAAAATTAGGAGGGTAGGTTTGAAAGAAGAAACCACATGTGATCTGCTTGTTTTCCAGGAGTTATCATTCCCATTTTGGGATAGAAAGCTTAAGAAAATGAGAAAAAAAAACAAAAATCTGACAAGAGAAATATAATCAAGAGTGTTTTATAACGTATATGTCCCCATCACAACATTCAATTATTTTGCATACATTTTATTTTTAAAATCAATTTGAAAGACAGAGAAGCAACTTCAGTTTACAGAACACTGACTGCACTAAAATCATCTGCTTTGTCTGTAAATAGTTTCAGTCACAGTTTTACTTATAAACTCAGCAGAACACACTACAAGTTACCAGGAAGATCCCAAGAAGCTTGAAAACAGAAGTATTTGTTTAGAAGACTTGATTTTAAAACACACGTGCTTATTCTTCCACAAAAGTACAACTTACTTGCTAGCTTAGCCTGTAGTCCTGAAGGTCCAGGTTTTGATGTCTCCGACTTGGAAGAGCCTGGCAGGGACAGTTTTGTTTTAGGCAGACTGACTTTGGGGCTGAATCGAGCAGCCCAGTCAAACTTTGAAGAGCCACCTGTTTTACTGGGTTCTTTGTCCCTGCTACTCCTCCTTGGACTGGGGCTGGATGCAGAACGGGAGCGTCTAGCCTTACTCTGGTCCTTTCCCTGTTTCACTCTGGCACCCTGAGGAGCAGTAGAAGAAGCAGAGGCAACAGCAGAAGAGGAGGAAGAGGTGGAAGCTGAAGAAGAAGAATCAGTGATGGTGCTACACCCAGCTTTGGCTGAGGTCACCGATTTTGAAGCCAGCTTGGAGACTTTTGCTGCCTTCTCTTCAGTGTCAGTTGATTCAACTGATGACCCACTCTTTATACAAGACAGATTCTCTGTCCTTTTCCTTTTCTGACTTCGGGAGCTACCAGCAGCTCCACCCTTTCTGGTGTGAGCCTTGCTTGTTGATGGCAATTGTGTAGACTTGGGCTGTTCTTCGTCTGAGTGTCTTCTCTTAGACTTCGTATGCGGCTTGTTGGTTTCCGAGGAAGTTTCAGTGTGTTGAAGTGCTTTGGGTTTTTTAGCAGAGCTGGGAGAATTGGTCCTCCTGTAATCTGGACTAGCACTGCGTTTAACTCCTCGAGAATTGTCTTTCTTAGGCACTTGCCCCGTTTTTTGCTTTTCGGAAGTGTTGACTCTCTCTGGATCTTCTTGTTGTGGTATTAAAACAGCAGATGAACTACAGCCTCTGTAGAAGTAAGCAGGAACAGCATTAGTGCTGGACTCAGGAAACCTCACAATTGTAACAGTTTTGCATGAAAAATGTCATCATTCTCTAATAAAGGAAACTGCATGTAAGAAACTGTTGACTAGGTTAACACTGAAACGAAAAAAAAAAAAAAGCCACAACATGCTCATATGAGAACAATCATACTGCACATACTTGCCAGCATAAAAACTAAATAAATTGCAAAATAAAAGCACAGTACACTGCCTTCTAAAGAGGAAATTATGAGATAACTTGAATCGATTTTACTTTTTTATGTATATTGATACATCAAACTGATTTTAAAAAACAAACAAACAAACAAAAATCAAGCCATGAAGGTGTTATCTGAATGTTTGCAAATGTAAGTTCCACAAGAGAGTAAGGAGTGTTCAGTAATGCATAACTAGTCATAACTGGATTCTAGTTCAAGGAAGGCTCTTAATGAAAGGATAGTTTCTCATCAATCTTGAAATTGAGGTAGTGAATCACACACAGAAATGGCAAAATTCTCTTCTACATGGTAGAAAACTGTTCCAGTGTGTAAACAGCAGAAGCGTATGAAGAGCAGACAAAGCAAGACCAAGATGATTACTCTGAACACAGGCATACTTTAGATTATTGCACGTTTCAATTCATTTTAGACATTGCTCCAAACTCCTTGGGCAATCTTCCCCCACCATGAAGCAGAAGAATGGGAGAAAGACCTTGCAAGTATTCCAGGACTAGTTATGCAGAAATCGTTTCCTCCCCATCACTGATGGAATGCTCTTAGTTGGTGAATTAGAAAAACAAAACAGAAACAGAATTTGAAACACTGAAATATATCCAGTGAATGCAACACCTCGATTAGTTCAAATCTGTTAGTGATATGTTGTATAAGCACTCTGTACAACTCGACACATCATACACAGCTGTGAAGTGCAGATAACACTGGGTAACATAGGAATATGAAGTGCAATTACCTTTTAGAAAAGTGTCCCTTGGACTGCTCAGAAGTAGTATTAGACTGCACTTTGGGTGTCTTTGAAATAGATTTTCTACTCTCAGGAGGGCTATGTGCCTTATGCTTTGCCTGCCCTAAATGTGACCTGTCAGCAGAAAGTCAAAACAGACAGCTATCAGGATTCCAAGATAGAGATACAGACCTGTAGGTGGAATTATTGTTTATTTTTGGGCCATTTACAAATATTCATTTACAGCTACAAACCTTTCCACATCAGCTCCCAATATTAAAGCAGCATTTCAAAAGAATCACTTGTTGCAGTTGCAAATCACTACCAGTAACTGTTTTGTAAGGCACACAATCATTTAGTCATTTTAAATGAATAAAACATCATCTAACTCCAGAGCTGTGCAGATAAATTCAGATTTTTCTGATCTGCAAGATTACTGAATTATTCACTTAAGCATCAAGATAGCACAGTAAGGCACATGACTAGAGCACCTGTCAAAGATCTCAAAAATAGATACATACTCATCTACCTCAAGATTCCATGCATTAAGTCTTTATAAAGTTATGAGTTTGCATCTTTGTTCTTCAGTTGAAAAAAATCAAAATGCAGCCCGTTCCACTTGGTAGGAAAGCTCAACCCTACCAGCTATTTTCTGGTTCAGAGGATTGAGAGCTGTGTGGTAACAGCTGAAGAAAGAGGAATGAAGAAACACATGCTACCAATGAAGGCAGTCAGATGAGCCAGGAAACCTGTGATGTCAGAGAGAGGAATGAGTCTCAGACAAGCTACAGGAGGCCTTCCAAGCAGCCTTCAGCTGCACACAAAAACCAGTTCATTGTATGAGCTCTGACTGAAGGACAAAGATAACACTATACCATGGATAAAATTTAAGACTTAAGTTACATCTTCACATATTCCACATTTAGTTTCAAAGCCGCTCGGAATTACCGTCTGCAAGACTCAGAAAAGAGCTCATCAGCATTTAGAACAGGACAGTATAAATAATTGCTGAGGCAAGGGGCATCTCACTTGCACTTCCCTGGACAGAACACACTTTCGACTCAGCTGCCACCAGGAAAACTCCACTGCACATTCCATACGTAGAGAGAATCCTCAAGCACCACTAACCTTTATGAAACCTCAAACTAATCTTTTCAGCATTAATACTAGACATGTTTCAAAGCTGAAGAACTCCTGATGATATGTTTTTATGTTATTAACCCTCAGCTCTCTACTCCTTTGAGTTGAGCTCTGCAAGCACCTGAACGCTACGGGGTAAGGGGAGGAACACTGACTTCCAATTTCAGGGTCCTGCTCCCACCCATGACCCCAAACATCCTAAAATTTAGGCCAACAGACTAAGTGGAAGTAGCAAGAATTCCACAAGCTTTCAAACAGCTTTTTCCAACCGATTGCCAGAAATCCAGTAGCAAAAGCAAAGCTAATTTTACTACTGACCAGAAAGCCTCACTATCCTCTTCAGGATTTTGACACCAACTCAGACCTCCATAGAAAATAAATATCAAGTCCAACCACCCAGGTGATAATCACATGCTCACCTTTCTAAGAGCATGAAAGTCTGAAAAGATTAAATCAACAGCACCTTCTCCATACTCAAGTAATTTGTTTTGATTTATTATACCATAAGAAGTAGTTTTTATTATCAAAAGCAAGTGACACAAAATAGTTAGATCTCTAAGTCACAATAGCAAATTCCATCAAGGTAAACTTGGGAATGTTTCACCCAATCCTTAGTGTTTGGATTTTCCTTTTCCCAACAAAAGATTAAGGCGTGAAATTTAATTTTCCCCTTGAAGTGTTTTCATTATGGGAGTAACAGACGTTATTATATAATTTACACTTGGCAGGAATCTCGTTTTTTATGTAAGCTAAACTGATCAGAGTTCACTTATTCTGAAGTGTATTTTAAAAGGCTATTTTCCCTTAAACATTTTTGTTTTGCTTTAAATATTCACAGACCACAATAACTGAAGATCTTTTCAACTAAAATATTGCTAAAGCAATAAATGCAAACCATGAACTGAAGAGTTTCCACTTGTTTCAGGCTCCTCCCCTTTCACCTTTAAACCCTTCAGATTCTTACAAGTTTTACAAATACAGTTTCATAACAACATCCAATTTATGTGGACTAATAAAGCTACAACCATATCCTAGGGATCATGAACACTCTCTCAGGCAGAGTACTTGCACTTGCTTTTTCTTTATCCACGAAACTATCAGTAAAAACACTGAGCAGAAAGGTTACTCCAGAAATGCAGCAAACGGGGAGTTCATAAGGGATGAGAAGTTGAATTTAATTTTTAAAGACCTACTGTGCTCTCACTTCTCACTCTGGGTTTAATCACTCACCTTGCATGTGCTCCAAAGAAAAGGTACACAAGACAATAACAACTGTGCATGCAGTAGCATGTCAGTTAAAAGGAACACGACATTAATTCCCCTTCTCTAAGGTTTATCCAATAGCAAGAAGCCTAACAACTTGGAGAGACTGCAGGATTAAGGTAAAAGAACTTTAACCATACACCAACCAGCAAGTACCGTTGTCCCAATTTACACTGAAGTTGTGACAGCTTGTTTAAGGTGTCCTTAAAAAAGTAAACATATAAAAGCATAACAAATAGTCTGTAAAGCTTGACAGAAAGAGCAATGGTTGGAGAACAATCAAGGGCCGTGAAAGATCCATGGGCAGCTGGAAGACTGATTCTTTTTAAGCTTGTAAACTACCTATGCTCTTGTCCACAATCCAAGGCTTTCCACTTGTAACTTACCATTACAAGCTCTTTAGTCTTTTCCAATAATGTATCATTCATTAAGAATCATCAGTTAAACCAACATTCCAGCAACAAGTATTTTGAGAGGCTAAGTTCCTATTAATGATGAAAAATGGTAAGTATTTATCAGCTTGTGTTTGTCCTTTTCCACTCTCAGGGGCAGGTCCAGAAAGACTGAGCTCTTGCTGCACCTTCAGGTGCTGTTTTGTAGAGTTCTTAGTTTTCCTTCCACTTCCCTCCAACCTAAAGACGGTTTCATAAACCACTCCAAGGCTTCACTCAACTGGGCAGAGGTGTCTGCTGATACACACCGTAATTCACAGGCAGACAGAAACACACATCCAGAAGTCGACAAGCAAACCACCACTTAGCTCACTGTGTTATATAAACATCATGGTGGAAAACGTCAGCCCTGAGCAAAACCATAATAAAGAACCAACCAGAACCTGTTCTCAAAGAGTTACTCTGTGCATATTTAAAAAAAAAAAACCTTTTGAAGTTAGTTAATAAACAAAGTGTTTCATCTAAGTCATTTTCCTCAGCAGCTGAGTGTGAGCTATTAAATGCTTCCAAACATTAAGTCTGCAAAAACTAACCACCCGTTTACTTTTGCTAAAAATGAGATTTAAAAAAAAAGCAATAGCACAGATGAAAAAGCTTTGGAAAAACACCTATTTGCTCTCCTCAGAAATACTCCACCTGTCTTCCCCACCAACACAAACATTAAATTTAGTTTTTCACAGGTCTCAGGTAAGTTTTTAACAGTTTAACATATTACCAAGACTGGTCCAAAACCAGTCCTGTTCAGAACAAAAGCAGTATAACCAACAAAAGCATTTTCCCTGCTTGTAACAACATCCTACATGCAGCCAACAAGGATCTTATTTATCACTTAGCCTTCAATCCCATATGCAGGCAAACATGTATATATTACATTCCAAAAATCATTAAAATTTGTTTATGAAGTATCCTACTTTCATACACAACTCAACAGCATAGCAGTCATTTATGTCAAATTGGTATCCTACTTAAATACTGCTGTTCCTAAAGATTTCATAAGGCTAATATATGCAGGTTAAAACAGAAGCACCACTGGCATTTAATGACTATTTAATAAAATATTAATAATTTTTGCAGCATTAGTAACAAGTTCTAGTATATGGGACTAATTCCATTACTCCATACCAATATAGGGTAACACTGATCACAACTGAAAGGAACAGTCAACTGCACCACTTCCAGAAAAGATCTTATTGTGTGCCTCACAATACCACTTGCAAAGGGCTCCCATTCCAAGTGAATAGTACAGCATCACTGGGAGCCAAGCCACAAGGGCACAATTCTTCAGCACACATGGTAACAATGTAGATACACAGTTAAGAAAATGCCAGTAAGTACCTTCCACCCCCTTCTCCTGCCCCTAGAAGAAAGCTTGCATTAGGCCATCTGCTTCCCACTCTTCGTTTTGCTGCTGCAAAGGGAAACTTCAGTATCATTATTGCTTCCTTACAAACCTGCAGAGACATCCTGCAGGGGAAAGTGCTGCAAAAGACACTTCAGCCGAGGGTACGTGGTGCACAGTTATGAAGGTGCCATCGTAACAGTAAATCAAATTAGGAGGATTACACTGAATACTTTTCAAACTGGTAGTAAAGCCAGTAAGAACTATAATATCTACAAGAGCTGAAAGCAATCCAAAGCACAAAAGTTATTTCAGCATCACTACTGACAACAGAGAATGAAGAACCACATTAGTCCAACTTCACCAAGGCCAGTTTGATTACGTGCAGACATGGGAGGAACAACACTCCACCAGTTCACCAGTTTATATGTCTCTTGTCAAACACACAACCCTTTCTTCTTTAGAGAAAAGCACACGTCAGTGCTGCAGCACAAACTGGAAATAAACAGCCTCTATCTTTCTATGCTGTGCGTGAGCCAAGTATCACTGTTCGTATTTTTAAACAAATGCATCTCCAAAAATCAAACACTCGAAGCTCCCATCAAGTTCCTGAGCTGAGGGTGAAACTGCCTGTAAATCTCCAGCAGAAAACCATTACAGGCTTTCCCCGCTCATTTGGACTACAAGTATTGATGCTACAGTGACACGAAACAAGCCCAGCCTAGAGGAAAATTGTTTGCATTGCTGCTTCCAGGTGAAGCCAATCTGTCAATATTAGATGCAGCAGGAGGGAGATTCTGCTTTTAGAATAGACCACAGACAAGTCTGGAATTTCCAAAGCTTTATGCAAGTGGACAGTAGCAGCTCAGCAAGTTCAATTAGCAAAGTTTTAAAAAAAGACCCTAAATCTGTAAAAATGTCAAAGACTACAGAAGGACACACAATAGCACTTCAGCTTGGCAGCACTTTAGTTCTCCTGCCTCTCTCCTTTTTAGCACCTCTCTCAAGTGAAGTCTATCCCATTCACTCCAGTCAGAACATAGAAGAGACTGAGGCAACTCTAAGGCTATTCCAAGGCCATCTGGCCATACTAGCACTCACCTTAGATTACTGGACTTCACATCTAAGTCTGAATTTCTGAGTGCCAAACTGAACAAACTCTCCAGGTTTTTGTCACTTCATTTGTATTTTGAAAATGCATGCAGCTCAGCCACACAAAAGCTGTTGCATTTCCAACATTTAGAGAGCTATTTATACAAAGCAGAAGTGCAATCAAGTACACAAGTTCAGACAGTATCAAAACTTGTCCTTGCTCGAAGGGCTATGATTGCATATCTCTGACCAAGGTTAAGTAACCTCCAACACTTCAGAAGGTGTGGCCCTGGAGTTTGCTGACAAACGTTGTGGCTAATTTTAGGCATGAAGCAACAGCCCCCTACAGACTCCCATTACTGTCTAATTCGCTCTGCAATAGTAGTTTTTCTGTTTTGTGTGAGGTTTAGGCATTTTTCATCTTTGTATATTGGTCTGTTGTTTGTTGGTGGTTTTTTTAAGAAGCACGTGGATCTAATAAAGCGGCTGAATAAAATCTCATGCTGTTTATACAGCAGAACAGAAGAGAATCTGTCGAGCAAGGCCATTGTCATCAAGGATCAATGTCCACTGTCTTGGCATTTCAATGATTTCTGCTTCAAAGCAGAGCAGTTTAAAACCCCAAGTGATCAGAATATAAGAAGTGCTCTTATAGAGCGTAACTTTCAGTTCAGTTTCATCCAAAAAGATTCCAGTTCAAGTGCTCCAAGACCATTCCACGATGTTAGCCAAAGCACAGCAGGTGAGGATGACTGATTTGTTTCAAAAGAACACTCCCAGCTCCAACTAAAATACTAACATAGATGCATCCCAAGTTCACAGCTATTTGCACAACATGAACGTATTATTGAAACTGGTCTTTCCGCAGTTTGTTTATTCTATTTTAAGTGATTTTACAGCTGAAACTGAAGAGTTTCACATTACAGATGACAAAGGCAAAAAAGGCTGGAAATAAATTCAGTGTCTCAGGAAGCCCAAAAAAACCCTTACATAAGACAAGGTATGTTGGGTTTCTGTTTAGATTTCTTTTAATGCAGCAGCCAAAGCAATGTGTGTCTCTGGAGTACAGCAAGGTATAATGACACATCAAGCTGTAAGCTCTACACCCTCCTGCAAACTGTTGAGCAGAATTGAAACACACTATCCCACTGCACGCAGATGCAGTGAAGGATGAGCCCTGAGGTTTGTGTCTAAAGACAGGCAGGCAGGAAAAAAGCAACTATTATCTGAGAGCCTCTCTTGCCATGCCATGTACAAAACTTCCAAGGACCTGACAGATATATCTTAGGTTGGTCCTTGTACCATGGCCATTGCTGCCCAGCAGCTTACCAAAGAGGAGAGACTGACAACAGGAAGAGACGATTCATTTATTATAAATTTTATATTAACCAGCATGCTTTATTCAGGCCTTTTTATATGCTGTGCCAGCCTAAAATGCTTGTTCAGAGATGGAAAGGCGGGGGAAGACCTGTTCTAAAGAGACTCGGATTCAAAGCTTCTCCCATCCTCTTTACTTCAGCAAGGAGCTTTGGTTCTTACAAAGGCCTAACACAGTTGAAGGGTGCAATACTCTCTTGCTCGGGGAAGTCTGACTCACACAGATTTGCTGAGGGCTGGAAGAAGTTCAGCCATTTGAGACAACTGCATCTTGAATCATTGTGTGACAGCACAAGTAACAGATCACAGTGCACCAAAACAATGCAGGAGTAACTTTTTTGAAGAGAACAGTGCTACCCCTAAAATTCCTCAGTTGGGCTGACTCACTGTCGAGCTTCTCCCTGGCATTCTGCTATAAAATCTGAATTAGTGGCAGATATCTGAAGAGGAATCCCCACCCCTTGCCTCTAATTCTTTACTCTAGGGAGAGGCTGATTCACCCCAGGTCAAGCTCACTGCATAAGGAAAGAGTTGGTAGGGCAATATCTAACTTAAACATCCATTGAGATTCAGAGACAACACAGAATGGACAGAAGGGAACGAAAGGCTCAGTATGCCTCAGTTAAAAGAAATACTCTTCAAAAACAATTCTAGCTTACAAAATAATCAGCAGCATAAGGCAGCAGCTTCCCCCTCCTTATGCCACATTAGTCCAGGAGAGAATCCTTGTGTTTATCAATCTGCTTGTCCATTTGCACAGTGGACTAGTTTAAAGAAAGTGAAGCTGCATTCTTCCCATTGAATTATCCTCCCAGAAGTTCCTCAGAAGAACAGTTGGCCGCCTCCACCCGTTCAACAGTTGTTCAACTTGTTCTCAGTTAGACTTTACACCAGTAAGACATACACCTCATCTTCCTTAAATTTTACAGCCCAGTGCTTTAAAACAAAAACATTCTTTTGTGCCTGTGATGGTTTCAGCCGGGGTAGAGGTAATTTCCTTCACAGTGGCCAGTATGGGGCTGTGTTTTGGGTTTGTGAGGAACACAGGGTTGATAATACCGTGATGTTTTTGTTATTGCTGAGCAGTGATTACACAGAGCCAAGGCCTTTTCTGCTTCCCATGCTGCCCCACTGGCAAGGAAGTTGAAAGGCTGGGAGGAGACACAGGCAGGACAGGTGACCCAAACTGACCAAAGGGATACTCCATACCTTATGGCATCATGTTCAAGTGAGGGGGAAAAAGGGACGAAGGGGGATATTTGGAGTGATGGAGTTTGCATTCCCAAGTCACTGCTGTGTGTGACAGGGCCCTGCTCTCTCGAGGATGGCTGAACACCTGCCTGCCCTTGGGAAGCAGTGAATGAACTACTTGCTTTTATTTGATTGTGTGTGCAGCCTTTGCTTTCCCCCTACTAAAATGTCTTCATCTCAACTCACAAGTTTTCAGGCTTTTACCCTCCCCATTCTTTCCTGGTCCTGCTCATGGGGGAGTGAGTGAGCAGCTGCCTGGGGCCTGGCTGCTGCCTGGGGTTAAAGCACGACAGTCCTACTGACCTGCAATATTTTAATACTCTTATCCCCACAGAAATCAAGCCCAAGGTACACATATTCAAACAACTGCACCAGTAACACGTCTGAGGGAGCAGAATAGAGACAGATGTTGCCTACCATCATACTATAACCTTTTTCATTAGACTAGTCTTTTAACAAAATAAAACAATTATCCATACAGACTTCACTCGCTCATGGTAATAGTTAAACAAGCACCCACAGGAAAGTTTTAAGGATCTTTATTCTGCATTGTAGAGGCAGCCACTTGCAGAACAAATACAACCTGGTCCACTTGCTCACTAGGTCAGGCATATTAAAGGATGGCAAACCTTGGTTTCTTGAATTATTCAAAAGCTGCAGAGGATTAATATGCAGTGCAAAAGGAACAGAGTGGTACCAGTTACTCAGTCTTCTTTAACAGGAACACAGATTTTCCCAGATTTCCAGTAACAGACTCTTCCTGTCACCCCCCTCCACATACTTTTGTTATCAGGGAAGGAATTTGTTAGTACCTGTGATTTATGGAATACAGCTCAGCTACACTCTTTCCCCCATAGATCTACCACTGCTATTCTGGCTGAACACGTCTGGTAGTGAGTTACCCGTGGTTTTACCCCCCGCAGTAACAGCACAAAGAGCATTTCAGGGGCAAAAAGACTTCACACAAATTTCAGCGCTCGGATTGCAGGGTGGAAAACATCATTCTCTAATTAAACCACAGCAATTTTACTTTCATACAGCAAAACACACAGAGATGAGAGTCGTACCTTCCTCCTACTGCGTCGTCTTGTGGCTGGGCCCCGGCAGTGTTCCTCTGTGAACGTCGCAGTGACCCCCCTGGATTGTTATTAGGCCGGTTGGACATTGGCACCTCTCTCCTGAAGGGACATACCCTTTCTAGACACTATCATTCACTGCAAGGCAAGAGAGAAAGAGTCGTAAGACGTGTGGCACGAAGACTCACTGCCCTGCCTCCAGAGGTGAACGTAAAATGCTATTTTTCAAGCAAAACCTTAAGATAAAAACCCCTAAACAATTTTTAGTTAAAAGACACGTGGACCAAGATTCTCCTCCAGAACATTTAGAGCCTTAATACAGAGCAACCACTTCTAGGTGTATATATAGCATACAGTTGACCTATTGGGCTAGATGATCTTTAAAGGTCCTTTCCAACCCAAACTCCTCAATGACTCTATGATGACATGCTTCTTTTCTGGCAGGTTTCTGGAATTATGCTGAGACGAGACACATGTAATTTAGGAGTACCTGTGTTTATCAACATGAAAGGAAAACTCAATGCTTGATAGAGAGCAACAGTATTCAAGTATTTTAGCTCTCATTGTGGGAGATGAGAAGGCCAGTTTCAAGAACAAGCAACAGTATTCACAAGATTACAGAAGTAACTTTACTATGCTTTTAAAGCAGCTTCTTTCTCTAGTCAGATTTATGCAACTTTTGCTTGCATAAAGCAAGATATTTAACAACTCAGGAAAAGAGATCTAGCTAAATAAGCAAGAAGTTCTTGCTCACAAGAGCTTAATGAGTGGGAAAAGGTGTTTGAGACAGAAGGAGTAATGAGGACACACAATTATTTTTTAAAAATAATCAATATGATGGCCTTGTATTATTGCTTTGTGATTGCTACAGATATACAGATACTTTAATAATTACTTATGAGAAACTACATAACACCCAGCTGCAGTCCTCAGAAACAGAGGTATTTCAAGAACAAGCCTCACTTAATTCCTCAGTGAAGAGAGGTGACTTCTGTATGCTGTGCTAAATCGGTATTATCAGGTAGAGAGCATAGCAACAGGACCACAACCGGCAAATCCAGTTCTACTGTTGCTAATTTTGTGGAATCTGGTAAGAAAAGGTTATTTGCAGGTGAAAAAATAGCCATAAGAAGTGTGTTCTTGTTTAAGAACACAACAGTCTATATGGCAATTTGGTATCTATTATATCAATAGCACAGTAAGCAAGAAGCCTGCCAGGAGAAAGTTTAAAACATTTCAGCTGCAGATTCAAATTCAAATGTCTCCAATGAAATAACTCTCCAGATCTGGCACTGTCAGTAAAGCCAGTGAATAGTTGACTATAATTGTCTATTTCTCTGAAAGGGCCTACAGAATTGAACAAAGAGGGGGTGGGGGTTAGAAGGAAGCCTAAGTGATGCAGTTTTACTGTAGGCCAGAAGAACCCAGGCACATCAACTGGAATTATGCAAACCATTACCTCACATATCCCACTAAAAGGAACACGTATGTCATCAAGACACCCGCACAGCGCAAGAAATTATTGATCAGGGTTCTGCTAGCTCAGAGTCAGTCCTGTTACACTGTAATGACACAACCTAACAGCTCACACTTAGCATGCCAGAAATATTTTAAATAAGCTCCAAGAGTCAAATAAGAACAAGTTAGGCAGAAGAATTGCTCCCCATCCTAATCCCCATATCACAAGTCAAAATCGTCTTTTTAAAGGTTTTCATGTTCTTTCCACAGTGAGGTCCCACACAGCAGCAGACAGCAAAAGCAGAAAGCAGGATTAACAAACAAGTCAATTCTACCTTTGCTGTTGGTTTTTTTTGTTGCTTGTTTGGGTTTTTTACCTTATGCTTAGGAACTTGAAAGAATGTAAGTAAAGCACAAAATACAGTCCCACAAAACACACTAGTCTGATGAACCTTAGAGCTAGAAGTCTCGATGACTAAGAGCCGAGAAAGCTGTAAAACCTACTCCTCCAAAGGTGAGCTTCCCATCTTCACAATTATTTCCAGCTCCTTAATCATAACCAATATTCCCACCGACAGGAAGCTTTTAAAGCTTTGCAGTAATACATGGCACCACTAGTCTACAACTTCTTATACTTCAGAGCACAAAAAGATTCACAATAAAACAGAAAAAGCCTGGAATAGCTGGAAATCCTGCCAGCTTGCTGGTGTAGCCAGATTAGTCAAGCTGAGGAGAGTATAAATTGCAGGATTCTCTTTAAATACCGAGGCAAGAAACAAAGGCCAGCATTAACCAGGCTGAAAACTGACCAAGGCTCCA
>JAYRBT010000010.1:15167394-15191731 GCA_036023395.1 Myiotriccus ornatus | reverse complement strand
TTGCAGGATTCTCTTTAAATACCGAGGCAAGAAACAAAGGCCAGCATTAACCAGGCTGAAAACTGACCAAGGCTCCAACCCTACCTAGGGGTGTAACTGGAGTCGATCACAGGCACTGTCAAATATTGCTGTGCATTCTTTTTGTTTCCTTGTATTCAAACAAACAAACAAAAAAATCATCTTCTTTACTATCAGAAATGAGGTGCATTTTGTCTGTTTTCTAAAAGGAGTAGTGTCCCCTTCTGTTAAAGGTCAACTGAGGTTGGAACTCTGTACTGTCAAAACTTTTAGTCCTGTCCTGCTACAAAATGGTTGCCAAAGAACTATTGTCTCACCTCGTACTGCCAACCAGCATGTGCATTCCAGCAGGTTTCCTTCTGAAAGGAGCAGTGCTCACTCAGAGCTTTCCCAGCCTCTCCACACCCCACCACAAGAGTCAGCTAGAGAAAAACACTGCACAAGCGATCCTGGCCCTGAGCAGGGAAACTTCAGTTTAACACTGATCTGTCCAGGTGTTCTGGTTTTGCCTGGGATAGAGTTTAATTGATTCCTAGTGGCTAGTATGGGACTATGTTTTGGATTTGTGTGGAACACAGGGTTGATAACAGAGGTGTTTCTGTTCTTGCTGAGCAGTGCTTACACAGAGCCAAGGCCTTTTCTGCTTTTCACACTGCCAAGAGGCTGGGGGTGCATGGGAACCTGGGAAGAGACAGAGCCGGAACAGGCGATCCCAACTGACCAAAGGGATACTCCAGCCCACATGGCATCATGTTCAGTAGATAAAGTGAAGGGAAGGAGGAGGAAGGAGAGGATATTGGAGTGATGGTGTTTTCCTCCCCAAGTCACTGTTGTGTATCATGGGGCCCTGCTCTCCTGGAGATGGCTGAACACTCAGTGGGTGAGTGAGTGGCTGCTGGCTGGGGTTAAACCACAGCACTGGTTAGCCAGACACTTTAACAAGACTGTGCTTAGAAGTTATGCAGCACAATGTGTTGCCATGCACACGATAATTTCAGCTGTGTAGAAGAATGAAATGACAGCTGTTTTACCCTGTAAGGCATCTGTCAAGTCAAGATAATGTCCAGAATTATTAACTATATTGAAACCATTCAACTTAACTGCATTTCTTATTGTGTACTTGTTACCACATGACTCCCAGTTTGCTTTTTAATATAATGCTGCTTCATGATTCAACTGTGACCTTTAACATCAAGACACTAACTTAAGTCTCACTGCAAGTATCTGAAGCCACACAATACCATGAGCCCAGTCAGTCCAGTAACAGAGATCTCTTCACAACTGTGTCTTCCACATGCTAGAACCACAAGAGCCCTGAGGTTCCTAAATCTGAACTGCTCTCATTCACACTTGTCCCTCCATATGTGAGTCCCACTCTAAGCACTTGGCTTATTCTCTCTCATCTTTAGACACTTTAATTCAAAGGAAATGTGCAACCCAGTAGAGATCAGCCAAAAGTGCCACTGCAGTCCTGTCAGATCTTAAGATCATCTCCTCAACTACACCAAACATTCTTCCCCACACACACAATCAACAAGAAAAAGCTACAACTGTACATCAGATCTCCATGCTTCTGTTGACTAACTTCATCATTTTGGAATTTTTCAGTTCAGGCCCTCTTCTAGCATAAAGTTATCTGCAAACAAACCACTTTAGTTAATGTCTCCTAACTCCATGTTCCTAGCTGTAACCATGCCAAAGCACTGGCCCACAGATGCTCTCATTGTAAGCAGACTCTTTAGAGTGAGGACAAATTCCAAAAGCCAGCATTTCAAATAAACCCACAACAGATCTTCTGAAGCCATGGAACAGCACTGGTGTCCAATGCTTTTTATCCTGCATAGTGTTCCTATGTAGCAAACATTATGTGATTACTATTTACAGTCATCTTTGTCACTGTACGGGAAAGCAACTCGAATTAATTTCTGCAGACCTAACACACCTCTTGCAAACACTACAGCTAGTGGACAGCCAACACACTGCCTGGAGAGGTTCTACAGCAACACAAGACAAAAACTACCTGTTAACTTGTCATGAGCCTTTGTCCCAGTGGGAAAGCCAACAGGAAATGAGTAACACTCTTCCATGTTTTTGAAGCAAACAGAGGAAACAGGCAACTCCACAACAAGCCTGTATGAGCTCTTACTTAACACCCTGATCACTCCCTGAAGGATACTGGGAACTGGAATGGAGCTACCATGACAGGCTACAGAGAGGAAAAGAGAGGAAAACTGAACAACTCCAGTAGGCTCTGGAGCCATTAACAGAGTAACAAGACAAACCAGCAACAATACCTGTAAAAAATGAACTGAGCTCTTTCACAAGAGCCTCCCAATCTACCTGTGTGAGCTCTAAAACCTGTTTTTTGGGGGTTTTTGTTTGTTTGGATTTCTAAGTTCTTTGCAAGAATCTTGGTAATGCAAGAATTCCTTCAGGCTCTTTCACTTCAGTTTCCAGAACATTTCAGGATATGCCTAGCACCTCTGCCCATAATGCTCCATTATAATACCTGTTATCTGTTTGGGGTTGAGCTCAGTACACTGGTCAGCACATCTTCTCTTTGATACCTTGGCCCAAAAAACCCTGTGCCTTATTTAATGCTGCTGCAACAACCCAATGCCTCAAAACTGCAGCGACTTACTGCCCTGAGGTCAGTACTAGGCAAAAGAAGGGGGGAGAAGGACATGGCAGGAGGATGTTTATATGCCTTGTAAGTTCAGAACATTTTCTTCCAGCAAGCTGCACATCTTGCCAGCCAGAACTCCGAGTTTGGCGTACATATCAGAAAATATTACGTCTAAGACTTCGGATTTGTATTCGTTTACTTCAGTGTAGACAACATTAATTTCCTTGTTCAGCTGTTTCTGTGGTAAATCTAGTCACTCAAGACAGAAACAACATTCTAAATATACAAACATACAACATATTCAAGACTTAAGACTTTAATTGCAACTAAACTGAAGGACTTGCTGCCTGTAGTTTAGTAACTGCTGAATTGTTTTAGATCTACATTACTTCATTTCCAACTGATCTCACAGCTGCACCTCATTTTTGCTCACTGCTCACAAGATTCTCCTTATTTACCTGCCGACATACACACCTATTTTCTAGCCTTACAAGCAAGCACTTGCAAGTACTCATTCAATTACTTCTACTACTTCACCAGCTTAAATTGAGTTCTTAGTCCAGAAAGTTGCTTTAAACTCACTGTTGTGCAGCTGATTTTGACACAATATTCTTCCTTGCTATACTCTCCAAACTCAGTAGTCATCCACTCTGCTCAGTTCTTTCTCCACTGAGGTGCTCACCTTGAAACACAAATCTCATGTCAAAGCTCCATGCAGGCAGAAGCTTGCATTTTCAATTTAGCAGACTCTCATGCCTTCTAATTGTGGAAGTAGTTTATGGAAGAATTTAGGGAGTAGATAAAATAACATACCGAAAACTTCCTAGAAAAATTTTCTGCAACATTTCCTGAATTCTCATCATGCCTCCCTTCTTCCAAACAGCAATTTTCTAGGTACAAACAAGGGAAAGCTATGTTCTCCACTGAGCTGCAAGGTGATCTCCATCCATACAAATCCTGGGTTGCTCAGCTGCAGGAAAGCACTGAGCCTTAAGGAACGACAAACTTTTCTTCCTCCAACGCAGCAAGACCAAGCTGCCATTTATTTTTTATCTGCTTCCATTTCTACCTTCCCCCCATCAACAGCCATAAGCTGTCTACATGATCCAAAGATGCCAGAGCACACTGTAGCTTACCTGCTGCACTGCATCTCATGATGGAAAACTCACATGGTGACTTGGATTAGATAAACTTCCTCTGATACAGAAGCCACAGAAAATCATACTTAATTATATATTCAGCTGGATCGTATTCTTTTTGTATTCTGCTTCACCAGTGCTAAAGGAAAACTAGAAAACTATACACACAAATGCATGCACAAACACTAGAGCGAATTCAGGACATAGAGAAGAATCTTCAGGACAAACAAGCCTGTACAGCCTCCTAATACTGTGACATTACCTCACTGCTAACAAGATGGACAAGTAGGTATCAAGGAGGTTTCTTCTGGTTGTGAAGAAATCAATTTCTACCCCTCAGGCATAGAATTTCTACAGATTTAAAGAACTGCCTCACTTTTGTCACCTCTCTCTGAAGACATTAATAAGTTATCGATGGGAAGACAAGTGGAGCTTAACAGCACAGAGAGGCAAACTCTCTGTCAGAGCAGGTGCCTTTTTGATGTAGGGTTCAACTCAAGTACAAGAGTTGAAGTCATAATGATTAAAAATACCTTGGCTGGAAAGGATCTTGAGATCGTATCGTCCAACCACCTGCTGAAAGTACAACCCCAGATCACGCTGGAAACCTCTCGTTCTGAGAGGTGCCAACTGCCAGCCCCGATGACAGAACATGCACCCAGCTCTGAGAGCGCTCCTGCCACTTCAGCTCCTCAAGAGGGCAATCCAGTCACCTGCACTAGGATGAGCAAGTACGGAAAATCAGCATGTAAGCTACAAATTCCAAAGGAGTCCAGTCTCTGGAGATACTACAGATTTAGGACTAGCTCGCTTGTCCTTTGTTACACTGAGTAAAATATGACAACACATATGCTGTTAATCCAGGGATTTTTCCGAACTGCCAACAAAAGAGAAAAGCTTCAGCACAACATTCTTCCTAGATTCATTTACAGTGGAAGAGTTCTTTTTAATTCAACTACTCTACAATCATTCATGTGGAAGCATTTCTTAACCATTTCAAAAATACCCCACATATTAAAGAAAGGAACAGATACTGCAGCAAACTTCTCAAATACCAGGAGGCCATAAATACACTCGAGCTACAGACTCAAAAGGAAAAAAACAATAATAAAATAAATCAGTAAAGGAATGGGAGTCACCCTCTGTCCCAGCAACTTTACAACAAACAGCCATCAGAAGATTATGGCAGCCTCTGGGCCCTGATGAATTAGGAAGTCAGCTTGCCCTTACCCAGTCTCTCACAAGCCTGGATCTTGCCCAGCCTTCCAGCCAAGAGAGTGGAGATGCCAAAGGTCACCCTCAGAAAAATCAGTAAAAGAGGTGGCTTCAAACCTGGAAGGATGCAACCACGAGGCTTAGAGTCTCTAAACTGCATCTGTGTTTACGTGTCTCTAATGACATATAGAGAAAGATTGGGAAGAGAAAGCCTGGCATGAAAGAGAAAGGGGAAGAGCCAAAAATATCTTTATTTGTGATCTCATGGCTGGAACTAGGGGGAACTATTCTGCTAACTGAAAGTTCAAATATTCATCACCTGAAACTGCAGATTTACAAGTTCCCACAGGAGATAAGAAACTGAAAACACCTCTGAAATGATGCAAACACTACTTGCTAGAGGAATGGCCAGGTTGTTGGGACTGTGTGATCCAATAGGTCACACATGCCATAATCCCAAGCCAGAAAAGCAGCATCCATACCTACTGACTTCTGTCTGGGGAAAGGACTGGAAGACACCTGTGAAAAACACATGGTGGTTTGAGAACACAGTCTGAGGATGTCAGAGTCCAGTATTGTTTAAGGGAAGATCTAAATACATGCTATCATGTGCTCCAGTGTTGACCAAAACAGTTTTGTGACAGTGATTAAGAATTTTAGAAGCCAAACAGTCTCCTCTGCTTTAAGCAGGTCAGTTGAATTTGAAGTCTGAGACTGCAGAGACCTTTCACAGGACCTGGTGTGGAAAAACCAACTGGAGATGTCTTCAGTGACCCGGACGAAGCTTAAAACTTGTTCCATGAAGATTACCAAGAACTGACACTGATCATTCCCTTAGCAATACAACAGTGGATAGGCCTAAATGCCACAGCCAGAACCTCACGGAGTCCTTCTGGACTGTGGAAAAGTGAAGCTGAAACAGCAAGCGGGACACTACTCAAAATCACAGAGAAGTACAGGTGCCACTGGCAGTCAACAGTACAGCAACTTGTCAATTCAAAAACCTATGGATTGTCTGGAGGGCCACAAGTTTGCTGGGAAGGGGGATTAAAAAAAAAAAAAAAAGGCACCTGCAAAAGTTAGAACATCCCCATTCACCTGGCAGCTTAAAGGAACCAAAAAAACCTGCTCGTGTTCTATTCTGGATATGGTTGCACAGGACACACGGGCAGGCTCAGGTGTCTCAGGTCGGACTGTAAAATCGGTGTTCCCAGCACATGGTACACAGGAATCCGTAGCTTCAGTTCATCACTGAAGGAAATCACCATATTCATGCACTGGGAAACTGGACCAGGACTAGATCTTAACTGAGTTCTCGCAAGCTGGTGAAGGGGGCTACCGAACACTGAGACAGTGAAAGCCTTCAGTTCTGCCACCTCAGGGCTTTGTTTCTCTTATGTTCATCAAGAACAGAAATACTAGAATTTATGTCACTCTTTGGACTACACTTTGGTTCATCAAACACCACAAGTGTCACTCAGATCTTTGATCCTCATTCAAATGAGAAGTTAGGAAAAATAGAAAGCATTTCATTTTTTCTCTCGCTTCTCTATAGTTTTCCATTGTGTATTAAAAGTGTTGTCAACAGCAACTATTCCTCTTTGTTTTGAGTATATCAGTAATGGAGTTAATTATAAAAGTAATCTCTCTGAACACTTATTGACAACTTCTTTCAAAGAATCTGCCTTTGTAAAAAAAAAATCAAATAATTAAGTTGTTCTTCTCCAAATAAGCCAAGTTTGTTACCCTTCCATGTCACCATCTGTAACATGCCCAAACTAGTTCAATATAAGTTCTCCTTCAGTGTATGGTTTGATTTTAATTCATTAATGAAGGAAGAGAATGCTCTCTCAGTGGCAGAGGGCCAGGACTCAACACTTCAAGAAAATATTTTCATGTTTACAACACCTGCAGCTTCTCAGTCTGAATTCAGTGTTCTATTTCACGTTGGTTTTTCAGTCAGCTATGCATTAAGTTCTGTTGCGTAATTCAGTCAACTCTGCAGCAGTTCCATTTTTTCCTATGCACAAATATAAAGATTATCAAAATATAAAGAACCCAGAAACTTCTGAATCAGTCCATATTCAGTAAAAGAACAGACTGATGAGGATAGCTGCAAGTCAGCCAGAGACAGCTCAGCTGAAGAGGCAGCCCAGAGGTATCCAAGCCCTGTCAGCAACACAAAAGGTTGTTACCCCACACGGAGGACACACAAACATCACAAATGTTCCCTGCAAAATAAGGGACCAGGGTTCAGCTCTCTGTTGGCAGGTCTTGCTCGTTTTAGCACAGCAATGGGAAAGAAAGGAAAAGCGAGGAACAAATGTGTTCTGAGGTTGTTCTGCTGCACACTTGTGTCACAGAGAGACATTTCTCTGCCAAATCAGATTCTACATCAAGAGCTTGACTTCACCTCTACAGGAACTTTAAAACCACCGTTACTTACTAACAAGGTGCGAGACAGCCACGTTTACCCTATGAGAGTATCAATATGCAGTTCTGCTACCTGGTGCTCAAACAGGTGTGGTTCCAGCCTGTTAGCAGCAATGGAAATAACAGTTCTTCTCCTTTTTAAAATTAAACAAAAGCATTCATAGCTCTCCAGTGAAAATGAACATATTTTCCAGCAGCCAAATTCTGACCAAAACTCTGCTGTTTGTACCCAGAGCGAACTGTTGTGAATTCATTTCTTGCAGACTCCCAATAAAAACCATCACAAGCAATAAAAGTAAAATCTCATCTGACCTCCACTGTCAGTTTATCCATCCTCCTTGTTTAGTAGAAGCCAGAAGTCAGTATCTGTATGGGGGCTTAACCTTTCACTAACATTATAAAAAAACACACTGCCTGGCTAGAATGAAGGAGAAGATTCTCTTCAGAAGACAGGAATGAATTTGAATGAGAAACTTTCACCTTCTGCATTCTGAGACATGAATGAAAGCACAGAATCCTTCGTGACACTGCCAGAGGAGAAGAAAAGTTCCAAGGCAGGTGGTCAAGCTAAGACCAAGTAAATAGGTGCAGCAAAGTTGGGACAGGGCACATTTACCACCAGTGGGAAAAAAAAGGAAAAAAAAAAACAGTTGAGTGATTAGTGCAAATTTCAATTTAGAAGCTTGGTTTCATTACTGTCATGTAAGTAAACCAAGAAGCACCCAAAATCATCACTGACTCCAAATCTGCCCTGCCCAGTGCTTAATGCCCAGCTGCCTTTGGGCTGCATAGCTCCATTTACTTCAACACAAGTCTGAATGCAGCACCTCCTACTAAAACACCAAGCTCTGCTCTGTTCTAACGCCACAGACCAGATGGTGCCTTATTTGCAGTCTGCCATTCACCTGCATCTGGCACACATAGCCCTCAAGCAAAACTAAGTGCAATAGCTCAAGACAAACAGTGATATGGTACAAAGCCATGTCCTACCTGCAGAGCCTGTTAGACAATACAAGCCCCGAGCTGCAGCATGGCAGGTTGCCTCAGCCCTGCCAAGTTCCTCATCAACTTTTGCCAAGCTGTCTTAAATTACAGAGAGACCTAGTGAGCTCAGTGGCTAGTAAAACATAGTTTGGTCACCCACAGTCTAAATTAACACAAGATAATCTCTGCAATCTTCTAGACAACTAGGAGGGGGGAGTCAAAAACAAACAAATAAAAAAACTTTAATTAGCCCCTAAACTGAAAGAATTCAGAGACTAGATCTCACAGAAATTTATGCTGGAAGAAAAAACAAAAAACAGTTGACTTGTCCATGGCAGATTAGAGAAGTGCACCACAGATAAACCCAAGATTACAAGTCTAAGAGTATTATGTAGATCTACCTTGAAAACAAGGTAAAGAGGGAGGAGACTGGGTCTTCATTTTGATAATATTCAGCTTCGGCTTTAAACTAGTCTACACATAGAAATATCAAATGTTGAGAATCCTGTTCACTCATAGCAGTATGTCTTAAGGAAAAACACTTCAAAAATAAAAATTATTTCAAATAAATAATTTGTGTTTCCAAGGGCAGGTGGAAGGGTGAGTACTGTATCTGTTCTCTACTTACCTAAAATGGGTCTCAGGTTTTTGCATCTTCAAAATATAATTTAGACAAGTTTTGGACAAATCAGGAGGCTTTCAGGAGTTTTCCTTTGGTTTTTCTACTCACTGATGCTTAGCACTGACTCAGGCTGATGTTGAGGCCTCCTTTCCCGCACTGTCTTCAGCAGGTTTTGCCATCCTCCCAAACAAAGAGTTCTATCCAAATGCTCCACAAAAAAGGTCATAGGCCTAATGCATAGCAAGATTCCTACGCCACATGATACCATCTGGGAAATGGTGTAATTGTAGTTGTAGAGGAAGAAACTCAATTAAAACAGGTTAAGTTTCCGGCTTCCTTGGCACTGGATCTGCATACAGATCTCTAGCTATCACCAGAACAGTGCAACAACAAACAAAGAGATCAAAACACATTGAAGTTTTCTAAACTGGGAAGCGCTCAAAGCAGTGGCATCTTGGAATTATGTGCCACAGAAGCTTTTCCTCCACCAAAATAAATGTATGCATTTACATTAGACCTTACAGTGACGTAATTAAGAGCAAGCTCCAATACACATACCAAATCATTGACACAGGCACAATTAAAGACATTTACCTCGTATGAAATCATGAGCTGAACTACCTACCAAATATCTGTACAGAGGAACAGAAGTTCTGTGTAAAGCTGAACAAAAAGAAGGCACACCCCAAGAAACACCTGTTAAATGCTCAGGATTAAGCTGTCTTTAAGCTGATCCTACCATTGATAGGATCATGACTTTACAGTGCTCAGAGCTATTCTCTCATGTTAACTACACAGAACAACATACAGTATTAGCTTCCACAACTGCATTTTAGGGAGGTTCAAACTCTTACAGTCATGGGAAAAGTTGTTAAAAGGCAGAGCTTTATAAAAGAATTAAACAACTTTATGGCACACTTCACTGACAAGTGTCTACTCCACTCTGCACATACACACCTTTCCAGCACTCAATAAATAAAACAAGTTTGTGGGAACAAGGCACTGTACATGGAAATTACAGAGTAGGGGAAAGGCAAATGAGTATCCCAAGAACCTGAATACAGAAGGTTAAGATGCTGAACTCACATTAGAGCTCTTTCTAAGGCTTTCTAGCAGGATGCCAGACTTAATTTCAAGCTAGACAAGAACTCACCATCACTGATACAGACAAGAAAAGTCTGCTACAAATTCCTCTCTTCCTTCACATATGCGCAAGTTAACACCAGGCCGTTTTTCTGCTTTACCTCACCAGTGATTTTCACCTCCTCTTTCCCAGGCTGCCCACACACTTTCCTTGCACAAGCAACAAATGTAACTATGCCCATATGCTACAGTTCACTGGATTAACAAGTTGACACTGATAAGGTATTTTTCCTAGGGTCACAGCATGGCCAGGTTTGTCAAAGCCTGAATTCCTTGTCAATAGTCGATCACTCAGGAAATGCTGCCTAAATCTCTTCAGTGTCTTTTGGTACCTCCAGCTAAACTGCTGCTCTGATGTACTGTAAGGATTCCAGACTGAGAACAGAATACATACAAGAAGAACAGAGTTTCTCCATAGCTCCAACATCTTTAGAATAAGCAGAGCTATAAGCTTCCTATAGCTTGAGCAAAAGGATTATTTAAGAACTAGATATTACAATGGCTGATTTGATAAGCCTTTGCTCTTGCAGTGTGCTGTGACCCAATCAGAATACTCAAGAGTCATCTCCTATACAGGTGACCTTTCATCCTACAGTAATGTTTAACTGTGCCTTACGAGTGAACCTACAACTGATTGCCCCAAACAACACATCAGTTCTGGCCTTGCCTACAGCAAGAAAGAGGAGAGGAAGACAGTGTTTCTCCCAAGTACTATGTGTGCACATCAATGCTAGAACATGCTGGAGCAAAGCCATGCATCCATCTTGCTACACTCCTAAAAGACATTTTTGCAAACACGAAAATAATCCCACACTGTTAACGTGACACTGAATTGGAAGTGAAGTTCACTTAACTCCTGTGCAAGATTTCTTGTCTTACTGGTTTATTTTTGTGGGTTGTTTTTTTTTCTTTAAAAAATATCCGTAAGACACTCCAGAACTACTCCACATCATACTCTTTACTATTTATTATAAGCCATTTAATAAAATGCACTAGTAAGGAAGACAAACAAAAGGATATTTAACAGGAGAGGGCACCTTCATCACAGTGCAAGGCAGAATAACTCTTTACAACATGGGAGTAAAATACATACAGAGAATGGAGTGACTTCAAGGAAAGATAAAAGAATATGAAGTAGACAGGCTCATAAAGAAAGAGGGGGAAATACATGTAGGCCCAGAAGTGAGCAGTTTCTTCCTTCCCACCCCTCAGCACAGAACGTTATCATAGCAAATATAAAATGTAGGTATTTCATAAAGGTTGCAGCCTCTCTTAGTCCTATGTCTGCTTTGTTAATTAAAGATACTTAGCTAAGAGCATGCACATCCCCATCCCACACATGATTAATGCACAAAGAAATGTTCTACTAATATGAGTATCTTTACAATCTAAATCCCCCATGTCTTGAAATACATCTTTTCTCCCATCAACTATCTCCTAGCACCTCCAACCCCCATTAGCTATCAAAGATGCTAAATTAACTGCACTAACTTCGACTCTTTTTTCTAAGCTTTTCAAAGTTTATTTGTATGTTTAATTTGTATTTAAAGGCTCTCCTGGCAGAACAATTTTGGGATGCAGATACTGTGTCCTGCAATCTGAAAACAGCCTGATCTGTGCAACACAAACTTCTTCCCCAGAACTGAACATTGATGAAAACGCTGCTCACCAAACTTGCAGTTATCTACTAAGAAACAGTTTCAACTATTTTCTATGAAATGTCTATTTTAACTAGTCAGAAAGTGGAGGGTATAAAGCATCTACCACTGAATTTTCAAAGCAGCAGCCTGGTGTTGTTTTTTTCACATATCAAGGACAGCATATGCCATAGGGATATGACTAACATGGCAATATTTATTACATTACACAGCTGCATGATAACAGCCTGAAAGTTTCAGGCAGACCTTTTTCATTTTTAAGAAAAACACTTCAGATGTTGTACTGCGGCCTGTGCTTTATCATGGACACTTTTTTAATTAAAATGACAGCATAAACATTTTGTACATATTCAAGTATGATAAACATTCTGAGCCAAACACACCTGTGGGTTTTTTTAACTCCTAAGCTTAGTAGTGATTACACTTCCTCATAATCTTCATTCAGTGTTTCACTTACTACTGAAGTTACAGTAGAGACAAAGGAGAGAAAACAAGCAGGCCAGCCTTGAAGACATGAGAGCTCTCAGTCTGCACTATGCCATTTCTCAGCTGAGCTCCACTCTATCTTCCAAAGAGTACCAGGTACTGGTGGAAGCCAAAAATCCCAACTACGTTTCTTGGGAGACATCCTAGTGAGTGTGATCATGTAGATAAACTAGAAAGTTAATTCCTCTAATCCAAACCTAAGTGAAAGTCTTGTGTACTAGGTAGAAGGCAGTCTCTAACTATTACATATATTTATCCAAAGTTCCTACCTTTGAACATGTAACCATTTCAAACCCCTCCTCTTACACAAACACCTTGGAGGGTGCAGGAATAGAGCACAATCAGCAGCATCATTCCTATGCCTGTGCAGACCATTTTCATGTTAAAAATCGGCACACAAAACTTAAGGAGTTGGTCAAATATACAGATTGCATCTGCACAAGTTGATACAGACAATCTAAAACCTGACACATTGATCACAAATTGTCACAAGTAAAACTTTTCAACTTCTGCTGAAGCAGCCTGAGATTACAGCAGCTTCTGCTCCCTGTCCCACCACAAACACTACTCCAGTCCATGCAAGTACAAAGCAGCTTAGATGATAACTTGAAAATACAAATTTGTGATGGCTATTTCCCTCTCAAAGCGGAGCCACCAACCTTCCCAACAATGCAGCACACACACACCAAGAGCGGATGCACTCTAAGTTTCTTGCCATTACCTAGAATACTATTAAGTAGTAACAAAATACCTTGATTTTGGACATATCTAAACTCAACTCAGACGTTTAGATCACTATATTCTACAATAGTTAAGTTTCTGCTTCTGGCTGCCACAGGTCTGGGCTTGCACCAGTCACTTCCTGCTTTTGATACTGGCAAGAGAAAGCCCAAACCCCTCTGAAGGAGGCCTTTCAACAAGTCAGATAACACACAGAACGCAGAGATAGGGACTTACAAGCCCCAACTCAGCAATGTCTCACCCAAGTTACGTGAGAATCAGAAGAAATAGAGCAATTTGCATCTCCTCTGCTTGTCACACCCAGTGATCTCCCAGCAGCATTAGTGAGTCCGTGGGCACAAACCTCTGGGTCCTTGAACTCCCTGTTTCAGTTGGTCAAGGCTCAGGCACAGCAAGTTAACATCCTTAGAATGTCCTCCCTTGAGAGACACAACCAGGGATCCCCACGGGAGCAACTCACTTCCATGGCACAGCTGTAACATCTGTGACAATACAGCTGAGGCAGGGGTATGAAAATCTACACATACTTTTGCACTTGATTTTTCCTCCTCCTGTTGGCCTTCAGCTGGCATTTTATGCTAAAGTCGGGCATTTAAAGCTCCTCAATCTAAAGTGATACAAAAATACAATAAGGAAGAATTGTCCCTTCACTTTAAAATACAAACAAGTAAAAGCAAACCACTACTTAAAAAGACATCCTCTTAGTGGTGACAGGATTTCCAGGAGTATTTCTCTCCTTTCCTAAGAAAGGTAGACTGTTTTTTTTCAAGTACTTTTCACAGGACAGCCTTCCTTCCCTACATCAGTAATGCCAAGAAATGGTATTTGTTTACTCTCTGAAGGGATGTAAAAAGCCACTCTCACTGAAGCAGAGTTTAGCAAAGAGTACAAGAACTCTTTGAGGAGAAACTACAGCTTCCACCCCACCACTTTCAAAGCTGGGTTACAGCAAACACACCAGAGCAAGAATATTTTTGGCTAAAGTACAGCTACATCTGAAAGATGGAAGGACTTAAAATATTCACAGCTACTCTACATCTTCAAAGGCACAACACTGAGAAAAACAACTGGAAATGAGTGTCTCTGTAAGCCATGGATGCTTAAACATTTGTAACACTTGAAGGCAGCCAGTAGCGTTTAACTTGTAATGATATTAAATCTTGACATCCCAGTTCAGTAATAACATCAGTAGACTCCAGAAGCAAAAGAGTTGGGTTTTTTTGACAGCAGAACTCAGGACACTTGCTCCTATTTCCAGGCTCACAGAAGCGAGGTCATTCATTATTTTATTTCAGTTTTGTTAAACCCAAAACTATTTAAACAACCAATTGCCGTTAAGTAACATCCAAATAGAATGCATCATTGTATGAGTTTAACAGAAAGTATTTGTAATCATGGAAGACTATTACCCACAGAAGGAAACTATGAAATAAAATGAAAGCTTTATTATTGTTACAGCCTTGCTTATTTCCACTTAACTAGCCAGGTGATATGGTTATCTAAACAGAGCTGTTCCCTCAAAACTACCTTTTCTTTCCAAACTAGCAAAACTTCCTGAAGTTCCCTTTCTTCTCCTCTGTCCCTCCTCCAAAATAGTAAGTATGCATCAAAAATCTGGAACAGTAAATTATTCCAATGAGACACTACCAATGCTATGAAGCAATAATACCAATCCACATGGAGACGCTGTGCTTCAGAACTGAACCCCAAAAGTGTTGCTACAAGCCAAGCCCATGTCAGTTGACAAAAGTATTGTTCCAGTTCCTCCCACAGTGGCACTGGAGAGGAATGGAAGAGGTGAGGTGTGGAAAAAGCACCAAGGCTTAGGTACATACACACCATTACAGAGTAACCAAGAATTCTCAGTGCTTTTGTAAAAAGAGTGGTTATCTGGAATACTCTATCCCATCACAGCTGGCCTTGGTCAAGACATGAATTCCAACTGAGAAACAGCAGAGGGCTCTTCGAGGAGTTAACTAATAAAGCCTGTATTATTTAGCCTGGCAACAAGGTTATAAATGCCTTTTTTTTAAGTGCCAAGGGTAAAACATCAAGAGAAGAAAATAACTTAAAAAGAGAGGAGTGTATTGATACAGATAGCAGGCAAAGAGTTACGAGAAACTTTCAGGCTGGAAATTAGATGACCCTAAATTTTGAAAATGACATGCTGAAAGAATATCCCAGGAGGAATGAGGAATTAAAAAAGCAAGTATAAAAACACAACCAAGGCATGCACTTAAATTTAACTTTCAGCCATCTAAAAAGCAGCTAAGTGATATATCAACAACATTAGCAAATGATAGTTTTGACATTACAAGGTCTCTTACTAAGCTCCTGGAGAGTCCTCATTGTCCTTACAGACAACTGACAACAAGTTCTGTTGTTCTTCAAGGCAGAGAGAAGTTGCTCAGGACTGAGACATTTGGGCAGAAAAATCTCTCTAAAGGCTCAGTTCCTAGAAAAAGTTTGTTCCCCCACTTTGATCTTTTTGCTAAGGAAGTAACTAGAACACCATTCCTGTCATCACAACACCCATTCTTTCTCAGAAGGTATAAGAACTCAGAGAAGACACTGCAAAGAAGCAAACCTATATTTTCTGCAATCTGCAAAGTTCTTCTTGTCCTTCTTGTCCCATGGGACCTACCACTGAAACTCTGCTATGACTGAGGAAAGAAAACTTGTCCCCACACCTTCTGCTGGGAAGGAGAAGGGGAGGCAGAAGACAGCCCTCCACAAAGCAAGTTATTGCAGCAAGCAGCAAGTTCTAGGATTTAAAAATAAAAAACCACAAACCATATACCAGACTTTTGGGCAGGGTTAGTCTGTGCAGAGGTTGTTTATCCAGCTTGAGCCCTCAATTGCTGTGTCACTCTGTGCCCATATGTTCAGGTTTGATATCTGCCCCATGTGTGGGGCGGGGGGGGGAACGTGCCAGAGTTAATGGATTCTGGAAACCAAACCAGCTCCTCCATTTGCTGCAAGGAGCTCCATGTAGAACCAGCAGACAAAACCACAGCAATGATATCCAAGTGCAACGGAGAAATTCTGTAACTGAGTTACTAACATTCAAGACAACTGATATTTCAGAATGGGTTATGGAACAGACCAAGTCAAAATACTCTTTGAACTCTGCTGTTAGATCAATCGGTAATATCACCTGCTATCTGGTTTTGATTTGCCATCTTACTGAGCTGACTTTCCAAATAAAATGACATCATTTTGGTAAGGAAAACAATATTGCAGACCTGCAAGTCTAAGGAAGAAATCATTTCTTAATTGAAAAGGAACAGCTCTTTGATCAAAACACACTACTCAATTTTGTGATGCAGAGTAATCTACTTGGCTTACTTCTGATTAAGTTTTTAACACACTCCAACACCACTAAAATGCAAATAAAATTAATTGCCTTAATAGTACAGGTGAGATCTAACAGGGTTTCCAGTAACTTCAAGTGGATGTGAAACTGCAACAATAAAACAGATCCCACAAACAGAAGCAACAATCAGGCTGCTGAGAACAGGTTGAGGGAGTTGACAAAGTGTTTCTATGACACTACAGGTGTTACCAGCAGGAATCACAGTCAGCATTTAAGTGTGACATCTCGATCTGAAAGAATCTCAGACTTCACTCAATACATAAAGCAAAGAGTTTTAAAAACTGGATGATACAACTACACTGTTTATCCACTGATCTGTTACTAATAGGAATCTGATTTATTTAATTACAAGCATAGTTCAAACACCTTTTGGCTAAGCCTGTGACAGAGGAAAAAGGCTGAAGCACCCAGGGAATACACCTGACTCCAAGCAGCCTCTAAAAGCTATGAGGTAAAACAACAAGTGTGTCCACTGCATTGTATTTTGGAAGTGACAGATTAAGATTACTTTGCCTGTGGAGTCTCAGAGGTGACTGTATTTTTAAGCGTATGCTCAAAAATTAACATCACTACGTCTCTATTTACCTCAAGTTTCTAAATATACAGTTCTCAGGTTCTAGCTTCCTTCAGTTCTTCTGCACACAGCACAGTAAAGTGGGAATCTTCAGTGCCCCCTCTGTTCCAACTCCAGTTCACTTTAGACAGCATGTAAAGAACCCCTAAGCTATTTTTAAAAAAAAGCACGACCACAGTGCTTGAGTATTTCAACATTAATGGAACGCATTTCAGTGGTACTGTTCCTTTACATACTGAATTTCACAAAATTCACCTTTCCTCTTCAGTTACTCTGAAGAGACCTCAGTCTCCACTCACTCCACGAAGCAAGTAAATGACTGAGGTGTGCAACAGCATTTCTCTTAAAACGCTTCTTCCAAATCCAAAATGTGCTGATTAAAAGTCCTGAGGGGCTGTCAAGAGTCCAGGACAAAACATGGCTACGTTCAGTTGCAAGTCTACAAATATGCAGAACTGTATCAACTGAAAGCTGCCATACAAGAAATTTGAAGAACGCATACTTGTTATCTTATTTTTGGCAAATAAATGTATTTGTTCTCCTGCCAGGCTTCTTGTAACTCAGGAAGGGAATGAAACTAACTTCTTTTATCCACAATCTTATGGTATAATGCAATTCTTAATTTTTATTAGTAGTCTTTTATAGTAGAAAGTTATCAGCTAAATACAACAAGCAGAAGGTCTCTAAAGCACAACTTTTAACACTGGGAATCCTGGCTTAAAGTCTGCCAAAGTTATGCAGCTTCCATCACTTCCATTAATTGAGATTCAGCTGAAATTGTGTTTTCTTCAGCTATTTAACTTAACTACCTACCCAGGCATGCAGCTTCTTCTCAGGTGCTGTTCACTCAGGCTCATTCACACAGTTTGACTATGACTGCATGTTCCTGTTCAAGTGAGCGATTTCCTACCTTCCCTTCACCCAGTACAGTGGATGAGTTCATCAAGCCATCATACCTGAAACAACTGCAAAGCTCAAAACAAGGTAAGTTTTAGGGAGAAGTTACAGTTCCCAGCCAGTAACTTGATTACTAACAAAGGATATCCTCAAAATAAAGGGGAAGAAAACTCTCACTCTCTAAGGAAGAATTCCAATGTAATAGTCAGCATACAGCCAATTAATATGCACCTTCAGTTACTTTCTTCATTAGTTCTCTTTAAATGCACAGCCACATCTCACCTGTGATCAGAAGATTCAGTTACCTTGCACACACCTTCCAGGACACGACACTCTCTACGCTGAATAAGCTAATTACATAAGGGATTTGACACATCTTTACACATAAGGGATTTAACCACATCTTACAATATTACCTTGTCCAAAAACACACATCTACCACATATTCCACGAAGGTATGTGATGTAAAGACAGCTTCTCCTCACTAACTCCAGGAGTTAAAGTATGAAGCTAATAATTATACCAGTATCAAGGACATTTGAGTCCCTTGATAGATGGGAGGGATGCAGGTGTGTGCTTTTTCTTTTCTTTAGGACTGGAGGGAGGCAGGCAAGGGGGATGCTGAAGTCCACCATCACCAGTGTTACTGTGCATTGTTTCCATCTTTCCTGTTTTGGTGCCTCAACTCATTTATGTTGCTCCTGCTCCTACAAAAAAAACCTCATCCTTTCAACTCAGAAGATACTATGTAAAAGTGTATTTTTTATTTCCTTGTTTATTTACCTGTACTTCCATTTTACATCTCAGCTGTCTTGGACTAGAGCAGAGGTACAGAACAAGCACAGAAAAGCCCACAGTACAGAGAGAATTTCTCCCACCCAGAGCCGATAAGACAAACCATAACAAGCTCAAAGTAAGGCAAGTAAGACAGAAGTCAGACACGGAGAAAGATGAGGGAAAACAAAACACCATACTTGCTTTCTAAAACAAAGATAGCTTAAGACTAGATCTTGGGGCACAAGTTTGTCACAGACCTATTTTTCCTAATAGTTTTTACCTTTAAGAACTACTCCTGAAAAATCAAAGTAAAAAAATTACATTACTGCTCTGCATTAATTACAACTGATATCAGCCATGCTTCAAATCTAAAGGAGGTGCACATTGTTGGTACTGAGTTTAATGCCCATCTCAGGACTAGGCAGCTTTCTCAGAGTTTAACATCTTTGTTCTCAAAAAACATACGTACACCAAAAAATAACGTGTTTGTATTCTTCCAACTCCATCTTTACAAAAGTCTAGCAAATATTTGCCCTCCTTTACAATGAGTTTATTTATTTGGACGCCACGCACTAGAACAAAGATTGTCAGTACCCAGTTGCTCTGACATGACATATACCTCGCCTTTCAGATCTCAAAACACCCTTCTTGTTCAACAAGTACCAGGGACCTCAGCTTCCATTTTGAAATACCAAATTGCTCCTTACAACTCAAGGTTCACATTCCAGAAGGTGACTCAGACCCTTTCATACCTTTTATGAAGGTCAGATCGTTGCAGTTCAGTACGTGCACTTTATTGTGGACACTATTAAAGCAGAGCATTCAGAAAACACTGAGAAGGTGGGATTTCTCCCCTGTCCCATGAGCCAGCACTGCATTACTACACACTGCAGAATCCTTCCAGTTTCTTCTCCACACACAGGTTGTACATTTGTTGGGGTTTTCCCCTTTCTCACCTAAGAAAATGGAGCTCTTTTTATCAGTTGTGATCAACGACAAACTTTATTCAAATGTAGATAAAGTCAATGGGAAAGGGCCAAGTAACTTCCAAGGTCCTTTCTAAACTGGCTTACTACATGAATCTTGACAAGAGAGGTTTTTCTGGAGCAATTGAGGGCAACTATGGCTTGAACACCATTGTTCATGCATGACAACTGCATCTTCAATATGAAGTTCACTATTAGATCACCACGATAAAACTTAATTATACACCTAACTCTTCTATTTTTCCAACAAAAAAGCCTTCACTTCCACTCTCTACTGCTCTTACAAGGCAGTTTGCTGCCATATTTGCTCTGAGGACAATCATGAGTCAAGTAAGACTGGCAACAGTCAGTACATTGCAAGAGAAGCCTTCTAATAGGCAGTGAGAGCAATCAGATTGGTTCTGAGTGCTCCAAGCCCGGCTGCCAGACACGACTGGAGGAGAACATGACTGCATATTTACACAGTCACATTCTACTGACTTGATGGCAGGATTAGGAGGACAATTGCTCCTCAAAACTCAACTCTGAATAAAGCAACCACTGCTGGTATCTGAAAGCAGGCAGTGGAGAAGCCAATTGACTTAGCCCTGCCTGTCACACAGACTGTACACTTGACATGTAGCTAGAATGTCTTTATTTAGGGAAGATTGATTAACTTTAAAGCACAAATTCACCATTTTGTTAAAAAAAAAAAAAAAAGACATCCTGAAACAAGCAGCTACATATAAGCATTTTTTTCCTTAGTGATCACCAGTGAGAAGTCTGAAAATAGTTTTGCTCCTTGAAAAGTACCTTATTTCATGTAAATTGGGAAAAAAAAAAAAGCACACCAGGAGGAAAAAAAGAGTTAATGTGGCTTTGTTTTGCTGCTACCAACCTCATACCCCAAGCTAAAACTGAGCTATGAAAACAATCAGGAAGAGGTTGCTTCATATACTGCCATAAATCTGTTGTGATACTACACAGATTAAAATATTAAGAGCAAATTCAAAGTAAGTATTACTTCTTCAGAAAAATAAACCTACTGACCCAAAGGTAAACTGCTACTCTTAAAATAAAAAAAAAAATTTAAAAAAAAGCCAAACCAACACAGATGTACTCCTATCTTCAGGGTCAGTAATGAACAGGGCAGTGACAGCTTGGTGAGGAGTGTCAGAGAGTCCCCAAAGTGCTTTACAGGAGGGTTACTAATTTGCCAGGTGATGAACAGGACACTGATCAGCCAACAGGCCAACGGGAGATGGGTTATGTTTTGGACAATGCAGTAGCACACCATGGTGTACAACTTTGGGATCTGGTTATACTTTGTCACAATAATTCAGCTTCAGTGTGACAAAAGACAGACTCACGATCAGGAGTGTTCTACATGCTGCTTACTAATGAGCTTGTTAGAAAATACAGCATGGCCTATAAATGTAAGATTAACACAGACAGTTCTGAGATTCACTTACACTGCAAATGAAGTACAAACACGTAGCTTAGCCAAACAGTAGCTTTCCTACTTATGCTGCAGCTTCATTACTTAAAAACAAAAGGAATTTAGTCAGGTTATGTTTCTGGACTCTCACAGAGTAAATACCTGTACTTATCAGTGGTGAAGGACCCCCACAAAAGCTCCTCATGTCTCCATTCATGGCACTAAAGCCAAATGCATTATGTTTTTGCTACATTGCTGCAGAAGAAATAGTGTCTCTGTTGCCTGCAGCTGTAGGCCTCAACTTTAGGAATGATGTTATAAGCACAAGTTCTCATTACAATGTTTTTTTCTGTAATATTTACATTCTAGTTTTGAAAACAAACAGTTAAAACCTAATATAACAAAGAAAATTAAAAAATGAATTTGTGCATGGTTCCTGATTGGGAATGACAGTTCTGATTATTCATTTACTGGGAAGATGAAGGTTGTTTCCCAAACGGTCACTCTGGCCTGATGAACTTTTGCAAGACATCAAAAGACTCCATTTTCATAAGCTCTTACTCAACAGGTCAGCCCTCCTACTGAAGTAGATCTGCTATATTAATAAGTAGTAATGTCACACTGTGGGTGACCTACAATTTTTCTACTAACAGATAAGACATGTTTAGGAACCTATGGAACCATCTGGAGACTGAAGACTTAAAAGCTGTTAATTCAAGTTTACTACTCACATTTTTTTGCAGAAAGACCCTAGGAACGGGGGGAAAAAAAATCCGATTACCTATATTTCTAACACAATAGAATACACCAAACCATAAAAACTAAAAATACCTTTCAATTTAAGACCAAAACCAGTGTATATGCAGAACTGAGCCATTCACAATCAACTGCATTTTACAAATATAGAAACTATTACCAGTTAAAAACATGTACTTCTGAAAACTTGAAGTATTATTTACAGAATTTACTCAGCAAAACGGTTTTTAAACGTAATATTGATATCAGCTGCAAAAAATGAAATACCAATATTTTCATAATACATTTAGTTCCTATCAATATTTATTAAATAGGCTACCAAACAATAGAAAGCTATACAGCCATTTTTCAGGTACTGCTTTCATGTCCATTATGCACATTTTTATATATGTATGTGAAATAAAATGTTCAAAAACTTTTAGTTTAATGAAAAACTTAATAAATCGCAGAAATTAAAAAAAAAAAAGGAAAAACCAGTGCTGTACAATTAGAACTCTAGTCTTGGGACTGGGAGAGGAGAGAAAGAACTGGAAAGAATAGACTATACAAGAGATAAACGGAAGTAATCACAGCAATGCTAACTAGCTTTTAAAGTCTTACAAAAGTATACCCACAGGGGCAGCTCCCCTAAGAAAATCCTGTAAAATTAATTCAAGTGTTCAGAATTCCTCTTCTTCCTCATTATCGTAGATGTAATTCAAATTTATCAGGTGGCAACCACTAAACTCCTCTTTCTGACAGCCTTTAAAGCACCAGGAAGCTCAATATTCATAATACACACAATACATTAGCTGTGAAAGTTACCCTGTTTGAGCAAAGTTTTGCATTACAGTGTTAGAAGCTCCGCATCAATATTATTTCTGCTGAACGAGGCAGGAAATAAAAAAAAAATAAAAAAAACAAGTGAACAGTCTTTGGGGGGGGGAAGTATTTAAAATAAAAATTATTATTGGATTGCTCCACATAATAAAAAGACTCCCCAGACAAACTGCACGCTCTCGAAAAACGTTCTTAAGTTGCACGCCAGACTCACAGAATAAATTTAGGCCAGTACCAAGCACTCATTTCTTCCCCGTGTGTAAATGCGACACAATCAGGCCTCACATGCAGGCCTCTCTCCCCAACACAGGCAGGACCTTTGTTCGATACGTCGATGCTTTCCCCTCGAAGCCCTTGACATAACTTTCCATTCTTTCCCCTCTCACGTTCCGGCCGCCCGCCTGGGCTCGGGGACGGCCGAGCCGTGCGAACCCCCGGCCGCCGGAGAGCCCGTGC
Organism: Myiotriccus ornatus; assembly: GCA_036023395.1. Taxonomy (NCBI): domain Eukaryota; kingdom Metazoa; phylum Chordata; class Aves; order Passeriformes; family Tyrannidae; genus Myiotriccus; species Myiotriccus ornatus. Next base: position 15,168,608 of record JAYRBT010000010.1, on the reverse strand, counting down.
GCTCGGCAACGGGAAGGGGGAACAATAAAAAAGTTGGACACAGGAAGACGGGCCTGCAGGTCTGGCGAGAGCCCTGGCCTCGGATCCTCTGCCAGCCCCGGGTCCCCCCCACCCCCCGTGCCACCAGCACCCCAAAAGCTGTGCCCCTGCCCAGCCCCCCGGGAGAGGGGAAGGAGGAAGAGCCCGGCAGGAAAGGCAGAACCCAGCGTTTGATCAGCCTCCAAGTACGACGCATTATGCAAGCAAACGCCAAGGAGCAGGCAACTTGCTTCTCGACTGAAAACAAGAAAAACATCGGCTAAAACATTCGGCTGCGAAAATAACCCCCTTCGTGGGCAGCCGGTCCCGGGGCTCCGACCCCACAGGCGCCTCTGTTCCCTGCCCACCTTCTTCCTCCCCCCAAAAAACCCTTGTGAAATATGGACGTCGGCCGATTATTTGGCATTTTTATAGAGCCGGGCAAGGAGGAAAGAAAGAGAAATTGCTGTTTTTTCCTTTAAGATATTCGATAGCTCCTTTAGGGGAAAAAAATAAAAAGGGGGGGGATGGGGGTGGAGGAAAGAAAGGGCCACTGGGGGAAAGGGGGCCCAGCGGAGTGGGGGAAAGGAAGACGGGGAAGGGCATCGAAATCGGCACGGCAGTGTCAACACTGACACTGCCCTTTTGTATCGGCAGCCACGCAGGGCCCGCGGAGGGGCGGCCCGGGAGAGCCGAGGGGCGAGGGCTGTCCCCGCAGCGGGCCCGGGCACTGCCTGGCCATTTTGTCAGCTGCGTTCCCACCCCTTTCCTCGGCGGCGAGGGCCCCACTCCCCCCCTCCGGGCCGCCCCACACACACTCACCAGCGCGGCGCCGTGTCGCTCCCAGCTCCCCCTCGCCCCCCCTCATCTGCAACAATGCTCCGGGATGGCGCCGCTCCCCTCCCCCTGCCCCGGGCCGCCAGGAAGGGCAGCTCGACTAATGCCGGCGATGACACAACAGGCCCTGCCCGGAGGCTGTCGAGGGGCCCGGCGAGCGCCCCGCCGCCCCGCGCCCGCCCCCGCGGCGCCCCCCGAGCGAGCGGCGGGGCCGCGGGTACCTAGTTTGTCCCGGTGCGGCCTCCGCAGACGCTCCGTGCCCCGCTCCTCCCGGCAGCAGCCGCCTCGCTTCCCTTCAATTATCAGCTGAAGCCGCAGCACCGAGCGGCGCCTAGTCCGCCGCCTCCGCCGCCGAACCC
>JAYRBT010000010.1:15141248-15163515 GCA_036023395.1 Myiotriccus ornatus | reverse complement strand
TAAGGGAGATATGAAGCCATTAGGGAGTGTCCAAAGGGGGGCAGTGGAGATGGTGAAGGGCCTTGATTTGAAGCCGTATGAGGAGGGTCTGAGGGCACTTGGTCTGTTCAGCTGGAGGAGATTGAGGAGAGACCTCACTGCAGTTACAACTTCCTCCTGAGAGGAAGAAGAGGGGCAGGCACTGATCTCTTCTCTCTGGTGACCAGTGACAGGACCAGAGGGAATGGCCTGAAGTTGTGTCAGGGGAGGTTTAGGTTGGATCTTAGAAAGAGGTTCTTTACCCAGGGGTGGCTGGCACTGAACAAGCTTCCCAGGAACGGGTCACAGCACCGAGGCTGACAGAGCTCAAGAGGTGTTTGGATGATCCTCTCAGGCACATGGTGTGACTCTTGGGATAGTCCTGTACAGGACCAGGAGTTGGACTTGATGATCCTTGTGGGTGCCTTCCAACTCAGTACATTCTGTGATTCTGTATATATACAGTATTGTATATATTTAACAAATATGCCCTCTTGATAGGTTTGTTTTGTTTTTTCAGTTTCCGCTTGTGAAACAGACTCTGCTTCCTGGTCACTCCCAGGATCTTTTTCACTGCATTTCTTCCCATTAGAACTTCCCATTACAACAAGTGCTGTGTGCAGAGGCATTGTTACTTCCCCATGTCTTCTGGAAAATCCTGTGTGATTTAAATTTTAGGAGTGTATTTCACTTTCTCTACCAAAATCACATTAATGACTCACGATCATCCTTTGATTAGTTATTATTCCAATGTCTTCCTTCACTGTCAACTTTCGATTTATAACCTTCTGGTTTGTGGCAGAAATTATTTCCAAATTAATGACTTTGCCATTTGTACTTTTCAATTTTTATTTTTGTTTGTTTGTTTTCTTTTTCCCCTTCCAGGACTGCTCTGAGTTGTTGTGAAGGAGAAGTTGGTGTACATATCAGGATAAACATACTAAATAGAAAAACATGCTTGGCCATAAAATGTGTACTCGGCATCGTGTTGGAATTCTTGGGAACACTGAATAGTTTTTGTTTTCTGTGAGTGCATGTAATTTTACATAGAATGGGATTTTTGTTTTCTCAAGATCGACATGAGGGAGGGCAATTTGTGTCACGTATGCCTTTCCATTATCTTTCACTGTACGTGTTTTTCACTCTTGAAATGCCAAATTAATATTTGGTATGCCAGTTATAATTTGGCAGGGTTTATCACAAACAACAATAGATGTTATCTGTTTGTACAAAGCAAGTGATAAATCATATGGCCTCCAACATTAAATGTAAGATGGCTTAAGAGAGCCACACAAATAACCCTTCAAAATAAAATTTCTTATAAATTTTCCAACAGATGATATGTACAGGTTTTGAAAAGTGCAGTGAGAGGAATCCAGATGGTGGGGTAGAGTAGAAAAGATGGGTCACTCATTTTGGTCAAACAAGGAATATAGACACACATCCCCCACCTCCCCCCCAAAAAAGTCTGGTGCTTAATCTGCTTATAGGGCAGGCTGATAACTAGAATGATGAGGCTGATAACAAAAGAAACGTAATGGGAAAATGATCCACTCAACGTGTAATTAATAGCAGCATCTGTCACCATTTAATGAATGCTGCACTAATCAGAGGATTTTGTCATGTTAGTAGAATGTGGAGCTGCTTCCCTGTAAAAGGCAGGAGTCGCATCCACCGTCACTGCGTGGTGTTCCACACAGGATCTGCTGGGACAACAGGCAGGGTGGCTCAACTTTGTCAAATGTGCAACTGCAGAATTGTGTCTTTGGTGAGAGCTCAGCAACTGCATTCTCTAGCAAATACATACAGGACATGTAGATGAGGAAATAGTGCAAGTAACCAGGCAAACAGTTCTGATGGATGTTCTTGTTCTTTACCCCTCAGTGCTCCTATTGTTTAGTGTTCGCCTCTACATCTTCAATCAGTTTCTGATTAAATCAATACATTCTGAACACAGCATGTTACTTTGGATACTGAGAACTATAGTATTTTCTTCAAAGACCCTATAATTAATTGTTTTAATTGAAAAAAGAAAGTTGTTTTTCTGGCTTTTTAGTTTTAAGTAAAAATTCTGAACCTACAGCACTTAAATCTTTAAAAACGTTTTAAAAAAAAATTCCTTTCTCAATAAACAACTAAATTCTATGTCTGATCCCTATAAATACTAAATTAAAAAAAACCCACAACAATAAAACCCAAACAAAAACTAACCAAATAAAAAAACAAAAAACCCCACACATGTTATCATTTTCAATTAAATTTCAATTTTAGGAGACATATTAATAAGTGATCACTGTACTGATCGTGGGCTGCTTGATTTTCAGTTGTGAGTACCTTCGGGTTTTATTAAACCTGCGAGGATAGCTCCTCCATTTGGAAAAAAAAAAGGTATTATAAAGTTAACTATTGAATGCTGGCCTTGTTTTTAAGTCTTAATGATGACATTTGACATGTAACCTATTTGATTGACAGGAGATGCCATTTGAAGTGCTTAAGCCAGATGGATTGGAGGGGGGAGGAATTAACAGATGTTATAATAGTAATTGAGCTGAAATTAATTTCACATTATACAAAACAATTTTTTTGAAAGATGTCCTCTTTTAAGTAAAGATCTGTGGGAGATGAGGAGATGAACCTTTTTCAAAATTCTGCTATTTTATTTGCATCTGAAACCTCAAGGGTGCCACACCAATTATTGCCTATCTGGACCAATTCTATTTAAGTCTCTTCTTTGACTTTTCAAAGCGAGAATTTGTGTTCTTAATAAACAAAAACAGCACAGAACTTTTTCTAGAGCAAGCTTAAAAAAATTGTATTTTTATTATGAACTATTTGTATGGAGGACTTTACTGCGTAAAACTAGGAACTTGTTGTTGTTGCCTTAAATTAGAAACCTTTCAAGCATGGTTTGATGAGCTCAGAAGGAAGCCATTTTGTCCCAGCTCAGGAAATGCTCTGTTATGCTTAAGAAGTGTATTTCCAAAACAGTCAAACACTTTCATGGTAATGGTCTCTCACAGTATTAAGCAATTATTATCAGCAGAATGTTTGTTAATCCTAAAGTACATAGGGAAATCTCCTTTGCCTTTTTTGCTGTCTCTAATTCCGACATCAAAGTAAACAGTAGAGCTGCTTGGACAATGGAGACAGTTTCTCGGGGGAACTAATGCTGTATTGGAAAAACGGGAATCCTGTTGCCAGGTATTTCTGTGCAAAGCTCCAGTATTTGGTTCAGCAATGCTGTGATGGTGTGTTATGGTTTGGATGCCTCATAGCACCTGTCACTTCTCCCACGATGCCCCACCTCTGGATGTGTGCAGCTGCTGGGTCTTACCCGCAAGGTTTTGGGGAAAATCTGGGAATTCTTTGGTCATGCTGCAAACTGAAGATGGAATCCAGCACAAGAACCCAACTGACATAGGAAAATCTGGGCTTTTAACAACTGAAATGTGATTCCTGATGTGTTGCCCTGGTAGTGCTGGCATGCCAGGGCTGTCCCTATTGGTGCATCACGATTCCTCTACAGAGGCATCACACAGCAATGTAAGTGGTGGGCTTTTTCCTCTCCAGAAGACTCAGTTCTCTCTTTTCTGAGGGGTGGTTGTTTCGTTGGTTTTTTTTTTCCCACAAATGTTACTAAATGCTTACCTCTGTGAAACATTCATTTATGATTTGAAATTAGAAATATAACTGATACTGAGTCCTTAACTAGCTATTACTTGTAAGTTGAGTTGTTTGTGAGCCTATGATAATTCTGTACTGTAGTGTGGGCTTATAAAATTCTTTCTGAAGAAGCTGAGCTGTCCTTTGAAGATGCACTGAAATATTGTTATATCAATTTCAATTAAGGTATGTTAAAGATGATAAAGTAATCTTAGTTAATTCTCTGTTACAATTGTTTGCTATGTTTTTTTTAAAAACTCTGTTTTTTCTGTATCACTGATGGCCTAGAGATGTATTTTTTTCTTTTGTCTCAGCTGGGTTTTGTCTCCTTATAACTAGTCTTTCATATACAGACAGCAGTATCATGCAGAATTGCAATGTTTAAGCTCCCATTTTAAGTTCTGTGCATGGTTTTAATGTTTGTGGCTTTCTTCAAAGCTATCGTGCTTGATCTAGTCCTGCCTGCCAGTGATGATTTCCAGGTCACGAAGGAGCGATAGTTTCTCAAGGTAAGCAATCTCAACTACCTTCTGCTTCATTAAGTCAACACTTCCTGCTCTCCCCAAGTGTTGCTCACATGTTCATTCTTGTCAGTGCTTCCTCCAGAGAAAGATTTAGTGATGTTTTCCACTTGCCTTACTTTAGGTAGTACATCCTTATCCATGTTGGTCTCTCTCTTGAGGTTCTTCAGGAATAATTCTACTTTTGAGTTCCAAAGGTAAGTTTGTGTTGTCTTGTTTTCCTTTTTTCTGCTTCAAGTTAGGAAAATAGTTATTTCTTCTTTTCTGTTGCCTTTGTTAACCAAGAGCAATTTACCTTATTTCATTTTCCATACACACAGTAGCATTCATGATGAAGAACTTTCAGGTATGTTTACTTGGCTAGGCATACCATATATTTATACTTTGTTCATTTACCAAAAGTCAGTTAAATGCGCTCAGTAAAGTGTTCAAAGGAAGAAGACAAGAAAGCTAGAAAGCAGGCAAAGCTAGAAAAAGATCTCAGTGTAGGCAAGGCTATGAAAAGTTTTATCTGAAGATGCATTAGTGTAATTTAAAAACTGTGGTTTTTAAACAAACTTGCTGGTCTAAACTGCTCTATGGATTCTTATTGTAAAGATTTGCTTGATTTTGACTGAGTATAAACTAAATCAATTTGTGTCAAACTGAAATCAGCCTAAATTAAACCAAAGTAAAAGTGCCTGCAGCTTTTGGATGGACTTCATTAAATAAGATTAAAATTGTGCACTGGGTGCAACCAGTGGAAATGTCATTTGTTGGCTGAAACCTAAATTACACAAATTATCTGGAGGAGGGTGGGAACTAGAAGAACAAACACTAGTGCACAGTAAAATGATCAGAATGATTTGTTGAAAAAGGCAAAATAATACTGTAGAAGCAGAAGCCTAAGAGAGTGTCTGAAGCCAGAGTTCTAAATAACATAATAGGATGATAGTGAACAATAGAGTGAAAGGAGTGACAACAGATGGGGATTGCAGGCAAGAGGAGCTGCGTAGCTGGAAAGCACCAAAAAAGCAGGCAGATACTTGTGACAGAAAAGGCAATGTATGTTTTAATATATGTGCACATCAAATTATCATGACAAATGATAATGAAAGGATAGATTTCAGCATTCACTAAGGTGGTGCTACAGCTGAATTGTGCAACTGCTCCCTCCTCTGCAGTTTACAACGAGACTGAAACCTAAAGGTAACAAATATTAAGTTTCATGTAAAATAAGTGATTAAAAATGAACTGGAAAAAAACTAGTGTTTGAAGAAACAGGAAAAAAAATCAACCAACTTTCCAGAGAGCAGGCTACCTGTAGTACCGAGCTGAGCACTGCTTGAGAAAAAGGGCCATACTTGTTAACTCAGCTTTTTCTGCAACCTGGAAACGTGGGTAGGAATCAAGTATATCAGAATGCCTGCACAATGTGATGGATTCTTTAGTGTTCCTGTCTGAGCTGGAATTAAAGCTGTAAATAGACAGAAAGGGAACTTGAAAAACACACTGATAGTGTTAGTCTGTTCTTAAAAAACGTGATGAGATTTTAGGGGCCACTGCAATAGGTGTTGCTCCAAATTTAGAGTGAGGGGTGTCAGTGCTGAAAGTGAGATGCCCACATAAGAATATAGGAAAACAGTTTTCAGCAGATATTACATTAGACTGGTTGCAGATGTATACAAATCAGGATGGTAAGAAGTATCCAAGAAGGGAGTAGTGGGATGATTGAACTAGGACTTCACCTGTAATAAAAAGGATTGCCAGTTATATGTACATACCCTGCTAAAAGAGGTGCAGATTCTCTAAAAATTACTTTGCACTGCTGCACTTGAGGACTTTTTGTAGAACAGTGGGGAGTCTGACTGTTCTATTCTGTTGTTTGGGTTTTTTTACTCTAAGAAAGTGGAAAAAAACACGCCAAAAAAATCCATAAAAACCTAACCAACCAAACAAAAAAAGACCACCCAAAAAACAAAGCAGAAGAAATTTAAAGCATAGACTAGACCTGAAATTGTAACAAGACCTTGAAACTGAATTAAGGAGGACAAAACTAAAAGAAATGGTTTTAAGTAAAACCTGTCAGTGTGTTATCCATCTAGAAAGGAATGTTATGCCTTGCACTTAGCTTGCATCCTTTGTTCTGTTAAGCAGTGGAATAATCTCTTTGTGGCGGTCTTATCTAGGTCTGCCTGTTTAATCACATTAATAAATGGCAAGTATCATGCTCATAATTGAAGACTCTGATCCTCAAGAGTAATATTTTATTCCCTCTGATAGTGTTGCTTCCCCCTCAGCACATCCCCTCCCTTCTGCATGGTGTCTCTTGTACTGTCTCTGATCTGAGCACGAGGCTGTATGAAGGTAATGTTACCTTCCAAAGCACCTGTGCTGTTGGCAGCTGTGAGAAACAGCTTGAACTACTTTTTTTTTCTTGTTTTCTTGACTTTTTATTTATTCCCTCTACCACCTGCAAAGTCTTTCCAATGAGAAAAGATACTAAAATAGGAAGAAACCAGGTATGTAACTGAGAAAAGGGAGGAGACCGTGGCAAGGCAGCAGATTTTGTGCTCAAACATAACTACTGCATTCCCCAAAGGAGAAGACAATTATTTTTTTCCAAGCTTTTATTCCATCTTCCTCCTGTATTTTACTAGTATGTTTTTCAGATGCTTTAAGTGGAAGCCTTTGGTAGTCATGCACACATGCACACAGAGCTAATCCCTTAAGTGGGTTGATGCTTCAGAGTGTCAGTGAAGTGGGGGGAAAATTAGCAACTTCATAGTTGCTACATACGAAATTTTGGAATTGAGATATTTCTTTTCTTCTTCATACACTTGAAATATTTGTTAAAAGCAACTCCCAGAACAGTTTACCTTGACCCCAGGAAGTTGTCTTTCTTTCTTTACAGTTGTACTCTGCTACAGTTCACTGTTGTGTTTTTGCTTGCTAACTAAATTGTTTTAACCTCTTGCTAGGTATTAATAGTAATTTTTTTTTTCTCCAAACCCAAAGCAGACATAGAGAAGGGAGTGTTTGCATAATGACTATTGTGGCCCTACAAACTTTCAAGCACATGCTGGTTTGAGAGAATGGGTTTTTTTCTAGGAGAACAGTTTATTTAGCACAGCTTAGTAGGTTTTACACTTCAGCCTCTGTGGCATATCTGAAAGGGACATCCCTTAGAAGGATGAAAAATGGACTATGTCTAATAAATGCCAGAGACCTAGTTTTTCTTCTCACGAGTGCACATCAGAAGAAAACTATTGTCCTCTAGAGATGTAATCCTATCAGTATAGACAAAATAGTAATTTGGATAATTTCCTGTACTATAGCAAATGCAAACATAGATTTTCGTATCAATTGTCAAATGAATTAGGACCCTGAAAGCCCTACCTTAAATTTGAAAAGAAAGGTAATAAATTACCAGAAGAACAAAATGCTTCCAATTTCACAGACATAGCAGGCAGCAACTAGTACCTATTTGATTTCATATTGTACATGCCTGAAATAAGGAATGAGACCAGGGCATGGCTTTAGTTTCATTTCAGTTTGGTGGACTCTTGCACTCAGATGTGTTTCATTTTTGGTGCTTACTCTTATAAAGTTGTCCTTCAGAGATTTCTGGGAACCCTAATAAATGCAGGCTTAATAAATGAACTGCAACCATTTTACCTTCTTTTCCAAGGAAACAGGTCAAAACCTGCCAGCAGTTTCAAGGTACACACCACCACCCTCCCCCTCAAAACCAGTGTAGTCCCTTCTGCCAGGTTTCATTTCCCAGCGTTCACATTCTTGCATATTAACCCAATCAGGATTCTCAAAATAATCTCCTTTGGCCAGTCAAATATATTCCGTACCAAGAATCTAACTGGTTTTGGAAGAAGGAGACTTAACAGATTCTTCAGTTCCACAAGATCTGCATTCTTGCTTTTCAGTTAATCACAATATGCCGTTGTAGCCTTCCATGAAACAATTGCCCATGTGTGTTACTGCTGTGCCACAGCTTATCCCACCGGGATCAAAGCAGCCCTGCTCCAGTGCCTCAGTGTCAGCACTGCCTGCAGTGACTCAACATTTTACTTGAGTTCTTTCACAACTACCTCTCACTGCCAGTGCTACCTGATTCCACACCTTAGACACAGTACAGACTTGCCTCTTTTTGGTGAAAAGTGAGTGAAATTTTAAGGTACCTACTTTCCCTTTTTTGAAGTGACCTAGAAGCCAAAGCTTCATTTGCTTGCAAAAATGAGCATAGCTTTAGTCTAAGCCTAAAGGTTTCTGTTGTCCAACTCAAGTTTTCCTTTATTCCTTACACAGTCAAAGCTGTAGTGTGGATGTAGCTGCAGCTGTGTGAAAAACTTTGCTATAAAGTAAAAAAAACCAGCACTATAGTATCGATATCTCAATTAGCTGTGACTATGTTAGAGTAAGAGTAGGAAAACCTATGCCAGGAGGGGTTCTTTTTCATAAATAAAATTGCATCTACACTGACAGGGACTGGAAAGATGAAGGAAGCAGCTAAGATGGTAGTTTTCGCTGTGCTAATTAATTTCAGAATTTAAAAATGAACGTCTAGCGAAGGCATCTGATTTCATGAGGTGGAAGTTGAGCCTAGGTTTACAAATTCTTAGGCAACAGATTAGCAGATACTGGCCTCAAGCAACCAATTAACTCAAAAATATTTAGGTATACAGACCGTGACTTTAGAAACATCTGTTTTATAGTTATCTCCTTTAAGATATCTCAATATACTGGTATTTATTCCACTTTCATTTTGTATAGATTTATGTCAGGGTGAAATGGACAATTTCTATACCAAGGTACATGAAAATGGATTGGTTTAAAACCAATAGATTCATTTGAAATTATAGTAAAAATGCAACAATATTGTGCAAGAAAAAATGAGATAAAATGAGGACAGAAGCATTTGAATACTCTAATTTTAAAATCAAATTTTTGTGGTCTCCTCCACTCTACAAAATCCAGCCAAAAGCAGAGATTTATTTTTTTTTAATCTATGGAAAATTAATAGAATATGAGATAAAATAGTCTGGGAGAAGGGATTTAGAGATAAATTACTAAGACTAATAGAGAACATGACTTTTTTTTTTCAGTAGAAGACACAATGGCCCCTTCACTGCACAGGGAAATGAGAGCTTGGACTGCAGTGACAAATCCAAGGGTGAAAACAAAGACTGGGGATTTAGGCCATTCACCTGGGACAGAGGAAAATGTTTGAATCTAGATCTCCTGAGTCTCAACAACACTATTTTCTAGATTCTGGAGTCACCTTCCTTCTCCAGTGAATGTTTAGCTATTTAAAGGAGAACAATTTCAGGGGAAAAATAATCTCCATATAACCTGTAATCTGAGGAACTCTATTTTGAGTTTCTGCAGCTGAGTCAAGATTGAAATCCTAAAAATGTGTATTGGGAAAGAGGAAGTTCCTTGTATCTTCCTTGTGTAGAGAGCTTCACAATTCACACCGTCTGTCTTGACCTTCCCCCAGAGGTTTCTCCTTAGACAACGTGATTCTGTCCTGTGACACTTGTCTTTACTCATATAACTTCCAAAATAGATTAAATTAAGGCAAGGGTGAGTCCAGCATCCTTAACAGATGTCTCACCATACGACAAATTTCAAATGTTATTTTCTCGTACTATGTAAATAGTTAACTATGCTTCTGGTAGTTTACAGTCCAGATTAATTTTGACAGTAGGCACTTACTAAATAGTTCATTTTTTGCTGATTTTCACTTAAAGAATTTGGTTGTTTCATTTGTTTAAAAATTTCCTATGACTTTTTACCTGAAGCCTTGTCTGGTTGCTGCTGTTTAGGTTTGGTTTTGCTCGTCCTTTCCTCTTCTCTCTTCTTTCATGAAGAAATGCCAGTGGAATAAGCAACGTGGCAGTGAATTGCTTTAACACTTGCACCTCCAAATAACATCGAGAATGGAGTGTGTCCATGGTAACCAGGATGCATTTACAACACTTTCCATTCCTCATCTTTTTAATCTATGCAAATAATATAGGTACTACAAAATCTCTGCGTTATTTTTATTCGAAATAACCACGTGCGAAGAAATTATTGAGGTAACTGCGGATTGTCTTGGGTATTTGTATATAAGGAAGGTTTTTAATGGAATAGTGCTACTGACAGATTGTTCCCCTGTAAATCAAAGAATAATGTTTAAAAAAATCACAGTGGTGTTCCACAAAATTACTTGAATATTTTACTTTTCCTGTGCCTCTGCATGTTGGCCTGAGCTTTCCGTTTTGGCGGATAGTTCCACTGCAGTGTTCTTCCTGCTCTAACAATTAAGAGGAGGTAAAATTATGGAAATATGTATTGCTGTAGGTTTTTTTAAAATTACTGTTAAAATGGTTTGGAATTTGTATTTGCACACAATACTACAAGAAAGTAAATTTTTATAGCCATGTTAAAACATCTGTTGTAATGTAAGGGGTATTTAATTTGTAGAGTATTGACTTAGTGTTTCATTTTACAGTTTGTTGGATTGTATAAAGATAAAAACCTTATTCAAGAGTCTGTAGACACATATGCCCACTCCAGTGTTTGGATTAACTACGTTCTTGTGCACTCACATGTACCTGAAGTTACATTATAGATAAATACACTCACACACACAAAATACTAAACAAACAGGACATGGAGTACTTGCTGTGAAAAGTTTGTCTTGCTTACAGCAGTGCAGAATTTGAGTATCTGCTATCTGTACACATTTTGTTTTGTTGTACTGTATATCCCATATTGAAAAGTACTGATTAATGTATTTAATTTACACACTGTAATCTGTGGTGCAACACAGTTCTGCTTTTCTAGGAATTAGACTTCTAAAATTGTGTGTAGTTCACTTCCTGTACAACCTCATAGATTTAATCTGTTGAACACTGTTCAAAAGTTAGAAAGCAACAGTTGTTAATCATTTTTGGCAAGTGGTTTTGGGGGCAGGTAGAACTGTGTCCTTTTTCAGTAACACTTGGCATTTTCACGTTGAGAAATGGGAGTTTTGGGGGGTTTTTTCATGGGTTTTTTTTTAAATAAATGTCACTTCCAACGTAACATGAAAAGGCCCAGAGAAAGCCTATTAAGCACGTTCCTTTTCTCCTTTACCAGTGGGGTGTTTCCCTGTAGGGTACTGGATTCTTGCACACCATGCTGAAGGGTGTGCCAGCTGAGGAACGCGTTCCAAAGATGTCTTTTCTGTCTCCGTTTGCGGGTCAGTTTTGTTCTGACCTTACTCTCACCTCGTGTTTTCCACAAATAAGAGTGGCAGTAGCCCTACATGCTGATTCTCCCGACACTGCTAGAGATAAAAAGAGCTTTTGGAAGTACAGTAGAGCATTCACTGTCCTATTATCCCGGGGTGGGCTGCAAAGTTCTAAAGCCTTCCCAGGCAGGAAAATCGTCTCTGAAACAGAATGACGAGGGCTTTACAATCCCTTTTGCTCTGAATCCTCATATCACCACTAGTGTATGAAATGGTGTTCTTTTAGCAACGTGGTAATCTATATTGTGCATGTACATTACAGAAATGTTGATTCTGCCGTGATCAGATGTTTCAGGGGGGTAATTTATTTCGCATGTATTCTAAAATGCAGATTGGATGAGTATCTTTTTTGCCTTCTGAGAGGCAACTGTTTCACTGCAAAGGAATAAAGATTGTGTGTGTATTGTAAAATAGGAGGAACTTATGTAACTGAGTAGGATTTTTTTTTTCATTTATTCACATAATAAGTGTATTGCAGAGAGTATTGCAGATATGTCTGAGCGGTAATCGAAGCCATTCTGTGTGTGTGCAATCAGAAATATGATTTAGCATTCTGATTACCCCCTACAATGATACATTAGCCACAATAGCCATCAAAATGATAAATTTTACCTGGCTATATTTGGCATTCAAATGTAGATGTTAAGCCTTTATTCAAGCTTGTTTGCTGTTGCTGTAGATGGGATATTAACAAGATAAAAGAAAGACTTTAAAAATATAGAAATGACTGATGTCTTAGCAGATATCTGGAATCTGAGCTTTAATTTGAAAATTGGTGGTGAAAGTGAATGCAACTCATTGGGAGTTAAAAATACTTAATTCTCAGGTTTAAAATCTACATTTTATCACTGAAATACCAGTGAGATCTGAAGTTAAATTTGATGTTGAGAGATGTAAATACTGTTGTCAGATCTGATTTGTAATGGTAAATTTAACTCTGTGTTCTTCGTGAGTATTGGCAGTTAACTCAAGGCTTGCTTTCAGATTTCCTTCTCAACACGCCAGTAGAAAAAACAAAGCTCCAGGAAGTGTGTTTTTTGCACACTCGTGTATGTGTGTGTGTGTTCACCTCGGCGATATCCTCGTTTGTCAGTTGTATCCCTCACCGTATCAGCAATCCACCCGTATCAGCAATCCACCTGCAGATATGACCGTGTAAACCCCTCACTTTTCTCAGTGAAATGGAAGGAAATAAACCATATTAATATTAGTAAAACCAGAACATATGTGCTTTTCACCTTGCCTACAACAGCAAGTGAATCTTACTCGTGGCTTGGAGTGTGATCTTTACCAGCGTGAAGGAAAAAGCATGACTCTGACTGTCCTCTCCTGTAGACCCAGCTGTGACAGCAACAAAAAGCAAGTCAATATTAAAAGCTGACGCGCTGATTAAGCACACAGGTAATGTTTTAAAAGAACTCTGGGAAAATTACTGAGTCAGGGCCACTTACTCGCCAGCCTCTCACAGCTCCCTAATTTACTATTCACAGTAATTTTTTGTCTCAGTTGCATGCTTTGTGAGGCAGATTTTCTGTCACTGAAAATGGGAGTTGAACATGTACTTCTGGAGCGCCTTTTCCAGAGTTTTCAGACAGTCTTGAGTGCTGAGCTTTGAACTGTCCTATTAATGTTGATTTTAACAAAATGTTAAAATCACAGTTTAACTTCTAACACTGCCAGTTCTGAATGCCTGAGCAGTTGAATGGGTATTTCTACTTATCAGGCATTCAATTATGTGGTTAAATTGCGTCTATGACTAAATGAAAACCAAAATCAGAATGTTTCTAGTTTTGCCAGTTGAGATGTCTTTAAGTGTGTGTTTATTTCTACAAACAATTTGCATGCAGGGGTTGGGAATGTTTTCCTTGTGTGTAAAAACATTTGACACTTGTTCTAGGTGCATTATGGGATGTTTATTGTCCTTTGAAGCATGTTTTAGGGCTGCTGGTAAAGTAACCGTGGTCTGGTCTCTTATAACTTTGTTTTGGGACTGTTGTAATATTTGCACAATCTGACACCTGAATCTGAGTATTTATCTCATGGAACTTGATACTCATTTCTTCTGTTTTTTTTCTTTTACTTCTTCCACAATTGTGGTCACTTAAGGCTGAATTTCATCAATTAAGACCTGGAGAAATTAAAGAATCCCAGGAGGATTTTTTGATGATTCATCTCTTCCTAGTGAGATGATAATAAAAATGACAAATTTGTGGTAGCATATAATGGAATAACATAGCAATATTGATCTGTAATAACTACCATGAAAGATGTGATTGACTTTTTCCTATGAATTTATTAATATAAATTAATATATAATACTGGAAAAAACAAAAAGCTGTGACAGTAAACCTAAATATATTATAAATCCCAGCAACACTGATAGTTTCATTACAAGACAATGACAGAAAATTTTAGCAACAAAGTAGGCCAGGAAGCAATATTTTCCTGGCTAATAACTCCTAATGCTCTGTGGCAGCACATTTGTTTTTATGGCCACCTGGATTCCCAATCTGATTTAACACAAGTAACCACAAATGCAGCAGGTAATTGGGACTGTACAGGGGCAACGTGAATCAGGAGCTACAGCCAGAAAGAGAAAGGCAGTGGGGACACCACTAAATAAACCTCAGAGCCAGACTGGCCACTGAGAACATCTGAAATAATGATGCATTTCCCCAAAGTTCCATGGAACTGGGTGTCCCAAGTAGTTATTGCTTTGCATCTCCCTATAATCTCGGTTCTCGGTAATGGATTAACTTTAGGAGATGGTCGTGTCACAAGATATGGTTGATCATGATCGTGGCTCCCAGAGGAAAGTCTCCTGAAAATACTAAGCCAAAGACACATTAATTCAGTAACTGGAGGGAATAAATGAGGTGAGTTATGACCTATTCTTTTGTAGCCCAGGAGACCTGACAGGACACCTTGGACTGGGGAGATTTTATTCTTTCTTAAATAAGCTGCTCTTGTATTCTGATTGTGTACAGAATTGAAAAAAAAATAGTTACAGATGTGACTTTGTGTTTATCCTGTTCTTATTATGAACTTGAGAGGTGTCATTTTTAAATGAAGTCCTGTTTTTCTCATCCACAGTTTTGGTAGATACCATCTTATTGAATCATCGTCTTACCTGAGTAAGTTGCCCAGGGAGGTGCTGGAGTCACTGGCCCTGGAAGTGTTCAAGAGGTGTCTGGATGTGACACTTGCACGATGGTTTAGGGGTGGTTATGGTGGTGCTGAGTTGATGGTTGGACTAGATGATCTTGAGGTGTCTCTTCCAGCCTTGATGATTCTGGCATTCCATGGTTATTTACTCCTGGGTGGAGGAGGTCTGCTTTCCCAAGAAGTGTATGAATCTTGGGAAGGTGGTATGGTGGTAGGGAAGAGGGTAAAATTATATATCTCTTTTCAGGAATAAACCTGACTGTATCTTCATTTACGGTCTCGGGTAAGACCAACATGTTCCCTATGCTTTGCTTATTAAAATCTAACACTTCCTACGGCACAATCCAGAGATTTTTAGCCCTGGTGATTTAGCATAATCTGCACTTCTATGTTTAGGTTTGTGTTTGTTGGATTTGTGTTTCTGAGTCCCTGTACAACTTTTGCAGCTGCTCACTATCAAGTGATTTGAAAGCAATAACAACACTCCCTTGGGCACTGGGGTTGGGAGGCTGCAGGTGGCCACTGTCAGTATTCCATGGATGGACACACCACACCTTCTAAGCTCAGCTGACTGGATATGTGCCCTAACCATGGAAAAAGGCTCCACTAGCACTCACAGTCCATGACAAAACCAGTCTTTAATTCCAGTTATTACTGCTTGTTTGGACTGGAAGGGGAATGACTGTATCCTGAACCAACAGCAAATGCACTGCCTGTTGCATTTGGCTCTGGCTCAGGGCATCTTTAAACGTGCTGGGCTTTTGCAGTAGATGTTCATAATTGCTCTGTTAGTTGAAGCAGAGTTGTACCACATTTTAATCTGTGGCAAAATTTATCATCAATTTTTATAAACTCGAGCTTTCAAAGCACTAGTCTTCTATATTTTTTTTGTTTACCGTGGTGGGTTTTTTTATTTACCTCATAAAAGTAGATTTGACATGGGAATATATGTTAGTGAGAAGGATTTTAGTGGGGTTTTTTTCCCTGCTTATAGTGTAAAGTTTTCCTGCAGCATTTGATATTGATATGATGTCACAATAAAACATCTGTTTTACATTACCTGGGCACAGTGATTCAAATGATTACATTCCTGTTAACATGCAGTTTTCCACTATTCCTCTGTGTGTTTTCAGTAGGTTACAAAGAAGATCTGCCTGCTTTTTCTTGAAAAGTATTACTGGTGGTTCAGGGGGGTTCCTATCCCATAGGCAGTATTGAAAGCCACAGTTGCCATTCTTTTCTAACATTTAACCATTTCTTCCTTCTAAAATCATCTCAAAATTTGGGGGTTTCCCCTTTATTTTTTATTAAATTTTAATATAAGATAAAAGTGTTTTGTTTTCAGAAAAGTGCTAATATAAATAGAAGTATCACAAGAATAAATTACTACGTTTGTGAGAAATTGTATTGTTGTCCTGACACTATTTCTGTCCGTAGCTCTTGCTGTTCCACACAATCAGATGTTTTTACACCTCCTCACCTCCTGTTAAGAGGAGTTTTGCTGCTCCTAAGTATTCACAAATTATCATTTTTTTCTCTTAATTCTCCACAAATATATATACAGGAATTTTACATATATATTTATATTTTATATATATGTATGTACTGGAATAATATTCTAGTTATCCTTACTGAATTTTTTGCCAAATGAGAGTTCAAAGAAAAAACTCCTCATCATCCCCATTAGTTTGCTGCTAAATATTTGGTACATACCCCAGCCACCAAAATGTTTTCCTTTAAGTGTTGGTATTTCCTCTTGTTACCCCTTAGTTTTCATTCCTAAAATTTTATCTGTTTTCATGGTTTTTTTTTTTTTTCAAAAAAGAAAGGTGCTTAAACAATTAACATTACTATTGTAGTAAATTTATAGTGACTATCATACAGCTCTAAACGTGCATGTTTGATTTGAAATGAGGGCACAGCAAGGTTTTATATATGGTTTTGGAGTGGTGGAAAATAAATTGATGATAAGGGTCGAGCAAGAGAAGAGAGGTCTACTTATATTTCTGGATGAGTGAACAAATAGTACGAGTCATCAAATAGTCCCCAGCACTCACAGGATCAAATTTTCATAGAGACTTGAAGTTCAGTAGATTTTCACATTGGCTGCAGAGACATTAATAAAGCAAAATAAACACAGCTAAATATATCTTAAAAACAGCCAAAACAGATCACATTATTATTTCTAGAAATAGATAATTTTAAAGAAAAACTCAAATATTCATGTGGTAGCCTCCTTAATCTTCAGCATGAAATAGATGCACGGTGTAAACATCATCATCATTCCCAGTGTGTGGAGATTTGGATCCTCCTTACATATCAGCCTGAATTAATCAGCCCAGCCATTTTTAGTTGACTCTGTAGATCATTTTGTACTTGCATAAGGAATTTGAGGAAAATAACCAACCATATAGAACTGAGATGTTTGGAAAGCAAAAAAGCGAAGGAGAACTGACAGCAAACTGCACTTGCAGCAGGGAAATGAAAGCTTGCATAATATTGGGCCACCTACCCAAAGACCGGGAGGAAGATAAGGCAAGAGCTTCCTTCTCCATAGCCACCTTAGGAATATTTGGGGGGAAAACAGCAGAAAAGTGCCTTGACATCTTAGCAGTGAAATCCTGTAATTTGCAAAAGCTCTTTCCAGTGTAGTCACATGAGCTTGAATTTTGTAACTGATCTTACAAAATACTTTGGAAGGAAAAGGGCTGCCCCCAAATTGGCCCATGGTTAGTTTAGGTTCAACTTCCATGATTCTATTTCTCTCTTTTTATCACTCTAAAGTACATGAGAAGAGAGATTCTAGAGAGATTCTGAAAAAATAGTAATTCTGCTTTAACTTCTGATTGTGTATGAAAAGGAATAAAAAAAGCCTTGTACTAATCTAGATGGCTGCATTCATTTTGTTAGATCCTAGGAAATCAAAATCTTCATTAGAAGTGTAGCAAATTGAATTCAGGGTTCTGCTTTATAATGAACTAATAATTTGAATACAGCAATTTGATAACAGAGATAAGTGATCTGAAGAAATAGTGTTAAACACAAAAGACCAAGTTCCAAGTTGGACACAGAAGCAGAAATAATTGACTGTGTGACTGCAGGATGGGGAGTAGCTCACTAAGTAGAAGACCTATAAAAAGAGAATTCGGTGTATTAGTTTATAAAGGAATAGTAAATAGTAGTCTTAATGTAAAACTATATGTATGTAGAAAAGTGGGTCCAAAAATTAATCTGGACATTCATTGTTAAATGTTATTTTATATAGAAAACATAAAAAAAAAAAAAAAAAAAGCTGACTGTTGGTTTTGGGGATTTTTAAAGATGTATGTGAATTACTTGAGATTATTGATAAGAAATTTTAGGCTTTTACAAGTCTGTTGTCACTTGCGTTTGGTTTAGGTTTTTTTCCCTGCACTGTTTGGTGCCAAAGTTCTGGAATCTGTGCCAAGAGAACTACGACTTCCTGCAACGGCTTCCTGTCCCGTTGCTCCTGTACATCGTTTCCTTTCTGGAGCTTGAAGATATTGCCAGACTTTCTCAAAGTTTCACACAGATCTGAAACAGTAAATATTTTTTTAAAAAAAGAAAAATAAAATTTAAAAAAACATTGTCAGCTTTGCTGTGCAGCACCTTGGTTTTGATTCATCTCATTGGCTTAACAATTGTCAATCTGTCTGCTTTACTTAATAAGTAAGGTAAGGACTGTCTCTTTATTGAGACAATAAACGAATCAGACTGAATGGCTGCAGTAAAAGCTAGATCTTAGAGAGACAGTGCCTGCCCTGCAAACTTTTGTTTTATAATAAACACAATGATGCAGATAATGCCATAATGGCTGGATGTTATGCACTGCTTCCAGGATTAAGTATTGGAAATGTAAAACCTGTGCCTTGTGTTACAGTTCATTTTATTGTAATGTTTAGAAACTTCAGCCACAGCCTGGGATCCCCTTATGTTAGACTCATTAGGAAACAAAAAGTCACTGCCATTCCTTACGTTTACATCTTTGACAAAAGGCAGGAGCACAAGGAAAGAGATTTTTTTTCTATTTTTTTGTGTTTTGTTTTTTTTTTAGACTTCACAGCCAGAAACTGTAAGAAATACAGGAGGAGAAAGAGATGGCTTCATGCTTGCTTGCTAGGAAGCTCTTTCCAGCTATCAGGAAAGTACGGGAAATAGTATGAACATGCTGAATTTAAACTTTAGAGAGTGGATAACAGAAGTTGCCACTATTGGCTGCCTGGAGCTCAGAGCAGCCTCTCTGTGCTGAGCGAGGGGTAAGGAACTGGACACTGCAGAAGAATGAGGGGCAATCTGTTGGTGCAAAAGAGAACAGTCATCTGTTCCAGCTTCCTGGTCTGTGCAGGGTCAGGAAATTGGGACAGAAAGATAATGTGTTCAGAGCTATGATCTAGGAAGCTTATTTCTGTGGCTCTGAGTACCTCAAAGCTGTATTTTCTATCCCAGTCACAGCCTGAGAAAAGGCTGCTGCAATAACTCCAGTAGGGGGAGAAAAAGATTTTAGCTTATGAAAAACAGGAAGAGAAATGTTTTAAAGAGGAAAATAACTTCTTATCCCCAAGGGTGCTGTAGGAGCCTAGAATGAAGCCTGTCAAGTCATGGGTTGAGCAGTTAATGAAAACACAAGTAATGGGGAGACCTTATGAAGGAGTTAAAACCAGGTTTAGTTGTCTTGAGTCTGCTGTGACAACTAAATACACTCTGAGAGGCTTCAGAGAGATGGATCAACCGTGTAGCACGGAGAGTGCGACGTGTGGCTGGAACACAGCACATCTGCAAACTGGAGCAGGATGAGAGTGCTCCCAGGGCTTGTATTATTTTGAGGCTGTGAGGGTCAACATTCCAAGCTGTGTGCCAGGCTGTTGGCAGTTCCAGAGGATGTGGCTGGGCTGCCGTGCCTGTGGTGTGGCTGCAGAGGTGGCACAGGTGCTTCAGCGAGACAGAGTTCAAGTGAGCACAAGAAATAGGAGACGGTGTGAAGAAAGCACGGGAGAACCTGGCGAGACAGGAAAATAGAGCATGTCATTAATTTAGAGATGGAGGCCAGATGGGGGTAGATAAGCTTGCTGAGTTCTGGGCTTTATTTCAGTTTGCAGATAAAACCATTGATATTGTGACTGGGAAACAACTAAGAATAAAGGAATAAAAACAACTGAAGGAGAGGAAGGGAGTGGATAGAAGAGAGGTCAGGAAATTATTTAGTAGTATATTTGGAATTCATCTGTGCAGGGCAGTAAACTTTTCATTAATTTAACATAAAGCCTTGGATATTTTGGAATTTAAGGAAAACCTGGAAAGAATTAAGTTGCATAATAACAAAGATAAGATTTTGGCAGAATGAAACAACCTACTAGAACTAGTAATGCCACGCTCTCTTTCTCTCATTTCAGAAGTATTTTTAGGGAATTAAAAATCTGCCCCAATAATATATATGAGTTTTCACTTCCAAACTAGTTCCCGTGTAGGCTGGAATGCTGCTCTCCGTGGCGTTATAAAACATCGTGTTCAGGTTTTCAGCTGTTGTGCCGGCACAAGGGCAGGGCGGGGACTCGTTTCGGCTGTTTTGGGACGAGCCTCTTGCAGAATTCCCGGTGCTGCGGGGCCGTTCGGCCGCCAGAGGGCACCGGGAGCGGGACAGAGCTCCGCTTCCTGTATTTTATGTTATATTCGTGGTTTTTTAATGGAGCGGTGTGTTTGGAAATAAAGACATTTGATACTCAAACCCAGGCTCCGCTATTCTTAACTTCACGTGTCCGTCTCTCATGGAAAAAGCTGAATGGGGGAGAGGCAGAGAGAAAGCAGAAATGGAAAGAAAACTTTAAAAAGGTATATATTTTCATTTCAGCACGTCTACAGCAATTCTGCCCCAGTGATCCCTGCTTTTCCTTTGCTAAAGTGTGCTGGGGTGCTGTGTGTGCCTGCACAAGAACAAGCAGTCCACACGTCCAGTGGCAGCTTTGCTGTAGGCAGTGAATGAAGCAGTTCAAGGTATCCAGATCCATCACCACCAACACAAGTTATACCAGGACTTTTGCTGTTCTGTTTCTGTTACCACTTAACCAGCCACTTGAATCGGAGTCACCCAGTGCAACTGCACTTAGGTCCCTGCAATTGCACCCGTGGAAAAGCAGAATGTTTGGGGGAAAATCAGTGTTGCTGTGCTCTTGTATTACTTACAGTGGGTAGATAATATATAATGACACAGAGTATCTTCCTAATTTTTTTGTGATAGTTCTGTTATCTAGCAAATTACATCATTTTTTCTTCCTCTTTATAATATTTCTATCTGATTTTTTATGGAGTCATTCTGAAAGAGAGAAGCATCTCCTGACAAACAGGCTTAATCCTTACAGCACTTCTGAAACTCTCCTAAAATTGCATTTCTGTTGTAAGCCCCGAGGCTTCTCTTACCTGCTTGAAAGCAGATTTGTATTTCTGATGTGATTTCTACATCCTGACAAGTCTTTTGGCATCAACTTACGCAGCTTGGTTGATTTCAGAGCAGGTGTATGAGGGAGTACAGCATTACAGCTGCTCTTAGTGTGGCAGAAAGGCCTTTGATATCATACCAGCAGAAGCTTCTCAGATTTTTCACAGAACAACATGCAACGTCTTGCACTGGCAACTCTGGGCAAAACTTCCACTGAAGTCTCGTGAGTTTTAAGTAAAACTGTGTCTTTGAAGATGCGTGGGCAGCTCCCACTGCAAGTGACCTTGATGCAAGGCCTCTGTGCTGTCTGAACACGCTCTGTGCAGCAGAATAATCAGCAATGAGTAAGCCAAATTATGATTCTAACCCTCTTCTTTCTCTTACAACTCCCTGTGTGACAGTGAGCTGTGGGAGACTATAGTGGAGGATTTGTGTGACACAGTCCCACCTGAATGAAGGAGCTTGGCTGTAGCAGTGGTTCCTTAAGTGCTGTAAGGCTGAGGCAGTTCTTCCTGCTGTGACTGACTTGCTCCATCAATCAGCTTCAGTAATTAAGAGGCCAAATACTATTACCCTGAAACTACAAGTTGATTAATTTGCATTTGCAACTGACTAGATTTAGGACCAAAGTATTAAAAACAGTGATTTCAATATTTGGATATAACAGTGTAATATTTGAAGAGCGTAATGACTTCACAATCTTTTAACATGTCAAGTATGAAACTTGAATTTTATAACTTGATTAGAAACTAAGAATGCAGGGTTCTTGTATCATTCTGTGTCTTTATAAAGCAGTGCTTTAATACTTGAAAGATATTTGCTTGTTTAGATTAGGAATATTTTGCTTTACAACTATATACCAATATTCTGGAAGCATTTGGTGATCAATGATCTTAGAAGAAACACTTACATGTATCTCTGTTCTTCTTTGTGATTCTTTCTTTTTAGGATAATGACAAATACAAATTTCATTGTGTGGATAAAACACTCTCCTAAATTAATAAGTGAACAGAAAATGTATTTTTGGGTAATGTAAGTTTATTCCCAACATACGGCCCAGTAAAGACATCCATAGAAAGATATAATGCAGATATCGCAAGTGAACAGCATATTATTTATTACTGTAATATGCAGATAAAGTTACTTTTGACAAAAGACAAAGTGTAAGATCTA
>JAYRBT010000010.1:15080688-15140397 GCA_036023395.1 Myiotriccus ornatus | reverse complement strand
AATATTTTGCTTTACAACTATATACCAATATTCTGGAAGCATTTGGTGATCAATGATCTTAGAAGAAACACTTACATATATCTCTGTTCTTCTTTGTGATTCTTTCTTTTTAGGATAATGACAAATACAAATTTCATTGTGTGGAGAAAACACTGTCCTAAATTAATAAGTGAACAGAAAGTGTATTTTTGGGTAATGTAAGTTTATTCCCAACACACGGCCCAGTAAAGACATCCATAGAAAGATATAATGCAGATATCACAAGTGAACAGCATATTATTTATTACTGTAATATGCAGATAAAGTTACTTTTGACAAAAGACAAAGTGTAAGATCTATGTATGAAGGGTACATATTTTTCAAAAAGAAAGAGAAATCATCACTTCAATATATATATTTCACAGATAAAAGATAGCTTGGTTAAAATAAGCTATCAGCAGCATTCACAAGAAGACATTAAACCTGTAACAAAGAACTGATGTGAAAGTTTATGTGAACATTTTCTCCAACAAAAAAGCTGATTTTAAGAAGTTACTGCGTGTTCACACCATGTGTTGCAGTTCAGTGCCACCTCAGTTGTTTTATGTGACTTTTTAAAAAGGCCATACATAACTACTACATGATTGAACTCATCTAAATCTTAAAGTAGTTCAGGGTTTTGTTAAGGTGTTTTTTTTTTTAACTCGGCTCATTCCAGTGATCTATTTTAGAGTATGTCCTTGCCAACAGTTGTAGAGGTGCAACACTAAGAAGCTGGTGAACTGCAGGATAGAACAATACACAGAGTGGTTCAGAACTTTCTCTCAGCCAACCCTGCAGCTACAAAGAGGGTCAGTGTATTGACAGTGTTGCATACTCGACTGTGTCCTAATAGTTCTTCAATATAATTGAATAGTATCAGTTGGTTTTTTAAGGAATTCCAGCAGCACATATCAGTGTTATACTAAGAACCTGATTTGTCATGCAAAAAACTTTCATAAAGCTAAGAGGATAAAATCATACAGTGGCTTTTATTTGATAGGAAAATTAATTCACCTCTCAAAGCTGAAAATTATGTCCTGTCCCACCATAGAACACCTTCTGCATTGATTACCAGGTGCTTAATGTTAAGAAAATTTATTTGGATATTTCAAATGTTCTTTAGCTCTTCAGTGCTCTGCAGCATCCAATTTTCTAGTGAATAAACTTCTCAAACGTGACCAATCTTATTCAGTTTATGGTGTACATTATGAGCAGCAACACAACTGCTCGTGATGTAACAGATTTTGTTATTAAATTAATTGTAACAGAATTTAGTGTGCTGTAATAGAGTTCTTTCCCAGGGAAGGAGTCAATGGCAATGTTAAGAAGTTCTGCAGTACCTCTAATTAGGTAAAGGGGCCACAGACCCCAGGCTGTTTCTGGAAGCATTTTCCAGTCACAACAGTATGTTCCATATATTTCCTGTTTCTGCATTTATGATTTTTTCACTTTAGGTGCATTGTGTCACAGCATTTATAATGCAGCCTGTGTACTGAGGATGGCTACTTTATTATGCAGTTGATAGTTTAAAAAAATAAAATTAAAAATCCTTGAAGTAGAATCACAGAATATTCTGAGCTGGAAGGGGCACCTAAGGATCATCAAGTTAAAATGAGTCACTTCAGAAAAATATAAGAACTCTTCTTCAGTTTTGTATCACAGAAATAGTAATTTTAATACAATGAATTAATGGAATTATTAGACTAGCATTTCAACAGTACTTGACTAGCCAGGCAAGAAATACAATCATTTTCTTATACTCTGTCACTAATCTTTTATCAGACTGAACACACAGTAGGAGGGACCTTTATAAAATCACTCACGTCCTGACCAAATTCTCTCGCAGGACTCGTGTAAATCAGGAGTAACTGCACTGCAGTCAGTGGATTTTCACCAGTGGTTAGTGGTGAAAAGCTGAAAGAGAAGCAAGTGTAAAGGCTACTAGCATTGTGCTGATATTAAAAGACTAGCAGTGTGCTTTTAATCATTGCACTTGGTACTTCTAAAGTAAGAGATCTTAACTAATTTTAAAAGCATGTTTCTCATCATTTATTAGCATTATGGAGCACGTTTGCTTTTCACGTAAGTACAGCTCAATGTGGTTGGTTTCATAAGAAAAACATCTTCATACTGTCACACAATAAAAACGTGAAAACAAAAAAGTTCTGTAAAAAAACTTCTGAAATTTGTTCTATACTTGTGCTTCTTCTGTAGATTTTTGTCTTGGTTGTTTCTTTTGAATACAAGGTTGTGTAAGTAAAAATATTATTCCCACCATGTACAGCAAGCCAGCTATGTAAAAAGAAAAATCGTATTTTTGTGTGATGTCATAGATCCAACCTGGAAAATAAGGACAAAACACATTTGTTACAAAGCTTGACAACAAGGTACATTGCACGGGAAAATACAAAAAGTACTTCACATTTCTTTCATGACATTTCAGTCAAATCCGCAGATGTTTTGCGGAAACAAAAAGTTTTCAAACAAGCTGTCACAGGTCTGAATTTAAAATAGACATTTTGTAATCCCAAACCAATCAGTTCTTCCACCCTACTACTGCCTTTGTGAAGTGCCCAACACTGCCTAGTTCAAATTCTCTGCCTTGTGCAAGCAAACACATTCCCAACAGCTTCCTCAAAGGCTCACATACCAGTGAAAGACTTTTCAAGAGATACAATCTCAGTGCTGCAGTGACTCTCATTCCAACCTCAATTCCTTTGCAAAAACACATTATTTCAGAAAGGTTTGAGAACCCAAACTAGCAAAATTCTCTCATGTCACGCTGGTTGCACTGCGATGAGACCACAAGATCAGCAGCTCTTTTTACATCAGCCACTTGCATCCCACTGGCTTCCCAACCAATGGCCCAATACAGAGCCACGCTGAGCACAGGCTGTGAGGTGCTGAGGGAACGTGTGGCAGAGGGAAACACTGCTGCTTCCAGAGGGCACTGAGGGAGCTTCCTTCTGACTTGTGCTGGCTCACTCAGAGCTGGGCAGAGGACGTGTTCTCGCTTTTCTGGGCTGCCTGTGCTGCCAGTGACTTCCCTTTAGCCCACAGCCATCCCTGGCTGACCATGGCCAAGACTATCAAGGTTTCTTTTTGCTTTCTTCTGGCCAGCATCCCTGTAAAAGAGAGCTGTAGTCTGGTACAGGACTGACAATCAGGACCCACAGCTCTTCTGCGCTTCCCTGCCTCTTTCTATGAGAAAATTCATAATGAATGTCTGTTTAAACCTGAGTGGGGATAACATACATACACTTCTGCCTTCTCCTGGGGATGGCAGTGAAGAGGTTAGGAGCACTGCAGTCCCCAAAGTAAGTATTTCTGGCTGAAGGAAGGCAAAGCAAAGTTAGTTAAATCAACACATCCACTGGCAGCTTAGAGTGATGACACCCAAACACACCCCAGAGTCCTTGGGGGCAGCACTGTGGTACAAACAGCTGCCTGCCCTGGGAACTAATCATCTTTTTTTCATATGGTGGAGGAATGGGTATGTGCAAATACTACATAAAACACATAAAAATAGGTTACACCCTTCTAATTGAAAAAAAAGTGCATGCCACTATTTTAAGGAAACATACCCTTGAAAGCATAGATTGTAATAGACCTGGGGTTATTTCCAAGAACTGGAATTTGCAATGTGTGAACAGTGAGCTGGTACCCAGAAGATGTGCTCTGTGAGTTTGTACAATTTAAAGCCGGATGTTATTGTCCATTCTGGAGCAGCTGTGATTTTGTTAATTACACACGCTCATAATATAAGAAAGTTTGATAATAAAACGAGTCATACAGTTATACAAACATCTGTTGTTTAGCAATTTGAACTTTTTACCTGCGAAGGGTGGTCCAAACAATGCAGATATTCCATTGGCACAAATGATGATGCCATAGGCATTTGCAAGGTGTTTAGTTCCAACTAAATCTTCAGTCACAACAGGCATTAGAGAAAAATAGCCACTGGAAAATCCTATTAGAGCACAAACCACAGCCAGGCCGACATATGTGTGCATTAGTGGCAAAGTAAGAATGCAGGTGACCAGGGTAAAGTTAGCCGTGAGGAAGACATTCCATGTGCTGATGCACGGGAGATCTGAGATGATTCCAAGGATCACTTTACCAAAAATATGAACAATGGCTATAATGGATGTCAAAGGAAATACATTGTCCTGCCTAGATAAGTTGTACTGCTTGACTATTTCTGGAAGATGAATAAAGGGAATGACAAAGCTGCTATAGGCAAACAAAGCCCAAATTATAAAGGCCACAAATACTCTATTGGTAAACAGTGATGCAGCTCCAAAGTAGCTGGAGTACCACAGTGCAAAGCCCTTCCTGACTGTAAGTGTCAGCTGGCTCACTGTCTTAAGCATGCGCAGTCCGTACATATTCCTGCCGCTCCCAGAGTTACCTCCGATTTCTACGTGCTGAACGCTCTCAAGCACTTCGTCAGTTGTCGCCTCTTCTTTTTTCTCTGGTTCATCACCGAGGACTCCATTAGATTTTATAGTCTCTGTAGAATGGGACAGAGCTTTCGCTCGATTATCTTCACTATTACTTCTCCCAACAGATTTTTCACTAAGGTCTTTGGGAGAGAGCGGTCTCATAAGCGCCCCGCAGACACAGAGGTTCAGAGAGATGGCACCCTGGATGAACATGGCATTTCTCCACCCAAACTCAGTGCAGAGGTACTTCAGTAAGGCAGTCATTAAGAAAGCTCCAAATCCTGTTCCTGTGGTACTGAGCCCTTGTGCAAGTGCTCTTCTCTTCTGAAAATACTGCCCCACCATGACCACTGCGGGCAGATAAACCATGCCACTTCCAATGCCTATGAAAATAATAAAAAAAACCCTAAATATATTTGAACTTTTTGCCAACAATGTAAAAGGCAGTGAAAAACAGATCAGTTTTATTCCTAGTTTTTATGTAAGCATACTGGTAAAACCAATAATATTCAATTCTGATGTTAGCTTTCATTTCTGTCTTGTAGTGTGTAGTGTTTTCCAAAATTTGCAATACTCATTCCAGTGAGAATACAAGCCAGATATTTAACTGCTGGAAAAAATTAGACACGTGGAAGATAAAACCTTTACCTCGGTTCAGCATGACACTGCTGGAAAGGCACAAAGGTCCCACAACCAATCAGGGACAGTTAATGTGAGGACAGACAGAGACACGCCCTGTTCTGCATTTGTAACACCTGCATCTGATTGTACCAGTGACCCGAACTGCTCGGTGACACATCTCGCTGCGTCCCCCCGAGTTCACCAGCAGTGAAGGTTCACACTGAGTTTTTGTCCTTGCTCTGTAACTGTGGTGCCACAGTGACCGTGGTATGTGTTTCGGGAGTCAGCACCGGGGCTTAGCACGGTGATGGGACTGTGGGTGGCTTCCAGGCTGGTTCTGTTTGGGCACTCCAAGGAAGTCCAGGGAGGGCCACACAGCAGCTGCACAGGCGTAAGTCTTAACAAGGCAGATCTCTAATTTTGTGGAACCCCCCTCACCTGTAGTTAAAAACCAAGGTACTCATGGTATATATTTCAAGCAGAAAGCGTTAACAGCTGCACAAACTCATAATTAAAGAAGACGGTTCCCCATTTTTTTCTCACAGCCTATTCTTCATAGAGGAATTTGGACTGGAATGCAGAAGATGCTTCCTAATTCACTGTGATCATAATTCAGAAGAGTGTTTTGGGGCTTAAAGGTTTTCCTAAATAGGTGATAACATAGCTGCAAGCAGCTACAGCATGATCTAGCCGTAGCTAGGTGGGAGAAAGAGCAGTGATTCCTGCAAAGCCTGAAAAAAATCCCTTCAACATCACAGCAGTGCCCATGACCAGATCTGACCCATTTTGCCTATTAGAAGTATTTATTTCTTTGCTAGGCAAATACACAGCCAGGTCTTTTATTTTGCACAAATGCCCCTCTCCAGCCACGGTGTTCAGGGAAGCCTCTTTGCTCCCTTGGACACCTCCTGCCCCTCGGGCTGGCCTGGAGATCTCCTGCCCCTCGGGCTGGCTGCCGGTGGCTGGGGTGAGGAATCAGCTCTGCTTGCACCACTGTTCACTGTGTTTCCCCAAGAATACAACATTTTTAAATGGTGTTATCTTTTCATTCTGTGGGCTACGTAGCAAGAGACAGCCTGATTACAAAGTGAAGGCCTCGTGTACCTGCCCCACAGGTACACACGGGGCCACAGGTCTCTGCGTGCCTTTTCCTCTCGGATTTGTCGGGGTCAGCTCCGCTCTGCCCTGGCCATGCAGGGCCACGGGGACAGTCCCCAGCCCACGGGGACAGCGCCCAGCCCACGGGGACAGTGCCCAGCCCACGGGGACAGTCCCCAGCCCACGGGGACAGTCCCCAGCCCACGGGGACAGTCCCCAGCCCACGGGGACCGCCTGTGCCAGCGGCTCCAGGACGGGTGACGGGAGAAGGCTCCTCTGCCCCCACACAGCTGCAGAGCGGGGCCGGAGCTGCCGGCCAGCAGGTGAGGGGCCCGGGCTGTGAGGAGCTGGGCAAGGGGAGCCACCCTGAGGGAGCCACCCTGAGGGAGCCACCCTGAGGGAACCACCCTGAGGGAACCACCCTGAGGGAGCCACCCTGAGGGAGCCACCCTGAGGGAGCCACCCTGAGGGAGCCACCCTGAGGGAACCACCCTGAGGTGGCCCACAGGTACGGCATGGGGGCCCAGAAGGGATGGCAGCACAAAGTGGCCACTGTAAAGGAACAGCAGCCACGGGAACATGGCAGAGAATTCCCTGAGGGGGACGGGAATGAGGTGATGGTGAGCAAGGGGACAGAAGCGAGCGGGCAGGGACTGAGGCAGGGGGTGAATGAGGAAACCGTGAGTGAGGGGATGGGGAGCCAGGGAATGGTGAGTCAGGGACAGTGATCGCAGGTCTCCTGGAGCTGGAAGGAACATCTGAGGCACTGTTTTTCTGGTCAGAACTACTCCTGCTACAGCACTTCATTTCTCCACCTCACAGAAGAGTTTGCTTCTGAACTTTTTCCACATAATCTTTGTCACTTTGTGTGCTCTTCCTGAAAAGCAGCAAGGGCTGAGGGAAAAAGTGTGTAGATTCCTGCCTGCTCAATTATATTCAATATAGATGGAAACAGAAATTCTGAAAAAGGCAAAACCCTGCCTATGGCCATTGTTCTGTGTTCAGGAATTTACAGCATTACTGAAGTCTGTGGTATGGGGGTATAAAGAGTCAGTACAATGACCCTTGCTAGTTTCAGTATTTCTCCACCCAGAAGGCTAAATCAAAATTTCTGTATAGAAATTCTGTAGCTTTCTATGAAATCCTATGAAAGGACAGTTTAAGAGAATGTGGAGTACTGAAGCAATTATTAGTATTACAAACAATTCCTTTTTTTCATAACATTTCCACCTCTCACATATAATACAGACACTGTGCTTCATTTGCAAACATAACTGGCCATGTTATCTGTGGAGTGAGTAATATTTCAAAGCCCCTTGATTGCTCAGTGTTGCTTAGATAATAATTAAAGCCCAAACTTTATTTTTCTTACTGGATAAACTTTCACATTTCTGTTTCATATCTATTAACAGTATCTCTTTCCAGAAATGAACAATAAATAAAATGAAGTAATGCTTTAAGCAGATAATACTGGGCTATTCTACATAACTTACTTAAAGTAACTAAATTTTTTCACAAGACACATTATTGCTAGAACATGACCATTCAGGCACCAAGGATCTGTTGATTTTGAAGAAAAATGCCTTTTCATATTTTGATCAGGCTCTTACAAGTCAAAAGGTTTTCTAGACATCTAATTTCAATTAAAATGACAAAATACGACTTTGGTCATTTTGGTTGTAAAAAATGTAGCAATATTAGTTGCTATACGTGATTTCTGATACAATCTGAATATCCTTTATTAGACCTTAGGTGTGAAATCCAGCATCATGAATTATCCTAACTGAGGCTGGGACAGAGTTGATTTTCCTCCTAGCAGCTCCTGCAGTCCGTGTTTGGGATTTGAGGCCCAACCACAGCTGATAACATGGCATGTTTAGCTGTTGCTGGGCAGTGTTTACACAGCACCAAGGCCTTTCCTGGTTCTCACACCCCCGACAGTGAGCGGGGGAGCACCAGCAGCTGCGAGGGGAGGCAGGGAGAGGGGACCCCGGCTGGCCGAAGGAATATCCCACACCATTTCACGCCTTACTCAGCAATACAGCTGGGGCAAAGAAGGAGGAAGGGAGGGCGTTTGGAGTTGGGGCATTTGTCTTCCCAGGTAACAGCTACACGTGGCCAAGCCCTGCTTTACTGGACGTGGTTAAACACCTGCCTGCCCATGGGAAGTAGTGAATGATTCCTTATTTTTGTTCTTCTTGTGCATACAGCTTTTGCTTTACCTGCTAAACTGTCTTTATCTCATTTTTACCTTTCTGATTCTCTCCCATTCCCCTGTGGAAGAGTGAGAGAGGTGCTGTACGAAGTTTATCTGCCTACCAGACATAACCCACTTCACCCTTTAGTTTTAAAGCAGTACATAGTTATCATAATCCGGTATTTTAGTAATGTGGAGCAACTCCTGGAGGAAACATTCACTGTTTCTTCCTGTGACAAAGAGAGGAGTTAGCTGGATATATCATTCAACAGTGTTTTAACATCTTTAAATTTCATTTGTTAGAGTTTGGGTTACATTAATTCTTCCAATTAAAAATCTCCTCTAATATATTCACTTGGGTGAAACTGATAAAAGCCCAATCCACTGAGTAAATAATTAAGTTTTCTAAAACGATAAAAGGCTGTCAAGCCTGTGAAAGAAGAGCTGGAATAACTTCACAGTCTAACTTCCCTCTTGACTCCCCCAGATAACCTTCATGAATGAAAAGCAATGGGAAGAACTTTCAAAGGTTAGTGCAGCTCTTACCAGCTGTCACTCCAAACGTCAGGAAGAGGTAGTGCACACTGGAGGCATAGGCACTCAGGATCCAACCCAGGGCATTCAGGAGCCCTCCAATTATAGCTGTCAGGCGGCACCCACACATGCTGATGAACAGACCAATAAAAGGACCTGTTAAAAAACATGAAAAAAAAAACCAAGAGAGACATTATTTATTTAGTTCTTTATGCTCTAGTAATTTTTCACATTAACTTTCTGAATGTTTTAAATAAGATGTAAAACATCAGGCAACTTGTGCAATTCAGTTTATTTTCCATATTACTGCTTAAAACCATGGAAAGAAAAATATGACCAACTGATCAAATACTGCAAGACCTAAAATCAAAGTTGCCCCATGAAGGACAGACAGTTTAAACAGAGAAAAACACTGAAACTGCTGTTCCCAATGCTGATCCTGTGTGAGTGCAGGCCTTTTTCATAAGTAACTAGAAAGTAAACATTTTATTTTGTTTTCAGTGGGATATTTTAGGCAGATCTAAACACAGCTTTTCAGTCTTCATTTAGGGAGCCATACGTGTGTATATACATATATATGCAACCATATCCTCCACATATTATTTTGGGTTGATCCAACCACAACTTAAAAAGTAAGTTTTAATTCAGCTGCCAAACTGAAATATAAACTGTCTGAATTCAACGTTTTCTCCTCCTAGATAGAGCACAGGGAGGACCACAAGCTTCACAGATCATCTGTTTCCTTAATTGCAGCGAGACCTTGAAGTCTCAGGCTTTCTTTCCTGCTTGTGCTGTCTCCTGGACTGACATCCCTATCATCTTCCCTGTAGTTCCCTTTCTCCATCTAAATCGTAACATTTGTCCTAGTGACTTTAAAAAGGCAACTCAGGACAACTTTGTCAGCTCTGCTAATAAAATGGGAAACTAAGAAAATACTTTGGGGATGAGTGGCAAACATATTCTAAAAATCTCCGTAGCTTTGAAGCGACTGATGCTGGAACATACCTACAATAAGTGTAATGCCCATGCTGAGGGAGCTGACCCACGCTGTTAAGCCACGGCTTTGATTAAACTCCTCAAGCCATTCCACGTTGAGTACTCCAAGGGCCATTTGGGAACCCATGATAAGTATGTGCACAAGGAAGGAGGAAAATACGATCATCCAAGCCCATCCTCCGTCGATGTTTGGATTGGGCTTAACTGGCTTACTTCCAACTTTTGAGTCATCTCCAAAATCATACCCAATATCCTCTCGACTAGCATACATTTTCTCCACAGTATTCTGAAACAAATGCAGTAAATACCTACAAAATACACAAAAAAGATCAGACTTGGTACTTTGGCTATAGTGAATACCACAAATGCCTATCATATTTCACCACTTTTATTTAGTGCAGTTCTAAAGTTAATATTGTGATTTCATTGTTCAAATGTAAAATGCTTAGAAAATTGTCCAATTAATTTATTTCTTTGTGTACCTTATTATCATGGCTGTCTGTGCAGGAGTATTTACAGGCTAAGAGTAGGCTGCATTATTTCCATTACTATAAATTCTACTTACTTTTAGGTGGCTGAGAGCACTCACTCTTCATGGGTTGACTGTGGTCACAAAAAAGGCTGGTCTCTTTCTGTGTAATTTCTTCACTGTATCACCTTCTGCTGTCCCAGTAAGATTTTGTGCCTTTGTGTTCAAGTTCATAAAGCTCCAAGTAAAGAAATTAAATCCTCAAGAGGCAAGTAGATGAAGTTACCCCATCTTTTCAGAGGAAACCAGTTTTCAGATATATTTCTTCCTTAGCAGTGGCAGAACAAGAATGAAGACAGCAAAAGATAAAGAATTAGGGTTCTTGATTTTCGAAATGCTTTGCTTACAGAAATCACAACAAGGGGATTGTCACCACCTCTCTGGCAACCTTTATTTACTAGAGTCAACATGACAGTTTGCTATTATGCTTTCAGTTTCCATAGTATTAATCCTTATAATCCTACCAAACCCAAAGAATTCTTCCAAATGAATGTCAGTGCCTATCAGAATCAAACCGAGAGGCAGAGTTACGTGCACAGGTGTACACAGGATCAAGCCATACTTAGCTTAATTTGATTACTTCAGTTTATTCTGTTGTTACTCTAAACAAAGATTGCAACACAATGCAAAAATAATTTCAAGACCATTTTTAATTGATTAACATGCAAGGTGCAGAACCCAGCCTTCCCTCCATCTGATTTCTGCTGCAACAGATTGAAATATTAGCCAACTGTGGAGCACCACGTAGGTTTCCATGGAGACTAGAAATGTAACAGTACAATTTACCAGATATGGTAATTTTTTGTCTTCCCTTCTCCAGAGAAATAAAAAGAAACATCAGCTTCATGACAGCTGAAACAGAGAAGAAAGTTATCAAAAATTGTTTAAAAAAGCTCCTTATATATTCTGTGAGCCCTCAGAAGATGTGTTTCTGGGCTAGCTCCTCACTGCTGCAAACAGGCAGTGAATGGACTAACTCAGATTCTGTACCAAATGAAAATTTGTCTTTAAATACACGAGTACATTTTGCTTCTCAGGGCACTACCTTTCCAAACTATTTTACTTTGTTTCTGATTGCTAGATGAACACAGAGAGATGGCCCTTGCGAATTCCACGCTGCTACACAGATGGAATCAGAGCTGACCTGTCAAAGCTGTTTCTCTCACAGACAACAGTGAACACCTGTAACCTCCCCAGCCTGGCTGTTGGGTAAGTCACCTTTGCAGGCAAGTGCCACCTAACCCTTCCTGGCACTGCAGCTACTGATGTGTAACTAAGGGCAGCTTGGACATGCAGGTTCCCCCAATAGCACACTGATTTGCCTCATAGAGCTGGAGCTAAAATATGCTGTAATCCTGGCATCACATTTTTCACAGATAAATACTCTTTAGTGACTGAGTTTTCCCTGGCCATAATTTGGCCGTGGCAGGTATTGGTGACAGGGAGGAAGAATAAGAACTTGTGTACATTTAACGCTGCATGGACAGATGAACTGGGATCAGTTGATGAGTCCGCACCTGGCTGCCAGTAGAAACGGATACTGAAAGGCCTTACAAGTTTTTTCTTTCCAAACTGAGAAACAGGAAGAATGGGCATGGTGCTTAGAGGTCTTTCCAGAGGTCCTGTAGGGTGTTTGAGGCAGGAGGGGGAGCAGGGGAGCAAGGCAGAGCTCTGTGGGGTGCAGACTGTTTTTCTGATGATAAAGACAACAGCGTGAGATAGCCTTAGTTACAATCATAGCTCATCCTTCCTCTACAAAGGGTAGGTCTTAAAGGTGACATCTCAGCTCTTTCCTAAGAATGCACTTGGAGCGAGATCCCCTGTTGGTGTAGTTTATAGGACTACTTGTGGAGGATTCAGCCCACTCACAGAGAGAAGACTAACTGCATAAAGGCAATAAACACAGCGAATAATCATGCTAATGGGAAATCATGAGAAATAGCAGAATGAAGGAGACTCACAAGCTGTTACACATGGTCTGCATAAGATTAATGAAAATGTATGATGGATATTACAGTGCATCTTAGATAATGGAAGACAAAATTATGTAACTGAAGATTCAGAATCAGTATTAAACGTGAGGCCTCACCTTTCTCTTTTATGCTTTTGACTGGTTTTGTGCACACCTGAATCCTGATACTGGATACAAAAATGTTCTTCTTTGGGCAGGAAATTGACACATCTTTTACATATTTTGAATTATTTGAAGCAAAAATAATTGACATTGAGCTACAAAGATATGACACTCATCTTTGCAGTCTTGCTGACACAATGGGCTTAGATTGAGTAGGTGCAAGTTAATGTCATGCTTGCATCAACCTCCACAAATCTTCAGAAAATTCATATATTTTCCCTTTGAACTGGATTCTTGCTTATTATTACTGTTTTACTGTTAGCTTTTCCCTAATGTCACAATTTCAGAGTGAATACACTCAAAAGCAGGCAAGTCACTTCCAGTAACTGCACAGACTCTCAGACTCCGCATAAAGCAAGGACTGGATGCCTGGATCACCTTCCCACTACTGCCTCATCGCCCCACGGCCTGTTGTGCCCAGGAGAAATGCACTTACCTGTCCTCAGCCTTCTTCCCACACCAAAACACAGCCAAAAACAGCCTCATGAAAGGCAGAGGAGCCCAAGGGAGTATTTGTAATTATGAAATCCTAAAGAGCCAGGCTAGTTTTCCCAATAAGCAAGGCAGTGAAGACACATTCACAGTAACAGTGTTTGAATGCAGCCCCTCACAGGGAACTGCATTTAAAGTCAGGAGAATCCGGATTCCTTTTTGGTCAGCTGGAGAAGACCTAGATTTTTTTTTTTTTTCAGAAAAGCTTTTAGGATTGTATGCACACAAAGGATACAGAGCTCTTAGAAAAAATGGCCCAAATAGTGGTGCCTGCAAAGATGCTGAGCTTTTTTGAAAATCTGACTCATGAGCTATTTCAGGGACAAATGCAGGTGCTGTAATAAGACCACAGTTAGCAGCAAAACACCCAAGTTTCCTGTACTATCAGTGGAGCTATGGCTCTCTAGCCTGTAGTTTAACTAGATCACTGAAAAACATCTGATTTTGATATAAAGTCAATATGATGAATAACTGACATATACTTGGGCAACCTCTTCTAGCATTGACTGCCTCTGTGTTAAAAGTTATAGAATAAAATCGTACTTTAAAGGCACTTCCAATGGATAACTCATAAATGCGTTATTAATACTAAGGGGTTTTGCTTCGCAATATTCCCAGAAGGCATGCCACACGTAATTATTTGTCTGCTGAAGGCATACAGAAAAAACATTGTTAAAAACATCGTTTATTTTGGCGTTCATATGTTTTGGCAGTCTGAGCTCACCTAGCCAACATGCCGAGCGCTTCAGCTGTCAACGACTTCACTGGAGATGCGGACTCTGTCCACTTGTGCCAATCAGAGCCACAGTGGCAGGAGAGCGTGTCCAGCAAGGAACACAAAATCGGGGAAATTAAATGTTCAAAAGGCTAATTGCCAGGGCCACAAGTTTGCACAAAGTAGGCTGCGGTTCCATTTCCAGACTGGGGGTGCTGCCCTGCTGCCCCTCCCCGGGGGCTGTTTCCTAAGCCCTGCTCAGCCCTCCCCGGGCGATCCCTCGGTTCTGCTCTGCCCTGGTGCGACACACGCGTGATGCCACGTCCCCGGCGACTGCGGGGATTGGCTCAGGCACTAAAACATTTTCCTCCCAAGGGAACGGGCACCTTCTGCCGAGAGAACGGGCAGCTTTCACCAGGCGTGCACCTCTGTTTTGTACAGCGTTACGGCAGCAGCCCGGAGGCGGGGGATGTACTTTTCCCCCCAAGATAACAGA
Organism: Myiotriccus ornatus; assembly: GCA_036023395.1. Taxonomy (NCBI): domain Eukaryota; kingdom Metazoa; phylum Chordata; class Aves; order Passeriformes; family Tyrannidae; genus Myiotriccus; species Myiotriccus ornatus. The sequence continues at coordinate 15,126,119 of JAYRBT010000010.1, read as the reverse complement.
TTTGGGGGCTCCATCGGCTGAGCCTCCCCCCAGCACTCCAGCGTGGCGCACCCACGCGGAACGCCGCCGGGGCTGCTGCGGGGGCAGCGCAGGGCGGGGGCCGGGCCGGCCCGCGGGGCTGCGGCGGGGGCGGGATGGGAGGGCGGCGCGGCGGCGGCGCCGCCCGCGGAGCACAAAGGATGACCGCGAGTTACCCCGCTGCGGCTGCGGCGCTCCCGGCTCGCCGAGGGTCCTGGGGGTCCCCGCCGTCCCCGGGCAGCCCCGCGTCCCTGTCCGCGCTGCACCGTGCCGGGACAGCCCGGCCCAGCTCAGCCCAGCCCGGCCCGGCGCGCCTTTGCCGCGGGCGGCGCGGCCGCTCCGCGGTCCCTGCCCGCGCCCCGTGCCGGTGCCGGTGCGGTGGCTCCCGGCTCCTCCCGAGGTACTCACCGTGCCGGGCTCCGCCAGCGCCGCCGTCCCTGCCCGCCACGGCGCCGAGCCCCCGCTGTCAGCCCAGCCCGAGCCCCGAGAGCTGCTGCGGGCTGCGGTGTCCACCTGCCCGGCCCCGCTCAGCCTCGCCCCTGCTCGCCGCCGCGGGGCTTATTTTCCATTGGAGTGCGGCACCCGGCCGGGGCCCCCTGCCCCCCAGGCGGCTCGTCTTCTGCACCGCCTTGTCTCCATTCCCTGCAATTTCAAATCTCCACGCTCTTTCATTCCTGCGATACCGGCTAATTCTGGTTTGGTGGAGCAGATTTGCAATCCTCTCACATGCACACTCTTGTGGCTGAATGAAGTTTATTGCTGCACAGGTTATCGCCGGAAATTTGCATCCCAAAGAGTGAGAGGATATAGTCCAATAAAAGCAATCAGTATCAAGATTTTAACGGCTGTCGAATTATGTTTACTTCTTGGTTGAATTTATGCAGCCAAACCACCCTAAGAATGAAGCTTGGAAGTTTTCCTGTGTGGTACCTTATTAGTGCAACAAATAAGTTTCAAAAATATTCCTCCCTTAGGAGAAGAGCTGCGGAAATACATTATTTTTTCAGACCAGTATTCACACCTCAGCTGTATCTTTCTGAATAATCTGACTAATGAGATATACGTTCTGCAATTCGTTGCTTTGACTGTTTACAGTGAATATACCCAGGCTAAAGTGATTTTATGCCACTACACAAAACTTTCATCGTCAGAGAATCTTTATGTCCTAGCAGTGCAGAGAGCAGTATAAATGAAAACTGTTCAAGAATATGTAAGAAGTACTTTGAGAGAAAACAAAATGAGGAGAGGCCAACAGGAATGTTTTAATGGTGTTATTAATGCTGTCTATGTGCAAGACATGGTGATACAGAATATGTTAGAATGGGTTTTAGAGGGATTAAAATATGTGTTTGGGGCTTTTTATTTTTTTTTCTACATCTTTATTTGACTCTTTGGTCTATGTGATGTTCACACATGAAAATCTCCGCTATTTTTTAATTTTAAAAATGTGCTGCTCCATTATGTGTTTAGTCTATCAAATATATCATTATGAAACACTTCTATCTGGGTTAGATTCAAGTGTGTGGCAGACTATGAGGTGTTGCTATGGCTTCAGTCTTTACATAAAACTTACACTGCTTTGCATTGTAGTCTTCAAAAAATAATCCTTTCCCACAATAAACAACTGGATTACTGTCAGAGACTTGTGATTGGCTTATTTATTTCTCCTTCACAAAGAAAACTAGACTTGCCATTTTCAAAACTATGACACTGCATTGCAAATGTGTGTCATTCTGAAGTACACATATTCCTTGGTTCCTTTGTGTTTTACAGAAATACCTTGCCCAACAGTGTACGGGCATTCGTATCCCAGAATTTAGCTTTGGCATTAAGTTTTTGTCTGGAGTCTGTTTTCTTAAAAGGTATAATGCTAGGAACTTGAAATTTGCTGCTTATTGACTAATGTTATTACTCAAGTTTGCGACATGTATATTTGCATTTGTGAATTATCTAACATGCAAACATCCTTTATTAATCTGGCACAGAAATAGATCTGACTGGCTGTTAACCCCACGTTGCCTCCAGTACCTGAGATGCCGCCTGCCTGCCTAAATCCTTGTGCCAACAGAGATTTGATCTGAGGGAGAATTCACTTAGCTGTGTCATACTGCTTCAGCAGTTCTGCCTCATGTGTCACTGTGGCTCTGGGCTACAAGCCTGGATTTATGTTGTCTCCTGGGAAGGTGAGTACATAAGGACCTACTTGAATTTTAACCATTAGATTGTGCAGGTCTAGCAGCAAGGGTACAAATTATGTTCAGTAAGGAAAAAGTCCGTTTTGTGAGAATGGGAAAGACAATTCTATGGTATCAGAAAAAGTGCAGTTTTTGGCAAAGATGAATAAGGTGCCTGGTGCAGTAAAATAAGAGGTAAACCAAGTCTGACAGACTCTGGTGCCTTAGAAATCATAACTCTATAAAATGCTTGGATTGCAAGCAGAGTAGCCCCAGCTGCAGAGGAAGGATGTTTTACTAGTCCCTTAAATGTAATGGTAATTAGATGTCACAATGTAACTTAAAAGCAGAGAGGAATTGAGGCAGAGAGGGAGGAAGGCAGGAGTAGGAGGAATTGATAACTCAGTTTTGTTTGTTATCCAGGGGGCACTGTGGCGGCATAGTCATAGAAGTGGTGGTTGGAAGGGATCTCAGAGTTCCACCCTGTCCAAGCCCTCCACTGGAAGCAGGACTGTGACCTGTGGTACTTGAGGTCAGCCACGGCTTTGCCTAACCTGCCCGGGAAAGCCTGCACGGACAGAGACTGCACAGCCTTTCCAGGCACCATGTTCTGTGCAGCACCGCCCATGCACAGTCACAGCCACCCAGTCACAACTCCATGGACTTGGCTTCAGACCTTTGCTCCTTGTTTTACCATTCACTATTGCTGGCAAGAGTCCAGCTCAATGATCTTTGCTGCTCCCCTTCAGGTAGTTTTAGATTGTTATCAGATCTCCCCTTATTTTCTTCTTTGCCGGGCAAACTAAGCCCAACTTCTTCAACATACTTTCACAAGTCATGTGCTGTAAGCCATTTACCATCTCATCAGCCCTCTGCATGTCACTCTACTGTTTCTTGAAATCCTTCTTGAAGTGGGGAGCCCTGAATAGGGCATGTTATCCCAGATGTGGACTAATTAGCAATAATAAAGAGGAATAATAATTTCTATTCATCTGCTGTCCATGCTCCCTTCCCAATGTAGCCCAGTATATGGTTCACTTTATTCGCAATGAAAATGCCCTGTTGGTTCATGTCCAATTGAGTGTCCCCTGTGACAGCCACATGCTTTTCAGCTGCTGCTGCTGCTCTAAGCCTGCACTGGTGCCTGGCACTGTCCAACCCCATGTGTACACTCTGCACTCCTTGTTAAACTTCATGAGGTTTCTGGTGACCCGGGTTTTTAGTTTCTCAAAGGCCTCTCAACTTAACCTCTGCTGTTTGGTTTGAAAACCACCCCTTCTAAGTTAATATTGTCTGAAAATCTGCTGCAAGTGCATCCTGTGTCCAAGTTACTGACACCAGTATTGACTCCAGACTGTTTTGTTTATACTGGTCACCAACTAAACATCAACCCCTTGCTTCCTACTCTTCAAGCCCAGCAATCCATCCAGTTTTACCCATCTATCAGTGAGTTCATCCAGACCATACTCTTCAGCTTTTTCCTCACCTTGGGCTGTAACCACTTGCTTAATCCCTATTGCTCGAAAGGGTGACTGTGCTGGAGAGCTTACAGACCATTCAGCCCTCTGCAAGTGTGTATTGATGAACATATAAAGTGCTATTTAATGTCCCAGCATTTTTCCTCTATTTCTGCTGCAGTGCTGATTACTCTGCTCCCTAAAGCTCTCATGAAGTGGCCACCCTGCTTCCCATGAAATGGTAGTGCTGCAGAGATTGATGAGGGAATACAGGTTTGAAATACAGCCTGGTTGCTGCAGCATCAAGAAGAAAAAACATCCTTCTCCCACTTTTGTTCAACCACTGAACTTTTAACCAGTGCAAAGTATCATCAAATAACCTGGTCAGTTCCTTCTTTTACAATTATTTCTAAAAGGAAAGATCATTTATAGTATTTATAGATTTTTGCCTCCTCTTTCTTCCAGAGGCCTCTTTGGGTTACTGAAGAATTCTATTTGCAAGGGCATGTAACATTGGTCCTGCCTGGTGTAAAAAAGGAAAAAAGGAAAACAAGCCAAACTTCATACTGTAATTTGCCCTAGAGACTGCACAGTAGTACAGCTTTCTTATGACACCCTAAAAGCTTGTATGTTCTCTTCATTTTGGTAACTCCAGACTGCCAAACAGAAATAATGCATGTTTTCTTGTTTTCTCACTGCCTGTCTGAGGAGAGTCCTTGGTATCTTTGGTGGATTCACCACAACATTCTCAAACAATACCCCAAGCAAGTATGAACATTTTCAGTGACTCCCCCGCCTACTCCCATGATAGCTGCAGTCTTACTCAAATGGGAAAGAATGAACTATTTGCTGTCTTCAAGACTGAGGATAGACCATGGGAATGGAATTCAAAAATAGAAGAAAAAGCAACATTTTTATCATTGCTGCCATGGAGAATTCCATTTGGAGAATAACTACTTGTCTTTTCTCTCTACAGCTGCATTATAGCAGCTACAGATATGGAGGGGATCAGAAAGTCCTGCCCAATTTGCTTTGATCCTTCAGGGGGACACTGCAGAATCACAGAATGGTTTTTGTTGGAAGGGACCAACAGATCAGGGAGTTTCAAACCTGCTATGGTTAGGAACACCTTCCACTAAAGCAGGTTCCTCAAAGTCCCATCCAGCCTGATCTTGAACTTCCAGGCATGGGGCACTCACAGCTTCTTTGGGCAACCTGTGCCAGTGTCTCACCACGCTCACAGTGAAGATATTCTTAATAAAATCTAATCTAAAGCTACTCTCTTTCAGTTTAAAGTCTAAACTTCATAAAACACCCTCTGTGTATTCTGTGAGAGATGTAAGAGTTTCCTGGAGTGTATTGGAAGGACAAAACTGTGTTTCTTATCAGATGAGGATGCTGCAGGGGTTACCAGTCCTGCCTCACAGGCTGTTCCATCAGTGCCTTGACAAGATTCGCATTAGAAGTTCCCCCAGCAAAACTGAGTATTGCCTCCCATGAAAGACTGGGAACAGGCTCTTCCTGCCACAAGAAGTGCAGCACGAATGAACTGGGACAGTGAAAGGGAACACGACACCGAGCTGGCAGGTGCTTGGGGTGGGTAGGAATATGTACAGTGGCTTCTGCTCCTGATCTGGAGTGCCACCACCCACATACTTTTAAGTTCTTCAGTGGCAGCAGCAGCAGCAACCATGTTGTAGATGAAGACATCCATAGGAAAATGAATGTTCTGCAACTCCTTATAGTTATTTCCCTGATTCAGAAAGTCACGGCACAGGAGGAATGATACTTGCTCCCAAAACCAAGGAAGAGGTGACAAAACAGTCCTTTCTTGCCGTGCTATTTAATTTCACCTTTGTGTGGGTGTTAGCAATCCCAGTTGCATATTGAGCTAAAACAAACTATATTATCAGAGAGAACTCTATTAGTCCTAAGTGCTGCTGTAACACTGGCATGTTTTGCTCTTGGTGATATCTCGCCATTCTGGTTTAAAACGTGTGAGCATGAGGGTGTGGTTGCAGTTGGCTGAACATCTGAAGTACCCTGCGAGGAGGGAGAACTCGGGGGCCTCTGATGTGACTCACAGTTGCACTGCAGTCACCTCCTCCAGGTCAAACTTGTGCATGTAAGAGATCTCAGAGCATTCAGTGACAACTGCATGACTTGGTCGTGGGTGGCACCTGTTGCAAATATACCACAGTAACTGCAGATTCCAGCGAGGTCAGGTTAGCCCTGAGCTAGTTAATATAAATTATTTATTTCAGTGGTACCAAGGCTGAGTCCTGCACCCTGTGGCATTCAAATCACAGTATTAAACTGTGTGCAGTAGCTTTCTAAATTTTCACTCTTGGAATATTTTACTCCAGTGGGTCCAAAGTAAATGTTTTGCATTATCTTGTCCAAATCAATACATTTGGGTTTACTGCAGATTAAGCATAAAGTTTTAAATGTAGCTTTGTTCTGTAGTGTTCTTCATGCTTATCTTGACAGGCATTTAGGTCAAAACAATCTCCTGATCTGTAAACATTTTGAAAATATGATCTAAAATGGTGTTTGTTCTTGTAAACTTTGAGTTCATCTGAGATGGATTTGAACTGTGATTTTCCCTTTTGTTTCCCTTTTTATTCTCTGTAGCACCGCTGCCAAAGTATTACATTCTTTATAAGCAGTGCATGAAATATAAATGCTTTTATGAAATCCTAATATCAACATTTTAGTAACTTGATTTGTATAAAATCCCAAAGCAATATATTTTCAGAAAAGGTATTTTTTAAACACCAGAACTGCAATGACGTTACGATTCATGAGAACAGAGCAAGTAAACAGCGATTAGAGACAGGAGGAGACATGTACACTGTCCTCCCCTGGATCAAGAGCTGTAGATATGTCAGCTGAGTTAGAGCAGGTAACTTCCTCAGTTCACAGCTAAACTTCACTGTGTGATCAGTGGCTCAGATCTCATAAGGTCGCCTCCATCAGTGCTTGAACCAGGTACTTGCAGGTTGTCTGAAGCTGCCAGGGTGTTCTCAGTGTTCTCCTGCTCTTGCACAAAGCTGCACGGGCTGTTTTGGAGAGCTGGGGTGTGACTGATCTGCATTAGGCCAACAAAACCCAGAGATTCCGCAACGGAGATCCCTGTGAGAGCTCAGCCAGAACTATGTGTACAAAAGCTGCCATTATGAGTCCAAAACAGAGTCATTCCTTCCTTCTCAGTTACTGTTCCGATGTCACTTGCTTGTTTTGTTGGGATTTTTTTGGGTCTCTCTCTGTGTAGCGCTCGTATTGTCAATAGCTACAGTTTTCACTAAACAGAGACAGGGAAATGGAATGTATTATTAAATTGCCTCAGGTTCCTTAGAAAATTTTAATAAATATAGACAAGAGTGCAAAATAGGAGTATATTTTATGGATTTTTTTGATTTGTGAGTATTTTGTAAACTTCAAAATGAGATTCAGACATTCCATTAAGGCCTGGGTTACGTTTCCCTGTTAAGTTCTTGTTCTTGAGCTGTAAACAGAGGCCTTCCTTTGAAATGTGTAACAGCACAAACTAAACAGCTGTTGCCTTGTGCTTAGTTTGTCCTTATCTCAGTGTATAAAGAAATACGTGCAACTTTTCAAGGTCAGCTTCATCCACCAACTTTCAGTGGTAGATTATTACTATGCTAATCTACATATGAACCCCTCCCAGCATTCCTTCTCATCCTTTCTTCAGTGAGTTCTAAGAGAAAGTAACAGTTCAGACTATATGCCAGTGGAAATGATGCAGTACCTGTAGGAATGTTTCACATCCAATACAGAATGAAAAGTGCAATATAGGTCATTTGTTCCATTATCAAATTAGTAACTGCTTTTCAATAATACAATTTCTGTTACTTCTGCTATTTATTTCAGAATTTTTTTATAAATATGTTAACATCCACGTCTAAAGAAATCACCATGGTGTAGTGATAATTGCAGAAAGTAAGCTATCAGCAATGAAATTTTAGATTTCAGGGCTGTAATTTCAGAAATTACCTCGTATTTGGTAATATAACGGACTAAATTGCTTCAGGGGTTTTTTCCCCCCAATTTGATATCATTGCTTTAAGTGGTGCAGAATGAAACTGTTTTCAGAATCTGCCTAGCAACAAGAGCTGCTCTCTCTCCCTCTAGTGGAGGATAACAAAATAATTTTCTTTCCGTTTTTCCATATGTAAGCCATCAAATAATACTGTCAGAGGTTGAAAGCTTTTCTGAAGGAGACTATATCCTACTTTGTGTTTACTGTATAACATAAATGTTATACGAATAATAATCCTTTATGTTTGCATATTAATATTTTTCTGCAAGTGTGCTGTTTTTAAAGTGATTATATGAATTATAAAATATTTATATGTGTAAGTATTTATGGATATTGAGGCACTTTCTAAAAAAACCAATATAGGCCCGGAAGTTAACACTAAAAATAACTTCCTAATCTCAAAAGTAAAATACAGTACGGTTAATGTTTAACACTGGAGCAGCTTGCTTGGTATTTGCCAGATTGATCCTCAGTTTAAAAAAGAAGTACCTAAATTATAAACTTTTTGTTTTAGCCCAAATTGCTTTCAGAATTTGTGGTGTTCACCTTAAAAGAAGGGGAGTGCCACAATACTTGATGCAATGTGTATCACCTTTTTATAATGAGGTGCTACAATCTACTGCTTTTTCAGTCTCCTAATAAACAAATTTTTAAAGAACATCATAAACATCTTCCAAGCATTTAGTATTCATTGGGAGCACAAACTGCTTATGTAAGTAAAGATTTACAGGACTAAGTCAATAATTAGGGTAGTAGAAAGTACTTCTTATGTACCGCTGATTAAACAAGATATGCCCATAATTACTCCACTTCTGGTTTCCAAAATATACCAAGATCATTGTTTCTTGGCTAGATTCCTACTGCTGTTTATCAGGGGCGAGTTTGACTTCTAATTCTGCTGCTGAGCTTCTTTTTGGCATATTTCTTTATCTTGTGTTTTTATTATCTCACTCTCTTTGTTAGTACTTTTCTTTCCCCTCCCTGTTGCTGTACAACACTTCACACAGGTGGGTGGGGAAGCTGTCAGTCCAAGGGGATCTGTAGGCACACGTAGGTAACTTGAGAGTCTTCAACTTTTGGGAGAGGCGCCTTCCCACCTGCAAAGTCGCTGCCTTGCACTGAGCGGGTCACTGTGAGCATTTCAGTTCAATTCCATTTGAATTTGTGTATTTGTTGTTCTTACCAAGTCACTAAAGGGTAACAAAGCTGCTTGACAAGAAGCGTTGGGCGACAATTCTGGGTTGCCACTGTCTCACTCAAGTACCAGCAGAAAGGAGATCTCCAAGCAAGGCGGCAGAGCTTTTATTTTCTTGCAAGGAGCAGTGACTCCAAAGGACTGTGGTGCAATGAGTCAGTCGAATTGTAATTGCTTTAAGAAGCACAGAAACTTGGAGAGGGGGGTGAAATAGTGCGCTGAGAGATGATACAGGAGAGATGGTGGAAATGCCAGCAGGGCCTCCTATCTGCACTTAAAATTCTCCTCCAGCATGAGGAAGAGAGGTAATGGGGGGATAGAGGGATGTGTGAGACAGTGGTTTTGTGGCCACCCAGCAGCTCTGCACTTTCATCCTGAAAGAGATAGGCTGGCATAAATGCATCCCAGGCTCGGGAATCTGGCAAACTATTTAAGGCTCGGTTAGTTTGTGCTGTTTTAGTGAGGGTGACAGGGAACAAAAAGCAGAGGAGCGAAATGTGAAAGGGACATTTGTCCACTCACTGTATTATCAGATGGAGAGAACTAATAGATTGCTGGACAGGATAATGTCATAATGTCATCCCACACACCAGCCTGCAGTCGTGGGTTATGTTTTCCCAAATGCTCATTCCTTTCCTTTCAGCGTAATAAGAATGTAATAAACATTGTTATTTGAGGAAGAGCAAGGGCGTGGGCTCCCGGGGCGTTCATTCAAGCCAGCTCTTAACTTCGCCCTGGTTGCAAAATGGACTCTGGGACTCCAGTGGCCGGTGCTGCCGGAGGCCCTGGCACATGTTGGAGGTGCAGCAGCTGCAGCTGGACTGGCACCAAACAGACTGAATGGAAACAACAAACTCGTACACGTCCTCTCATTTCAAGCAGTTGGTCATCTGTGGGGTTGCATTAATAGGGCACGCAAATATGATTTTAATACAACTTTATTACATGTTAAGGAAGGAAATGGTTGTTAACTTCTGTAAGTATCATTTTAGAAGTACTTTTTGTTCGTGATTTGAAATGTTTTTTTACCCAATTAATGTGTTCCTCACACTGGGATGATGATTATTTCAGCCTCGGAATAATTCTGTCTCTAAGGTTAAGTACTGCAGACCTTCTCCTCAAGATTTTCTTCAAAAAGGCACGTGATTTATTCCGCTCATTTCATTACTGACCCGACAGTTCCGCCTGTTTGTACCTTTCAGTGCATTTCTTAACAGAAATGTAATGCGACTGTAATGAGGAGCTATAATTAGTATTAATAAGGCTTCCTGGAAGGAGCAGTCACCACAACATTTTACCGTCCCTAAAAATAATAATGTTCCAGTGCCTCTGGCTGCCTCCGATTTTGGAGCGGGGATGGTGCTCCCCCCGATCCCGGAGCGGGGATGGTGCTCCCCCCGATCCTGGGGCAGGGTCGGTGTCCCCCGATCCCGGGCAGGGTCGGTGTCCCCCGATCCCGGGCAGGGTCGGTGTCCCCCGATCCCGGGGCAGGGTCGGTGTCCCCCCATCCCGGGCAGGGTGGGTGTCCCCCCATCCCGGGCAGGGTCGGTGTCCCCCCGGAGCCCCTCAGGGCGCGGAGCCAGCGGGGGCTCGGTGTCTCCCGCCCGCCCCGCCAGGGGGCGCAGCGGCCGCCTGAGGGGAGCCGCGGGCGGTGCCGCGTCCCGGCCGTGTCCGCGCCGTGCGGGGCCGGCACCGGCACCGGGAGCGCCTCCAGCCGCTTTCCGTGCCCGACACGGGCAGCAGCTCCGCGGGCACCGCCCGCTGCGGGTGTGACAGGGCACACCGGCCGGGCGCTTCGGGCCGGGCGCGTCGGCGGTGCCGCCAGTGACACCAGGGCAGTGACAGCGGGTCGCGCTGGGGGCGGACACCTGAAAACTTTGAAAGATTTGGCAAGAATACACTGGTTCTTTAGTATTTATTTTGTCAAAAATCCATCTGAAAGTGTTGCTACTTCGGATGTAGCAAATTAGGTTAAAATGTATTTTAAATCCTGTATTAATTTCTCTCACGCCGTTGCCAGTTTATTGAAGTTTTGATGGGCAATTTGAGTAAGGCCGCTATAGAAAATGGGGGGTTATTGCTGAACACATAATTACTCTGTATCCTTGGAATTCTATAAAACTTTGCTGCACTAAATGACAGCTGTTAATGCTTGTGGAGTATCTTTAGTATGCACGATTCATAGTACTTTGCAAATCATTAAAACATTACATTGTTTCACAAACAATGCTATGTACGTCACAGAGGAGCCAAGACACACACTGGGAACAGACTGCTGAGAAGACGGAAATAATGAGCTCTGTCCCCATTTTGGTGACTCTGACCCAAAAAGCGGGTAATGCTTGATAGGTGGGTAAGGCTGAAAATCAGGGCCTCTGAGGAGGAACATAGGAAACCTTAGAATCTCTGGTGTTCACACCAGGCTCAGAAAACTATCCATGGTTTCGATATTTATTGAAATACACCTGACATCTGTTAGAAAGGAGGGATCCTTGCTGTCAGCTGTGCTATTCTGAGAGTACAGAACGCAGTACAGCGAGCACATGCAAAGTCTGACCTTTGTGTCAAAGTTAAATGACCCTGGTCCTTCTCCCTGCAGTTCTAGAGAGGTGGCAAAGCTGCTGGGTTTCACCATTGACTTTATCCTCACCTTTTGAGAAAAAATGTTGTGAACTAACTAGGAAGCCCACTAAATGATGTGGTCTTCATTTTCCATAGTTCCAGCAGCTTTACAGAACCGCGTCTAATCTTACTCTGTCAGTAGCCAACTGCAAGCCCTTGTTACCTTTCGCAGAGTTACCATCAAGGCCCTTGCCCTGATTCTGCCAGAGAGAGCTCCAGGCAGTTTTAGATATCTGTTCTCACAATATCACTTGTCAGACCGAGGTTTTGGCTTACAGAAGATCTGAAAGAAGAACACTTACAAACCCATTGCCAAGTCATCATTTCAGTGGGAGAGCACAGCAGAAGAAAACTGCTACTACATCTTTCAAACGTTACATTATTTTAACTATTTCACCCTCAGTGTTATGTGCCATTTGTTAAAGTTTATTTACAAACAGAAGGAAAAAACCTCCTACATGTTGATAAAAAAGGGGTTTTGAAATACTTTAGTTATAATAAATAATTAAATAAATTGGAGAGAAGCCTGGATTATGTAAATATGTACACTATGAAAATTGCCATTAGATACATAGAGAGTCTCATGAAAGACACAAGTTTCATTATTGCCAACAACCCAGGACCAAGTCCATGCCAAGTGAACACATATGACGTTGATCCTGCAATTGCACATCTGGAGCCAAAACCATACAGAGAATTTTTCTGGATTTTTTTTTTTTCCATATATTTACAGAGCTGGATTTGCATTTAAACTTGCTGCCTATTTTAAGTCTCTTGCTTTGAGAGGTGTGATGAGTTACTAGTTTTTTAATGTTTTAGAAGTCTTATGTCCATCTGCTTTGTTCCTTCTGAACTTCTGGCCTATTTAAGATGTTTCAAATTTGTCATCTAAAAATCGAGATGCTAATGACTTGTGATGCTTTGATAGCAGTGCAGTGTGTTGCACTGATAAATGTATTTTGATTTACATCTTTCTTAGTGCAGTTTTGCCTCCAGTGAGCTGGAGTGGCCTGCAGCTGCTCGGCTGAAATCCGGGGGAGTCTTTGAGCTCTGACGCCAGCACAGGCCGGGCTGTGCTCTAACCTAGAGACCATGCAGCTGGCTTTTACCATACTTAGCTGGGCATGAAATCATTGTATTAGTCAGAACAATGAGGAGGCAGAAGCAAAGCTAAAATTGAGGCTTTAAGGATCTGACTCATTCCGTTTCTGGCACAAGGAGGTGCAAATTGCACTTCCTGATTTTGCTGCGCACCTACCAAACCCCAATTACAGCACACCCCAAACGTGCTGTGCTCTGAAAAGCCCCACTCGCTGCCTCAGCACGTACTCCTGTCACCTGCATGTTGTTGCTCTCGTGGCTAATGCACTGTTTGGGAGCTGATGTTTGTAGGGTGTTAGCTGGCAGATGGGGCTGTGTGTGGTTGCAACTCTCCTTGCCGGTTTTGCAGCCTTTGCCACCCAGAGAGCCCGGCTTGTAGTGCTGGTACCCTGAGAGACTTCGGCTGGACAATAACCTGACAGATGCAGGGCCCCCATCCTCTCTGCTGGCAATAAGCAGCATTCTGCCCAGTGAGCTTTTCTCAGGGATAGCAATAATTTGGCTTCTCAGACATGTCCTATCTGTTCCATCAACCAGAATATTTTATTACCCCAATTCCATACAATTATATTAAAAAACAAAACAAAACAAAACAAAAAGCCCAAAGCTGTTGTAGTCATGTGGGTCAGATCCTCAGAATGAAGAACAAGCCAGAGGAAATTCTGCCTGCAGGTCTGTGGTGGTCACAGCAAAGGAGGAGCTTTCAAGGGCAAGTCAGAGAAGATGGTAGCCAGGCTTTACCCAGTGCCCTTGTCATTCCTGGTGCAGACACCCCTGCCTGCAGCTGGCAGTGAACCTGAGCACAGCAAGGCCTGCTGCAGCTAACTATTTAGGACTTTCATAGACATCTCCTTTGGGGGAAGGACTATTGTCATTCCAAGGCTTGGGACCAACATTTTGAGGAAAAACATGGAGGTTTCGTGGTTGTGTCACCCACATTTTTCAAGCCACTTACGTTTTTCTTCCACAGTTAAAATTCACTAAGTACATTTGAGATTCTCAAAAGTGATGAAGAGAGACCCAGGAAGGATTTTTCATTAAAGGTGAGTTAGTTTTTCCGTTGAATTGTTATTTATATGTATTTATTTCTACAGCACTTAGGAGATGCTCTCTTGAACCTCCCTGGACAAATGGAAGGCCACAGGACTCCATAAAAACAGCAGTAATTCAATCTCAGATGCTGAACTGAGTAATAAGCAGTGAGAATGATGTAGAGCTCAGTCACACCTTTCATCTTGCTTAGCTGTACTTACCTTACTGAGCATAGACCTTGTAAGAATCAGTTAATCTATTTCCAATGGGCTATTCTATTCCCTATTCCTTCTCATATTACTTTTAATATTCCATTATGAAAGAGGATTTATTTCTAAAATATTTTTAGACATTTCTTAGAAAATTTTGAAACAGCTTTGAAGTCTAATCTTTGTGCTGTTTAAGTTGGCTGAAGGGACAGGTGAGGTGAACTACATGCAACTAAATATATAATTCACGGCATAAGAAAGATATAAAAAGCTTTTTTTTTGCTATTCTATCTGGATGGAAGAAAGATTTTTGTGAGGTTTATAGGGGGGAATGCTAAAAATCATATTGGGAACCCAAAGAATATTGACAGAGTGATCGACTGACCTCTCCAAATAACGATGAAAAAAAAAGGACAGTGATGGTATATGTTCCCTTTCCTGTGAATCAGAGCAGTTAAATTGCATACAATATGTCTTAGGCTATTAAAAGGTATTCTCCTTCACACAACTAATTAATTGGGAGAATTACATTATAAGTAAGAGGATCTGAGTTTTGTTACTTTGTTTCTCTAAAATTTTAGGCCACATTAAATCTATGATAGCTATGAGGTTATTGTATTTATTACAATATTTGTATCTCTTGCTATTACTTTTTTGAGTCTGTGGTGGCATAAAAAAATTGTAAATGCCTCAAGAAGGACTCACATTCTAAATAAGTAATGACATTGTAGACATTTTGGTTTTAAAGTGACTTCTCTATTTTAGCTTCTCTTTAATTTCTCTTGCTTCTTTTGCTTCTTCTTTTACAAGGAGCAGTATTGTAGCAACACAGAGAAGGAAACAGATGCATGAACTACTCCAGTTTCAACAGAGACAAAATACAAGGTAGGTTAACTTTTTAGAATATACAATCAAGTTATTATCTTTTAATTACCAGGTGCTGGTAGGCATGAGTGTACTGTTGAAATGGATATCTTTTTTTTAAGTTCATGTTTTCCAGCTGGAAGTCTGGATATTCCCTGCATAAAATTCCTATCAATAAAGGGATGAATTTAAGACTACAGTTTATGTTACACTCAAAGAATGAAACTAGACCCAGTAGCTTAAACATCAAAAGAATGGGAATACCCCAGATTGTTTATCTCAGTAGTAAGAAAAACTATTTCTGAGAAAGACACTTTTATACTTCAACTCTGCAAGATATATTTTAAAATTACTCTTAATATTCTTCGGTCAGTCTGCTCCCTAAGATTTGAGTCATATATGCCTTTAAATATTGCCTCAGTAAGTTCAAACTTATACAATTTTCCTACTTCTGAATTTTATTTAGTTTATCATTCTCATAATTTAAGTTCACCATATTCCTATACTCCATTTGTATTGTGAACCTTCTCCAAATTACATTTTTTAAATTTGGGAATAGATCATTGGTACAAAACCAAAATACTTTTAAATGTGTCCTGTCTTCTAAACATTTTATCTATAGCTAAAAACATTCTTTCTTGTGAGTGTGAATAAAACTGCAACACAAACTGGAAAGCATTCAGCATCAATGCCCACACTTCCCTCTCAGGCCAGTCCTGCCCAGTTGAACCTTTGGCTTCAGTGGAAGAGAGTCCATTATTTTAGCTAGAGTTATACATCATTTTCTGCCATCATGTACTTTGGGCTCTGGTAGTTTTTTGCATCTGGGCACAGTAAAGGAATCAGGTGATATCCTTCTAGGCAGCTTGGTTTCCACTGCTGGAAAATATGAGAAGGATCATAGTGGTCCCAGGCAAGAGGAAACAAAAAAGAAACCCAGGTGTCAGGAGTTTAGATCATAAATAGCAGAACATTTGGGGTACGTATATAATAGTTCTGGGAGGAAACATGTCATGAAGATTTAAGTCAATAAGGCACTTTTGCACTGTAGGGAGATGACTGTCTTTAAACAATGCAGTGGTTGTATTAGTCCTGTCTTGCCATGAGATGTTGTTTCTGCTGGTGTGTTGGTACTGTATCTCATCCATGGCAGAACAGTCAACGGGCATACTGCAAATGTGCATTTTCAGAAGAGAATTAGATTCAGTCAGCTTGGCAACATTACAGATGGTTTTGAAGTACCTTATCTGAACATCAGTCTGACCTGTGATGCCTTCCTGGCATCTCACACTGTAATCCACATTTTTTCTTGTTTGAAGGGTGTACCATATTGGGATTACAATTAGAATCAGGCCAGAATCAGAGCTGCTCATGTGGTGCTATTTGGGATGATGCTTAAAATTAGTTAAATTAGTTAAAATTAGTATGGAGTCTTGAAAGTCAAAGAATGTAGCAATTATAGAAGAAAGGATAAGACAGGTTAGAGTGGTAATCTGATTTTAATTTCCTTTAAATCTTTCCTAATTTATTTATCAGTGCAATGCCCATTGGTAGTGCCTGAAATAATACAACTAACATATATAATGGGTTTATTATTTTGCATAAGTCCCAAAATGAAAGAGTTTTACTTTTATAGATAGTCTAATTAAAAACTCCAAATGAAATCTGTGGTCCTTTTAAAATGAAGCTTTAACTTTATGTATAAACATTGCTGATTCACAAACAGATTTCATTTCCTATCAAATTCAGTGCTGACATTCTTTAAGCGTTTGTAATATTGGAAAATCTGCGAGATGAAGATTTCTGTGTGTTGTGGGTAAACAGGCCCCATGCCTGCAGGGTATCTACACCAGCACACAGATCTAACCTGCAGAGAAGACCCTTTAACCACTGTTTTCTTTTGCCCATGCATAGGAAATGACCAACTGATAGACGAATGACTAAGCTCAGCATTCCTTATTTATGCACATCTAAAGCTGACTTTCTAGGGCTCCTGACAACCACAGGGGTCAGTGGTTTAATTCTGCCACGTGTATTCTGAGTAATCTAACAAAAACAATGGTTTCTGCTTATTTAGTGCATACTTGCAATGAGTTCATCGTTCTACACAACAAATGGAAGGTTGAGTGCCTGCTGTGTATAGATACATATACAAATATATATACACACACACACACACACATATATATATTTATGGATGAAGGAGCTAAATACGCCATTTGCTAAGCAGATTAGACCAGGAGGCTGATTTGTGACAATGCAGTGCCTTTTAAAAATAGCTCCAGCCACCAGTGTTGACAGTGCTGAGCTGAAGCTGTGTGGCTGCACAGAGCTCCAGTGACAACAGCAGCTGGGCTGTGTGGAGCAGTCTGAGCTCTGGAGCTGTAAGTGCAGTGATGCCTCAGTGTGAACAGGGTGACAGGAAGTGGTGAGTCAGCCCCCTGGGAGGGAAGCTGCAGTCACTGGCCACGGCCTTCCCTCTGGCTTAAATAAAAGCACAACGTCAATGTTTCTCTTCTTTGTGAGAAGCTAGTACATATGCAATGTCTGACCTGATACAATCACCAGAATAAACTTCCTGCACTCTGTGTTTTCCCCCAGACTTTTTGCAGCATGTGTCAATGTTTTAAATGCTTATCTCTTCTCCAAGTGCCCTCAGGCCACGTGTCTATGGAGACTGTGTGTCGCTTTTTTGAGCTGTGCAGAGTCAGGAAGGAGACGCTGACTCTGCCCCATACGTGTCTGTCTGTGTTCAGAAGGATTCTTGCAGAAGATAACTGCAGGTGAATTATGTAAAATCTTGCTATGCCACTTTGTCAAGTCAGAAACTACATGCAGGGCCTGTGTTATGGCTTATTGTTCCCTAAAAACCAAGCACAGGCTGGTCTTAGCTGTAATAAGAATGAGGCCACTGTGCTCTTGATGCCGAAAAGTCAGAGAATGAACTCCCTCAACTCGTTTTGGGTACAGAAAGCCAAAAAGCACACACGTTTATTGCAGCTCCAGGTGCTTTGGAAAAAATCCCAAAGGATGCACCCCGAATCACAAGGGTTTCATAAATTCAGCCAACTTTCCAACTACAGATTCAAGGATTACCTCATCTGTCCCACCCCACTCTCCCCCACACTACGCCCCCCTCGAATCGCTTGTGTTTCTCTTGACTCCTTGGTTCTGGTGTGGTTTCCTGCCTTCTGGACCTGGTTCAAGGCCTAAATCCACTCTTGTCTCGGCTGTTTCGTCTTCTTTCTCGCTTTTATCAGTCTCCCCACAGGTGCAAGCAACAGTCTCTGCTTTATCAAAATTCTTGCCTGTACGGAATCTTCACAAGAAATTCTAAACTTGCCCTTGAGAACTTCCAACCTTACTAAAATACAGGAGTTCTGTGGCTAACACTCTCCTTTTAAAATCCTTAGTCTACAATACATAAATTCTAATAAAGTGCTTAATTTACAGCTACACTCTCAGAAGCAGCCTGGAAACCTGCTTGTCAGTAGTGAGCCTATGGCTGATAGTTGAGTGATCTGGATAATCTTTGGAGTACAAGGAGCAAGAGGCAGAAGAACTTTAACTTTGATGGCACTTCACCAGTATCTTGCTGTATATGCTGGTCACTGCAGTATTTACCAGCGGTGCAGCCAGTGGAACACCAGGTCATCATTTGGGCTGGGATTATAACTAAACCCAAAGCTATTTGCCTGAGAGTAATAGAAGGCATAAAAGAAAGACCTCAAGATACATTCAGAACAGAACCTCGCAGCCAACCTTGCCTGGAGCCACTTTTGTCAGAACAGCTGGAATTGTTTTAATTGTAGTTCTTATAATCATCACTGTAATTAGCTACTGCCTCTTCTGCAGAGAAGAAAAACATGATAGCCATTTAAATTAGTCAAATAAAAAGGCTAGGAAAACTATTATTATTCATGGACTGCAACCAAATTTGCATCTTCGGCCACTTCTGATAGCAAGCTGTTGGAAGACACCCTGAAAACACTGTTTTACAGCTTTTCTTCTTTGCACTATGTTTTAAACCTGCAGTTTATGGTCAGAGAAACAAAGAGCTGCAAACCAAGTTTTTCAACAGGCACTTACTCACCCCATGGCACACTCTTATCGACACAGGAGCTGTTTAATTTATTGAGTGACTGATCCTGTATATAAAGCTCTAACTCTTCCACCTTCTAAAAATTATGACCGCCAGCACTGTAAAATAAAGAAGAAAGCCTTGGCTATCCTGCACAACGTGTTTTTATGATGCTGGCTGGAACTTAAAGGAAGTTGAACTCTTGGACTCCTTTAACAATTTTCAGATCCTTATTATTATGACCCTACCACTATGAAGCTTACTATGAAACAAGATCTAGCAGAAGACAGAGTGTGAGCTGCCATCTGGGAATGCTGCAGGTTTGCCAGAGGAGATCTAAACCAGGATTTATTTTAAAAGAAATGAAAACCTCCTTTCACTGGGCTGTAGTAAAAATGATGATTATAGAGAATATGATGGACACTCCATCTGAAGGTAACTATTGCTAGATAGGAAAACAACAGCAGTAGAGTAAGTTCCAATTACAGCCTTTCCAAATGCAAAACCAGCTTGCAGAACCAAGTTTCAGAACTGTTTTTAATATCTGAAAATATGCACACTATTTTGTCCTTACTCATTACATTTAGAGCAATTAAGTTTTATTAAGACTTTAGCGAGCTACCATTTTTTTTGGTGATTTTTTTCCCTTTTACTATTGAATTCTGAAATATGTCAAAAAGTAGGCCCACAAAATCGTTTCGTTTATTTATTTAAAGCAATGAGTTCTTGACCTAACAATGCTGATACATTGTTCTTTCAGGACCTCTAGAAGTGATGTACTTCAGAGAAGGACACGAGTATTGTTTTACCTCTTGCTTCCCCACATTCACTGTATGCCCTGGAAAGTCTAGAGGATGCCTTTTGGAGTAAGGTAAAGCTAATTAAATCTTTGAGGTTTTACTTTTAGAGAAGCTACCTAGACATAGAAATCTGAAAAACTAGACTCATTTTTTGTTGAAAATTTTTCCAGCATTGTCAACCCCAAGAGACCCATTCATAAAATGAATGAACTGTCAGTGGTGAAATTATTAAAAAACTAAAGGGAAGTGAGTCTGGTGTCCACTTGCCTTTTAACCTTTCAGGGTAAAGCATACCCTGACGTGTTGATATATATCTCTGAAGCTAAAAATTATTTTCAAATAAATGCTAGTACTCTTCCTAGTAACAAGATCCCAAATCCTGCCCCGTGATGCTGTGATGAGGGGAAAAAAAGTTGCACTGAACATCAGTATAAAGTTTCAGTAACTGCTGCATTACTGTATCAATCACTACATATCAACATGCTTAACTTGTGGCATTTAAATTTGGAAGTGGTGGCCTTGTGTACGCGGTCTTACTTTTGCAGATCTAACGAGCAGATGAAAAAGGAGGAGAAGAAGGCTGCTTGTTTGACAGCGAGTTTCGATGAGCCAGTGAGATCCTCCACTAAAGTACAAGAGGAAGGAGGAAGTAGGAGCCCAACCACCTGCCGATCTCTTCCGTGATCAGGCAGCAGATAAGCTGTTTTCAGCTTGGCCTTTATTTTAGATTAATACTGTCACAAGTATAGCACAGTTTGCACAGGGACTAAAAACCAAAGCCAGCTGATTACGAGTTCCACTTTGCCAGTTGGCACGAGCCCTGAGTGTTAGGGATGAGGGGGGAGAACAAGTTTCCTGCCTCGCAGTGTAGCATAAGGGCAGCATGGTCTCTGGTAATGACTTGGCAATAAGAAATGGCCTGAGGTTTGTGTGTGAGCTGAGCAGGGCCGGGCGGCTGGTGCTGCCTGTGCCTGGAGCGGCCACCGCGGGGCTGGGCCAGGCTGGGCTGGGCCAGGCTGGGCTGGGCTGGGCCGGGCTGGGCCGGGCTGGGCTGCTCGGCCCGGCCTTTGAGCCCGCGCCGGGACCACACGTGTTTAAACCGAGAGTGCACTGAAGAAAACGTCACAGGATGTCAAAAACAACGCAGGCACTCTGAGTACATTCACACCTACTGAACACAGGCCGTGGGAGATGTACACGTTTCAGCATCACTGAATGCCGTGTAAAAATATGAGAACAAACTGTATAATACCATAGGGTCCATATTAGCAATGGAAGCTAAACATTCATTCACATATTAGAAAATAAAACAACGAATATGTGGCTTTTAATTATTAATATTTTTTCCACTATAATTGAAATCCTGCTGCTTTTCATATTTCACCCTGCTATGCACAGTGTTGAAGCAGGGGAGGAGAGAGAAGATGAGAAGAGTCCTGCTACAGGGAGGTGGGGAAAGTCCGAGCTGACAGATGGAAAAAAGTGCTGTCGTGTGAAGGCTGGAGTAACAAGCATGAATTGGTCTGAGTATCACTTAACTGCACTACAAACACAGGCCCAGATTTAGAATAACTGCAAACTGAAACCTGAACACTGGTGCAAACTGTCGTCTCTACAGAATTTTGGTAACACAAGTTGAGTGATGGAGGGTGTCTCTCTTCTGAGTGTCTTGTTCACAGGCACTTCTTGCCCTGGCAGAGTCTTAGGTCCTGTATACCAGGAAGCAGTTTTCCCTTCCTATGGCTTCTTTGGGGTTACAGCCCTGGGAGTAGATCATTAATGCAGATTTATGGTGGCTGTTATAACCAGACTAATGTCGGTTTCTTTTAAAGGCAGAGTTTGCAATTAAATTCCAGTTGATAAACGTTTAGATAATACCAGATTTTATGCAGTTTAATCATAGTAAGGTGATTAGAAATCACAAGGCAACCACAGACCTTTTCAAACAAATATACTCAACATGATATATTTAACAAGATGCTAAACATTCCAGAATCATCAAATCCTTTCTTCCAGTAGAGCTCCTCCCTTTGAAATTAAGAGGTAATGCCAGTGGAATCCTTGTCAAGTAGGCAAGAACTCATGAGGGCTGTTAATAATTTCTGACTTTTCCCTTTTATCCCTTATGAGAGTTCTAAAATTGCTACTTTTGCTTTATTGCATTTTTATGCTTTCAGTGCATAATGCACAATATGCTGGTTTGTCCCTGCTCTTCCTCTGCACTTGTCCAGCTGCACTGATCCCTTTTGCAGCGGCAGAGAACCTCTCAGAGAAGCAGCAGCAGCCAACCTGTTACCCACAGTGAGTAACCACAGCCTAGAGATGGCTGAGAACCACATGCTGTGTAGAAGAAAGACACGTAGAAACCAAGTGTCCTTGTGGTGATCCTTTTCCCTTCACTGGCTTGTGATTCCTACTGCTGGTTATGATATTCATATATTCTCCACTGTTAATGCAGAGGATATCTTCTATGATTTACACAGAGGATTTCAGAGTGCTGACAGCTGTTGATGGTTATCATTTCAGAGGATGTACACAGACACACCTTGGAGCACATCTTCAAGCTTGCCTTCTGTGGCAGTGCATCCTCCCCCCTGCCTGGGCCACCCTCTGATCTCAGAAATGCTTGTTAGGCCTCGGCCTTGAACAGCACCTGGACTAAGGTCCCCTTGACCTTCCCAGAAACACTGCTCCCAGGAACTTATGCTGGCTAACAAGCTCCTGGTTTTTAATGAACAGCCTTGGAAACTTAACTTTTCTTGCTTAAATAGCAACTTGAGTGGAACAACATTTTTGTTATCGAACTTTCAAAGGAAATTGCTGACCCTAATTGCAGCCAGGATGGAAAATTACTATGACTAAAGCACAACTCACCTGAGATCCTATAAACGATGGTCCTAAGTGAGACACTTTGAGCTCTCCTGGACCACAGTGGACTGTGATGCATCTGACATCCTACTAGTATTTTTCTGTCCCCCTCTCTTGGACAATCTCTCAGAGCCAGTGAACTCTCAAGTTTGCTCTACTATGTTGCCAACATGCCAACAGACCACTCACTCATGACACCTTCACTACAAATGTTCTACCATCCTGCAGAGCTTTTCAACACTACTCCCAGTGAGGTCTCTTACATGTGGTTCTCCCCACATGTAAAGATAGGTTGGGAGATTTTACACATTTGGATTGGAAACAGTGATTTGGTCTAAATAGAGGCTACACAGCAGTTTAACAGAGCAGCAGGTAAGTTCTCTTCCACAGGAGCAGACATCTGCCAGCAGTAACTGCAATCTTGGATTAGTTTTTCAAATTTTAGATTTCTCAGGAGAAAGCATGCTTTTACATATATTTTTAACTTTTGGTGTTTCCACTTGGAAGTAAAGCTGGCATCGTGTATATCACAAGTATTCTCTCTCAGTGTCTTCAAACCAAAAGGCAGTAGGTGCTGGGGATACATCCTGCTCTCTGTATTGGCAAGCACAGTGAGTAGTCAGGTCTCTGACAATGGAGCAGGTTGGGTTTTGCTTCATTTTTAACAAAAATCCTGGAAATGGAGTTCTGCCTTTACTGGTATATGTTCGGCCTGGCTTCCTGGGTCTAGAGCCTAGGGCACCCTACTGACCTAATGGAATTTGCAGTGATGTAACAGTTTGAAATTCAGCTTGAGAAAAAATTAAATAGAGTTTCAGATGAGTAAAAAGAAGCTACACTTACTTTATTACTTCCCAAAACAGATTCCCTCGCAGCTTTAGATGTTTGCAACAAAACTGGCTAGCACATTGCTGGCAAAAGATTTTGTGATCATGTTTTGCTTGGATTGTTCTGCTTTGTCAGTGTGGTTCAGAACACAAAGGCTATTGTTTAAAAAACCCATGAATGTTAATTTGCATTCCATCGCTGGGTTATTACAGGGAGGGTGGAAAGAAAAAAACAAGCTCTGATTTAAAAAAAAAAAACACATCGTTTCCTTTTCCCTTTCTTCTTCCCTGTGACTTGTTCTCCTTTATTTTAATGTTTCTTCTCCAGACTGCTCTTAGAGACAGCGAGCACTTTTAGGCAAATACAAGTACACCCACAGCTGTGTGTGTAGAATAGAATATTTTAGTTGGGAGGGACCCACAACAACCATCTAGTCCAGCTGCATGCAGATCATTAGTAGAGCTATATAAATTAAAAAATTACCTTAACTTACAGAATCCATTCTAAAATGATGTTTGTGAGCAGTGACACTTGCAATAACGCACCTGCTCTTAAATTAGGAGGTAATTGCAGAGTGAAATTCCATAGCTGTATCATTCCAGAAGACTCTGAGCATAGTTTCACAAGTGGCATAGACACCACTTGGACCACACTGCCACATCTGCCACCATCTATTGATTCTCCACCCTGAGCCACATGTTCCAGCTGTGCCCACAGCCCCAGTTCTAGTGCTCATACAGCGCTGTGGGAAGATGAATAAGCTCACTAAGACAACCAGAAATAACCTTACCAAAAGACAGTTAGTTTTTGCACTTAGCTGGTCTGACTCCTCATGCAGCCTCCAAGCACTAAGGCTTAAGGAGAGTGGGAGGAACAGGACACAGGGAAGAAGAAAGAATAGGACTGTCAAGGCCCTGATGGCACTAATAAGCCTTTATTTGCCTCCCCCACACCCTGTCCATGGGCCCAGGGGCTCTACTTAAGTTCAGCTGTGCCTATTTCTACCAGTTTAAACTAATTACAGAACTGTGTTGAGAGATAGCAGGAACAACGAAGGTGGTGTTAGTTCTTCCAGGAGCTGCCTCCCAAAAGAGGGAGTCACACCACCTCCCCAGCCACAGGTATTTGTGCCAATCCCTCATCCTTGTGCCAGCACAAGTGTTTGTGCAGCGAGACAGTGAACCGGAACAAAGAAAAGTCATGCAGTTAATTCTTGAAAGAACTGATTGACCCCTTTACCTGAGGAAGGAACAAGCAACTTGTGTTGAGAAGAGTGGCTGACACAGCTTCAGCCTCAAGTGTTTGTGCAAGTCTGGAAGATCACCAAGCTTAGGGGGCTGTCTGGGATCTTGGGAATTCCTGTGACTGGCCTAGGCTGAAGTGAGCAATGATGATGTGTCTTCCTTTCTGTCACTGCCCAAACCAGCTCAGGCAGGAAGGTGCTGCTGCAGTTACATCCTGCAACTGGCAGTGCACATGGAGCTGTGGTTATTTAGGCCTTTCTTAAACAGAGCAGCAAAAATATTTATCTAGACCCAAAGGTGCTGGTCACAGGGTCTACTTTCAGTTCATAGTGAAGGAGGAGAGAGTCAAAACCAAAGTGTTCTGTGCCTGGCTCTGCCCACTCAGTTGTTTGAAGATGAGCCCATTTAGTACTGGTTGGGTTTTTGGGGGTTTTCTACTGCCCAGCTTTTTGATATTTCTTTCCAAATGTCCTCTTCTGTCAAAACCAGCATGGAAGTAATATAATGACTGCTACACCTGAACCAGCAGTGTTCAGAAGATGTTAACTGAGGAAATTCTTAAGGCACTGAGTGAAATCTCCAAGAGAAAGCTCTCACTGTTGACCATATTGCTAACAGGGAAAATGGTGTTAGCTGGAAACGGAGAATAAGCTTGCACTGCAAATAATTAGTCTGAGTTTGCTTGTGTCTGTAGTGTCCAGCTCCTATGTTATGCTAATTTAATTTTTATTTAATGAGAAAGAAGGGAAAGTTTTCATAGAAACTGATAAAGCCAGAACTGCCCAGCAAATAAAAGGCATCTTCAACATCAGCAGGTAAGAAACCTCTAAGAAGATTAATGAAGAGAGAAAATGGTAATAATTAAGAATTTATTCAGTATGTTGTAGAGGAAAAATACATTTCACTATTTACTTGTTACTTGCTGGATATTCATAAGAGAACGTTTGCTTTCTTCTGCCATTAATGAGGACTTAATTAAAAGTATTTGTTTTGGGACTAACAAGATACATTTGCATAAAGATTGTGGTATTCTAGAAACTTATGAAGTTCCAGAATTTACCAAATATCATGGGCATATTAGGAATGATTGAAAAAGCTGTCTAAAGGGTAGTAAAACCAAGGAGGCACACGAAACAAACTGTCAGTGTAAGGAGCAAGTGATGAATGGTACAAAGGGTGGAAGAAAGACTATGGATTATTTTTGTCTGGAATAGAGTTCCTGATGCTTGGTAAAGATGCACCTGTTGTACCTCTTGTTGTGAGCCATATTAAATCAGACTAAGCTTAATGAGTGCCAGATTAAGTGTTTTCCAGGATATTCAATAAGGAAAGGAGTCCAAAACAGCTTTTAAATGTTTGGTTTGGGTCTTTTTAAGAGCTGAAAATACTGAAGGAGACTGAAATGGTACTTGGAGAGAAAATTTATTATTTTAACTGCTTTGTCCTCTTTTCTATATCCAGTTTGATGTTTTAAAGAAAAGCGGATGCAGTCATGCTGTCCTCTTTTTGGAAGTTATAATTGATGTAACACAGATGACTGACTCAGGCCTCATGGCCATTATTTAAAATATCCTCCCACTTTTAGGTATGTATCTGAGTAAACCAACATAACTGATAAGAAATTCTTGGTGCTTATGAATGATCTTGCAAAGGTCCAGAAAGAATTTCAAAATAAAAGAATAAATGAAAGAAGTTTACCTGCTGTAAGCCCACAGCGACACTATTTCCTTGCTGGTGAGCACTTCCTCAGAGCAATTATGTCATGGTTTTGGAAGCCTTTTATAATGTTTGTGTCTGACATCTCACTTGCATTTGTCTGTCAACAATTCTTGGTTGGGATAACCCACTTGTGCACGTGGTTCTGGGTTCCTGAGTGAATCATTTAACCTCTCTGCCTTTTTCTCTTTCCATCCATAAAATTAGCATAATAATGCTAATTCATTGCAGGCTATAGTTAGGCTCAATTAATGTTTGTAATGATCTCTGAGACTGTTGGATAAAACACGCTGTAAAAGTGTATTATTATTGTTAATGGAGCCTTTTGTACTACTGCACTCTAACAAAGCACTACCATTGCTCACCAGCTCCTAAATTTCACTGAAATCCCAAGGACTTAATGGGATACAACTTTCTGTTAGTGTGTCCCTTTATCTTCCTGATTCATTCAAAGCATCAGAACAGTTTCCGTTTCGAAACGTGGAAGAGCCGTGGAATTTGTGCGAAGAGAAATGATGTAATTTTGTAGGTGATCTGGGACTGAAGCTTTTTAAACAGGGCCTCACTCACACTGAGCTCAGCTCCAGCTGAGCTAGTTCAGGCTGCAGAGAGCTGTGATTTGTGCAACTTTCTCAAAATGAGGTACCTGTGTGGTGGGGAAGATAAACAGTCACAGCAGGGCGAAGGATGGCAGTGTAAGGGAGTGGCAGGAGACAAATCTCAATCTGGGGTTCAGAGTTAATGCTCTTGGGCTTTGGTTGCACATACCAGGATAACAGTGGGAAGACTCAGAACTCTTTTCCCACTTGTCAGGAGCAGATGGAAAAATGAAGGAACAAGCTCCACAGCTGGACTTGCTGGGGGAAATGGTTTGAGCAGATCTACAGCCCACATTTAACAGCATAATGAACACCTGAGCTTGAGTATGTAAGTCTGAAATGGATTTGTGGTTGCATTGGTTCCACACTGATTAGACTGTTTGGAGCTGTGAGACAGTCATCTATACACATGGGTTTTAGAGAGTGAGATTTCTCTGTCCTGTTATGTGACATTTTATTTTATCAAATGCTAAACAGTTTTCTTGGGACTTTCAAAACATTTTCTCTTCTGCTGACATACTTCAGCTTCCTACCCCTGCTTGTTGTGGTACTTGTACTATTCAAAATTGATTTCTTACTATTTTTGATAGTGAGAAATGTGTGTTATTCTCATCCTGTCTGTTCTTCAAAATAGCTGGACAGTCCCTATTAAAGCTTTTTGGGGGGGGGAAAGCAATAATTGAGCAATAATGTTCACAGACCTGATTCTTCTAAAAGTCATATGCTTCAGAATTAACTGTAATCACGTGTTTATAAAGGGAAATTTTTGATTTGAAAATGTAAAATGGCTGAATAGATTTTATGCTGACTACTTTGAAAAACTACTTTTTTTCCAACCCACTTTTTTCCAACCTAATTCTTATTGCCCTTCTTGTCTACTCCCTAGTATTACTAAGAATGATTCAGCTTAAATGTCTGTAATATCTCTACAGGATTTTATGTGACTGAGTGAAGCTTCTTTCCATAGCAAGTCTTTGAGTCTGTTACTCTCTAAAGGAAAAGTTTGCCCCATAAAACTGGAAGAGAAGAAATAGATAGTGTGAACATGGATGTGCTGATCAACACAAGGCAAGCACAGGAAAAGTGCAGGTATGGGCGTCGAGCAAGTTGTGTCATTTAGTAGAGAAAAAATAAAACTGATAAGAACAAAGTAAAATTGATAAAAATACAACACCTAAACTCACTAATCATGTGAATCAGCCTGGAGTGATAAGAGACAGAAATTTGAAACCTTTGTCATAGTATCTGGCAGCAGAATAGAAAGCAAATAGG
This sequence comes from Myiotriccus ornatus, assembly GCA_036023395.1. NCBI lineage: Eukaryota > Metazoa > Chordata > Aves > Passeriformes > Tyrannidae > Myiotriccus > Myiotriccus ornatus. The sequence goes on along the minus strand of JAYRBT010000010.1, from coordinate 15,097,976 downwards.
GCCTTAGAAGTGGAATTAGATGGAGGGTCTACACTTATCAGTAATTAAAGCACTATTCAGAGAAAAAACAAGGCAAAGCCACTTATTATTGCTAACTACCATGTTACACAGAAAATACAAAAATACAACCTGTAAAGGTGAGCACAAATAGCTATAAAGGTATTACTTTCTTCAGATTCTATGGGTGGTGTTACAGTTTTTAAAGAAATTCTCTTTGCCATTTGTTTACAGTGAATCCCAGGTGTTCTAATCCTTAAAGATTTTACAGCATAGAGTACTAGATATAAGTGGCTGGTAGAAGCATTTCACAAAAGAAAAGATACAGCACCTCAGTATATCTTAGTCCATGGCTCGTCTGTGATCCTGAAGTTTAGGCATGCCCATGCTTTTCCATAATGCATGTTCATAACACATTGATACAGTGGAGTATCTCAGCATACATTTCAGAATATTCAGATACTTGCTATTTTTGTAGAGTTTCTGTACTTGCCTTTTATAAAAGGAATTGCCTTTAAACGCTGCTCCGCTTTTCATTCAGCAGTGCTGAAAAACATCCCCATCTAACAGGAACAGCAGGAGTCTAAACTTGCCTCTTAGACCATTTACATACTGGTTTTGGTGGCCTGTTTATGGGAGTGTGGCAATTAAAAATGAAGGTGTGTAAATCACTACAGGGATAACGAACAGCAATTGTTTTCTGTCCAGACAAATAACAGATGACTTTGTACAGCCATACAGAAACACAGAAGGAATTGTGGGGAAGTCTGGGAAAACTGTCAGCACTCAGCTGAGTCAGTCTGTGTCCTTGGGGCAGCTTGAGCTCCCTGTGTACACAAATGGAAATCCAGGGCATGTTGGCTGGGTCGGGTGAAAATGTGCTTTACTTTGGCTCTAGAAAGGCAAATGGTGCAGGTTCTATCAGGAGTCCTTTTTTCACTTCCCTCCCCTTATTTTCTGCAGCCCGAAGTGGAGCTTTAGCACTGAAGAAGGTAGCTCCTAAATCATGTAGGGTGTAGCAGTAGCATTTTGGACAGGAGGCATTTGAGCAGGAAGTCAATGACTAGGCTGAATGCCTGGGTATACGGATGCCTTCCTGAACGTAAGTGTTAGGGCAGAGAATTTGAGTTCATGATAAAGGGTGGGGGTTTTCTCTTTCCCAAAATAACTCTTCATTTCAAACTGAGTATTCATCGACAATGTGTTTTTTGCAATGGCACTAGCGGAATACAGAGACAAATATAACTGATTGCAGCTAAGTTCAGAGGCTGAAAAAGTCATTCCAAGAGCAGGTTTGCTGACAGGCTGTAGCTGGTTCTGGTTTGCCTTTTAGAAACACCCACCCTGGATTCCCAGCTGTGCTCCATGTCCCCTTGGCACTGCTTTGCATGGACTGTATCACCAGGCAGTGCACTACAGTTTCTGGAGGACCGGGGTTGATTCTATCCTTTGACTTCCACGTGCTGCTCGTTTACTTGACAAACTATTTTAGAAACAGGAAAACAAGACCGTAAGTACTAATGTGTGACCGAACTCAAGTGTATGTGTGTTTGTTCATTCATTTATTAAGCATTACTGTTAAGCACATCTCACATCCAGCATGTCTCCTATAGCTAGAGGGACAGATTATTCCCTTGGTCCAGCTTGGACATGTGTTGAACAAAGACAGAAGTGAGCTGGGCTGTATAAAACTGTGTTTGTCACTTGTTTTCTCAAAGCCTCCCGATCTTCATCCAGATATTCACTGCTTGGTTGGTGCTTGGCAGAGCTCCCAGCCTACCCAAACCCCCTTTGTATTTCCTTCTTAGGAAGACAAGGTGTGGCAATACTTTGAGACAAAAATCGGTACAGGTTTAAGGGACTTTACGTGAGTCTTTCTTTCCACACCCTATCTCGTTCAGCAAAATGACTGATGTGGAGGACTAGGACTTTTCCTCTAAGAAACCACGTACCACAAGGAGGATGCTGCAGTATAAAGTGATGCTGGAAAGTCTTCATTCCTCACCAATTTTGATAAGCTATAGTATGTGAGGAGAGATAAGATGCTCTTGCTCTTGAGTGATGATAAATAAAGCATGTTTACAAGTAGGATGCTTGAGAGTGGGAAAGGTTGCAGCACAAATGGCCTGTGAGATCCAGTGAGGACACTTGAAATAGCCTGACTTTAAGCTGATTGAATAAAGAACTGACACAAGCTCATAGCATGGACAGAGACACTCCTGGCCCAGCAGGGGCAGGGAATTCTGAAGTCAGGACTCAAGCGAGCCAGTGCCTTGGGACTGTAACAGTTTTGGCACAAATCACGTTAGAGCTTAAATCCAAGTTGCTGAGTGAGAAATTACATTAAAAAATGAATATATCTCTACCTTGGAAAATTGGGCCTACTTTGTGCACCTTACAAATGCAACTTTTTGAATTTATTTCCTGTGGCACGTGTTGTGGAGCTGTAGAAGGACCTAAAATCTGTTTTCTGAACTGACATGCTGTTGAGTCTGAAGCAAAATCATTGCGAATTTAAGCCTGGAAAATTATTATTAAGCACTGAAAATTGCCCATTAAAGCAAGAATTATGGCCAAAGATTTCGACAGACTCACTCCCCTGTTCAATGTGTTTATTCCTCTGCTGTGTCCACTGCCAGCAGGCTTTTAATGTTTCCTAAATCACCCAGCCCGAAACACCTTGCTGTGTCTGTCCCAGAGCAATGCTCGTCGGGGTGACTGAGAATGCTGACCCCAGGGATGCAGAGCAGACATCTTTGTTGAAATCAGTCTTCTGCTGAAAATTACTGTCTTTATACAAAACTATCACTGCTTCTGAAATAATAATATCACACTTTAACAAACTGCTAATACAGCCCAAATCTTCCCTTCTTGAAATCTATAGGAGCTTTCACCGTGGTTTTAAACAGGGCATGACTAATGTGACAGTGTACATTTGACTAAGAGATGAACATGAAATAAACCTCAAAATTAAGCCATATTTAATACTCTTAATTTAAAGCTGATATATGGTGGCATGTATATAATCAGACAGCTCTTAATTAAAAAAGCTCAAAACTAACAGAAATACAAATAAAGGCTTGCTAAAATCCTACCTTATTTTGTAATCATGCATTGCAATAGCAGTTGTTTTTTCTGGTCTGATCTGCCTTTCTGTTGGCTGGGTTCCCTTTCTGTGACAGATGTGCTATTTATGGAAGGGGATTCTGAATATTTTAAAGCACTGACTGTTAGGATCGTCTCATTCCCAGCCTTTAAAATGAAAGAGAACAAAATGCCAAATAACTTCCCAAAGCAAAACCTCCAAATTGAACAGATACCTATTTAATCATTAAAAAGGAAAGAAGTGTGTGTGTGGGGGGAAGCAAAATCAGATTGTCTAATTTTTACAAGAAATGAATACGTATGTACAGCAGCCTAGATTTTGCTGTGCAACATTTTCTGACTTAACACAATATTTATTAGCCTTCACTTGTAGAAAGCGGTGCTCTTTTAGAGAAAAAAAGCAAATCAAAAGGTACACAGGTTCCTAGGGAAAGAATATGTGTATGAAAATTTGGCTGCTTCCTTTCTCGGCCATGTTGGCAGGTGGAATGAAAGGCAGCGCTTCTCTGGGCAGATCTGGCCTCCCAAGGAGCTTTTTCTTCCCACAGTTGGCCAGAAACCATTTCTGTTATCTTATACATATGGTAAATATTATTTACCTAAAGAATTCTCTCAGTGGAATCTTTTCAGAGCTCACCCGTTAACCTTCCCAGTTCTGTTCTCGTGCCGGGTATCAGCTCGCGGTATTGGCAGGTAGGGGGAGAGGGAGCTGGGAGAAGTCACTGACACACTGGGGGGGATTCTACTCTCTAAACAGGTAGATATTACGGTTTGTTTTACCTCACCTGCTGGTTTAGCCTTCTGGGAAGGTAATTCAGGTTACAGTAAACTGCAGCTCCCTTTGGAGACACAGTGACAATGAAAACAGAACCATTTTTGCTAATTAGGCGTTTAAAAAAAACCCAGATTAGCTGTTTTTAATGCTTTTCTCTGTGCATATTTTTCATTGCACATGCAAAATATTTTATTGTGTTTTTAAGTTTTCCAGGAAATAAGCCTTTTTTTGACACTTAGGAAAATCTAATTCCCACAATTACTCCCGCAGTCTCTGCAGAGGGTGATACCAATTTAACGTATGCAGCGGCTGCACAACGTGCCTGCTATTAATCTCAGAAGGTAACAGAAAGCCGTTAAGTAGGCGATGGGAAATTTTTAATTATTATTTCTGCGGGTTTTATGTCTCAAAATTATTTTTTTTTCCCTCGGAGACGGCAGCACTTCAGTATCTGCATTGACCTCCATGATGTCAGAGTGTCATTGTGCAACCGTAGCTAAGAAAAGCCTCCGAGAAAAAAAAAAAAAAACAACACAAAGGAGCTTTGCGTCTTCCAATAACATGAGATGTGCATATACAGTACGTAGCATTTTGGAATTCAGACTGTGGTAGTGAGTTGTTGCTTTCAGTTTGATTAGACAATCCTTGTTTCGCTTTCCTTGCTCTGACAGTGAGTATGCTTGCACGCTGCTTAAGTCTTCTTAGTGCTATCTAGGTCAGTGTACTTAGGATAGCTTTTATGTTCTGTAAGTCTGGCGGATACCGTGCTTGGCAGAGATCAGCACCAAATTTTCTTTTATTTATTAGATCTGAGGATGGCAAAATATCTTAAAACTGATCAGAACTGTATGCCACATAGCACCTACCGTTTCTGCATTGCAGATATATTTAGCTCTAACACTGCTTGTGGTTAACAGGGTGTAGCGTAGACACAGACAGCTGATCATGCAGTCAGACCCGGTGCTCGTGTGGTTTGTCAATACTGCTCAGGATTTTGATGGACTGTAAAAGAGAGAAAACCAAAAGGAAAGAAAAAGAAATGTTTTATTTGTCTGAACATTAGACTTTTAGCTCTATTATTTTTACTATCATTGGCTTTTTATTTTATTTTTTTAATTCAGAGACTTAGAAATTGAGAAAGCACAGCAAATGCACCCAGGATTTAATATGTGCGACGTGAAATCTTTCTGCATCAAGAGGATGTTACTGTAGTCGCTGCAGCGCTTCTCCAATAGGCAAGAAGACTGTTTTGTTTTCGTCGGCAGGCGACTCAGCCATTGCACAAGCAGATTTTGATAAGAGTTTGAAATGCCTACTACTGTATCACTGTAGAATTTGGAGTTTGCTAACAGTGTTAGTGACTGGAGCTCATCCTGCATCACCAGTTGATGACAATTTTCTTTGTTCCCTCCCACCCAGTTGAACCAAGACTGTGTAGCTGATACGCAATGTCACTTACAACATTAATCAGATACTGCATTTAAGGTGAGCTGTCCCTTGCCTCCTCCCTTACCAGAGCTGTGCTGCAGTATGTATCTTACTCCTGCAAGCCTAAAATGGCAGGCAGGATTAATGTTGCTTGTGCTGTGTGCATGCTGTGTATTGAATTCATTATACTGTGCCTGGTATCTCAAATGTGAGTATGTAAATGGTCTGTGTGCCATGTCATGCAGTAGAGAAGAGTGGTTTGTGCTTCATTACAGGCTTAGATATTTGAGCATCACCTTAAGAATTCTTTTTTCATTTGCAATGTGGTGAGCTGTTAGCTTGTCATCACATTCAAACTACATTATTAGCCCTTGGAAAGGGGAAAAAAAAAAAAAAGCAAACTGTGCTTCCAGATGGTGTCACCCTTTTTCTTCTTGCGTTGACTGTAGTTTAAATAATGTATATTGTATTGTTAATTAATGTGAATATCGAATTAAAGCACTTGAAACTTACATATTTATTATGCAGGTAGGAGGCACGTCGAATCTATTTTTAACTCTTACGCAGTCCACGTTGTGCAATGGGCTTTGGTTGTCGAGTTTATATTTTCAGCTGTGATATCAATAGGTTGATTTTCAGTAAATGTGACAAGTGGCCTTTGCAGTGGTCAGCTTCAAGCTTTGAACCCTCTGAGGAGGAGGAAAAAAAAAAAAAAAAGCCAACCTTGTGTTGCAGTTTCGGAAAACCTTGGATGAGGACGTGGATTGTTTTTTTTTTTCCCACTCCTGCTTTCCCTGTTGATAAACTCGGTTCTCCCGATCACGGTCTATTCAAGCTGCTTCCCATCTGAATTTTGACAACTGCTTCTAAAAAATTGTCAAGAAGACCAAGAATAGAACTTATCTCCATCGCTTTACATAAAAATGGCTGGGTGCATTGCCATGCTGACACTGCTCTAAGTGGTGCGTGCAGGTAGGTTGAGATTTGCATGTTTTACTGTTTTCTTGGTCAGTGTTGCAAGAACATGAAATGGGCTTTGGAATGTGGCTTCCAGTTTAAAAATGTACTTAACTGTTAATGAAAACAACCTATATTAAATTGTTGGCTTCACATATTGGCATGACAGTTACTCATATCTGGTTTTTTAAAATCTATTGTGAAAGTGGAGCAATCATGTCTGTTAAAATAATCATATGTACTAAGGGCGTGGCAACGCTTATGCAACAAAGGAATTTTTGAAAACCCTATTGATTCCATTACATTTTAAAGCTGACTACAAGCATTACTAAGCTTGAAGCTAAAATGCAGAAATAAAAATTGAGATAGATTAGAAAAATGAAAAATATTTAAATTCTGTCGTAAGCGGTTTTGTGTTTTGTGCGAAATTTAAATAAAGAGTAACATGTTTTAATGCTTATATTTTCAGTATTAGCTACAAACATAAAACTGCAGTATTTCTTTTTATTTAAAAGTAGAAGGACTTTAAAGAGAAAGATTGATATAGATGGCCCTGTCAGCTTAAACTGAGTATCAGTTCACTGTGTTTTACTTCACACAGAAAAGATCATGAAATAAAAACTTAACAGCCTTAAGCACAAAAATCTGAATTTGAGCATTAAGAGTAAAAAAAATTATGAGTACTATATTACTTACCCCAACTTTTGTAATATGTTTGTTTCAGATTAATACTGGGCCAGAACCAGTTTCCTTGGCAACCAAATCCTTTTAAAAGGTTCAGTGGTAGAGATGTAGAAAGATGTTATTCTCTTTAACAGCAATATCACAATGCAAATGGAAATGGTTGTTTCCTCTTAGTTCTAACAGAGAACTGATCTCATCTTATGTTTCCATGTGTCTATCAGTTCCTAAACGATGCCATGTTTATAAAGCTGCACACACAAAACCCTGTTTTATTCCTGTTTTGCAGTCCTTGTTCCCAGAAACGTACCCTGGTTTCTTTTTTTAATTTAGCCTCGTCTTGCATGTAGGTCAAGGTTTGTGCTGTGTGGATATGAAGTGATAGTTTCATTATCACAAGTATAAAAATATTATGAAAAGATTTTGCAGCTGAGAAATTTAGAGAATCAGAAGTATCTTTAAACCTTCTTTCACCTTTTCTGCATTCAGCCACAGTAATGCTAATAAAGCTTTCTTTAAATACTGAAGTGCAGGAACAGAACTGTTTTTAAGATTACTGCAAAGAACTCCTGCCAGACTTTACACAAACCTTCTGAGAATAAGCTCACCTGTGGTCTGCGGTCATTTGCAGACCCTACAGATTTTGCAAAATTCAAGTATTATAATTCTTTATTTCTATTTTTAGCTATTATTTTTTACAGTATCAGTGAAGTTAAATAATCTGTGTACCACGGGTAACTGCCTGTGCAGAATCAGATGTTACTAAATGTCTCCAGTGAGGTTATAAGGTAGTGGGTCTCCGTGTCGATCCCTTTTGTACGTGACTTGAGAAATTCTCACTACTGCAATGAGACTTTTGCAGCAGGGAAGCCATTTTCCTTTCATGTCCTTGACTTTAAAATGACTAAGTATATTTTGTGTGCATGAGGACCCAGCACTGAAAGTGAATGCAGAGGACGCATTTAGAAGCACAGCCAATTATTAATAATAGCCTTGACAGTATCAGCAATATCAAATTAATTCTCATTTATTTCTAAATATATCAGTTCAGTGCATTCCAAATGAACAGAGTATAACTGTTCAGGAATAGGACTTGTCATCTGTTGTAACAGGCAAATGCTTAATAATGATGATAAAACCATTTGGTTCATAATTGTAAGATTAGTTTACCCAGTGCAGCATTCCTCTGTTCCACCTAAAGGAGCAGAACTGGAAACGTAACAGACAGCATCTCTCAAGTGACATATTAAAGTTTGCATTTTGTGCAATCTGATTTACCTCCAGTAGCTGCCTCTGCTGATTATTCTCCTGTCCAAAACGTTAATATGGAGCGCGCCATTACATGTGGCAAGAAAGTGACTTTCTTTGTTTATTTTTGTGTGGTTTATTTTTAAAGGAAATTGCTGAGCAAATGAAATGTCAAAGCAGTTTATTTATTGCCGCTGATATTTATCTTTAGAAGAGATGGAGCACTTAGCAATAAACTGTTTCTATTATGTCTTTGTGTTCAAGCATACCCACTCAAGGCATTTTTTAAAAGTAGCTCTGTTCCATGAGCACACTTCCCTGTGGTTGTTTTAAATCCATTTGCCAATTTGCTCTTTGTCAAGGGGTGCAAGTCCTCTTGTAATTAATATGACTGAACTCAAGTGCTTTCATGAGGCCCGAAAAACTCATTGGCAGCCCGTGAACAGTAATTTCTTCCAGCTAAAGGAACTGATTTCTTTATTAAGGAGGAGTCTAGCAATTAGCGAGCTGTTTCCAGTTTGACTGTGCGTAGTTCAGAGGCAGTTACATCCAGCTGATGCAGTGTCAGAATGTTGTAGCCAGAGGTGCCACAAGAAATCTGTAAACTTCATCCATTTTATTCTCTTTGGCTACGGGGTCTAACCAGGGCATGGAGGAGCAGGTGCAGTTTTTCCCACCTCCAGCACAGCCTGCAGATATTACTGTTAGTGGGGCTTCTGGGTTTTTTGGGGGGGTATATTTTGTTGTATTTTTTCTTTATTTTCAGTTTTATCACACAAGTCTAATTGTTGATTATTGAGCCTCCCTTTTTATACATGAAATTTCTTCTTTTAAACATGCAAATTCCATTTATGCCAAACAGAAAATCTATACGAAGCATGAGTAAAAATGAAATCAAACTCAAAAACTCTTCACTCAGACACTATTCTACTTTCAGTGGCATTTCTGCTTAGGGTTACTTCTGCCTCTAAACTTCATTTTGATTTGAAACTGCAGGTCTCTCAGTGGGTTCAGATAATATTTCTCAGACTATTAGACAGATTCTGGTGGTAATGACCAGGTACCAATTAACCCTTTCGAGGCATCTAGTGTCTGTTGTATTTTATCACATAAATTGCTTTATTATGTATTAAAAGGCCTTTATTATGTATAATACTGTATTTGAATTCTATTGTTACCGAATTTGGGGATTCTTTATCTTTGGTAAGAACTTGTACTGTTTGGTTCCTCCAAATGAGACGTTTAGGCTTCCAATCACCATATTTTGGTCACTTATGAATATGCCTTTATTGGAAGTTGAGGTAATAATAACGGCTTAACACAATTTCCTTTCTTTCTGGCCTTTGTGACGGGCAGATGGGAGTTACAGAATTCATTCAGATTAACACGAACTAAAACGTACTGGGCTAAACCAACAACGAAAAAAATTAGCTCACCTTCTTACCTTTAAAAGCCAGTGTGATGGATCCTCTATTTCCTGTACAATGTCATTTGTAAGAGTATTTGGTGTATTTGCAAATGGAAGATGGATTTCTGTGTTGGTAATTGCTGCTCTCCCATTGCTGCTGTGTAAATGTCTACCAGCTGAGTCATAAGGCCTTATCTGTATGGTTTTGCAATTGCCCTATGGAACAATTTAATTTTGGTTAGGATCTTCGAAACAAAACCCTGCTCTGAATAATTTTTATACTATGACGTGAAAACCTTTTTTAGGATGTTTGATACACAATAACAAAATCTGGATGTTTGACAAGGATGAATAATCATTTAAGCAGAGAGACAGGGGAGTATATTCCAGAGAATAGGAATTGCTTAGAAATGTCATTATCACAGATACCCTGATACCTTCAATAAGAGAGACCAAAAGTAGTGGAATAGAAAGAGAAGAAAGGAAACCTCTTTTGAAATTATTATTTTAAACTTGAAAACATCATTACGTTTCTGTCTAGAACTTACTGTGAATCCTTATGTCCACTTTGCCCTACCCAAGTTAAACCCTAATTAAACAATGCAGCAGAAGTTTGGTTAACGGTACTGTTTTATTGCTGGTGTGTTCTGAGCCTCACAGATGTAGATTGGAGTCCTACAGCACCCCGGGGAAAATTCTGATGAATTACATAATGTATGAGGAAATTAGTACTTGTCCAGTAATTCAGTATTACATTTGGATTTTTCCCTTTGCAGGCTGATACACAGTAGCCACAGAGTTCACAAAATCACTGAGATGATTTTGCCGAAAATACCTGTCAATACCACTTTTAAAAGGCTCTAACAGAAGAACAACCTGATTTTAGGTGGGTAAGTTTATGGGGCGATATCACATAGAATTAGAGATAAAATATTTAACACTATAACCACTGCCTTACATAATTTTTTTTTCTGTTAAGTTGTGATTTATTATAGCAATACAAAATTTATTATAGCAATACAAGAGTTGTTCTCGCTATGGTCCCACAATGCTCTATTCTCATGAGGATATTGTTGGATTTTCCCAGCTCCTGCTGGATTTCTATTGCCACAGAGGCTGGACAAACAAAATCAGGCAGAGCAGATCTTTGAAACAGGTTGTTAGAGCCACCAGTGATCTGTACAAACAGATTGGGAGGGAAGCAATCTCTGAGCTTGCCAGAATGTCAGCTCGGGATCCCAGTCCCGAGCGCTCATGACAAACCTGTGCCGCCCAGCAAAGGCAGAACTCCTCGTGCCGGTGCCACTTCTGGCACTGTTGTGTTGGTTAGGCTGTGTACAGTTCAGGGGATCCCTACCTTTATATGTGACTGTAATCAGGGATGCTAAAAAACCTCGTGATTCATGGGCTGGAAAGAGCACTTTGCGGATTCAGCGTGATAAATAACCAGGATATTTCAAAATAACAGTTCGCATTTTGCATGGCTTTTTTAAATTTTGGCAGTATGTATTGAGTGGAAGAATCAGTGAAATCCTGATTAATTCATTAATTTTTAATGTGGCCCTTTGTACAATTTGCGTTACAGAAAGGGAGACGTTCCATTGATTTCAGTGGCACTGTTTGCACAAATTTCTGCAGGGAACAGTTCGTTGCATCACAGTCATTCACGCTGTGGTATCTCTAAGTCAAAATAAGTAATTAAGGTTACCAGGCAGAAGGTATGACAAGGAACCAAGTTTAAAAAAACCAACCAAACAACAACAACAAAAAAAACCAAACAAGAAAACCAAAACCAAACCAAACAAACAAACAAAAAAAAACAAACAAAAACAACAACAACAAAAAAACCCATAAGCCAAAAAACCTCTTTGATTCCTAGAATATCTCAAACTGTTTTCTCTATTTAAGTTTACTTTTAATACACGTTGTTGTGTGACATAGAAAATGGTAACAGATTTTCAGAGACAATAAAATGGCGCTGGTGGTTTAAATTAATCAGGGAAATACTAAAATTAGATAAATTCAGGTCACCTGCGCTTACCGAAGCAATGAGCTGCCAAACCTAAGTTGTACCTATTTTAAGTAAATGATCATGGAACACTTGCTCAGTGCATTTTAGATAGAATACTGGGCCATAACCTGTTTCCTTGACAACCACATATGAATAAAAGGTACATTAGCAAAGCTGCAGATGTGTGTCAGTGAATGCTTATTAAGCAGCCCCATGCATTTACATACCATGTGCTCACAATAATGCATGCATCTTGAAAACCACCACATAAAAAGATTTCTGGGCATGGCCCAGTGTGGGCTCCCAATACTCAAAGGCTTTAACTGAAAATCCCCGTGTTTTCGATGGAAATCTCTCCTGTGAGTTTTTTTCACTCTCGTGCTTTAAATCGGACTGGCGATATCTGGCCGGAACTGGCGTGGTACGCTCGGTCTGCAAATTGAAACCTCTCTCCAGGATCCTGAACCTGTTGTTGCCTCCAGCAACAAAATCTGGATGGAAGCGATGGCTGGTTTGCATTCTGTCAGAAATCTCAGGCACTCTGAATGTTGTGCCGGCGTTCAGGAGCGAGCGTGATCGTGCTGCTTTGCGGAGTGACAAACCGAAGCCACTCCATCCAAATGAAGCTGGTGTTGCTGGCAGCACTCCTGTTCCACGCAACGTACCCGGGCAAAGAGACAGGACCCAACTGTTGTCTTCTACCAGTCAACAACAGGAAAAGGCAGGGGTGGAGAAAAAGCTGGGGAAGTCAAAATGACAGACTTTTGGAATAATATTTGGGTGTAGCATTTAGGCAGCACTCACACCTTCTGTGCAAGTACTATTTTGGTTTACAGTCCTGGATTAAAAAGCAGCTCAGATAAATAAGGTCGGTTCTGACAGATCTGTGTACTGACTTCAGCAAGTTTACGTACAGGTTATTTTTGGCCTTTCTTCTTAAAGTTTTAATTTATATATGGAAGGAAAAGCGTATACAGCCCTTTGGGTTATCCCAAAATTACATATTTTTAAGGAATTAGTCTAAAATCCTATTAATTAAAAAGACAGGGAAAATGGGAATCTGCAAACCCTGGCTTTAAATTCAGTGTGTGCAATCTGAGAAGTTGCTTATGTGACCAGTAGCCTAATTAAATCTGCCTTGAAATCAATGAAAAGATTCCCATTTACTTTTTTTTGGAGTCTGCAGTAAGAGAGAAGACTTCATACATAACAATTAGATTTAGGAAATGAAGATTATCCTGGCAATGCTCAACATTTCCATAATTCTCAGCAGCTGAGAATCAATACCAGAATCTAGTATTAATTCCAGACAGTTTGAACACTGTCACATGAATCTTTTCATGATCCTGACCCATAAACAATGTGATTATTCACCATCACATGCTACAGTACCATTAAGGCTTTTGAGCGAGGAAGAGGTTGGGAAATTATTACGGAGAGAGAAAAGTCAACTGTTGTTTGGTTGGTTTGTGGGTTTGTTTCTGGGTTTTTAAAATTATTATTAATATTATTTGTTGCTCACCGATGTGGCAGCAAACCCAAAAATATTTTGCAATATTTTAAGGATACTGGAGAGCAATGGTGGGCAGTTAACAGCTCGAAAAACAATTCTAGTTTTCAAAATGGCTGTGTCCAGCACTCTGGCAGACCAACTGAATGAGGTGTTCCCAGGAAAAGGGATTTAACTCTGTTTTCAGTCTCGCACGATCTGCTCCATCAGCTGTAGTAAAGGGCAGGAACGGCTGCACTGGCCTGGCCCCCAGCACACCTCACCCAGAATATCAGTGGATGCTGGTTCCCATATTCAGAGGATGTTGCCTCTGAAAACTGGAAAACGAGGGCTGAGTTCAACTGAGTTCAAGAGCTCAATACTTTCATTTTATCGTTCTGATAACCAAATAGGAAAAAAAATACCACATAGTAATTGCTCTGAGTGAGCAAATAATAAACGTTTCACTTGCTCCTTTTGTTTAAAGCTATTCAAACATATAAATCACCACATTTGACAGCGGTCAACAACAGAAAAATGTCTGTTGTTGTCACTGTGTCTGTAAACACAGCTTCGTGCTTGCAATCGATCTGTGCTAGCTGAGGGCTCTGATATGCCCCGCAAGTGTAGGCGGCTAGAAAATGGCTTGTCAGCAGCACAGAAAAAATGAAAGACTTAAATGGAAAATAATACTAAGATTGTTCAGAGATAGCAAGATGTAAAGTCAGCTGATTCTTAGTAGCAGTACAACATAAGCTTTTGTATTTTGTGCAAAAGAATTTGGATTTATGTCAGTTATTGCTGTTGCTTCATTTTCTTTTTTTAGACTGATGAAAAAGATGTAGTTACACCTTTATGAAGTGCTTGTATGTGTTCTGTTCAGTATTGATGGGACTCAGATTAGGCCGTGCCTAAATTTTATAAAGGCAGCATACCTTGGAGAAAGGCTCTGAGACAGCTCAGAGAGTTTGAGAGTTGTCACAGGTTTCTCTCCTCTCCACCAGACCTGGAGGAGCAGGTGGCTGCTGCAGGCACTGTAACTGTGCTCCCTCTGCCTTCTTCTCTCTCCACCTGATGCCTGAGAAAAGGAGGAGGGTTGCACAAAGGAACTCTTCCCCCTGCTCATGTAACACAAAGGGGAGTTGAAGCCACTGTGGGCTGCTGGGTCTTTCCTCTACCCACTTCTGAGGGAAATGCTGGCCTGTCTGAGGGCTGAGGAGCTGCATTTCCCCAGCAGCACTGGCTGCTTTCCCCTCAGCACTGAGAGCAAGGAAGACAACAGTCCATCCAAGAGTTTTCCTTATGGATAGGCTCTAGGCACGGAGACAGAAACCAGTCACAGAGACAGAAACCTGGCCAAACTCCTGCTGCTTAGGATGAATTTGCAAGCCTGAGTAATGCTATATAGACGTTGTTTCCTGCTGTTGCTTAAGAGCTGAAACTGCTTGAGGAACATTGGAACTTTTTTCCCCAGGCAGTCTGAAATACTCTTAAGGAAAGAAATGCCACATGCCACCAGTTGCAGAAGTAAGATTATCAGACTTCAGCAAAGCATCCAAACATCACCATTTCAGTAGCCTTGGAACTGTTTTATACATTTTAAGGAAGCTCTGACAATTTTCTCTCTACCTTGCAATTTTACCGTATTACAGATAATCCACTGCTAAACTACTTGGACTTCCACTTAAAAGGAACATAATCTTTGTGTGAGGTTATATGCAGTCATCCATATGTTTAACAGGAATTGGTACATACACACTAGCAAGATTGCTGTTTTTAAAGTATATAATTGATATTGTGGCTTACACCCTGGAATCAGGATTGCACACGCACATGAATCTCGTCTCACTTCTCACAGATATCACTGTAATCCATTCACACAGGTCTGACTGCAGCACCAGTAGCTCCATTTACTTAGAATGCAGTTGGGTTTACATGAAACATTATAATGATAATGTAAAATCCTGCGTGAGGCCAAGACAGCCTTAGCAAAAAAAATGTTATTTTGAAGAATACTTTTAATACACAAGGAGGTGATGAGACTGTGAATTCCAGTAGCTCAAGTTATATATATATATATATATATATATATGTATGGAAATTAGTTCCTACAGTTACAGCACTAGTCACAGAAAAGATAATTCCTTTTTTAGTGGATAAGCTGAAGTTGCCTTAAAAAACCACCCCTTTAAAAAAAAAAAAAAAAAAGAAAGAAAGAAGAGAAAGAAAAATAGTCAAGTTTGCTCCAAATCTTTTATTTTGTCTATAGATATTAAGACTGCCAGAGCATCCAGTGGTCAAGTACAAATACCTTAATGTGTCTAAGTTGGAGATATCAGCTATACAAGTGATGGTTATGTATCTGATTTTCAAAACAATTTAAAATAATTTTAATTAAGATTATGGGGAAATGAATAGCCTAATCTTCCTTACATTTGTTTCATGTAATCAAAAAAGATGCTTGTTCAGTAATGCATTTCTTTCTTTTAAAGGATTACAACAGGTTTAATTTAATCCATTTTATCCTATTGTTACTGACAACACACTTGTCACAAATACTTCTTGTGGCACTTGTGTCAGAAATCTTCATAAATACATATCATTATGTATATGCATATCTAAAACAGTAATAAAGGAACAATAGCAAATAAGCAGGAGGCAAAGTCCAAGATGAAAAGTAACCTACGTGTGAGCGTGAAACTTTGCTTCTCTGTTATGCAAGCTGGAATAAAAAAGACGGTTGGGAAAACTTTGGGACACGCTTTGCTTTCGCAATCAGCACCGCTGTGTTCTTCAATTGTTTGTCCCCCTCCCAAAGCCGTGGGTGAACGGCTCCTGGTCATCTCGTCACTCAGTTTGCCAGGAGGCGAAAGAAACAGTTCTGTGGTAGCAGAGAGTCCTAAGCTAAAAACATACTCATTGCTTCAGTAGGTGAATTTGTAAGTAAGAATTCCAGTGATCCAGAAGAAGGAATTAGACTCTTCTCAGAGATATTCAGTGTCTCTGAGACAGTCTTTTAAAGTGGATTGTATAAATTAGTGAAAGAAGAGGGGTGTATAGATAAGTCACTGAAATTATGACAATTTCCTGACATGAACAAATTCCTTATCGAATCTTTTAAAGAACCAGGAAAGCATTGATTAGCTCCAAGACAGAACGATGGGGGGGAAGACCTGCCCTGCTCATATTTTGTTATGCTGATATTAAATAGTTTCCTGAGATGATAAGCAGCACTTATCATGAAGAGGCTCTAGCAAAGCTCTGACTTCCAGGCCCATCAAGTATGACAATGACAAAAGAGTTCATGCTCTGGATTTTGTTTCTGTCTAAAATGAATCAGTTCCTACTATTCAGTGCTTCTAATGCACTGGTTTAAGATTTTAAAACAGAGCTACTGTCCAGCAAAGCCATGTACACAATAGCTTGGAAAAATAAGCACAGGTTAGCTTTGGACAAAATTTGTATTTTCAAGCAATTTTTAAGACAAAAAAACCAAATTGTTCATTTTTTAATGATGTTTTTCACCTGTCTCAAAGCCCAGTTTTTCCCTAAGCTTCATGATTCCAAGTCCTGAGAAAAGGGGTTTTGCTGAGTATTTAAAGTGAGAGGCTGAGGGAGAAAATATCTGGGAAGACTGTACCAAATGTACTGGAGCATCAGGCCGAATGAAATCAAGCTGCGGCCTTTATCTACAGAGCATTTGTTAGTGCTTAGGAAGCACTAATATAGTGTCGTGCTTGTTTCCTGAGGCAGTAAAAGATACGAGGAAACCCTAATTAGTGAGAATACTATTTAACATAAACTGCCTTGTACTATTTTTGTGTAGATGCTTTAACAAATATATATATAATTGATATAACCAGATAAGGAAAAGGGTAAATGTGACTATACTGCAGTAACCAAATGTAATTTATTTCATATTTTTTCAAGGAAGTGTTTCATCTCAGCTTTCTGGAGGGAAGCGGTAGGAGACAGCATTTCTGGAAATAAATAGCTCTGTGCTTTCTCCTTCTTCCTGGGAGAAGGCTCGGGAGGACAGTGAGGCCCTGAAGAGCCGCGTTGGGTGTCGGAGCAACTCGCGGCGACGGGCGCGGGGCTGCGCTGATGGCGGCGGCACAACATTTTTGTACCAGTGAACAAAGCAGGCAGATCCCAGCACAGAACAGGTCTGGAGATGATGTCCTACTGG
>JAYRBT010000010.1:15066725-15080246 GCA_036023395.1 Myiotriccus ornatus | reverse complement strand
GCCGGGGCACCGCGGCCGTGGGGCCGGGACACCGGGCACCGGCGCTGTGGGGCCGGGACACCGCGGCTGTGGGGCCGGGACCCCGCGGAGCGGGCCGGGGCACCGGGCACCGGCGCTGTGGGGCCGGGACACCGCGGCCGTGGGGCCGGGACACCGGGCACCGGCGCTGGGGGGCCGGGGCACCGCGGCCGTGGGGCCGGGACACCGCGGCTGTGGGGCCGGGGCACTGGCAGCGCGCACACCGATCCCGCTCGCTCGGCCAGGCCCTGCCCGGGCCGTGCGCGTTGTTTCCGTGCGGTGGGAAAAGTTCGTGGGAAACGTTAAAGGAGGGAGCGAGAGAAGGAGGTGAGGATGGCAGCAGTGGGAAGGGGTCTCAGCTCTGAGCGTAGGGCTCGTGGCGTGGCTTCAGAGGGCTGTTAACCCTGACATCCCATTCTTAGGCTAAATTCCAGCACCCCCCCCAGCCCTCTCCGCACAGCTGATAAGACGAAAGCGCCAGGCCGAAAAAAAACCATTTCATGTCCATAATGCTTACGAGGCTTTAACAAACAGACCAGGTAAGTAAGTGTTCGATGGTAACAGGGAAGGACGTGAGCAGCGAGAGTCTAAAAGAGTAAAGCTCTAAATGCACTTGCAGAAATGAGGTGCAGCTCCATGAGTGGAGCGCTGTCCTGCGAGCTGCTGAACGGCGTTAGGCGTCATTAACATCCTCAGGCATCATTAACATCCTCAGACGTCATTAACATCCTCAGGCATCATTAACGCGGCCCTGCGTGCCTGGGGGCGTGAGGAGGCTGCAGGGACCCTGACCGGGGCAGCCCTACTGCCCGGGGGGGCTGGGGAAGTGATCCCGTGAAAAGCTGGGCAGTCACCGTAACAGGGATGGTGGGACAGCGGGATTCCGGGTGAGCGAGGATCAGAGCTGGGGGATACAGGGAGGTGTTTGTGTTTATTTTGGGGTTTTTTGTTCGTTGGCGATGCCATTTCTGCTCTAGAAGGAAATGGCATCCTTTAGGAGAGTTACATACAGGGGACCGTCCCTTCTGAGCTGGGGAAGCAGCCTGCAAACAGAGACCCTTCAGAGTAGGTGTACAGAGTGGGGGGACACTGGACATGAGGAAATTAGGGAGTCAACCTATTTCCACGGTGCCATGTTGGTAAGTAGCAGAAAATACTAGCATCTTTGACATCCCAGTAGAAATCCAGGGAGTAAGAAAACAGGAGAACTCTTTCTACAGTTCATCACTTATCTGGCTGGGTTTTATTTTGACTGGGTACTAGCAACTGCCCTTAATGTTTTGGGGTTTTTTTTAGTTATGCCACTAGCCTGTGTTTCAAATTTAGCTGACTGAAGTGGAATAAAAGAATCTCTTGTAATGGGGTACACTTGCCTGGTAGTGGATTTCAAAAGTTTAGCAGAAGTTAAAAGAATATTCCTAGATTGCAACAGTTCTGTTCGGTAGTAAAAAAACATATTTGGTATTTATTGGCCAGTAAAACTTGTTGTGATCCCTTTGTTGATTTCCAAGTAATATTAATATAAAAATTAACAGTAGCTTCTTGTTTTGGAATTCTTCATGTAGAGCTGGCTGATCTAGTGTTTATAATTAGCAGTGCCATCTGTGAGGCATAAGCAGTCAAATTTGTGTTTGGATGCATCAATCTCTGATCTTGACATTAACTTTTAATATTATTTTTTTTCACTTATGGCTACTGTCCTGCAGTGATATTCTGTTGATGTCAGAAAAGGTACCAGTGTAATTTAATCAGCCTGCTGACCATTACACTTAAGTTTTAGATGAATATTTAAATCTTATTTCTCAAAGTGATTCAACAACTCATAATGGCAGATTAAGTCTGTTACTGTTTTTGCAGAAAATCTGCAAATAGAACCCGTAACTCCCAATCAAAAATTCTGCTGTTTATAACCTAAACTTACCTATAGCTGTACCAAAGACCATTAGGTTGTGCTACGAAGGCACTGTTAAGATTCCTCAGAAATTATTTACGTCTGGATTGAGAGTAAAAAGTGTCAAAATAACAAACATATTTGTGTCAAAAAAGGATGGCTCAGTTGACTGAAGAGTTTTGATGCCCTTCACTAGGTCAAGTGGTATTTACATACATTTTGGCAATATTTATAGATAATACTAGAATTCCTTCAATAATTCTACAATAAAAATCATACAGAAGAACAGTTATGTTCCAAATTGACTTTTAATCAAAAATATTTAACAATAACACATCTGCAAAGTTTGATCTCTGTGTATTTTGGTCCTGGTGGGGCTCCCTTGGAAACCAAAGAGCAGGTTTTCATTTTACAGAATGAAGTGCAAATGGAACGTAAAACATTCCTAAAAATATTCCAGTTATGCGTGTGCTAGGTAGGGTGTTCTGATTTTGATAGCATTTCAGACACATTTTTTGCAAGTACAAGAAGCAAGACAGGTAAAACAGAAGCCAGTAGAGAATCATTACAGAGATGAATAAATGGGCTATGTGGGGAATGCGTAGGTGGAGATGGAGAAGCAAAAAGTATTGGCTCTGAAAACCAATTTTCTCTGGATTTTTTTTTTTTATAGCTTTCCAGGGAGATATATAGCATATGGTTTAGCACACAGAAAAAAAAGGAAAAAAAAAAGAAAGAAAAAAAATTAAATTACCAAATAGCAAATGATATTTTTTACCATGTTGACACGAGGAGTCTAGTTTGGTATTTTACTGAGCATACCAAAATATCCAGGACTACAAAAACTGTCAGTCTATATACATGCAATTAGAAATGTAAAATAGTCACTCTTGTCCTTAGGAGGATAAATTTTTAAATAACAAGTTGAATAATAAGAATCGTACTAAACCCACTTGTGTTTGCGTGCCTCTCATCGCAGCGGTAGCAGGCTGAGACACTTAGCAAACAGCCTGTCAGATGATGTGTCTTTGAACTACAACCAGCTGTCTCCAATAAAGAAACAGAAAAAAAACAGGCAAGTTCCTGTGGGGCAGTTCACTGGGAGGTAGAGTTGACATCATTTATTTCTTATACTCAGGAAATAACCCTATCAGTAGCTCCTGTTGTGAAATGTTTTTGATGTCTGACAGTTGGTTTCTAATACCACATCACATGAGCAAGTCAGATGTAATCTCAGACATTGTCAATGAGAAAAAAGAATCAATTATGGGATAGTGGCTGCTTGCTGGAAGGAAAGTGTTTTTGTCAGTATGCTTTCTGTAGAAGAAATATCTACAATTATATCTGGGATTTTAGATGCTGAACCAAAGCAGATAACCATATCTAAGCATTGTGAATTTCAGGCTATCATGCCAAATGAGTAAATACCTCTTATTTTAAGCAAAATAAGTGTCATAAACAAACCCATCACCACTTATGATTTTAAGTTTAAAAGGCACAAAACAATGCATCTGTATTTACAGCTACTGTGAGTGTCCAGACAATCAAAATAATATCCATATACACTTCTATCACTGTTACACTGATGAATTCATTTCTTGACATCTGGTGGCGTATGTAAGGATTAGAGGTATTTTTGTGAATCACAGTTTTGTTTGTTCTGAATTCTCTGCCTTGAAAATTGTACTGTTTTGGAAGCTTTGACCATTTGCATAAATAACACCTTCCTGGTAGAAACAGTGGTCATGCTGCAAGGTCCACACTTTACTATAAAGCTTCATCCATCATCTATCAATTTATGGTCTCGTTCATAGCGCATTCTGTTTGCCTTCACAGTAGGGTTGGAATTGCTTTTTGCTGATTTGATTTGCAGTGGAGTAGGTGGTGGATTTGGGATCCAGTGTCCAGAGTGTGATGAGATCAGTGGGAGCAGGGGAGTATGCCCAGTATTACTTAACTGCATGAGGAAGACCCTGATTTCCAGAAGGGATTACTTCCTAATAGCTCGGCCGAGGGAGCCAGTGTGTTTGAAATGGCCATGGCTGTTTGCACAGTGAATTTGCCATTTGGATCAAACCCATCTTCATAAATATATTGGCATTCTTAATGTGCATTATTTCAGGGCAAGGGTCATCATAAAATTTTTTCCAGCTGAACACTGAAGTTTTGAGCAGCAGATGGAATGTTTAGGAGGTAATTCCTAACTTAGACCTCCAGTGTTGTATTATTCTAACCTGTCTTACAAAATATCTGCAGTTGGTAATTTACTTTAAGGTGCATTTGGATTCCACAATTTGAAAGAAAAGGATCTTTGATAGCTGTGATTTTTTTACTGTAGTGATTGATAAGTGCCAGCAGAACAACTGTTTCTTCATGACCTGAAGTCAGAAATGGGCAGCAGTGATTGAAAACACAACACAGAGATGGGGAAGAAAGGAACAAACCTCATTATATGATACAGATCTGAATTTGAACAAAACAGAAAAATCATCTGGTTAAGACAGAGATTTTAAACCGATTAAAAATTCAGTTGTCAAAATTAAAATTCAGTTGTCCAATTAATCCATTTTTTCCAGTCTATTTTCCATTTTTATTTTGCATATTTTTTCTCAATGGAATAAACCAGTATATTCATACAGTAACAGGCTGGCTAATAAAATTTTTTTGATAATCATTAAATCTCATTATTATATATTGGCAGTAACTTAGTGGTATTTACTATCGCAATTAAATCTTACTATTTGTTAGAAATTAAGAATACACTATGAAATTATAAAGTGTGAACGCTAAACCTAAACTAAAACTGAAGAAAAAAATGTTATTCTCTGCTTGCTTTACTCTCAAATTTTCAGCCTCCTGCTGGGGAGCCGCCGGTGCTCCTGCCTCCTTCATCTGCACACACCTTTCCTGCAGTAATGCCGGCACCAGAGAACATAAGATGACTTAAAGCTGAAACAGCACGACAAGATTTACTCATGCCTAAAATTTAAAAGTTAATAAATTAAAAAAACCAACATAAAACCGTAACTTTGTAACTGAAATGGATGAAAAATGCCTTCTAAATATAATTTTTTTTTCTTGTAGATGACAGTCATGTCCCATTCAAAGGATCTCAAGGACGACTTCCACAGCGACACTGTCCTGTCCATTTTAAACGAACAGCGCATCCGGGGCATTCTCTGTGATGTCACCATAATTGTGGAAGATACCAAATTTAAAGCCCACAGTAATGTGCTGGCAGCTTCAAGCCTTTACTTTAAAAACATTTTTTGGAGTCGTACTATCTGTATTTCAGGTCACGTACTGGAGTTAGATGATCTCAAAGCTGAGGTGTTCACAGAAATACTGAATTACATCTACAGTTCCACAGTAGTTGTGAAGAGGCAGGAGACTGTAACGGACCTTGCAGCTGCAGGGAAAAAGCTGGGAATATCATTTCTGGAAGACCTTACAGATGTAAATTTTTCAAGTTCCCCCTGCCCCTATGCGTACTGCGTTAACGAGAAAGGGAACGTCAAAGAGGAGAAACACGAAAAGAGACATGAGGACTCTGCTGTGACCAATGGACCACGAATTACAAATGCATTCTCAATTTTTGAGACAGAGAACAGTTTGTTTTCTCCACTTGATTTGAGGGCCAGCTTTAAAAAGGTGTCTGACACAATACAAGCTCCCAACATCAGCCTCGACAGAAGCGATGTTTGCAAGGATGCTGAGCCAGCCAGTACCTTGGCTGAACACTCCTACGCGGTTTCTTCTGGGGGAGACACCTCCCAAGGAGCCCCGTTTGTGGAGCAGGACAGCAGCCCTTCGTACCAGGGGGGTGAGGACCGCTATGAGAATCACCAGGCCACCCCAGTCATTCAGCAGGGAAAACAAGCAGGTGGTGCTTCCAAGCCAGCCTTTAAGCCCCAGGGTACGGGTTTGGCTGTAGCAAAAGTGCCAGCCTGTGCAGTAACCACTGCAGAAGCCCAGCACGAAGCAGTTACTGATCAGACAATTACTCCCTTTCCAAAACCTCAGAATAAAGCAGGAGATTTCCATTTATCCAGAGAAGAGGAAAACAGTTCTGCTAATGTTTCTGCACCTGAGACAACTGTCGTTCCGCCTGTTTACAATTGTAACTGTTGTGCAAAATCATTCGGTGACAGGGCGTCACTCACTGCTCACCTTCAACTCCACTCAGAGCATCAGGAAACTTTCACATGCAAATACTGCAGCAAAGAGTTTGCAAATCGGAATATACTGGAAAGTCATGAACAAGTCTGCGTGAGATCAAGTAGCTTATCGGTTCACAGTGGAAAAGAACAAAACTTTGCGGATAACTATACTGCTACAGAGGGAAGGAATGGAAGTTCCTATGCAAACACAGAGCCTCTGTTGTCTGAAAACAGTGTGGCTGATCGTTCTAATGCAAACTGCACTTTGCCCGAGACAGATCATTTGGTTAAAGTGGTCGATGGGCAGATACTGTACACCTGTGTGGTGTGCAAGCGCAGCTACGTCACCCTGTCCAGCCTGCGGAGACACGCGAATGTGCACTCGTGGAGGAGAACGTACCCGTGCCACTACTGCAACAAAGTGTTTGCGCTGGCCGAGTACCGCACCAGGCACGAGATCTGGCACACCGGGGAGAGGCGGTACCAGTGCATCTTCTGTCTGGAGACCTTCATGACTTACTACATACTGAAAAATCACCAGAAGTCCTTCCATGCCATTGACCATCGTCTCTCGGTGAATAAAAAGACAGCCAATGGAGGTTTAAAACCCAGTATGTACCCGTACAAACTGTACAGGCTCCTACCCATGAAATGCAGGAGAATGCCTTACAAGTCCTACCGAAATTCTTCATACGAAAATGTCCAAACAACTGCCCAGGCCAACGAAACTGCTTCTACTAACTGCTTCATTCCGACTTCTCTGAGCTCCGAGCTACCACCACTGAATTTTCAGCATAGTATAATAGCAAACAACAGAACTCTGGCCTTGGATGCATCTGCATGTAATGATACAGCGCCTTCCACGAATACTCAGAATTCTTCCTCTTGGGGAGTAGGTATCATGAATTCTGACCTGCAGAGGGACTTTTTCACGGCTGAGAAAAGAGTTTCCACTGCTGCGAGTGACTCTGGTTCTCAGGAGTGCGATTCCTCGGTTGTGTCTTTAACTAATGTGAGTGAAAATTCAACCTCTGTCATCAGTTACAGCAGTTCTGCACCCTCTGTTATAATGCACAGCAGCAGAGTTTCATCAGTAATCATGCACAGTAAAACAGTCACTTCCACAGAAAGCAGTAAGACCGAATCTTCAAGTAACCTGCCCAGTCAGTCCGTAAGCGATGACAGTAAGCATGGGCCAGATAGTTACGGGAAGGGCATTGCAAAATCAAAAACCATTAAGGATAAAAAGAAAACACTGCTGTACAACAGAGCAGAAGCAACTGAGGATACGCAGCACGTCACAGGATCTGGAGGTCCATCAAGCAAAACAGTAAATGCCGTCCAAGAATCAAGTAAAACTGAAACGTACATCGCAAAGCCTGCCTTACCTGGAACATCTGCAGACAGCAACGTCGCCCCTCTGTGTCAAATAACAGTAAAAATTGGTAATGAAGCGATTGTAAAAAGACATATTTTAGGATCCAAGCTGTTTTGTAAAAGGGGCCGAAAATCTAAACACGAGCCCAAGCAGGACAATCTAATTGAGGAACCAGAAATGGAGGCAAAAGAAAAGAGCCCGTCCAGACTGTATAGCTCAGAATGCCTGGAGCTGACAGAAATGGGTGATGATGTAAGCGACCAGGACTCCAGTGATAAACCCTGGAGACCCTACTATAATTACAAACCAAAAAAGAAATCCAAACAGCTAAGGAAAATGAAGAAGACCAAATGGAGGAAAAAGCATGGAAGCAAGAGCACCATTATGGAAAGCCACAACACAGGCAGTCGAGAGTATGCACTCAGGAATGCTCCCGAGGAAAAGGCCACCAGCCAGGAAGACAACACAGAAATGCCTAATCTTCACTGTGAGCTCTGTGAAAGAGACCCATCTTCCACAGCAGAAGGTCAAGAACACGTGCACTGGCATGTAGCTACTTCAAAGCCTTACATTTGTGAGTTATGCCAAAAACAGTTTCAAAGTCCATCCACTTTAAAAATGCATATGAGGTGTCACACTGGGGAGAAGCCCTACACTTGCAAAACCTGTGGTAAATGTTTCTCAGTTCCCGGAAATCTACAGAAACACGAGCGGATTCACCTGGGTGTCAAAGATTTTGTCTGCCAATACTGTAACAAGGCGTTCACTTTAAATGAAACACTCAAAATACATGAAAGAATTCATACTGGAGAAAAGCGCTACCACTGTCAGTTCTGCTTCCAGAGCTTCTTGTACCTTTCTACCAAAAGGAACCACGAGCAAAGGCACGTCCGTGAGCACAATGGAAAAGGATACGCTTGCTTCCAGTGCCCCAAAATTTGCAAGACAGCAGCTGCTCTGGGAATGCACCAGAAGAAACATCTGTTCAAAAACCCAGGTCCACAAGATAGAAAAGAACAGTTCTGCAGTGAAAGCACTAAACTTTTGGAAAACCCACGTTTCCTCGGCTCAGAGGGAAGCGAAGTGAAAAATACACAAAATGTAACGCCTGAAGTTATACTCTGAGTGATAGTTGTGCAAAAGAGAATCAAACCCCAAAACTATATATTGGAGAAGACAGAGATGCATTAAATGGGGAAAGTCTCCACTCAAATTAGTATAATTTACTAAGATCAAGTTTCTTCATCTAGACGTGTGTCAGTATTTGCAAAAGAATGAAAAAATGACAGAAAAACTAATATTTGCAATAATACAAATTTAATGTGAAATACCCAAAATACTTTTGCCACAATAGACTCTTGGATAGAGAGAGAAAGGAAAAAAAAGACCAACCAAAACCCTTCTACTTAACATTACAGGTACCTGGTCACTGAACTATTTCACAGTGCTGGTTTTGAGTCAGAATCGTTCTAGGCAAAAGAAGTAAGTAGGTTCATGGTGTATTCTGTAGAAGGATTTTTTGCTGCAGAAACTATATATTGCATTTTTTAAAAACAAAAAGTAACGTGTTTCTAAAGGACATAACTGTAATCTAGTGTATTCTACAGTGAAGGTGGGAAGTGTTTCATGGGCTCGGGTGTACCGAAGTACAGTTGAGTTCTGCCGTGCTTTTCTGTAACTCAACATTTACAAAACATAGTCAGGAGTTTAAACTGCTCTTTTCCTTTCCATATTCAGTTTTGTAGTTACCATAATAACTGTTAGGTCTGAGTGCTTGTGTGGAAAGTATTCCAGATTTATGATATCTCTGAGACTTTATATAAAGATTCAGTAGAACTCATTATAGCCAGTCTTCCAAACTGCATAAATCCCCATGTCAGTGGCCTGGTGAGCTATTCAGGTGCACTGGTCTTAGGAAAATTGTTGTCCTGAAACAGCCTAGCTTAAAGAAATCCTGTGTAGAAATGTCCACCTCCTGGTGGGTCTGCAGCTCCTGTCTTTTAGAAATGTCTTTCTTCTCAGCAGAAGAGGAAATGCAGACAGAGTTTTCTTCCTCATCCTGGAATAATGCCTGGACACAAACAACAGAGCAACTCCCCATAAATACTTTGATTTTCAGAGGAGTAGGTAAATGAGATTCTTGCTTTCATATATATCCCTGAGGCAGTCCTTGTGTATAAACAGGGACAGGGGCAGTTTGTGGGGTTCCCTGTCGTCTCCATGCCTTAAATGCAACTTTGAACCTTCAGACGTCCCTCCTCAGTGATCCCGGGCGTGCCAGCCCCTGGCCCCGGTGTCCCCGGTGCCGGGAATGGGCTGCTGGAGGGAGGAGCGTTGGCCTTCCTGCCTCCCTCCTCTGCCAGCCCGGAGCTCACGGTGAGCCTCACAGCTCACTGAGAGCTGGCAGAACGGACTTGGGAAAGACGCTGCCAGAATACTCCAGTTAACGCTGTTTCGTGGAAATGTGATAAACTGTACCTGAGGTGGTCAAAAAAAGTCAAAGCGGGTGTTTGTCTACGAGTTGCATTTTACATGACAGGGCTCTGTTGTACTGTATCTGCATTTCCAAGGACTCATGTATGTTTATCCCTGTGAAGTGTTACAAAATTAAGTCAGGACAAGGGTTAGTGATCCTCAGCTTCATTCTGTGTGATGGTTCACAGTTTGTTACTTAACTTCGTCTTCTTGAATTTTTTAAGAGAAATTATAGCTTGGGTACAATAAAATTGCAATTGAAATGATAATACAGTATTGATTGAAGTAATAATATAGTCCACTTACTTATTCTATCACTGGTGAATGCTATGAACCCCTTGAGAAATTCTGGCTTCATGGCAGCTTTGGTTCCATTTAAATAAGGCTGACAGAATAATAAAACACAGGAAAGT
Organism: Myiotriccus ornatus; assembly: GCA_036023395.1. Classification (NCBI taxonomy): domain Eukaryota; kingdom Metazoa; phylum Chordata; class Aves; order Passeriformes; family Tyrannidae; genus Myiotriccus; species Myiotriccus ornatus. The sequence goes on along the minus strand of JAYRBT010000010.1, from coordinate 15,069,911 downwards.
CTAATGATGCTTCAAAGGACGTACACAAAGATATCTTCTAAGTGGACTCGTATGGTGATAAATATAGACCAAAGCAAATAAGGTAGAATATTTATAAATACAAAGATAATTTTACAAATATTTTATATAACTGTATAGTTCATGAGAAAAATATTGTTAGCTTGTGTTAGGTTTGGGGGGGGTTTGTATATTTTGATAAAGACACAACGACTTTGTAACTCTGTATATTCTCTACAGTTTATAGCAAAGCAGTTTTAAGATGGCAATGTCATGTTTATAGTTCAATTGTGGCACTTTTACTACAAGTAACACGTTGCAGTAATTAATTGAGTATTAATGACCAAATTAGAATTAAAGTACGTGTAAGAGAAGGTAAATACTATACGTTGTCAAAGACTGTAATTTGCTACATAATCACATCTGTATTTTTGTTTAGAAGAAAATATTAAATGCAGATGTTAAGGATTGATAAAGAGTCTAATTTTATTTTTAGAAAGAGTGATTATAACTCTGTTTTTGCTTAATTAAAACAACATATTCCTATTTTTCTGCAAGTCTCTCCATTTTTTAAATTGTTTTAATACCTATATAATCTATAAGATCCACAGATACACATCTTCCAGTAGTTATTGCGTTAGAAGATTAAGCAGCACAGTCACCAAGCATCCCTTCATTAAGGTCAAACCAGCAAATTGAGAACGTGCCAGAGCTCAGGGGAAGTGATGGTATCTCCTGGCACCGTTCAGGATGAACACAGAGCTCAGCAGAACACAATCCACCTGCTCAGCGTCTCAGAGGACTTGGAAGACAGGTGAGCTGTGTTTAACACTTTACAACATCTTAAGCGTGTTCATGAAACTTGAAAAATTCTTTTCACTTCTGATAGTAACCTTTGTAGTCTAGATCGTGTGTTTTACACGCTGTACGGCAAACTTTTTGGAACTACTGTGAAGAAACATAGTTCAAAATGCAAATATCGAGTTGCATATGAAAATATAAAGATACATACAAAATAAAAGATTATGCATATTCAAAGCACTTCCCCCTTCAGCTAGGTGTCACGTGTCTGTAACCTGCAGTAAACATTAAATTTAAGCTAAATTATGCAGGTCATTTGGGGATGGTTCTCAGGAGAGATGTGTAACCAAAAAAAAAAAAACTGGAAGCATGCTACTTGTAACAAATACTTTTTTTTTTCTGTATTTCAAATGCTAATTAAAAAGGCAAGTGGATCATCCCAAAGTTTTTGCATCTAAACAAAATGTTAGTCAGCCCTCAGTTATGACATACCCAAAATTAGAACAAAAGTACTCAATCATTCCGCTGTCTTCTGTGAAATGAGGTAGTGTGACACAGCTAAACTCCAGGCGTTCGAAGTAAGCCACTACATGTCTTCATCACTATTATTTGTTCTAAACTTCTTTAATATAGCAGTTCAACACCTTGGCTGTCAGGTTATCTCACAAGAGCAAAGATCCATCCTCGCTGTTAAATGAAGAAATCCTTCCCCTAAGTCTGCAAGGCACCAGGGTTTGTTTTAACCGTGGCCTTCGCTGCACAGACCTGCCTGTCATACAGATGCTCCTAAAGTGTAACTGTAAGAGAGGTCAGAAGTGAACGTTATGCAATTGAAACATTATTCTCAATATAGTATGTAAGATTGAAACAAGGCTTTTTTAAAATAAAGGAGTGTCAGGAATCGGGCAGTGGCAAAACTCGGTAATGCCGATAGGTCTGTGCTTCAAAGAAAGCTGATATTAAGTTAAAGCATTAAACCCCAACTGTAGTCATAACTTTTGAGAGGGTGTGGAGGCAGTAGAGTCCCACAGTCTGACTTTGAAAGTGAGGCAACAGACAGTTCAAGAACACATGTCCATTCTCAGGGTGCTCCCCTGCTCCTTTCTCAGATCAAAGCTCTGACTCTGCCCAGGTTAGCCTCAGTTCACCAGCCAGGCAGGGCAGCCAGCCTAGACAGCCAACTGTGGATAATCAACTCCTCAATTTGTACTGCAGAGGAACCTCTCATTTCCAACAGGTTAAAACTCAGCTCATGCAAACCCGTGCCTTTGTCCAGGTTTAGGTTTTGCATGCACACAAATACGGCTCTTAGTGGTTTGATGAAGCAGCTCATTCCCCACCACTCCTTGCCTGCCACCTTTAAACGTATCTGTCCTCCCCCAACCTCCATGTGGAGTGTGGGGATGAGGAAGGAACATCAGCCCTGCTGAGCGAGCAGCAGGTGAGACCCTGGACACGGGAAAAGCCACCAAGAAATGAGGTGCAGCAGTGCCTGTCAGATTATATGGCTCAAAGCTGTTATCATGGTGGTACCAGCAAGATTTGTGCAGGAGAAATGAAAAGTGGCCAGAGCACCACAGCAGGGGACTTCAGTTAGGAGACATATGACAGGTGGGGGCCTGCAAACTTCCCTTGAACAGGACAGACTGAGGAGGGCTTTATAGGTGCAAAGTGAAGAATCCTAGTCCTGTGCTGCTTTCTGAAACAGCCGTAGCCTGATGAACTGCCTGTGTTTTAGGGTATGTCAGTCACTAAAGGCTTTCACCGGGCTCTACCTAAAGGCCTGGAGGCTGATGTACCCTCGGTGGCACCGCTGTAGAGGTGACACCTGTGGCTGGGTGCATTATGCAGGCCCCAGCCAGGCACCCGCCACCAGTGCAGGACTGGGGCCAAGTCCGGGCGTGAGCCACACCCCAGAGTTTCACGTTGGGATCTGCGTCCTCAGGAAACGCTGCCATAAGATGCGATGTGAAGGCCCTGCAGTTCCTGAAGGCGGCGAGCAGCTGCAGCCTCGGGTACCCCGGAGCGCCCGCTGAGGCAGCGCTGGCAGGCACTCCGCGCTCGTTCCGTGGCATTTCTCACGCAGCCCGACAGGCACACAGCGAGCGCAGAACAGACTCCGAGAAGAGACCGCCGCTCCAGCCTCTCCTCGGAAACCTGCGGAAACGGTGACTCCACCCCCTCCCTGGCTGTCTGATCACCCTTCTCCGTGAGGAAATCCTTCCTAGCGTCCAACTTAAGCCTCTGCGGGGGCAGCCTGAGAGCGTGTCCTCTCGCCCTGTGCCCGCAGAGGTGCGGGAGGTGCGGCGGACGATGAACCCGCGCCGAGCGCCGCGGACCCGCCGGGGCGGGGCCGGGGGCGGGGCGGGGCCGGGGGCGGGGCCGGGC
>JAYRBT010000010.1:15046102-15066052 GCA_036023395.1 Myiotriccus ornatus | reverse complement strand
CCCGCGGGGCCGGTGCGGGGCCGGTGCGGGGCCGGTGCGGGGCCGGTGCGGGGCCGGTGCGGGGCCGGTGCGGGGCCGGGGTCGGGCCGCGCTGTGGCGGCCCCGCGAAGGGGCCGTGTGGCGGGAGCGGCGGCGCGTGCGGGCCGGGCCGGGGCCGGGGGTGTGCGTGGATGGTGGATGCATGCATGGATGCATGCATGGATGGATGCGTGCATGGATGGATGCGGCGGGGCCGCTGGAGCCCCGCGGGGGCTGGGAGGCATCCGTCGCAGCCAGGGTTCCCTTGAGCCGGCGGGCGAGCAGAAATGCCCCCTCCCGCCCGGAGCTCGGGCACCGGAGCCTGTTTGTGAGGCAGAAATTGCGAAATTAGCGCGATGTGCAGGAAGTCGGCGGTGGAGGGCTGTTCTGGAAGCGGTCAGCGGTGCTCCCGTGCCTCGGCGCAGCGTGCGTGCGAGCGGGGGCGGGCGGAGAGAGGGGCCCGTGGGGTTATTCTGGGGGTTCGGAAGAGCTGAGAGCGGGTCCGGCTCGGGCGGTGCCGGGGGCACGGCGGCCGCGCTGGGGAGCGCTCGGCGAGAGGGGGAGAGGCAGGATGTGCGGCGGCTTCCTCGGGGCATCGGAACATCCATTCCGCTCGGACGCGGCCCGCTCGTTTCCTTTCTCACGCGGCCCATCGACGCTTTTGAGAATGAAGCAACGCGCGGGTTGACTCGGGCACGGCGCTGGGCTTGAGAACCGGTTGTGAAAACGTGTTGGAGGATTAGTTTGGTGGAGGAGTGGAGTCGTGTTTACTTAAATACCATCATGCGGCGTAGGGCTGAATGTGTCTTCAGTAAATAGACTGAGCCACGAAAACAGCAGAGGGCCTGGGCTGGAGCTGGAGCTGCTCTCACTCAGGTGTGTTGGCGATAGAGCCCTGCTGGGTATGCGGGGCTGAGCACGCACTTACCGAGAGCAATTAGCACAGAAATAGTTTGTCAGATCGCCTTTCAAAAAAAGAATACTCTTAAGTTTGGGGTTAAGGCATGAATTCATAGAGTGGTTTGAGTTGGAAGGGACCTTAAAGATTATCTGTTTCCAGCCCTCCTGACATGGTCAGAGACACCTTTCACTAGAACCCCATCCAGCCTGGCCTTGAACATCTCCAGGGATGGGGTATCCACAGCTTTTCTGGGCAGCCTGTTCCAGTGCCTCACCACCCTCACAGTAAAGAATTTCTTCCAAGTATTTGACCTACATTTCCTCTCTTTCCTTTTGAACCCATTACTCCTTGTCCTATCGCTGCAGTTCCTGAGGAATTGTCCCTCTCTGGCTTCCCTGTAGGCCCCCTTTGGATACTGGAAGGTTGCTGTGAGGTCTTCGCACAACCTACTCTTCTCCAGGCTGAAGAGCCCCAACTTCCTTAGCCTGCCTTCAGTTATCTTCAGCAACCAACTTTTTGCTGATGTCCTAGGAGGCTGGTCATAGTCCTGTGAATGCTATGACCTGCTTCCTAGGAAATACATGAAAAGTAGGTTGCTGAAGATAACTGAAGCTGACTTATTTCTTGACACCATTTTTCCTATCTTTTATTATCATGTTTTGTCAACACTGGACTACACAGCAACTTGATATAAGTTTTCCACTAAGAATTAAAAGGCAGAACACGAAATGTCCTGAGACTGACACTGAAACTAGTTTTATTATCCCATTTGTGTTGTGGATTGAATGTCTGGTTGTATCGTAGCTTTGAAAACAGAGGACTATGACTTGCTTCCTGGGAATATATAAAAAGTTGATTGCTAAAGATGAACCTATAAGAGCCGTTTGGAAAATGAGTGGAAGTAACAGCTGCAATAAAAGATGTGTCTTGAAACAGTGTGAAAATCACTTTGTGAAGCCACTTGTTTCTTCTAACAAACCAGAAACCTTTTCAAAAATAGGTGAGTTAAATATGCTCTGGAAGCTTGGGAACCCTGTAATGTTTAGATGCTCTTTTGGCTTCTTCGCACAACAAATACTGTTTTATTTTCACTTCTTGCTAGTATTTTAACACTGGGTTTTGGAGGGGAAAACCCTCCGAAGGCCCAATAATAAACAAATGTAACAATGTAATCCCCCTCGATCTGAAGGCAGTAGCTGATCTCACTTCGGAAAGCTGCTGTTCCCAGTGTGAGGGCATTCCTTGTAACTCATTTCTTACAAGTAGAATACGTTTCTGGGCTTAAACTTTCTTGGCAATTAAACTACTGCACCGACACGTTTTATGTGAGTTTATTTAGAGAGCATGGTAGTTTTAAGGAGGTATTGTCAGGTCTGTGGAATTCTGCATGTATAGAAAACACCATCTGCGGCGAGTTGTTATTTATACTGCTTTGCAGTACACAAATAGGCAGTAAAATCTAAAGTTAGTGATGTTATACAAATCCTCACCCCAGATTTAGAATTGAGACGTGGGCTTAGAGGTGTTTTAAGTAGCCATTACACACGTAGCAGTGGAAGTGCTGAGGAAGAAGACATCTGCAGTCCCTGGTGCCCTGGTGTTGTGGGGTGTCAGTCTTTGCAGTCTCCTGCCTCCACTTTTCAACTAAGAGGCAGGATGAACTGGTCTTATCAGTTTAGGACCCCATAATATTTTTGGAAAATGGATTACGCTTAAGCAGGTTGTCAGCAAAAATCCACTGAAAGTCTGTTTTTCCTTTATGACGACTCTTTTGTATTGGTGAGCTGTTTTTTGTGTCATGATGATGACCAAAGTGCTTTGCAAAGGTCTGTGGGTGTCTGTTTTAAGCTGTAGAAGCAGCTTCTGTTTTCATTTATGACATTGAATAGTACATTTTTAGGGGGCAAGTGTTTTTAGTGGCTTTGATTTTTGGATTGTTTACTGAAACCTGTCTTAGTGGAGCACTTGGAGAATGTCCCTGTCATCTCCTAGAGCTCATTGACAAAATTCAGCATGCATTCTTTTTCAAACTTGCACTGAGTTTTTAACACTGCTCAGTTATCTTGGATTATGCTGCACTCCTGGAGTGGATTTAATTGTTCTATATGATGTTTAATCCTGTGAGGAAGTGCCTTGGAGTTTATGTGCATTGATGTCTTCTGACAGGGACAAAGAATCTGGAAGATGTACACTAATTGCACACTTTCCCTCGACAGAGGATGTTGTATATATGCACTGAAAATCCAAGCATTCAGGCAGATATCTGATGTTGTCAATACTTGATTTTTATGCAACCATTATAGCCTTGGGTTTCTCAGGAAAAGGAAAACTTCGTGTAATTGAAGACTTGAGTCTTTTTCTCTTAAAGCAAAGAAGCCCCTTGGAAAAGTTGGACCATTCACATGGATGAAAAGTCTCCCACAGTCACAGATGTGGTGTTTGAAGGGATGTGAAATCCTCATTACTTCGCCTGACAAGTGCTCTGAGGGTATTTTTACCTCAGAACTGAGAATCATCCCTTGCCTACCAAAAACCTCAATAAATTTGTCTGTGCCTTAAAGCCAGACACCTGGGCTGCAAAATAAGGGTTTGTATCTCATTAGGAAATCAAAACTTATATTTATTCTGTTTCCTTGTGTAGAAAGTTTCTTTTAGTACAGGAAAACTGCGGTAGACATAAAAATAATGAATTATATAGAAATATTCGAATTTTACTCCTTTAACAAAACATGAAACTGTAATAATTATGATTTCCATTCAAAGTCCGCTGTATGGTGCCTTTACAGTGCTGATTAAATAACGTTATGTCTGAAATATTATATGTAAAAATAGGATGGTGAAGTTACAGAGTATTAACTAAGAAATAAAGATTCTTATCGGGGAAAACTGACACATGCTTATTAATTACAAACTTATGATGTCAGGAGCTCTGTGGGGCTTACCAGCCTCTTTCATTACTTGATTTTTGTATTTCGTATGTTTTATTAAAGTAGCTTTAAAAAAAACCAAAGAAAAACAACTAAATTTTAAGGCAGTGTTCAATCTGATGCTTCTCTCTGGTCTTCTGCAATATCTCACTTGAGGGTAACTTTGAATTTAGTGCCTTTTCGGAGTCTAATGGCATTAAAACCAGGTCCTGTTGCTGTCTGTCAGTCTGTCAGCATTAGGTGGAGTGTTTAAAAATTTCATGTGTACTTCCTCCTCTCCCACACCCAAGTCGATGAAAAGCTCATTGATGCTTCTGAGAGCACAAGTTTTAACTGTGTCTGTCCTTAAGTGTCTGTTCGTGCTTTCCATCGGTGTCCGTGTCCCTGGCGTGGAAAAGATCACGCCTAAGGTTCGCTCTGTGCTCCTGTTAAACTGTCACGGCCTCTGCTCTGATGTAGTTGAGGGGCCCTTGCAGTGCTGGACATTACTTACTTAACATTCAAGACTGTAATAATTTAACTTCAATTAACCGTTTAACACACACAAAAAGACTGTGGAGGACAGAAAAACCAGAACTCTGATTTTACATCTGAACAGTAATTCAGTACTTTGATGTAGTTTTCATCCTGTTACTTTTTAATGAAATCTTATATAAATAGATAATGCTATTTTTGTTTTGTTGGGAGAAGTATTTCCAGTAGCAGGCGAGGATGTGAAGGATCCTGGCTCAGAGCTGATGCAGAGGAACACGGTTCTGGGTGCCTGTGGTTTAGACAGCAGAGTGGAACAGGGACAGAGAGTGACCACTCACCAATAGGAGCCTCTCCCAGGAGAGACTTCCAGAAAAGCTTGTAGGTTTTTAGCAGAATAAAAGCTGAGAAGGGTCTGCTTGCTGTCTTCAGAAACATTCAGAGGGGAAGGAAATATCTGGGAGGGGGAATAACTGTTTAGCTAAAGGACAGGCATTCAGATTTCAGAAGAGCTTTCCAATTTAAACACTGGGAACTGGTTTTAGCTGTGACTGCTTGGAAGCAACCATTTCCAGACAGGGCTGTCTTATGTCCAGCCTGTTGCTGCAGTGGCCTAGATTGAATACCCGGCAAATCCTTGTGTTCTTGAGTTCACAATCTTTCTTTCTCATTAGAAACTTCCTTTTCTGCTTGTTCTTATCTACATTACAATGAGTCAGGAGGTGATTATTTCCCCCTTCTACTAGACCAGACAGTTAGGAAAAAATAAAACAGGACTCATGACTGGCATATTTTCAAAGGTTCAACCAACTTAAAATCCGCTGCTCACTGTGGAAAATGAAATAAAGATTTGATAGGCGAGTTCTCATTAATCAGCTTCCTTTAGCCCAAGTGTTTGCAGAGAAAATACCAAGTGAACAGTAGCTGAGGCAGATCATGTCTTGGTGTTATGACCTAATGCCACATCACCCCAGGCTGCTGGGATTTAGCAAGCTGTGCAGGGTCAAGCCCTGAGATGAGACCTCTCAAGGGAAAGTGCAGGTGCTGCAGGAAGTGGTGCTTGTGAGTCAGTGTGTGTCTCTTCCTGTCGACTCTCCTTCCACGCGAAGCTGCATGTGGCAATTGCTGTGCCCTCTTGGAGCTTATGGAGTTGAAAATTAGTACGGAAACGCATTGCTAAGTGAATGGAGACATTCATTTTGGACGCATTAAAACTGTCAAATTATTGTACCTAATGTTTTGTAGGTTTTCCCCCTTCAGTATTTACAGTAATCTTATTTATTTACAGATGACGCCAAACACTTAGTACCCAACAAAATGAGGGACTTTTTCTGTACCATAAACTTGGACCAAGAAGAAGTTTTTCGTACACAAGTAGTTGAAAAATCTTTAAGGTAAGCTCAATTTTTAAATGGACGTGATAAGCAAGACTGCCCGAGTTCTGAATGAAAACAAGATGTGGATGTGCTTCTGCTTGTACCTCTGTAAAATGAGAGCTGACTTGTGGCAACTGCTCAGATGTTACAGCAATGTGTAAATCGTAAGAATAGTTGACAGAAGACGGAATTGAGGCTTGGGAGTAGAATGGTGCTTTTAAAATGGAGCGTGCTGAAGAGCTGTTACTTTATTCTGTTCCATGGGGCATCATAACATTGTTTTTCTTGCCAGCTTGTTTCCAAGGGAAAGAAATCGATACTTTCTCTCTAATTCGTTTCCTGCTTCTGACGTGCAGTTGGACTGTATTGGTGGAATTCTGCTCGTGGTGTCTTTCTGGTAAAACCTGTTTCTAGAATGAAGGAACCGGAACTTTTCCATGTAGGAGAGATTTTTGTGCTGTGGGATGTCCCCCTGAATAGGCCTCATTCTTTCCTGAAATACTTCTGGGAACTGTAACCAGTACCTGCAGAGAATGGTTTGCTCTGCCCCCCTGAGCAGCACTGACCTGTGGATTCTGCTGCTGTCACAGCCCTAGAAACAATCAAACAAAAAAGTCATGCTAGCAAAGCTGCAGGGGTGCAGGTGCTTTTGTGCCTCAAAACTGCAGTGCTCACACTGCAGCATCGCTGCAGCTGCATTGTTCAGCATATCTGAGTGACAGCTGCAGTTATCTGGAGCTGACATTAAACCTTCCTCTTAAAGTCTGCTCCAACTTTTGCAGGTTTTCCTAATTCCTGTTTCCAGGGTTTTTGTTGTAGGTGTTTGTTCTTTGAGCTGTCTCTGCAGGTGAGGAACAGCATATTGCTCACATGGCAAACTCAAACAGGGAATTTTACTTTCTCAAAACATCGTTTCAAAGCCTCCTTATGCTTCTGCATGAAAGCAAATGCCACATCCGTGCAGTCAGGAACAAATACTTTGCTTTAATACTTCTCAAATACTTTATGTGGCATTTGCTTTTTTCCTGAGCTGTGATCGCTGTACTCAGATCCATAAGTTTCAGAATTTTACTGTCTGCAGTTGAGATTTTGACTACCAAAGCAAACTCAACTAGTAATCCTTCAGAGAATAACGTTAAAGAGACTGTAGTGATAAAGGAGAAAAAATCTCCCATTAAAATAGACAGTAATCTGATGAGAAAAAAAAAAACCAACCAGCATATCTTTGGAAAAAAAAAAGACTTTGCTGTCCAATTTTTGATACTTTAGTAATGTAAACCCTAAAAGTTCCTACCATGCTTAGAAATGACACCTGTTGAATATGATGTTTTGGCAGACATTTTTATTGTGTTCTGTTTAAGAATTATTAAATTTATATACTTGCATGACCTGATAATTAAAGAAGTATTAGTTGCATAGTAAAACATTTGATAAAATAAAACACCTTAGATTCATCCTTTTTTTTTTTTAAATAATATTGAAGTTTGAAACTTGATTAAATGAGAACGTTGATATTAGTACTTTACAGAGGAAATATAGAAGAAAATCTCACCATAACAAAGCAACAGCTGGGGAGAGAAGGGCCTCAAATAACACTCGTGCTTCCTCCCTCTCAACTTGAGGATTTTTCAGATGATATGAAATTAGTATTTTGAAATTGAGAACATTGTATTAGGCGTTAGAAAGAAAGCAAATAATGTAAAACAAAACAATGAAAGATGCAACTTTGAAATTCATTGTTTTGCTTTATATTATTTGCTTTCTTTTTCTTACATGATTCACAGTCTGTCACTGTATTATGGGTTGCAATTTTATACAAGCTCTAATCTAAATTTTAGTCTATGAATATCCTCTGGTTAAACATCTGTGGAAATAATTATCAATAGAATTAAAATGAGTTTTGGCTGCAGTGATTGGAAACTATCAAGAAGTGTATTATTTTTAAATGTGCCAATAGATTTGAGCTTCCATTAGCACTGGGAGTGTTACTAGAGTGCAGATGTAAAACAAATGACTTTCCAAAGTTAGAAAAACAAGCATTAATACTGAAGTGAAAGAGGGATATTTTGGCTGATGACTCAAAAAATCTTTCCTGACATGGTGTGGGATTTCTCTGAGTTCTGAAGAAAGAGAATGTTTTTCCTTTGGAAAGTTTAAAGAACATCCGTGAGCCTCCTCAAATGTCTGTGGTCAAATATGAGGAATTGGGGGCAGGGGGAAGTGATGTTATCTATGTGCTTTGTTTTTTTTAATTTAAACTAAGTTCAGTTTCTTTTTTTCCAGCTGAACTTGGTGGCAGTGCAAGGTTATACAAGGTTTTAGCACAAATGAATGCCCTTGTTGATGTAACTGTTGCTTTCATCAACTGGCAGATGGTGGGGCATTGGTCAGTTCCTGTCACAAATGTGCCAGTTTAATGTAGCAAGGAAGGGAAGAGCAGAGCAGTGTGTCACACACTGAAATTTAATCTCCTGTATTACTGCAATCCAGTTCTTCCTGTGTGACAGTCTGGTCTTCCTTTGAATTAGCGCTATCTTCTAATTTTGTATCCGTCACGCTCTTTAAAGTTCTTGCATCAAAGTCACAAATGAAAGTACTAAACTGACTGAATCCCTGAGGAACAGGATGAGTAAGTTCTCCATTTTAATTATTCCTCATGGGTTTAACCTATATTGTACCCAGTCAGCCAGTTCTGTATTCACCTAAGAATTTCTTTATTAATCCTTTGTATTCTCTACCTTAAATTCTCTCCCTCTGCCTCATAATTTGCTAAAGAATAATCAACAGCTGATTCATAAAGCAGTGGTGTTAATTTAGCTAAGGAAAATGTATCAACATGAATAAAACTGCGTGTTACCTTCTGTTTATATTCATACTGTTGACCTGCTCTTGCTTGCAGCAACTGAGACTTTGTGTGATGTTGAAGTCAAAATAGTAATAGTGATTGTGAATGGTTTTTCATTCTTTGGTGTCTGGAGATGGGGGAATATATGTAGTGGTGAAGTTTGCTCTCTTCAGCCAGAAGATACAGGTAAAGTGTTTTTTGGAAGTCTCTGCTGATGGTCTTCATCCCAGACATACTTGGAGGCACACGGATCCGTCAGGAATAAGGATTCACCCTTGGTGATAGGCAGTGCTTGGTGTGCAGTCTGCTGTTCTCTCAGGATGTCTGAGTGCAGCTGAGCCAGGAGCAGTTTCCCTTGACAGCAGTGCCAGTTTGTTCTCCCACTGTTCCCTCTTTCTGCTCCCTCTGTTTGTTCTGCTGTGACTATTATTTGTAGAGCTGGTGGGGAAACCATAATATGGAGGTGACCTAAGTTTAAAATAAGCCTTTGTTTCATCATTTTTTGAGCTGAGTTATTGTGTCAATACAGTTACAGTGAGCAGCGGTGGTAATAAGGAAGCTGAGGCTGTTTAGGGCTGCTCTGCTGCTGAAGGTAATGCTCATGAATTTGTACCTTCAGTCACGGTGCTGAGCAGAACCCGGCCCTGGAAATCAAAGCAAATTGAAATCGTTAATAAAGGGTGAAAAATGGGGAGCTGAAAAACTACAAGTGAATTTTTCAACTGAGAATTCTTAAATTATTTCTCAGTGTGGTGTGAAGGCTAATAGTGATTTGCCCGTTCTGAAGCCTATGGTAAAAGGTTTGGGTTTGAACAAAAAGAATGTTTTCACTTGTGAAATTCCTTATCATGAATTCCTGCAGTTAAAGCTCTTGTTTCTAAACATCTGTCCTAGACATTTGCATTACTAGATTTTTCAGCTGTGTTCTTTTCCCAGAAGTTTTAAAGGTTTTTTTGAGTTAGTTTTAAGTTTTTCTTTTTCACTTTTTTAACGAGCCATTGTCCTTGAGCATTGGGTGGTGTTTTCTTTTTCTGTGATTATTTTGGAGGGAAGAGAACAGGGATGGTGGCCTATTTTTCTTGATATCCTTTGAGTAGGTAATGATGTGAACTGCTTGTTGCAAGAATAAGTGTATATGTATTAGTTTAGTAATACAGGAGTGTCAGAATGTTACTTTACTGGGAAACAGATAAAACCCCAACCTTTGCTTCTGGGTGTGGTCTAACTGTTATCACAGTACTTTTCTGAATAAAAATAGTTTCATGAACCTGAACACCTTTCCCTGGTGATGTTAATACCTTGGAATTGAAACTATTTTAAGGCTTTTAAGAGTTCAGTTGTTCTAAAATAGCAGTTTTGTTTGTGCATGCACTTGACTTTCAGAACTTACCTCTTACAGTGGCACAAGCAGCACTGTGGTCTTGTTCAGTCCTGAAATAGTGTGCTGACTACTGGCTGTGATTGCAGCAATTACTCCTTAGGGGTAGGGGGAGTATAAACCCCGTGAGTGAAGGTGCCAACACTTTGTTTGGAAGGTGTGGAACACAGAGGAGCCCAGAGTCTGTTCTGTAGAGGGATGTGCAAATGGCACTAAATGGGGTGAACTGTAAACACTGGATTGAACTTCAGTGGATGCACGAATGTGGTGAGGGTTCCAGCGAGAGGGAGAAGCTCTGTGTGTGAGATTAACATTCTCTGGTTTATAGTTTCTGATGCTTAGGGCTTCCTTCCACAAGTCTGAATCTTTGAGCAGCAAGTTTGACATGGAATTTTGAGCTAAGTGAATGCCAGTTACTGCAGTCATTAAATAAATTGTGTTTTAATGTAGTTTAACCCGTGAGTATCTCAGGAAGTCATTTGGGATGGGTAGAGAACCAGCTGGAATAATTTCAGGACAAAAATGAAATAGAAGTTGCCGAGAAGACGGCGCTTTCTCTGTGTGTGCCCTCATTTCTTCCTTCCTTTTCATGCCCAAGGCTCTGCAGCATTGCAGTGTCACTGTGTGTTCTTGTAGAAATGGTTGTGGATGGCTTTGGCAGTGAGTGCAGTGCTGCAGGCCACGGCCTGGGACAGCAGCAAAAATGCAGCGTTTTGATGTACCTCTTCGAGATAAATGGCGCAAAGTGCTTTTCTGTTGTAACTTTCTGTCTTCCTTTTCAGCCCTTACTTTGGGGAAGAGTTTTACTTTGAGATTCCAAGAACATTCCAGTGGTTGTCCTTCTACATTTATGATAAAAGTGTTTTGCAAAAAGACCTGCGGATAGGTGAGTGTCAGTGAGGTGCTGTCTGTGTCTTGCATAACACGTGGCCATTTTCAGTAGCATTATCTGTAGGATTTAGGGATACAGTTATTGGGGATGCATTTTTCAGAACACTGTGTATAGTGCACATAAATGTTTCTTTAAATTTTGAGAAGCGGGATTTTGTTTCCTTGCTTTACAGTGTTATACTAAAATATGTTTATTTTTTAGGCGAATAGGACATTTTATAATCTTATTATGGTCTCAGTACTTTTTTTTTTTATTCTCGTTTCTTCTCTACTTCTGCTTCACTGGAAATTTGAATAATTGTTGCTGCTGGTAGATCTTTAAAGAATGAATTGTGGAATAAACCTTAAAACTATTTATAGATAATTTTTTTTCTCTGTCAGTGCAACCTGTGACTTAGTGACTTACAAAGCATTTTGCAGCACCTTATGTAGCTTAGGTGAAAAATTACAGGAGGTGGATTTCTTTTTCCTCCCCCACTGTATAATGTCTTTATTGCAGCTGATGTTTGGATATAGTTGCTATAAAGCTCTAACAGTCTTCCCTGGAAGAAGCCTTCACATTATTTGAATTGAGGAAGGAAATCATTTGCACCAGGATGCCAGATAATTTGGTATAATAACAGCTTTCCAAATAGCAGTCAGGAAAGTAAAAGGCATCTACTTCAGTTTCCTGCTCAAACATCCTTCAACACTGTTTCTGTTCTCTCAGATCTGTTATGTTATTTCCAGCCTCAAGTGTGTTCTTTATTTTACCTCTTATTAGTGAGATTCAAGATAACAAATGGTAATTAATGTCATCGGGCTTTATATAAAATACTTTTCTGCTTTACTTATCCATGATATTCCGTGTTTCCATGTTTTTTTATATCACATCATAAGCTGAAAAAAAAGCATTAAAAGAAAGAGAGTTTGGAAAAGATCAAACTTCAAACCTATATAAATATTTGCTGTATTCAGATGAAAGTGATATTTATGCTTCTCTCTCCCTCCCTCAGGAAAGGTGTCAATCAGAAAAGAAGATTTATGCAACTACACAGGAAAAGAGAACTGGTTTATGCTTCAACCTGTTGATTCGAATTCAGAGGTCCAGGTAACTACCAAATTGCATTTTGAAAGTTAAATACAGCTAAAGGCATGTGATGGCAGAGGTTGGTATTGAGCTGTGGTAGATATGCTTAGCATCTGCCTGATTCTCCTGAGACAGTTGTGTCTTTCAGTTTGGTTAAAGAATAATGCATATTTTACACTTCCAAGCTGGCTGTGCTGTTCCTAATGGTACTTAAAAGCAACTGTTTGGGAAGAGTCTTAGTATTTTGGTGTCTAAAAGGCTTTCAAGAGGAGCCCTGTACTTGAGACTGGTGAATGATTCATTGAAACTCCTGAATAATTTTTTCTTTTGTCATTTTTGGTGTGAACTGAAACAGTGACTGATTATGTGACGTGAAATGGTTAGTCTCTGAAACTTGAAGGTACTTGTACTGTGCCCATTTATCTTATCTTGAAATACTTTTTGCATTCAGTATCGAACAACTTGCACTTCAGAGTTGTATTTTGGTCCGTGATTCAAATTCTTCGTACAGGCTTGTCCTAGGAATAGGTAAAAATGAGATGGCTCTAGAAGTTGTAGCAGTTCTCTTTTTGGTTTCAAGAACAAAATAGTATTCTTGAGAATCTCTTAGCCTTGTTGCTGTGATAAACTATTAGATTTTAAGAGGTTTTTTTCAGATTTGCCTGAGGGCAAATGTCTTAAGACTTGTCAGTGTTTATATTTTCTAGTAACCTGAAAGTCCCTCTGGGTAGGGAGAGAACCCTGTCTACTTCTACAAGAAGTGAATGCACAGAAATTCTCATTATTCCCCAGGATTAATCATCTGTGAGCTGTAAGTTTAGCCTGCAGCTCTATATAGGAGGGCATATGGTTTCTTTACATGAAGACAGATTTGCAAAATGTCTGAATACCACTTTCTCTTATTTATTGAAAATCAGTCCTCGTTCAGTTAGGACAGAATGGAATAGAGGAGTTCATTTGGAAGAGACCTACAAATCATCTAGTCCAGCTGAAAGTTTTCTCCTTCTTCCCATTCTCCCGTGTAATCACTCTGAGTATTCTAGAGAGTACTTTCCTGATAGAAACTGAAATGCAGTTTCTGCTTTGACCTACACATTGTCATGGTTGCTGGTTTTTGTTCTGTCATAAAAATTAAAAACTTTTTATTAAACTTGCTGATTGCTACAAAATAAAACTGAATTGGGGCAGTGGAAAAATAAACAGACCAGCCATTTTCTGAAACCACCTTGCTTGTAATAGATTTCAGACTTCTCTAGAGTCACAATTCAATCCTAATGCAGAAGCTGTAGACCAGTTGTTTTCTATTCTGGATCACAGCTAATCTGAAGTGGAGGTGATGAAAAGTTCAGCAGAGTAAAAACACTGTAGGCTTGAGTTAATATCAGTTTGTAATGAAAGAAGGATTGTAGGTGTTTCCTTCCAAGTGTGTATGGGAGGAGAGTGGCCTCTCCCCAGCCACTGAAAATATGTAAAAATTGCTTAGCTTTCAGAAGGCATCTGCTCTGCTCCCTTTTTTATTTATAAAATCTTAATTTATCTGGTTTGAAATGGGGTCATATGGTTAAACATGCCCTTGATCTTTGTAATTCAAGAAACTTTTATAGAGATTTGATCTATACTTGCAAAATACATTGATAAGATCGAAGTCTTTCACGCACTTCTAAGGTTTTTCAAGGTAACTTTAACATTCACTGTGCTCTGCCTTAAAATTGATAGGATTTATAATTACTGAAGTAGTGAACTCCATCTTCCTCTGGCCAGTGTCTGAAAATCGATTGTTAGTCCATTTGTGAAGTTAAAGTGGTACCTACCTGCCTCTGAACAGCCCTGAGATCTCAGGATGAAAAGTGCATTCCCACGAAGTGTAGTTTATTTGTTGGATAAGAATGGCTGATTTCTCTGTTCTGAGCTAAACCCCATCTGTGCAGCCACCTTTCAAACCCAGCTGAGTGTTATGTCAGAAGTTCTGATGCAGATCTGCAGATCAGCCACTTCAGGGAACCATCACGCTGCTTTCAGCAAACAAAACAGAAATGTACCCAAAACTTGTTGGGGAAATGCTTCCTTAGGGCCACGTTACAGTAGTCATCACGGTACTGGGCTTTGAACAAACTCCATCCACAGACAGTTTGCAGGAGCAGTAGAACACGGTTTGTGGTTCTTGTTTTTAAAAGCAAAAGAAAGATGTTTAGGACATTCACAGGGTCTGTTTTCTAAAACTAATTAAGTCAGCTGTTACAATAAGTTCTGCTGATGTTTTTTCATTTGTCATTCACAAACTTCGCCTTGTAAGGCTGCTGGCATGCTTCAGTATCCTGTTTCTATCCTGTAAATCTATTTTGGTAATGGAGTTTCTCTGCTTGACAAATACTTTCTTAATGTACCTGTGTTCCAATCCATGTCGTAGCAGTTTGCAAAACACTTGGCGGGCGTCCCGAAACAGTTACGTTTAAAACCGCCTTGTAAAAGACGCTTCCCTTCTCCTCCCGTGTGACGTACAGAGAGGGAAACGCAGCCTTTGCCCCAGGGGATTTACAACAACAACACTTCAGTCCTGTGTCAAAACATAACTGCTAGAGAAATGTGTGCAAGGTCAGCCCAGGGTTTTGCTTCCATTTTAGTGTTGGACGGCAAAGCTGTAGTTCAGATTAGGACTTGCTTCCTTTGCCACACTTGAAAATCCCCTCCCGGATCCCTTCCCTGAGAATTTGGATTGTGGACAGACCAGTATCATCTGATGCTCCATTTAGGAAATAGCCAAATTCTAAGAGTGCTAAGGAGAACACCGTTAGAGGAAAGATGCTGTCAGTGTGTGATTGCCTTAGATGTGAAAGCCAGCACAAATAGCCAGGCACTGAAAGGAGTCGCAGGTATTTTTCAGGCAGTAGCTGTTTGGAGCAAGGTTAGGTTCCGAATTTTGGTCATCCCAAGGAAGTTGCATATCGTGGTTTGAAGTTTTTGGAGCCTTGTATTGAGGTGGTAGAGGAGGTTGGCCCTTGCTGAGTTCTGAAGTTAATCCATGATGTGCCATCATTTATGGATCATTTTTTCTTAATACACCCTGCCATATTAGAGAAAGAAAACGAGGAAGCCGGAGATTTGCCACCCTTTCCTCTCCTTTGGCTGTGTGTGCTGTTTCACGAGTGTGTCAGCAGCCTTCATGAGACAGCTGAAAGCTGCAGTGGGATGCACAGTAGATTTCTAGATGATTTTCAGTCTGGTGTGATGGACAGGATTTCACAGCTGGATATTAAATGCTGCTGGTTATGGCTACTGCACAGTATTGTGCTGCTCTAAATGTACCCAACTGCCTGCAGAGTCCAAGGTACTTTTGGAACTTTCTCCTGAAATGTTCATAAATCCGCTGTCTGTGCAAGGATTGTTCATCCCATGGTTAGGACAAAACAGCTCAGAGAGACACTTGCTCTTGGTACTTCCTCATGCTGAAGAAATACTTCTGTATGTTAAATTTGTGAAGGGTTGACCAATTCTTGTGCTGTCTGCAGCTGGAGATAATGTTTCTCTGGATCATTAACTCAAAGTTCAAGTGCATCCATCATACCCTACTTGCAGGATATGTGCTTTAGATGAGGTATTTTTTTAAAGTGGTTATATTAGAAATACATTAAATAACTTCTGTCTGTAAACTATATTACTGTTCTAATTCCTGCTTTTAAAAGAAGGGCTTTTAAAACTATCTGTGTTTCTCTCTTGGTTTTGTTTTTTTTTCAGGGAAAAGTTCACCTTGAATTAAAACTGAATGAACTGATAACAGATAATGGATCTGTGTGCCAGCAACTAGTAGTACAGTAAGAAAATACATTTATTCCTAAAATTTGTTTGTTTGTTAGAACATTATGTGGTTTTTCTCTCTTGATCCTGTATGTCTGCACAGCCTGTACCAACAGCATTTCTACATGACTTTCCCTGGAGCCTGCCTTGTGAGGGAAGGGGTGGATGCTTAGGGAACTCCTGCAGAAGCTTTTCCCAGCTGCTCATCTCGTTGCTGCCAAAGCACTCGCTTTTATCAGGACTGTTAGGATTAGTCTTGTAGTTCCAGTGGAATTGGGTCTGGTGAGAAAGCTGGGAATGTGCAGTGCAGCTGAGAGCCAGAACTTGCAGTACTGCTGTCACTGGCAGAACTGAGCTGCTGCTGGTGGTGGTGGGAACACAAATTACTTCTTCAGTAGTAATATTTTGGGTTGATATGTGAAAATCCACTCCTAATTTTGCTTCACAGTTGTTTTCTCATGGTTAAGCATGATAAGGAATGTTAATAGAAAAATGAAGTACAGGAGTTGTGGTTCTGGAGCAGAATGTTTGTCACATTTCAGCATCATCAACAACGTCATGAGCTTTCACTGCCAAACTTAATTTTGACTCCAGAATGTAAAGATGTTAGTGTGTCAAAGAGCATCATAGAAACAATTAATTTTTGGTATATGTTATTTCAAAAAAGACAAATTTTTCCAGGTATTAAAGTAAAAGCCAGAATGAGAAATACTGGACAATGGTAAATGCCCTATTGTTACTTTTAGACCTGATCCAAAATGATGGCTTTGGAGTCAGCATATACAGGTTACAGTTGTTAGTCACAGAAGGCCAAAATTCCACATGTGCTGGACATTGTTTCTTTCTACTCATTGATACAAAGCTAATGCAAATATAGCTGCACAGAAATGTTTTGACACTCACAGAAGGTTTATCTTATAAGGGCATACTAGAGGATACAGATTTCTGGAAGCTAATACGGTCCTTTATTTCTGGAAGTCTGACAGCCCTCTCTGTTACTTGCCTGTGAGAGGACTGCTTGCACTGAGGAGACCAGTGCAAACCAGTAGCTTGTGGGGATGAGGGAGATGGACAGTGTTGTCTTGTGTCTCAGCATGAGGTTCAGGAGAACAGGCCAGTCTTACTGCAGTTCAGAAAAAAAGGCCTTTCTGCACTTGTCTTCAGACAGGTTGTGTTATAGGCCATGTGAAGAAAAGGGGGTTATAAAGACTGAGGGGAAATGAAAAACTGAAAAGTAGTAAGATTCTTTAACTTTGCTTTCCAGCATTGCTCATTAGCTTACATTTATTTGAGTGAGGGTTTTTTTTAAAAACTTCTTTGAGAATTAAGATGAAAGAGAGGGTTGTGTTGTGAAACTGCAAGGACAGGAAATGGTGTGTGGTCTTCTGCTCGTGGTGACTTGTTCAGTCATGTTCAGATCAGACTCTGGGCTGGGGGAGACCACTGCACTGTCAGTCTTGGTCATGTATTCTGCATTATGAAGAGAAGATTATGTCCTTTCTGTTTTAGTCAACTATCTAAACCAAGAGGAGCAGTTTAGTTGGCTCAGGACCCTGCAAAGGAGTCTCTGCTGTTGTCTTATTTTTTTTGGTATGAAAAGGGAAGCTGGTTCTGTGATAGAGCCAAGGCAGTGAAACTGGTAATGCTTTAGCAGCTGTTGCAGGCTGATAATTCAGATAGAATGGAAATGTGCTGTACATCAAGGAATCTTTATAACTTAAAGCTAATTGGGAATGTGTCTACTCTTATAGTGGGTAACAGCTTGGTTCACTGGGAGTCCTGCTGCTCTTATTTTTTCCCATTTGCAGCACAAAGGAGAATTAGGACAGCTTTTTCCCCATGGACTGTTCACCACCAAAAGTTGGCTGGAGCTTTATGACTTTCCCAACTTAACTTTCTGAGAGATGTCCTTTTTTAAATTTATTTTTTGTATGTTCATGCATTTTTAAGTTTAAAATATTTTTATTTCTTTTAAGAACATGCTTGGACTTTTCCTGCCATGAAGAAAAGTTGCTTTAGAGAGTTACTGTTGCAGATTGCAGTAGGAAGTGGTTTACTCACCCTCTTAGGATCTCTTTATGACGGAGATAATTGATCAAAAGGCTCTCTTTTGATTGCTGTACTCACTGACTGTGGGAGAGGACAGTGCGTGAAACGCTGCACTGTTACATCAGTGCTTTTGGCTTCGTCTCAGGTTGTGAAATGCATCAGAGTTCCTTAAACTGAAAATGTTTATTAGTGTTTCACCCCACAGGCTGATAGCCTTGAAATAGTTGGATGCATTAGTAACACGCTGTACGTGAATATATTTTGGAAGCACGTATGAGAGGATGAGAACTAAACCTGTCACTGAATATCGTATTACAGAAATGGATGGGAGGGCATTTTTGAGACCATTTGGTCTTAAAGTGTGAGGAACTTACAGGAAATACATGTGGGATTATTCAACAGAAAATTTAAACTCCTTAAAAATCTACTTATTTTGTTAATTTCCCATGGTAATTTGTAAGTGATGCACTTAGTGCTACGTTTCACTAATCACCAGGCCCTGAGAAGACACTGGAGCAGTGACTCCTTGAACAAAGCTGAAAGATAGGAACTAGAAGCTGGGATAGAGGTAAAAGAAAGACAAGGAGTGGGCACATTTGTGTATTTCTGACCCTGACTTTTCTTTATCTGTCCTAAACTGCAGAAGTATTGGCCAAAGAAAGAAAAAAATTGTGTATGTTTTACTTCTTATCCAAATTAATAGCATCTCAATGTAGTGAGAATGGGAAACTTTAGAACCTTCACCAGTTCATTTTTTTGTAGGATAAGAGAATTCTAGATACTTGTGCTGGATTCTGTACATAGGTAAGTTGCTAATGGGTTTCCACTGTGTGTTCCTTGAGGGTCCAGAAGTTCAGATGCAAAATTATAGCTACAGCTTTCATAACAGGAGATTAAAGATCATGTTCAGTGCACACACAATAGCAGGTAATTCAAGGGCTGTGATTCTGATCATGTCACCTTTGTGTTTGTGGCAGAACCGAAGCAATAACTGACTAAGGATGGATTCCTGTTGCTTCGATTCTGTAAACATGGTTTAAAAAGGAAGAAGCCTTTTTTGCTAGTCTTCTAGATATGTTTTATGATGAAGATTGATTTAGAAACTCAATTCCAGTCACTTTTTTTGACATGCAAACGTTAGTTAATCTTCCTTTGGTGAAAGACTGCCTTAGAGATCACTTAGATGGGCTAAGCCCTGATTCTGCACATAATGTTTGTATTAATTGCGAGCTTGCTGCTAAGTTCCATACAGATTAAGATCAGAGACTGTGAATTAAAATCTTGTTTTGTCTCTTACAGTCATTGTTTCCTTTTCTAATGTGTGAATGAGGAGGGGGAAAAGACAGTGCAGTAGATTACCTGCTGACTCAGTGTGGGCTCTTTTTTTCAAAACCACAAGAGCATGTATAGTAACACATTTCAGAAGTGCACGTTTGCAGGTCTTGGTTCTGGGAGTCTGTGAAAACAAGTCTGCGTGACCGTTGTTTGCACATTTGCTGCTGCTGAAATAGATGATACTTGTACAGTTTCTTGCCAAATTAGGCACTTGGCTGGTAGCTCTTGCCTTGCCTGTGTGTAACAGCACTTCAGCTCTGAGAAAAGGTTTTGTGTATTTACAGTGTGAATACCTGATAGCCCAGAAATGGTTTATTGCAACTGGATTTTGGCTTCTTTGCACACACTTTTCTAAATCAGTTATACACCGCGATATCTTGAATTGACCTGTCAGTTTGTTACTGTCCTGTTCGTACTTCACCTGCTCATATGAAGTTGTTCTAGGGAACCTAACCATTTTTTTTGAAGTGTACTGATCCTAGTGGTTGCAGTTGGTGAGTTTTTGCCCTTGGAGAACTTCAGTTGATTTGAATGGTGGAGGCAGACGTCCCTCAGTCATTGAGGAGGTTTGTCGTGGACTGTGTCTTTCTGAGGACTTATTTTCATCTTATGAGCTGAATGTATGCCAGTTATATCTGAAAGGCTCTCATTTCCTGTATGAAACTCCTCTTGCACAACAAACTAGTGAGATGTAAAGCAAGAATTAATGTAAATGGAAGCGTATCTTACACTGTACTGGAACTGATCCGTAGTTTGAGAAAAGAACAAAAGTCCTTCTGTTTTCTTAGACTTTATATAAAGATACAGTACTTAAAAATATAAAATAGGAGGCTTCTAAATTCCTGTCTACTTCTTCAAACTCTATGCATTTATGCCTTTTGCATGAAAATTGCTTGTA
>JAYRBT010000010.1:15035680-15046002 GCA_036023395.1 Myiotriccus ornatus | reverse complement strand
AAATAGGAGGCTTCTAAATTCCTGTCTACTTCTTCAAACTCTATGCATTTATGCCTTTTGCATGAAAATTGCTTGTAACAGCCCAGGTAGATGAAATGATTTGTCAAAGCTGAAATATTTACCATGTGTTAGAACTGTATTATTGTTGTCAGAATAGGAATGTGTATTTAATGTTACTTCGTTTTTTGATTGGTCAAAGTGTCTGACATTTTGTTGTTGCCTTTGATGGGGTTTCTTGGTGGTTGTTTTCCTGTTTAAGGAGGCAGCAGTTCCAAGCACTGATTCTTTGAGGAAAGGCAGTATTCCGGTGACATTTGCCAGCTGGAAAACTTAGTGAGATTGCACTTTTCCATTACTGTTAAATCTACTCTAATTGAGCCACTTAAAACATCTTCCAAACTTTTACACATGTTTACTGGAGGCTGTTTGTTTAGCAGCTGGAAAGTATCTGTGATGGTTCAGTCTCGTGTCCTCAGTCCCGAGGGAGCAACAATCCGGTTTGGTGGTGCCGAGTTGGTTTAATGGCTTCCTGCCCTTCTTGGCTGCTTGCCTTGCTCTGCCTTTGGAGCCTGGGAGGGCTCCTGCATGAGCAGGTGAACTCAGTCTGCCAAACTGACAGCTGGCTCAAACCCTAACCAGCTCTGTGCAAGGTTGGTGAACAGAAGCACGGGGTGGGTTCAGCGGGTTGACTCAGCTGTGCTGTCGGGCGCTGTGTGTGAAGCAGACAGGCAGGACCTGGAGCCGAGGGATGGTACCACGGGCTGGCTTGGAGTGAGAGATGGAAGGGGAGGAGCTGAGATAAATCAGAAACAAATTCTTGAGCCTGCTGGGTGTGAAAGGTTTGTGAATCTTGGGAGTCGATGGTCAGGGGAGGTGTTGGCCCAGGATAGGCTGTCTGAGCTGGGTAGAACCCACACTTGCTGGCAGCAGAGCTGGGACTTGTGCAGGAGGTGAAAAGGGAATGCCAGAGCTGCCCACACAGGGAGACTGACTGGAGCATGAAACCAGTTCAAAGTGACAGATCCGTGTGATGAATCCAGAGATTCTGGTTCTGCTGCAAGACTGTGTAGTTGTCAGTACAATGTTTTTCAACTTGCAAGAAATCACAAACAAGCTTTTCTGTAGTTCATGTATGTTGTGGTCAAGCTGTAAGAAGACCTGGGGAGAACAGAACAACCTGTAAGCAGAAGTCCAACAGACTTACATCTGTTTGCTAGAGAAATCCAGGAGCTTGGTGAACGTGACACAGGCTGTAAGAAGAAAAATTGCGTTATTCCTGTTAAAACAGCTCAGTTCTCTTCAGATGAGTTTGGCTGATCCATCTGCTATGAATTCCCGATGAGGTTCAAGTTGAGGCTCATTTACAGGCACGCTCACCTGAAATGGAAAAGCCCGAGGAGCTGCAGAACAGTCTGTTCAGTGCTCCAGAATGCCCATTAGTCTGAAAGAGTCAAGTCCTGACTGCCTCAAATCAGATCCCCCAAACGACTGAAAAGTCTAGACGGTTTAATTTTGTCGCCACTCTTCTGCACGTTGGAGGAGGAATCAATTAACGCTTGTGAAACAACTGGATGTTTCAAGAACCCTTTTAAATGGTGGGTTTGAAGTCACTGTAGGGTTCATTGTGATTCAAAAATTATTGAAATGCTGAAGGCCACGTGCTTGATAACTGGAAGAAAAATAACAAATGATTGTGCAGTGGTTCAGCACTAAATGTTCCCTGAACTGGCTAAGACAAAGGGACTTTTGGGGGTGAAAATACCATCTGGTTTATAATTGTGCATACTGCAAAGAGGGTGGAGTTTTGAGTCAGCACAGGAGCGTTAGTGTCTGTTGTTTCCCCACTTGAGTTTGCAGCTCCTGTTGCTCTTTCAGCACCGTTTTTCTACAGTACAGAAATTGTTTACTTGAGTGTGTGTAGCTGCTGTTGCTGCGAGGTGACTTTAACTTGCTCTGCACAAGTAGGTTCCACGTTGCAGTATTGGAACATTTACTTAATTGTGTAGATGAAGTCTGAGAAGTCAGAGAAGTCTGGTTTCTCCTTAAGTTACCTAGCTTTTGGATTTTATTCAAACTGGCAAATTTTGACAACTGAAACTTACTTGCATACATTTAGTTGAATTCTTGAAATATATTTTTTTTTTTAGAAAATAGATTATTTTAAAGAGATCAGGAATATAACATTCAGATCTCCTTTGTGTTTTGTTTATGAAATTTTGTAATCTGCTGCATGTTTCCAGAGTTGGTAAATTAGTGCTGCAGTGTACATGGTTACATTAGAGCATCATTTGGCTAGCAGTCTGGTTTCTGCTATGAGTTTACAACCTCTTCTGCTTTGCTGTTGTTGTTCCGGCTGGTTTTAGTTAGTGCTCGTAGGTGGGCAGCATCTGAAGGTTGGGCAGCTTGCTGAGCCAGCTCTGTGTTGCTGCTGTGGTGATTCAGAAAGGTTGCAAGCCTTCAGAAAAGCTCCAGAAAAGGTGTTTCTGTGCCCATGAGCTTCAGTTACCAACAGTCCTGTCCCTTTTGCATCAGGAGTGGTGAACAGTGTGCCTGTGTAGCTGTTAAACACCAGCTTACCACTTACTCCGTGAATTAGGGAAGAAAACTCTATTTTTAAAAGGGCCATTTAACCCTGACCATGGGCTGTTGTGAAAAGAGTTTGAAAATGAGCCTTAAGCACCGTTTCAACGGTAGAGCCAGAACTATAAACGAATAGTTTGGGATGCTTAATTCTAAATAATGTTTCAGGGTCTGACTTTGCATTTCTCAGCATAACTCAGAATGTAGTTTATCCAAAACAAAATGTATGAATCCATTTAAATGCCTTCTAGATGTAGTTGCTGCCGTTGGATGAGGCCAAATAGCTTCTTGTGGGCCTTGAGAAATCAAATTTGAAAGTTAATGAAGTCTGCAGTTTCTCTTAATATAGCAGTTCACTTTACTTAGGATTTTGTGATACTGGAATCTTCATCAAACTGCTTTATCAAAGCAGTTCCAAGACTTTTGTTCTCACAGAGCCACCTCAGTTTGACCGTACACTTGAATATTACTTTGAATTGCCATCCAGAGAGCTGTAGTTCCAATCTACTCCAGGTACATACATCGTGTTGGATCGATGGATATATCAGTGTGTAATAAGGCAGGACTTT
Source organism: Myiotriccus ornatus (assembly GCA_036023395.1). Lineage (NCBI taxonomy): Eukaryota > Metazoa > Chordata > Aves > Passeriformes > Tyrannidae > Myiotriccus > Myiotriccus ornatus. Next base: position 15,042,853 of record JAYRBT010000010.1, on the reverse strand, counting down.
AAAAAAAGTTTTACAAAAGAAAGGGTTGCTTGGGGTTTATTTTTTTAAGCCAGATATATTGCTTCACTGATCTACTGTTTGCCTTTTCCTTGTAGCATAAAGGAGTGCCACGGGTTGCCTCTTATAAACGGACAGAATTGTGACCCTTATGCAACTGTCTCTCTTGTGGGGCCTTCCAGGTAACGTTTTAGCGTGGAATGAATCAATCTAGAATGCTGTGATTTTGAACTGCAAAAGAAGGTTGTAGGTTTTGAGCAAAATCTTTAAAACAGAGGAATCTTGAAACGCTTTCCTGCGTACATCCCATCTTCCACTGCCACTGTTCTTCCGCCTTCCCCACCGTCATCTCAGGGCTGGGCTGGTGTTTGGTCTGTCTGATTGGCCTGCACCACTCAAAACCACTTGTCACTCAGTTCTTTCTTGGGTTTCTTGATTTCTGCACTGTACTTCCTATTAATTTCCGTAAAATTCCCATGTGGGATGATACAGTTAACTGCTTACCTTCCTCTCTTCCTTGTTTTTCCTGATGTGTGAGTTTCCCTGCAGCAGATCTTTAGCAGCTGGGGGGTAGTCAATGTTCTGGAACACCTGCAGGAGGCTGAATTCCAGGGCCCCAGAGTTCAAATGTCTCCCTGTTTTGGATCAGTCATCCTGAATAACTGTTGGGGTTTTCCATTTAAGAAAAATCCCACTTCCCACACATTCACTATCTGCAAGTCCCTGCCCCATAAACAAGCTAAGTTTCATTTGCTTCTTTTCTTGCACCGTGAAGCTGAAGTCCCTCTCATCTCTAGTGCTGGGGAACGGCCATTGTGAGCACAGTACCAGAATATCTTCCAGCAAACTTGTTTCCTTTAAAGATCGTGGAAGGACTGTCCCTGAGTAAGCCCTGCACGGGGCATTTTTTCCTCCTTGGTAACACATGATCACATTTTTTAGGTTTGCCTTGGGGTTCTCTTTGATAGGGTCTTTTGGTTTGATTTGGCTGTTTGGGTTTCTCTTGAGAAGAGATTTGACCATTATCCCTGGGGGAAGCTTGGGGCTGATTGCCAGAGGGGGAGGATTGACACACATTCGCCGTTCGAGTCCTGTGATATGGATGGAAGTGGGAGAATGTTGGTCCCACGAAATATTTGGCCTGTTGGTGTAGGAATATGCGTGCAAATCCGACAGAAATTCCTGGTTAAGATTTTCCAACCTCATGCGTGTGTGACTCACATACCATGACTGGAATATTTATATGGCCAGTGCCTGAAAACAGGTAGTTGATACATTCTTCTCCCTTATCTGTTTTTCCCCACATTTTATATTTGGGTTTCTTTTAAAAAGGGTTTTTATACTATCATGGACCTTTGCTAAATAAAACCTCCCCCCTGTATTCTCTATAAAACTTGTAAAATTAAAAAACCCAAAACCAACCCCCAAGGAAGTGGGGATCAGTTGTTTTGTTTGACCCTGTCCTGCTCAGTATCTAACACTGGCAGTGATTGCTTTCAAAGAAAACCTTCGGTCTTGGGTAAGCCTTTATCTGTAAAGAAGTCGTGGGTATTTCCCCAACAGAAGAGGGTGGGGAAAAACAGAAATTGCAGCAGAACAAGATGGGGAAAAGCTTGTAAACTGCAGGCAGTTTCAGCTAAGGAAATTTAAATTTTAAATGCATTAGAAAGTGTTGGTATATTTTAATTGATGTGTGTAAGTTTTATTTGTTTGGGAAATTAAATGCAAACTCTGAGCTGGATAGATGCATAATTAACTGGATGCAGTATTGAAAATTTTAGCTCTTCGAACTATATTGTGAAGATGAATTAATTATATTTTAAGATTTTCCTCTATTTCTAAAATAACAAAAAAATGTTCTAACTTAAATGAATGGGTCCTTCTTGACAGCAGAATGTCTTTATAATTGTGTGTTTAAGTTGTCTGTGGTAAAAATTTTACCGTATTGGAACAGGAATGACCAAAAGAAGACCAAAGTAAAGAAGAAAACGAGCAATCCGCAGTTTAACGAAACATTTTATTTTGAGGTAACTTTTTGTGTGGTATTCTCCCTGTCTTACCTGTTTTGTGCAATCCCTCAAATATCTTTAAGGAGGCTGCGTGGCTGTACCTAGCACAGAAAGCTCTCTTCAGTGAAGAGCTTTCGCTGGCCTCTCAAATGTAAGGGCATGACAAGCTTAAATTTCCATCTGCCAGACGGTGGCATTGCCCTTCAGCTGCTGGGTGAGAAATCACTTCCTCACAAGCACATGTGTGAAGGTAATTCATTGTCTGGAATTACCTGTTGGCATCAGTAGTTCTGAGATAGCTTTAACCTGTCCTGTGGAATTCTAGTTAAATGTTTTCAAGAAGATTGAGTTAAAAAATCCGAACAACTTACATCTTTAATAAAGTAATGTAGTGATTATACCCCAAAAAAAAAGTTTGTTTTATTTAAAAAAAGTCAACATTGTTGTTATTTAGGAGTTGATTTAATTTTATAGAAGTTATCCTACAATAAATTGAGTTTAAATTTTCATCTGGTTTGTCTTGGTGGTTATGACTATCTTTTCATTTAAGCATGCTATGCTGAGAGTTGGAAGGAGTACAGCTATTACATGTGCCTCAAATGTGTTACAGTTTACTGTGTTTTGTGTAGAGCATCAACATCTGGTGTGTGTCTCAGTTACCTGAGTGTCATTTCTTAGGAAGTAAGATATGAGGATAAAAATGTGATCCAAACCACTCTGATAACTTCATGACTTATGATTGATTGGACTTGAATGGAGAATGCAGACAGTGTGTTGTAACTAGGGCAAGAGGAATGGACTTCTAATTTGTTGTTTCTTTAAACCTTTCAGAACTAATTTCGGTCCTTTCTAGGGGCTTATGCTAAAACCAAAGAAATCATGTCCTGCTACTTGTTGTTTTTCCCAATACATCCATCCTGTAATTCCCTCAGGTGTCAGCCAGCCCTCAGGAACCCTTCTTGACCCATTTTTCACCTGCTTTCTGGCAGAAGGCAGTTTGCTCAATAGAGCTTTCTCCTTTTCAGAAGGAACAGTAATTATTTATCTATGTTAGAGGTAGGGTTTTCTTTGGCTTTTGACATTTATAATGTATCAGGAAAAAAAATGTGTTAATAGGAGGAATTTACTTGCAGGTGACCAGGTCGAGCAGTTACACCAAAAAGTCCCAGTTTCAGGTAGAAGAAGAAGATATTGAGAAACTAGAAGTCAGGTAAGTTATGTGGATTAGAAAGTGCTTTCGTAGAATCATTAATAAATCACAGTATTTTATCATTGAGACAATAAATATGTTTTATCTTAGGGTAGCTCCAGAGAATTACTGATCAGACTTGTAGAAAAGATCCTTCTGACATAGAAAATTTCTCTCTCCTTTTTTTTTTTTTTTTAATGTATTTCTTACTGAAGGTGAGTTTTGTTTTGCAGTAAACAGTGTTAGAGTGTATCTTAGCAGCCTAAACTTGTTTCCCCTGCTTGTGAGTAATGAGTTGTGAGGACCTCCTGTCAGTGCATATTAGTTTGGGCAGAATATTGGCGATAGAACTTGTGCTGAAGGATATCAGCACATCCTTCATGTACCTGATCCCACTATGTGGCTTCAAATATAGTTGGCTGTTTTCATAAAAACAGAGGGCAAAGCCGCTCCTTTGACGTTCTTACAATTTCAATTGTAACGTGTTAATTGTTCTTACAATTTCACATTGTTTTTAGAGGAACACTCCTGTTGCATCTGTTTCCTTGCAAATGCAAATAGTCCGAGTATGGTCCCCTTTTCTGCTCCTCTGCCCTCAGAGCAGGTGTGTCTGTGTTCATTCAGTGCAGTCAGAACAGCTGAGAGCCCCATACTCAGTTTGTGCTCCTGCACATCCATCCACCAGATCTGCTGAATGACAAAAAGCCTCCAAGGCCAGCATGTTTGGGCATCAGGAGAATTCAGCAGTTAATTTTGGTAGCCATCGTAGAACTAACTATTAGCTTCGTTAATTAGAATTGTGTATTTCTTTATAGATATAAATATATTTAGAAAAAATAGTCATGCCCCAACAAATCTAGTTGTCTTTTGTTTTTGTTCTTTTTTTTTTCGTTCTTAACACCTGCTGTCTGTCAGAAATGTCAGAGAGGTAAGCAGTGACAGAACAAAGCCAAGGTGCATGTCTGGAGTCCGGTTCCTTTGGAGGTTGTGAGCGTACGAGCCGCTGCTTGGACGAACAGGCGCATGTGTTGGTGTGGCATTGCGGTGTGCCAGAGCCCAGCAGTTAGACAGAGATGTAAATACAGGGTTAAAAAGCTCACTTGAATTGCCTCAGGAGAAATGTGCACCGTTCTGGGGGTGGAGGCTGCTCAGAACCCGTACATACTGCCAGTATCACTTTTGTTTACTGATGCAAGGTCTGCAAGTCTAACTTTCACCGTTTGTTTAGCTGCTCTTTATGGGTTAATAAAAGCCACTTGTTTGATCCTTCCTGATTTGTTTAGAATGGAGTGAGATTTCTAACATTTGCTGCCTGCATGCATGTGGATTAGTGCTGTAAGGCAGTTATTGTTAACTTATTTCTCTCTGGGGGAAAAGAAAATCAAATGATGTTCTTATTTTCAGGGTTGACCTGTGGAATAATGGGAATCTGGTACAAGACGTCTTTCTAGGAGAAATTAAAGTTCCTGTGAAGGTGTTAAGAAATGATTCCTTTCAAGCATGGTGAGAAATGGCAGTTCAGAAGTGAATTTGCTTGTCGTGCACATTTTCCCTTGCAAAGGATATGCTTTATTCTGCCTATTCATTAAACTGTGTCTTCCTGTTGTAGTCAGGGTAAAACATGTTTTTAGAGTTTCCCTGCTAAGTTAACCTTGCCAGAGGCTACATTTGGCTCTTCCCTTCCCCCATCTGCCCAAGGTCACAGAATAATTGGTGTGTTTGAGGGGCAGGTGCAGAGGGGGAAGGCTGAGTGTAACTATTTTTTGGTCAGCTTATTTTTCAGCCTAACCAGCAAACTTGGAGTTTCTCAGAATTGAATCACAATTAAATTTCTAAGTTGGGACTTTCAGAATGACTGATGAAGAGTTTATTTAATCCTTATGTATGGCTTTTTTTCTTCCTTGGGGATGTTCTAGAGGTATCTTCTGGAACTGACCCAACACAATTTCAGGGAAGCAGGCACAGAAGCTGGAAGGGTAAGGTATGAAGGGAATTTAGGGAAGAAAGACTTCAGCTTGTAACATAGCAGCAATCTCCCTTCTGACTTTCTTCCAAGCAGGAACCCATCCCTAACCCTTTGCTGTCCCAAATGCTCAGCAGTGGGAAGTGATGAGGGCGAGAGATTTGAGTGCCTCAAAGTGTGTAGAATATTCTGCTTTTAGTGAACCTTCCTCTACAGAAAAAAGCCTGGAGGAAGCCCCGGTGTGTCCACACGGAAAATGCATGGGAAGGAAGTGGGTAGATAGGAATTAAAGGTAACACAGGTCTTGGCTGTGCTCCCCCCTCAGGCCCCAAGTGTTTTGGATGTCGGAGTTGAGCTCAGACTCTCAGTGTTTGGCTGTGATCCTAAGGATAATAAACGTTTGTGTTGGTAGTTTCTGGTTTTTACACAGTGTGTTGCAGACACAGACTTGTTCTGCCAGCGCTCTGATCGACAGCTGTGTGACCATATTAACATAATGACATTCCTCTGTTAACGACCTGCTAAGAGAGAGATTCATCAGCATGGGCTCATTACCAGTGTATTGAGTTTGTGTAGCTTTTTGGGTGGACCTGACTCATACCCGGTTCACTTGAAGGATTGGTAGATAGTGGTTTGTGGCTGCTAATAAGCTTTGTAGGAATACCTTAGGTTTAGCACCCCCACATCCAGTTATGATCTGCTTAGCAAAAACAGTTCTGTGATTAAAAATAACTAATTTTTTATACTCTTACTAATTTGCATGATATGTTTTTGAATGTGGCCGAAGTACAGCACATAAAGCTTTAGCACTACTTCTAAATTTTGGGAAAATAAGCCTAAGAGTTGTGCTGTTAGGTAGAGGTTCTCCTGGTAAATCAGTTTTATTTTATATTACCACACCTTCATGGGCACTGCATCTGATTAGGAGAAAAAAAGGAGTCTGATCTCTGGATCGTAGAGGCACAAATACACATGACTGTAAAAGCATATTTGAAGACAGGATTTCAGTTTGTTGGGGCAAATGTTGAAGCTGTTCTGTGGCGCTGCTTAAAAGCTGGTAAAATTTTTGTGGGGCTGCACCTCCTGTTGGAGCAGAGTGGAGCTACAGCAAAACCAGTGAAGAATTGTTTAGTGTGTTCTGTATGAAGAGCAGAAAACCACCCACTTTTTCCCTTTATCCTGTTTCTCAAGAATGCAGCCTGCTAATATTATGTGTTTTCACTTGTTTCAGGCTAGACCATTTAAGTTCCTGGCTGTTCCATCTGCAGTGTCCAACACCCTAAATTTAACCTAGATGTGAAATGAGATGGTCCAGTGTCATTTCAAACTATTCCTGCTATTCCAGCTAGCCTAAAAAAAAGTGTAGCCTATTTCCCTGTTTGGAAGGATAGGAGAAAATAAGTGGAAATTTCAGTATGTGCTCAAGATGTATTAAGTGCTGCTCAATTTTTTTCTATTGTGTCTCATTTTTTCTCCAGTTTTCAGACTTAGTGTGTGCATACTGAAATAATTGTGATACTTTACTGTAGAATTAGTCAAATGAATGAGATGGGAATCTAATGTTTTAGAATTGCCCTGTTGCTTACAGGTACTTACTTCAACCCAAAGAAAATGGAAACAAGTCTTCTAAAACTGATGATTTGGGATCACTTAGATTAAACATCTGTTACACTGAAGACTGTGTACTTCCATCTGAATACTACACTTCCTTAAGGAACTTGCTGCTAAAATCTTCAGATGTTCAGGTACTTTTTTGAAAATTTCTTCAAGGTGAAAACTTGAAATGAATTAGGCAGTCCTGTGTGAGATACGAGTATGAATCACTCGTATCTAGATAATTGGCTTTGTTCCTTTCAGGTAATTACTTCTGGCACACCCAGAGGAGCAGCTTGTAGAGCTTTTACTTCTGCAAAGTACCAGGATTTTCTCCTTATTTTAGAAGAACTGGCAGAGGCAGTGAAATGACCTGTGCTATGTGACTGGAGGAGATAAAATACTTTTGTTAGCTGCTCTTT